>OZ038465.1:13810666-14410666 GCA_964036295.1 Plumapathes pennacea | reverse complement strand
ATTGTTTGAAACCATTTTGATAGGACCAGAGCTTGATAAGAAATACTATTCTTTTGCTGTTTTTTTAAAAACATAATACAACTATTCTTGGACAGGACAACATTCTTTTCAGTGGTTGTGGTGATAATAACATATATCTTTGGGACCTGGAGTGTGGAACTTGCAAGGTAATGTGTTTTTCTTATGTCTGGTAATAAGCTACATAGACCCTTGCATTGAGGAGAGTGGATGTAAGGTGCTGGATAGAGAGAAGTGAGTATGCTTGCTCCTGATCATTGCAGGATACAATAAAAGGACACACAGACTATGTCCAGTGTCTGACACTTAGACCCAGGAATGGCCAGTGTATCAGTGGATCTGAAGATGGCACTGTCAGACTTTGGGGTGAGAGCAGTTCAATACCAGACCTACCAACTCTTTATTTTGCATACGTGCCTCAAACACATAAGAAAACAAAATGATAGTATCAGACAACATTACTGCATAATATACACTATATTTGAAAACATTTTTCTAAACTTTACTTTCCAGTCTTGAGGAACCTTTGAGTTGTAATTTCTCTCATTTTAGACATCTTTATTTTATATCACATAAATATAATCTAAAGGAAAAATAGAGTTTTACAGGAGTGCTCTTTCAGATTGCAGAAGTCCTGGAGGGATGATCCATAAAATAGAACCCCATAAAAACAAGGTGTGTTGATGTAAGACTACCATCATTAGATTATTATTATTATTATTATTATTATTGTTATTAATATTAACAATAATATTATTATTATTATTATTATATTATTATTATTATTCTTTTTTATTCTTTTATTATATTATTATTATTATTATTTATTATGATTATTATTATTATTATTATTATGATTATGATCATTAAAATTATTGTTGTTGTTGTTGTTGTTGTTGTTGTTGTTGTTATTGTTATTGTTACTTATAGTCTTATAGACTGAACTTGATAAACTCAAACTTCTTTGTAAGACAGAGAAAGCTTTTCCCCTGGAAGAATAAGTTATTCTAGACGGAATACATATTTGATAAGATCCGACAAGATTCAAGTATGAAAGATCTTACAAAGCTATCTTTTAATAACTAAAGATCCTTCTGAGATCAAGGTATGCATGATGCTTGTGATGTTACTCGGCTTTCCCCTTGTAGAGCAGTTTTTGGATGACTTTCAAAAGTAATCATGTCATTGCTTTAGTTTTGCGTTTGCTACGCTTTTGGATTGGTCAACACGAGTTTTTCAGCATGCTCAGCCAATCAGGAACAAAACCAAAACCAAACACTTCTCATGCAAGTGATGGCATGCACTTGCATTGCTGATTGGAAAGTAAAAACCAAATGCAAGACCAAATGCAAATTACTTTGGGTTCCGATTGGCTGAGCTGATTGGTGGTGTGATTACTTTGGTTTTGATTTTCGATAGTCATCCGAAAACCAATCTATAAGCCTAGCCTATGAGTAGCTGTTAACCCACCTCAAATGGCTACACTTAGGCTAGCGTAAGCCTCATCTGACAGAACACCTGCAATGGTGAAGACTTGTGGCATACAGTACATGTAGATCTTGATGTAATTTTTATGTTTGTTATTTTGAAAAGCTCTTGAGCAGGCCAAAGTTTGGATCATGGATAGGATGTGTAGCTGTAGATCCAGCGGATGACTGGATGGTATGTTGCATTCAGTAGACTAGAGAACTGAAGTAGTGAGCTATCACAAGTTCAGAATACAAATTCTTCCAACCACTTTTAAAGAAAGTATATGAGTGCCATAGTGAGGATTGATTTTTTGATCAGCTGTCATCTGAGCAACCTATCAAATGCCAAGTTCTCGTTTATACCATATGTGTTTTCTTGTTAAAAAAATTCGAAGAGAAAATTGAAGCTGATTGCTTTTGGGAGTGATTAATAGGTGGCTACTATTTTTCCAGAAAATGCTAGTCAAAGTGTAGCTGATAGAAAGATTGGAATCAGTTTATTAAATGATAAATAAAAAAAATGTGAAGTAGGTTAAAGAAAACAAGATTTGATTTTGTCTCACAGGTGTGTGGAGGAGGGCCATCACTGTCTGTCTGGCACCTGAGGTCACTGTCCTGCACTAGTGTGCTGGATACACCAGCCTCCAGCCAACAAACTGTCATGTTTCATGATGATGGAGTGAGTACTGTTCAAGTGTTATATTGTATTTACTCAAAATACAAATTCTCTCAGCCATAAGATAAGAACCTGTATGATTGATGAAATCAGCTTTTGAACAAAATGTCAAGAGAAGAGTCAAAGATTGAAGATGACCATTCTTGTGAGTAAATGGCTAAATAGAAAAACTTGAAATTTTGATCACTTTCACAATATTATTGATCACAAAGGTTGCACCAACTACTGCATTCATTGTCTGACTGATTTTTGTTGTGCAGATTATTTCAGCTGGTACAGAGCCTTCAATATTTCACTGGCAAATGAATGGGGAACTGAAATCTCAAGTGCCTTGCACTGCCCAGGCTGTCTTTGCTTTGCAAGTGAATGACAAGTCAAAGTCAGAAAAGGTCAGTGTTTAGTCTTGCAGACTAGACTTTCAAACAAGTCATGTCCACAGCCTGGGGCTACCAGACTTTCTCATCAGGCTCGTAAAGCAAGCCTGTCACCTTTCTCACAGCTTTATGAAGCAATGTATGAGGCTTACAGAGTTTATGCTGGAATTTTCTCATTGTGAACTTTCATTGTATGGTCTCATTTTAAGAGTTGATAATGATAGAAATAATAACTTGAATCTTGTTTCCTTTTTTTTTAGATACTTGTCAGTGGAGGAAGCTCAGCACATATTGATGCATTTATCAACTTTGGCTACAAGGCATTTTCCTTCAGATTTTCGTAAATTGCTCAAATTTTTATTGTGAAGCTTCTTGGTTCAAATGTGCGATCGTGGTAGGTGCAAATCTCATCTGGTTGCAGCCACAAACTATTGCTGAGAGGGTCTCTTTATTTGCCTCATAACTTTTGGCTGACAAACTGTAGAGTTTTGATCAAAGTTTGTTATTGCTCTAAGCATAGCAAGAAAGTCACCTTGTGAGTAAAAGGCAGTGCTTGACATTAACGGTTGCCCGCTTGCCCAGGGCAACCAAAACTTTTGGTTGGGCAGGTAAATTCTGGGCCGGGCAACTAGAAATTATGAAACTTTCTATTGCTTGAAGTCAATCTACAGTTTGAAGGGCAACCAACCTAAAACCTCAATGTCGAGCACTGAAAAGGGCCCATGTCATTTTCAGGAACACATTTTCACCTCAATCGTTGATAACCTGGCGAGATGAATATGAACTTCAGAGTTCTAAGTTTGTCAGGATATATGGAGAGGGATGTTCAAAGAGACTTTTTCTTAATTGACAATAATTTATTATTCATGCATATGAAGCCTAAGACAATGATTGCCAAAAATAAGATGTTTATGACATGTATAGCTGCACTCTTGCTTTAGATGGTCTTCATCTGACTGTGTGAAACTGTAGTTTATACAAATATATACAGTACTTCCTAATAAAAAAGTCTAACACTCACTCATTTTGTACTCAATGACCATACCGTCAAAACTGAAAATGTTATGTTATCATAACTGTAAAAAGCTCTTTTACGCTAATGTCTGTCATAATCTTATTTGTACAGAAATACCCTTGCACAATAAGGTTACAGATTCTTAGGATCACAGGTGTCAAATTCAAACATTTTTTTATGTGCACAGGAGTTGGATCCCTCCCAGATCTGTCTGAGAAATAATCTTACTGGTAAATAAAAGTTAGTATTTTAGTTCTTCAGAAATCCTAATATCCATAAATCTTGCACTTGTTCACATCTTTATCTGCGCATTCTCGAGTCTTGTTAAAGTAAATATAAAAGCCATCCTTTCTTTGAAGTTTCTTCACAAAGCCATTGTGTGGCCATCGGTCCTGAAACAAAAAATAGTTTATTGCAACAATTAGATGGTTTATTCTTCCAATGATTAAGGCTCCCTAAGAAGGGGTAGGGGGGTACTCCCTTGGATGGGCAGGGAGGTATAATTTCATATGCTTCTGTGTTTTATGCCCACACCTTCTTAATAAAGGTATTCTTATAAAACTAAAAAGGAACATTTTTAATGGGAGTATTTGCTGTAATGGATTGAAAGCCTGGTTCCCCCCCCCCCAAGGCCCAATTCCTATACTTTCTACTTACAGGATCAGACTTCTTGAAGTCACGGTATTCCACTAGATCCCTATACCCAGCCACTTGAAAGCGCCAAGCTGAAAAAGAAATCAGAGACAACTGTGAGGAAGGCTCCATCAAGGTAGGTATTTCTTCGCCGTTGCTTCACTGAAGTTCCTCTCAGGAAAATGTTGGGTAATACCTGATTGCAAAACTAATTTTGTGTCGTAATAGTAACAACTTACAGTATAAAAGTAACAACATACCTTCTTCTACTTCTTCACTCCATTGCTTTGGTCTTGACATCGAGGTTGGTCGGTCGGTTGAAGATTCTGTTCGAGTACTCGTGGTTCGTCTTTGAGAATATGCCATTGTTTTAATGTGTATCACAAAAAATCCTAGAAAATATTGAAAAGAGAATTATAAATGACGACCCATAAATTGGACACTGACCACAAAATAACCGTTAAAAACCAACAGTGATACTTTCTGACCGAGAGGAAATCATAAATGGCTGATCAGATTGAGAATGGTATACGAGGGTTTGGAAGCGTTTTTATGGCCCCTGAGGCCTACCATAAACCAAATGTTGAACTCTATTTTAACTAAACGAGCATTGATCGCTTACCTTGATCACTGGATTCCTTTTCAAAATTGAAATAAACCGTCTGAGCTACTGTTGATATGAATATACACAAAGCTGATGTTTTCTTCTCTCCATGCAACAGATGTCCTGCTGCTTTGTGATTGGACGTTCACTTTTTGTGATGTAACTATGACAACGAATGTTAACAATGACGACATTGAGTCGTCGTATTGTTGGCCAGCGGTCACCATTGGCGGGCGAAATCAAACATGGCCGACAACATGCCGAATAAGTGATGGACTTTCTTCTGTTAGCTGTAATATACACCGTCGTCTTCGCCGTTATATCCTTCGTGGTATTTTGTGGGGCGAGTGAGTACTACCGGAATGGATTAATAGGATGGTTTAGGTCTAAACTGATTGGAGTAAGTGAAAAAGCGTTGTCATGCAAATTTTGCTTTTTAATATGTCAAAACATCATTTTTGACTACTGCTTATTTTTTGTGGTAAAGGTCTCTCAGGTACTACAGGAGTGTCTAGTTTACTGTCTTCCGAGCCCAGTAACGCGTGCTGCAGAGGAGGCTCTCAACTACACATTATCTACAAGGTATATACTAATGCATCAAGCAATTCCAGCTGCAACCATCTCCCCCCCCCCCCCCCCCCCCCCCCATCTGGACAACAACCCCGGATATGTGTTTCAGATTTGGGGGGGGGGGGGGGGAGGGAGGGGGAGATGGCAATTTTAATGCATAAAGTTTAAAATGTGTACGAGGTTTGTGGTTGGTTGGGGCTGGCAGTGCCAAGTGTCTGGGCTCTACTTGATTGAGGGATGGAACTCTGGGGTGGGTGTTGGGGTGGATACGTAAGCTGACCTATATCTGACTTTTGCCAAAATAACAATAATGGGAAGATTACAGCAGACTGCAAAACAGTTTCTTGTTTGCGCTTAGATAATCAAGCAAGCGTCATGTAACCGTTACTGATGGGCAAATGGGTCTGCCTTCACTCAGAGCCATTCCTTCAGCAGCAAAAGCTGTGTGATGCTCGCTCTCCTCAGACCACATGTGTTGGCTTGGTGCTTGCTTGATTATCCCAGCGCAAAGAAGGGACTACAGAAAACCACAAAAGTGGTGAGGTTTTCCATCTCTGGCCTGCCCACCTTCCCGGGATTAAGCATTAAAAACAATAGGAGTAATGGTCACAAGATCTTGTAATATCTTGGCAAGATTTTACAAGATCTTACAAGATCTTGTCAAGATGTTGGAAATGGGAGGGCATTTGCATTTTATACAATCAGGTTCTGGTCTTGCTCCTCATCCTTACCCTCATTGTCTTCAACTTCCACCTCATCTTTATTCCATGTAGTTTAGAAAAATGCAAGGACATGTACTGTACCCCTTTAGTAAAATGCATTGATCAATATTCTGACTGTTCAATAATTCCCTCTGGATCCTTACTGTGGCCTCTTTCCACTATACTGTCAAATCAGAAAGGATATACTTTGATTTCTCTTTTTAGGGTGTCAACCTTCTGTCTCCTGACTCCTTAATTTTTGCATTCCAGGAATCTTTGTCTGCAGATATTGTATGGCTCTATCATGGCTTATGGATGCATCGTTTACACAATTAGGGTTCTTCCACATTTTGACGTTTTCAATGCATTTGCCATCACAACCTATGTCCTTATTTTCATCGACATCTTGTTCTTTGGAGTCTGCTCTACCATGGACCCTGGTGTGATTACCTTGGCTAACCATGCAACATATTTGAATGAGTACAAGCGCTATGCAGACAACGAGTGCTATACCTGTAACCTAATCAAGCCGGCGAGATCCAAACATTGCTGTAAGTATGACCCAGGGTGAGCTGACTTGTTAACTGTTTCACTTCCAAACTCAAACTGCAGATTCTCCCAACCTATGAAGGATAAAATTGTATGATTGATGTAGCAAGAATTGATAGTTCAATGAGCTTTCATCTGAGCAAGTTCTCCTTTCTGTGTGATATATTTCTGGTGAAAAACTGAAGGAGGAAATTGAAGTTGGTCACTTAACATTACAGGGAATACTAACTTATTCCTCTCCACAGTCACACAATCTAATAATAGCTATTTTAATAAATAAATATAAAGAGGTTATTACACGGGAAGGAATGCAATACAGCGGAGTATTTCTACGAGTCGGTTTTATTTTTTCGAGCCTGCTTGAGGCGAGAAAAAATAAAGCTGACGAGTAAAAATACAGCCGTATTGCACGACTTTTCGTGTAATAAATTGTTTATTACACGACAAACAAAGCAGGGCAAACATTCTCGCCACGCGCAAAATGGAACCAAAAATGACGCGTTCGTAAACTTTGCTTGCGAAAACTGATCACGTAAGCTAATAAACCAGTTGATCTGGTTCCTGACGAGTGCAATACGCTCCCATCTTTGCACTCGTTTTGGCCCGTATTTGCACTCGAAAATGTGAAGTCGTGTAATAATAGCTAATTATCAACCTTCCTGACCTCATTCTAAGGAGGGAGACAGTCAATTCTCTTAACCCTTTCACTCCCAAGAGTGACCAACTTCAATTTTCTCCTTCAGTTTCTCACCAGAAATACATCATATAGTAAGGAGAACTTGGCTTTTGATAGCTTGCTTAGATGAAAGCTGATTAAACTATCTATTCTCACTACATCACTCATATATTTTCCTCTTAAATGACTGGGAGAATCTGCATTTTGAACTTGGGAGTGAAAGGGTTAAAGAGTGTTCCCTCTTGTTCCAGCCATCTGCAACGTGTGTGTTCATCGGTTTGACCACCATTGCTCTTGGGTGAACAACTGCATTGGTAAAAAGAACTACAAGTTCTTCCTGGGGTTTGTCATGAGCACGGCAGTCCTCTGCTTGTACGTGTCCTTTGTCATTGCTGTAGTTTTCACAAACATTGTGATTACTAGTGGATTGTGGAGGATGGAATACCTTGACCCAAGTGGGCAGCATCAGCAGGTTGGCTTGAGATATCTTGTGCAGGTATGTACATATCAGCCACTCCTTTTTTTATTTTTTGTATGCAATGTAGGACAAGAAAAACTAGAAATTATTAAAATCTGATATTCACAGATGACCTGGTTTTTCCTGCTTTTCCTGACTTTTCCTGGCTTACTTTTACTTCTCTTGACTTTTCCTGATTTGTCCGGACTTGTCCTGACTTATCTTGATATGGCTTGTCTTTGCTTGCGTTTTCCTGCCTTGTTCTGACTTTTCTTGACTTATTTTGACTTTTCCTGCCTTGTTCTGACTTTTCTTGACTTATTTTGACTTTTCCTGCCTTGTCTTGACTTGGCTTGATTTTTCCTTCTGACTTGTCCTTACTTTTCGTGAACTTCCCGACTTGTTCTGACTTTTCTTGACTTATTTTGACTTTTCCTGACTTGTCTTGACTTGGCTTGCTTTTTCGTGATTTGTGCTGACTTTTCCTGATTTTTCCTGATTTGTTCTGACTCACTTTCTTTGTGTGTGACTGCCTCTCTTCCTTTGCGTTTGCTTAATATTACTTTCTCTGTTCTTCTTCCAGCACTTTCTAGTTCATCATACCTTACTATTCATCCTGTTCGTGATAGTCTCCACAATTGGGATCCTGTTAGCGGTTTTCTCCGTTTTCCACGTCTATCTCGTCCTCACAAATCAAACAACAAACGAACTGTACAAGCGCTGCGGGTGCGCGGGAAACACCGAGAACACGTGGCGACGGAGACCACGCCCTGAAAGCTCCTGGCTGGCCATGAGAAGGCGCAAAGCCAATAACAGAAGGGTGGTGGACCGAGCTGAGGTCGAGAGGAAAAGCAGCCACTCAGGACAAACTAAAACGCCTTATTACAGGAGTTTATGGCAGAATGTTGTCGAGGTGGTAACGGGATAAAATGGTCGACGAAGCATTGGCTTCAGGTAGGGACATTTTTTTCTGTGTTTATTCTTCTTTAATGTGAATATGTTGTTCAGTGTAGATTAAATGGCATGTGATCTCAGACTATGTGACTATGCCGGACTATTATTGTCTATGACTGAGATTTTGACCACCTGGGCCCGGTTGTTCAAAGAGTGTATAGCGCTATTCGCCGGATAAATCGTTATCCAGTGGATAGAATTAACCATTAAGCTTAATTCAGTCGAGAGGATAAGGATTTATCCTGTGGATAGCGCTATCCACTCTTTGAACAACCGGGCCCTGAACAGTATACTCAGAAAATGCACTCGGACGAACAACAAATAATGCTGAGTTCAAACCTTTGGCTTGTTAATGGTGGGTCAGTACATTTATTGGGCGAATGAGGCCCAGGTTGAGGTGAATACGCGGCACTCGAGCCGAACCTAATACAGACCGAGCTCATGACGAGTTCAGCGGTATATGACGTCAACCATGTTTGAAGATGAATATCTTAACTGAGGAGTTCGCGGTGAGAACTGAGCAGCTTTATATTCAAACGTCAAACTTTTCGCAAGTCGAACTATTCAAACAAGCCTGTTCGTTTTCGTTTTGCGTTTTATCTATTTGTTATTTTTTTGTGCTAAATAAACTCCCGCGAAAATTTCATGCCACACGGTTTCGGACTAGCTGGAATTGTTTGCTAAAATCAGTGTTTCGGTTTCATCCAAGTCAAAAATGGCCTGAATAAATAGTCTGCGCCGCATCCAAACACCGGCATAGTTTTGGACTATGGCTAGAGCAAATTGTGAAACTAAAGGGTTTGAAAAACCAAGAAGTATTCCACTCAAAGATGTTGCTTTAAAATATCGTCCGCTATTAGCAGTATGTGAAGGGTTCAGTCATTTTTAAACAATATTCGCACTAAACGATAATTTTTAATCGCGATATTACGCCTTCGTTTTAGTACCCAAAATAAACCCATGCCAATATCTTTAAAAGGGGTGCAGTCAAGAGATTTCAAAAATCGAAGAAACACTTGTTTTTAAGATGCAAACATTCTGAATTCTACCAAACAACAACGTGAACCATACTGTTATTGTAATTGTACTCAAATTATACGAGCTTTCGTTTGAGTGGTCACACCTTTAGGTTTCATTTGACAGTTCAGGAGTTAGAATTGAGCACTGCTATTAGAATGTACTCGTAAGAGAGCTTTAATGTGAGTGGTCACACCTTTTGTTTGACAGTTCAGGAGTTGCGGGACGTTTTCTGGACGGAGTCAATTTCGCCTTTGGTAGTGAAAGGCCAAACGTAACCCAGAACAAACAAATGTTGATATTTTTATTGAATGACTGAACGGTTTACAGTTTCAAAGTCCACAAAAGCACGAGAAGTTCCCCATTTGCATGCTTTTAAACTAAAAGTATGGTTGACCATTCAGAGACAGGGAACACTTGTGGTAAGGAACGTGCCGGTTGTTATGAGCTTTTGTTTTTTCGCATATCCTGTTTTTTAGAATAGTTCAGTGCGGTTTTGACCAGAAGGGAAGGAGAAGTCTGAAATATCCAGCTGTAGTTTTCGCGTTTCTCGATTTAACACAAGAGACACATCCTATATGTGGCTGTCTTTTTCTATATTTATTAAGGATGCACATCACACATTTGTTTCGAAACATTTGTGATTCAGTCGGTTCATAGTGGATTTTTATCTTCAGTTTTGTTTCACGAACTTCGACTCAAGGAGCCGCACCCGTGGAAAGGGAAAATGGGAGTTGTCAAGATATTGGTGATTGGAAAACGCTTGGCCAAACAATCTGGGTCAACATCTTATGACACTTTTGACATGTTCAAAGATTAGCTTGGTTTTGATCCTAAAATAGCTCGAGGTTTGTCGAAAACTTGTCAAGTCGACTGTCAAACGAACAATTAATCGAAAATATTCCCTCGTCTATTTTAGTAAGCAATGTTGGGAGTTGACTGATGCTCAGACGTCTAGAGTTCGTCCGCTACAGACGTTTTACGTCAACGTTTCTGTATTGCCTGTCGGTTTTTGATACGCTCTCGCTCTCGCTCTGTATTACATCGGACAATATCAGCTGGCTGAACCGATTAACTGTAGCCTTATGCCGTGCCACGCACTCGCATGGTGTACGTTTAATAGCTTATACTTGCCGACTTACACGGTGTGGCCAGTATTAAAATAAGCTATCCGCTATAGACTACTCAAACTTGCGTGTGTCGCATATAGCCTGATCACGTGATTGTCCAATGTCTTAAAGTACCATATTTCGTGTCTTAGCGTGTCGCGTGCTTGCGTGTGACGGATGTAAACTAAATCTCACAATATTAGTCGGCCTTTTTTAGAAGTCACACCTCAATTTGGAAGTAAAATTTTTGACGTACAAATTACCTTCATTATTGACAGACTGCTTTCGAGAGTATATTTGCCGGTTGACACAATGCATTAGGCACGAGTTCATAATGGCTATGATCCAAGCCTCGGTTTTCTTTTTTAACTTTGTGGCAGCAGTAAAGAGAATTTGGCTTGAATGCTGGTTGGAATGAGCAATTTTCACTTCATCATTTTCAATATAAATTGTTACGAGAATCACTCAAAAAAAGACTTGTAAGTCGGGGGTTGTTTGTGCGTCGTTTATGTTTGAGTTCCTTGAATATCCCTCGTAAATGCCTGCTTTCCAACATCCACTTGGGGAACGCTGTTGCGAAAAACTGACGGACGGCTGTTACCGTTTTTTTTTTTTTTTTTTTTTTTTATACCGTCAAATGAAATATATTTTGTTTGGGAATATGTGCTGGCATGCCAGCAATGGCATGCCATTGTGTTTTGTTTTCGTCTTAACAGCATCCAATTGATATTTCCTG
Organism: Plumapathes pennacea; assembly: GCA_964036295.1. NCBI lineage: Eukaryota > Metazoa > Cnidaria > Anthozoa > Antipatharia > Myriopathidae > Plumapathes > Plumapathes pennacea. The sequence goes on along the minus strand of OZ038465.1, from coordinate 14,399,108 downwards.
TCACGAGTCCGGTATCCTGCCTGGTGATAATCTAAAACCCCAGGCTGTCGAGTGTGTGAAACACGCCCAGCGAAAAACCCATATTCCATTCCTCCAAAATTATTTCGCTCATCACAAGCTTTGCTAGAATTTAATTGCTCTTTAAATTGCTTGCAGCTTTCTACCTTAAAAGTAATCCTTTGTTCCGCTGTGAATAAGCCGAAACTTGTGAAACAGGGCACGCGCCGACTCGAATCGATAGCGCTTGTTTTGGCAGGTTGCTCGGCAAAACTGAGATATTGGTCACGCAATGGTAAAAAATAGCCAGGAAACTCTTTTGTAGATATTTCTAGTTTGTGCCATTAGAATACGACACAAAGTCACCTGTTGTGCAACTCGCGCGATTGCGGTCTCTTTTGGGAGACCCGAAACAAATCCTGAACAATGCATGGATTTTGTTTATGATTGCGCTCAGCCAATAAACGGTCTCGTCACATAAGAAAATTTGCATGTTATACATGTCGATTTCGGTTAAAAAGTTCTATCACTTCCTGAGAAAGTATAACACTAAACAACACTGGAGTGCTTTTAGTTTCTGTCCGTGATATTGTTTCAGGGCAGGAACTTCAGATAGAGAGTCTTATATTTGGAATTTCATGAAGTGTTCGTCATTATACGGAGTTTGACATACCGCCGGCGGAACAGAATGGGAAATGTCGTAGTCTTGTCAGTGAGAAGATGCAGCCCTAGACTAAAAGTTCGAAGGCCCTTTCATGCGGTAATGCTTGGGCTTGATAAAAGTGGGAAAACGTCCATTCTATACCGCAGTAAGTTGAAGGAATACATCGATGCCGTACCAACAACCGCTTTCAATGTGGAGACCGTTCGGCCTTCAAAACGTCTCAAATTCAAGATTTGGGATATAAGTGGAAGGGATCAAAATCGTCCGTTATGGAAGGCTTATGCTCGCAATACGGATGCGATAATCTTCGTGGTCGACAGCGTTGACGAAGCCAGGATCGAGGAAGCGAAGGAAGAGCTCTTCAATCTTGTCAACTCGGCACAGCTAAACGGCGCGCCGATTTTAGTTTTTGCAAACAAGCAAGACATGGCGAATGCTTCGTCTCCTGTTGAGATGATGAATAAACTATCGCTACACAATTTGAACTCGAAGCATCTCTGGTACCTTCAACCCTCGTCGGCTATTTTGGGAGATGGCATTCAAGAAGGACTTGAAACTCTGGCGGAAATGATCGCTCAGTGGAAAGCCGACTTGAAATTCGTGAGAAAGGGTCACGGGCAAAAGAGATCGCTGACAGTTTCAAGAACTAATTCCATCAACAACATCCTGTAGGCAATACAACAGAAAGGATTACCACTGCAGAATTGTTGGTCAGGCGAAATGTTCGTGCACTCACTGACCGGTGAAAAATTGCCCCGGGGGCAAATCAACATGTTGTTCACAATCGACTTTTAGCTTTGCATTTTGCATTTTAAAAGCTTTCGTTGCCCAGCTTCCGTCCCAAATCGGTCTTTATAATTTCTAATTTCCACATCGTTAGACAAACGCGGAACTGCTGGGCTACCGAAACGTCAGTATTTGTTTACATATGCAATATGTCGAATTACCTTTTAGACTTTTAAAAATACTTCTTGGTCAGGGATTTCGAATATTTGCATGTAAGTTAAATTCAGGTTATTTTTTTATAATGAATAGTCTCCGTTTAAATTTTATTCCCATTCGAGGTTGCAAATTAAGATAAAAGACAAGATTACATTCGGCCGTCACTTTCTTCATGTGGCACATCAAAAGTTGCGTTTAAGTTATTAATTAACAGCTGTACCTAGTTGTATTTCTGCCATCAATTAGGACCAAACAAAATGAATGACTTTCTCTGATTGAATTTAGTTTTCTTTCGAAGTGAGAAGTTGCAATATCTTCAGACCTGAATTCATAGGTTTATTACACCCCATCATATTTAACAGGAGACTCTAAATTGAAACTTGTTAGTCGATATACGTATTTATTTCATCTATTTTGTACAAGCTCTGCCGAGTGTAAAGCCATGGGTGATCATAATATTTATAAGGCACACTAGAAATGCATTTTTCATAAATATTTTACAAGTCAATGTCATTGTTTTCCCCTTTATAGTCACAGTGGGGGAGAAATTAGCTCTGGGAAATTGAGTTGAATAAAAACTGGAATTGTTCGATCGTGAGGTACTAATTTATAAGATTAAATGAAACTCAGAAGGGCTTTTAGAAAATATAGCACTGCTCATATTTGGTGACTTCAGGGTTGCAGTACACTGGGTTGTGTTGGTAAATCAGGGCAGCCACCTCTTCATCTTTGTTAGAAAAGTGGTGTCCACTCAGGTGCGCTGAATGAAAAGGGCAGAACAATGTTACACACACCAAACTAATCTAAATCGTTGTTTCCTTATGCCTAAAAATTAGTTTACAGATGTTTTCAGACAATGTCCATACTTGCCAACATTTTATAAGAAATAGTGGAGAGGAATGTGAGATTCCAGGGAGGTTTGGGGGCATGCTTCCCCTGGGAAATTTTGTCTTCCCATTTCCTACATTTTCAGGGTACTTTTGGCTAAACATAAGGCTTCTGATAAGGTGTGGTAGGATTAGCCTCTGAATTTGGAAGGCAGTAGGTTAGCCTTCGAAATTGATTGTAACTGAGATACACATTCAATCAACTTTTCAGACGCACCTTGGTCTACAAAGAAGTTTGCCATATACTGGCCAACCAGGACTGCTTCTCTGGAATGATTTATTGCCTCAAGGCTTGTCCATTCAAACTGGTTCTTCTCTGGGTGCCACTGACTTCCATAAATTGGATACTTGTAGCCTGAAAGTGTTGCAAATTATTGACAAAAGTAATTCTTCTGTTGTGCTGTGCTTTTTATATAATGAGGCCCTCTCAACCACAGTACTCTTTGGGCACCAAAATCATTGATCTTCATTTTCAGGACCCCTGAACATTGAAAGCAATAGTATTGCAAGTTTTTTTCCATCCAACTTGTTTAAGAATGTAAAGTTTCATTTCCCCTAACAATGTTAAGGCCTGGCAAAATGAGGACACATTGTGGCGGCAACATTGTGTAAGGATCCCAAATGTTGCCACGTGCAAAACATTTTGTTGTGGACACCAATAATTGGTGTCCTGGACAAAAAATGTTTCTGAAAAACCTCAGAAACAATAATGTTGTGTCTGCACTGAGTATAACATTGTTGCCACAATAATTTGCCACCCTGGAAACCTTGAGGGACACAATGTTGCTTCCACAATGTGTCCTCGTTTTGCCATAACCATATGGTATTTTGCATGTCAGCTTATTATTGTTTCCATTTTGGAAGCCCATACACAGTTTAACACATTTCCAGAAGTAAAAAAGACAATACATTGACTGCATGAGGGGGCATAATAATATTTAACATTATTTAAGTGAAGTGATAGCTGGGAACACTACTACTGCTATTTAATAGCATTATAGCTAATAAGACTAATAGGAAATATTGGGTTAAATTAGAGCATAACTTGATCTTGGTTGGTATGGGTAATGCAAAACTAACTTTTTTCATGCTATATAGATGGAAACAAATTTTAAAGCTCTGAAGAGTCGCTCCTGGAGTGAATTTTACTACTATTAATTTGAGATAACAACAACATTATTTCACACATCAATACTTCAAGTGCCATAGCACTTAAAATATTTGATCTGTCAATTCTGGGAGTGGTCATGGCCATGCATTTTTCGAGTCTGGTAGTTTAATTTTAAGGGAAAATGCAATATTGTTTAAACTGCAAATTATTATAGTCCACAAAATGCCATTTTTATTTAAAATATATTTTGGGCAAGACATAAGTGGTATGTTTTGTTCAAAGTAATAATAATAAAAACAATTAATAGTTATTGTCAGTTTATAGTATCTAACCTTCCACAGTAGACACAAACTGTATTTTGCCTTCTTTGCCTCTGTTTGTTGACAGTAACCTGAAAAAGCTATTTAACTTTTTCTCCTGATGAAATGTCTGCCGAAAAAATGAAAAAGGGAGAACTAGCATTAAGAAAATACAATACAAACTTACTTGTGACCTGTCAAGCTTAGATGCATGCACAACCTTAAGGAGTTGGTCTATGTACAAGTTACACCAGTACCTTACCTCTAGTGAGATGCAGCGGTTATGGTGATTAAAGGTAACATCCAATTGGCTGAGATATTTGATGATTTGTGGATCAGCTGATCCAAACATTCGACTTGACTGTGCATCTAGGAATAGATTATGGTAATATATTATTCAGCAAGAATCATGGTTGTTTTCAGCAAAATCCCCAATCTTTGGAAATTTTCAAATCATAGTAGTTATAGTATGGTGAGAAATGATAGTTAAAAATACCAGTAGTACTTCTTCTGGACAAGGTATCAATTTCTTCAAACCGTACAATGTATCTCTGGTGAGAAAATGAAGAGAATTTGAAAGTTGATAACTGACCATCAGTGAAATTCAAAGGGGCACTGTAGTTTTCTCCATCAACGTTGGTTCCAACATCTTTACCAGACACTATGGTATTAAGCGCCTCAAATCCAAGACAGGTTCCCCAGATGGGGAAAGCATCGCCTGCATCATTTGCCTGTGTAGAACAACAACAAATCAAACTGTCTTACACAAAAAGTTAAATTAGAGAATAGACTTGCAAACACTCCATTTTCAGAATATTGCTAGTACCTTCAAAGCTAAGTTGAAAAGAATCTTTGCTGATCTTGCATATTGGGAAGTGAGAAGACTGACTCCTCCACCAGGGAACACAACACTGTTGAAGGAATAAAGCATGTCAATATATAATTATATTTTTTTCCTGGTGTGTTTCTAACTTGGAAAAGTTGGACAGTCTTTTCCCCTCTTGCTCTTTCTTTTTTGCCCTTTGTCCTATATAATATGGGCATGAAAAACAGTGTTTCTTTGCAGTTCAAAGGGTTAAAAAATCTGGCCTCCATCACACCTCCCCATCACTAATATGCTTGAGTACTCCACTGCCCAGAGAGAGGATATCTGCACTCACCCATTGATTGAATTAAACAACTTTTGCAGCTGAAAATCTGTCAAGTTATTTCTGTGGATTCAAAATAAGAAAATCCATCATGAAAATTATCATGTCAGTGGTAAACAACAACAGAGAGCAACAATAAAGAGAGTGTTTTGAAATGCTTTATATATATATATATATATATATATATATATATATATATATATATATATATATATATATATATATATATATATATATATATATATATATATATATATATATATATATATATATATATATATATATATATACAGCCCTTTGCAAAAATTTTGAGCCCTCAATATATATCACTATATACAAATATCGAGTGCATTGTGGGAAGAGTTCAACTGGAAAATTTTCTTCCCCAGCCGAATAACGAGGAGGAACACGCAGTAATCATTGTATTTTGAACATAAATATCTTTCTGGTAATATATTGTTCTGAGTTGTGTGGTTTGTGTGCAAATTTAGAACCATTACCTTCCCACAATGCACTTGATATTTGTATATAGTGATCTATATTGAGGGCTCAAAATTTTTGCAAAGGGCTGTATATATATATATATATATATATACAGTTAATCCCAAAAAGGTTGTCCAGTCTAAATATAGAAATATATCTGTCACGTGACCACCTAAAACTAGCGTTTTTTTAAATTGGAAACACTCCAAAGGCTCTTGGTTTTACCATCTAATGACTAACAACCATAAAATTATATAAACATGCTGACTTAATGTATTTCTCTGTAGTTATAAGGTGTTTTTCAGTGGTCACGTGATAGATATAATTTCCTAAATATATATTTCAACTGGACAACCTTTTCGGGAATGGCTGTATATATATATAGAGAGAGAGAGAGGATATTACACGGCAGCGCGAAGATATGAATTTTATTTTCGAGTGGTAAAATATTGTTTTTACCACGAGAAAATAAAATCCGTATCTTCAAGCCGCCGTGTAATTTTCTTTTTATTATATTAGACACGAGTGTTTTACAAGAAATTGCACAAACAACCGTGCAAAAGCGGGAAATGATGCCAACGATATCCTCACTAGTGAGGATATGGAAAATACGCCACTTGGGTCCCGGATGTAGTTTTGTATGGATTTTACGCACGGTATATTTTCCAGTAAAACACTTGTGTCTATATAATATATATATATATGTTCTACTCGCAGGGTACCAAAAGAAATAATTTTTATTGCAACTTTTTTAACAAACTCTTTCCACTCTTCCATTTAATTTACATTGTTTCAGAAAAGATGCAACTTTTATGCCACTACTCAGATCATCTGTATTTTTATATTAAATGCCAAAGTTTATTAATTGCCTCGATCATCTGTTTATACGAGGAAATACAACGTATGTGAAGGATACCGTATTGGTGCGACCCGACCTCCGGCAGATTCAATATACTTGATGTAAGAGGCCACGATGTAGGTCTTGCCAAACTTAGCCAAATCATCCGGCGTATCCTGTGCTAGAATCCCTAAAAAAAGGCAGATAAATTAGCAGAAAATTAAACAAAAAATTAAATAGATTGCAATCAAAATCACTAAAGAGCAATTCGGACAAATCTTCAGTTTCCATAAATCATATCATAAACTTAAAATTACCAATGATGGGAGCGTTGTTCTTCACTTCATGTTTCTTTCCGTGCGAATGTCGTCTTGTTTGTGCTGGAGTTTGTATTGCTGCCACACAAAGGACAAACAAAAACAAACGCGACGCTCGGGAGATTCCCCTTGCAATTTTAAACATCGAAAAGTCTGCCTTGCGTCTGTTCAAAGATCCTGCTGAAACAAAGTGAGGGAGAGTTCTTGATCCGCGTGATCATCATCTGATATAAATACTCCATCGTCGTTAAAGAACTCATGTGATCTGTCAAACTCCGCCGAATTACGTTTTCCACCAGGCACGCCGCCTTCTGACGGGGGCCTGGGCACTAAGGTTGATCGAAGATGGCGGCCCGGCTTGTTTGTCGGAGGTGCATGTGTTCTCAAGCAAAAAGACCCTACACCCCTCGAGCTAGTGACGTTTTTGACAGAATTATACGTGTGGATCATGCAGGGGAATTGGGTGCAGATCGTATTTATGCTGGGCAAATGGCTGTTCTCGGCAAGACAAGCGTTGGTCCCACAATACAGGTACTGCTCGCATTATGTAATAAAGCGGTTTTAGAATTAGTCCTGACGAAATACCATCTGGGCTTTGTTAAATTATTAATTACATGGTCAACCAGTAGTGTTTCCGAGCTTTCGTTTTAGGAAATTTTAGAAAACTTGAAAATAAAAACGTATTAATGCAGTCTATATATAAAATTAAGATGTCTGAGCCTCAAATTCCAAACGTAATCTTAAATCATCAGAAGAATTCGAACTGTTAAATTTGGATTCAAAGAGTTAAATGTAGCAATTATTAATACTCTTTTTTATTTGTCTTTCACTTCAGCATATGTGGGACCAAGAAAAAGAACACCTTGAGAAATTTGAAGAGTTGATTGCAACTAGGAGAGTTCGACCAACACTCCTTGTCCCACTTTGGAATGTTGCAGGCTATGTCTTAGGTTTGTATATTCGTTGTTGTTGTTGTTGTTGTTGTTGTTGTTTTGCAGAGCTACCACATTTGGAAGAAAATAAAGCTCCCCCCATCTCCCTTTCTTGACCCTCTTAATAACCTTCCCTGCCAATATTCTCCAGCAAATCCTTACAAAAGGCATAACAAAGTTTGACTTAGACTTTTCGTTTTTATTTAGGTGCTGGAACCGCTTTGCTGGGAAAAGAAGCTGCCATGGCTTGTACAGTAGCTGTAGAAGAGTCCATCAGCGAACATTATGACAAGTAAGACATAAACACCATATAGACTGAGGGTTTTCATGTTACATCATGGCCACCATGTTGGAGGGTATCCATCATTAGCTTTGGTTTTTGTACTTCAAATCTCTAGAGAACTATTTAAACCAGACAAGTTCCACTTCAAAAAGTGACACATTTCCCTTCACATATGCTATAAACAGACATATTGTAGGGTATCTGGCCTACTGAAAATGGGAATTTGTTATTTACCTTCAATTTTTTTTATGTTGTAGTCAACTTAGAGAATTACTACAGGATGGTGTAACAGAAGAAAACAAGGAACTACTGGAGGTATGTTTGCATTTTTGTGCACATTAAACTTAATTTTTGATCTTGCATACCTGTCATGCATGCTGGGGGAAAGTACAAATTATGGCCAACAATCCCATACACACGGAGTACATGTGTAACCCTGGAATGCTTTCCAAAACTGAAATATGTCGTATGTTGGACAAAAAACCAATATTATTACAGTATTTGATAACTTAATTCTCAGAATATTGAACATTGGAGAATTAAGTTATCAAAAGCTGTCATTAGATAGTACAGTACTATTAGGCAGCAGTAAATCACAGATTGGTAGACCAATTTAGATTTCAGAATAATGTTGGTACTGACAGGTAATTCAAAAGTTCCGTGATGATGAACTAGATCACCTTGCAACCGGAGAAGAGCATGATGCACGAAAGGTGAGTATAGTCAGAGTTCGTTAGTTTATCATAAGGTTACTACCTGAACCCTCATGAAATATGGGGTAGTTGCAATTTGTTTGAAAATACAAGTTTTTTTTTTGTTATTATTACTATCAGTGTTGATACAAAAAATATTAGGATTGACAAGTTTGCAAATTAAAGTAAGATTACAAATAAAAATTGCATTATTCGGAACCCAACTGTCACCTTCAAACTGCAAGTCACTTTCAAGTGTTTATGCTCAGGGATTTCAATGATTAGGAACTCTGATGATTTTAACTTCCCCAACATTATTGTATTTGCTTATAAAATATATTTAAACATTTTAACAGCACTTGCGTTACACCATATTTCCTCAGTTTGTAACTTTTCAATCTCAGTAACAATATTCAATATAAAAATGTACACAATACTTTGATTAGTTTTCGTCTTAGCAAAGTATGATCAGGCCCCATTTTCTCTTTATTATATTTTCATATCTATGCTTTGAGTTTGAAAGCTGCAGAAACATTACCCTGGACAAATTTGGGAATGACAGAAACATTAAAATGTTCAAATTATGTCAAATTTTGGTTTGTCTTTAGGCTCCAATGTTTGATACCATGAGATCGGTGATCCATGCTGGCTGTAAGACTGCAATATGGCTGTCAGAAAGGATATGAAAGGGAGCTGTAAAATCTAAGATGTACAAATATGAAATGTACTGGTATGTAAAATATATATAAAATTTTAGTAGAACCACTGTGTTACTATAATTATTTTACAATATGTATAGCACATAATATTGCTTCTCATTCAACATGAACAAAGAAAGTTTAGCTCTTAATAAAAGATTTAAACTAGTTTGGATTGCATGTTTGTAAAGTTTTGACCAGCTTCCCTTTTTTTTTTTTTTTTTTTTTTTGAGTTATGTTGAAAAATGCAAAAAAAGAGTTCCACAAAAGAATGCCAGCCACTTGGTATATATACATGTACATGGTTGAAAGGAGAGACTTTACCTGGATCTGTTAGACTTAGAAGGTTTAAGACTTGGAAATAGTTTGTGCCAAAAGCTTTATTGAACTTTTACATCATCTTCTACTCTCAACAACCATATTTGCAGTATTTTTCATTGCATAGAAAGGTTGTTTTGTTTTGCAGGAAGTACATACTGGTAATAGCTTGTATGACAAGCAGTAACATCCTTAACATTCTAAAAACAATGCTGTCCTTTTTCTTCTCAAAGATTATCATGATTAGTTTTATAAAAATAGTTTGTGTCACACAGCATGATTCAGGAATATTACACTTGTGTTGTATGCAAACATACAATAAATTTTATTAGCATATGTACAAAATAAAAAGGGCAGTTTCTGCATGTATGTATGTATGTATAATGTGTTACTAATTAAACTTATTATTTTGCACTACCTTGTCTTGTTGCAAACTATAGGAGTGTGGGAAAGCATGCATGCGTTATTTTTAAGAGATAAAGTAATCAGGACCTTGAACTTGAAGGCAGCTTTGTTGCAATAATACCTGTGTATAATTTTACATACAAGTTATTTGGAAGTGTGCACTTTGTGGCCACAATACTTAGTTTTATGTTTGACTGTCTCAGCCGGTACTTGGCTCATAACAACAATACTACTTTATTATTACTATTATTATTGTCATTTATTATTATTAGAACCTTTACCAGCAAGGTTCATAAAGGAGTGACTGACTGAGACAAACCTCCAATACAGGATTTTGACTGGAGTTGCCTCCCCCTCCCCCTGTTAAAATTCCAAAAATGAAACAATTTAATCCAATTCCCATCCCATTTTCTAAGTTACTGTATACTTTGAGAACTAACATTTGTTTAGGGAACACTATGAATGTATGTTGTAGAAAAAGTCATAACAATGTTCTGCCTGTTTTGTTGTGGATTTTCAGTTTTGTTCTTCTGTATCTTCAATGATATCTTGACGGTTAATGTCTTCCAGAATTTTCTTCAGTGCCTTCCAGGTACAACTACTTGGCTCTCTTTGCCCCCACATGTTTAGCACTGTCTCCATCGGTGAATAGTCATGACAACGATGTGCCTTATCTTCAAGTTCATAAATTTCATGCACAGAAAGTCCGAGTCTCCCTGCCACAAGCTTCCAGTTGTTATCTGTGTGTAACGTCACATCCAGGGCTCGGCAAATTCTACGTCGTTTCTCGTAGTTTGAAAGAAGGACATCCAGACATGGACGTGTCCGAGTTGAGATGGGCTATGTAAACAAAGGAAATGCAACTCTTAATAATATTTTGCTTCTTTCTTTTCCTGGATCATCATAAACAATCTGATGGATGCCATATGGTTTCCCAACACATGGACACATGAACAAGTGTTTTAACATATCTTAATATATATATTAAAGTATCTAAAGTGCTAAAATTAGTAACTCATAACTCAAAGAATAATAGCAGAAGCAGAAAGAAGGCAAATAACACTGAGAGAATCAGCTGTATGAACCAATGCAGAAAAAGCGGTACTCATACTCAAAATGGGGCAATGCTCCAGTGCTTGACATTAATGGTTGCCCGCTTGCCTGGGGCAACCAAAACTTTTGGTCGGGCAGGTAAATTCTGGGCCAGGCAACTAGAAATTATGAAACTTTCTATTGCTTGAAGTCAATCTACAGTCTGAAGGGCAACCAACCTAAAACCTTAATGTCGAGCACTGTGCCCTCTGACCATGCACTACCACTTTAATATTTATTATTACTGTTATTAATTATGAGCACAACAATTTGAATTCAGTTTAGGTGACTAAGTGATTAAATAAATAAATAAAATATAAAGAACAAAATGAAATTGAAGCAGATATGTTGGCTAGTTCAAGACCTTTTCAGAAAAAGACAAATTAAGGAAAAGTAAAAAAAAACACTAATATTGAGATTGATGATTGTACAAGTACCTTAGCTTGAGTTGTCCCTGGTTGTCCATTTGTTGTATCTGTCACAAAGGTTTCACTGATTCCAATGTTTAGCCTCCTGTTTGCACGACACTGATCAGAATCTGACTGCCCACTGGAAGGGCCAACATAAACCTTACCAAAGAATTTAGGTTCTGTGCCATAGTTTCGGAGGTGGAACTCGATCACAAACCAATCTCCACGTCGTAAGTTCTTCACATCTCCAAATTCCACACACTGTCAAAAAAAATGTGGTCAATGACACTATTATTTTATTGTCGCAAAGTTTTTACTTAACCACCTGTATGTCTTGTTTCCTTCTATTTAATATTCTCTAATACTGTCTGGCAGAGTAATGATTAGAACAAATAATAGTGATGATGGTCATGAAAGAGAGTAATATAAAGTTGATCACTCTTGGGAGTTGAAGGGATATACTGGTGGCACAGTTGGCAGAACACAGGGGCCAGATTCACAAAACTTGCATATGAATGAAAATGATCATAATTATGACTTATGCATACTATCTTACACAAGATAGTATGCAGACATTGTACTTATGATGTGTAGTCATACCTACAATCATTTTTGTTCATACACAAGTGTTGTGAATCTATGGCCCCTGGTTAATGCAACAAAGACCACCCAATCATGTAACCATTTACCATGGAAAAAATCTGAATTCTTATAGACCTGAAAACTAGCTGTAGTTGTAGCTGCTAAGAGTATTTACCATGACAATAACCATCAAAATAGTATTTGTTACAATATTTCTCTTTTTTGGAATTCTACTCTTCCTGAAATTTTTCAGTTTATATCAACCAACCTGGAAGTCCTCACTATCCTCGAACTGAAATCCTGGACTGGAGACATCAAGAGCAATCTTAATGTCAGATTCAACAAAGAGAGGCTGACTTTTCAGAAAATGGTGGTTGCTCTGTGCTTCATGATCTTTCACTCTCTGACAATAAAATATGAAGACATTTTAAGATAATGGCTTTTCACATTTACTCATCAATATTATTTCTTGTGATACATCAATTTCAAAAGTAAGTTTGACTTTGAGGGTCTGTTATGAGACTTCAGTTTAATGCAAGCACAATGGAACATAAAATCACATTAGGTTGGTTGTGATCGTCCGGGTTAGAGTAGTCTCCAGAAAGACTGTTGTTGGTGACTGACGTTTCAACTACCTGAGCGGAAGTCATCTTCAGAGTCAAGTGAAAAGTATTCGTCAGATGGCGGTATATATGTCTCTGGTTGTAGAAGTGATTGGTCCGTTATGTCGGTCTATGGTTGGTCGAGTCGGCTTGGTTGTGTTTCGTTATTGGTCAGTTGATGTTCTTTTGTCCTGTTGATTAGTCTATTGTTCGTTCGGTTGCGTTTGATGTCATCTATCAGTCGTTTGTAAGGTGCCGGTAGTTGTTGGCATCTGTTGAGTGGTTTCCGTTCTAAGTTTGTGTACCAGCTTTCCAGTGTAAGTCGTTGGTAGTAGTTGGTACTGTGGCTGATGCATTCAGCAGAGTCCCAGTTGATGTCGTGTTTAGTCTGTCGGTGGTGTTCAGAAATGTGATTTCTGATGTCGCCGTTTCGGGTAGCTCGTTTGTGTTCAGTGAGTCTCGTGTTCAGGTTTCTGCCAGTTTCACCGATGTAGGTGGCTTTGCAGTCAGTACAAGATATTCTGTATACTGTTCCCTGTCTGTTGATGGGTTCGTCTTTGTCCTTTACGTTGGTCAGTAAGTCGCGTAGAGTCGTGATGGGTTTGTGGGCTACCTGGATGTTGTAGGGTCGTAGAATACGTGCTATCGTCTCAGAGGTGCCTCTGATATACGGTAGTGTGGCCAAGGTCAATGGAGTTGTGTCGTTAGTGGTTTCGTTGTCGGTAGTCTCGTTGGGTGCGGTGTTCTTGTGAGTGTTGCGTTTGACAAAGTTAGGGTCGTAGTCATTCTTCTGGAAAACGCATTCCAGGTGTCGGGTCTCGTTAAGTAAGTCGTCGGGAGAGTCACAAAGTAGTTGCACTCGTTTCGTCAGCGTTCTGATCGTGGTAGCCTTGTGTGAAGTAGGGTTGTAAGAAGTCTGGTCAAGTAGTCTGTCAGTGTGCGTTGGTTTTCTGTAGACTGTAGACTGTAGTTCGTAGCCTGTCATTGTCGACAGGCACGACTCTACGCGACTTACTGACCAACGTAAAGGACAAAGACGAACCCATCAACAGACAGGGAACAGTATACAGAATATCTTGTACTGACTGCAAAGCCACCTACATCGGTGAAACTGGCAGAAACCTGAACACGAGACTCACTGAACACAAACGAGCTACCCGAAACGGCGACATCAGAAATCACATTTCTGAACACCACCGACAGACTAAACACGACATCAACTGGGACTCTGCTGAATGCATCAGCCACAGTACCAACTACTACCAACGACTTACACTGGAAAGCTGGTACACAAACTTAGAACGGAAACCACTCAACAGATGCCAACAACTACCAGCACCTTACAAACGACTGATAGATGACTTCAAACGCAACCGAACGAACAATAGACTAATCAACAGGACAAAAGAACATCAACTGACCAATAACGAAACACAACCAAGCCGACTCAACCAACCATAGACCGACATAACGGACCAATCACTTCTACAACCAGAGACATATATACCGCCATCTGACGAATACTTTTCACTTGACTCTGAAGATGACTTCCGCTCAGGTAGTCGAAACGTCAGTCACCAACAACAGTCTTTCTGGAGACTACTCTAACCCGGACGATCACAACCAACCTACTGTTCACACTCCTGGGTTCAAACCATTTGCCATAAAATCACATGTATCTACTTAGTTCTTATCAAGTCCAAGGTCACAGAAATATTCAACTTGTCATGCAAATATGGGTAATACAAAAATAAAAAAATTGACTTACTCTCATCGTGTCATCATCAGAATCCTTGCACATGACAGCAACTCGCAAGAACCAGTACTCTCCAGGAATGCAGGCTGAAGCAAATACTGCTACCAGCACTTGACAGTAAGGGAGAGAGAGTCGATGGGGAACGGGTGGTCTGGTGGGTACCTTAGGACACAATTGCAATGCTCTGTGACATGTGTTCGAGGGTTTAAGGCCTCTGGGGGGTACCTTGGGGGCTTTCCTCCGTGGAAAAAGTGGTGGAGGATCCTGGTTTAAATATTTCAAGTTTTCATAGCAGTGTTTTATGCTTGTTCCTTGTGTATGTTCTCTGCGGATTTCTGATATTTGATTGATGTACACATAACAGGTGGGAGGGTGCCTGTTATACTCCTCTATTTTCGTTCTCTCGGTCCTCTCATTCAGGTTGGGTTCTTCATCAGGAATGTTGACAGTATTCTCCTCCTCTGCATTATTGCTCAGTTTCTGATCAGGACACAAATCTAATGACATTGTTCCGTCACTTGATTGTGTTTCCTCTTGGCTTACCAGCGAACTAGATGCTGAATTGCAAGATGATCGCCGAGACTCATCAGTGGTTGACGAAGAACAATCTTCATCAACTACAGAACTGGGCCTTTCCAGCAATCTTGGAACCCATATTTCCTTGCTGGGCATGTTACGGTTTATGTCACATCCATCAGAGTGTTCAGGTTTGATTGGCAAATACTGGTAATTAACATGCTTGCTGAACAAGCCGATGATCTCACCTCCCTCTTCTGTATTCAATAAAAGCCAGTGAGATTCAGATGATTCCCCTATGTTTACCATGATGCCATGTTCAACTTGCATAATCTGTTGTTGTGACACAATTTTCCACTGCCCTAATGGAGCCACCAGCGCATCTCTTGTGTTGGCCAACAAATGGAACTGTTCTTGAAAAACATGTAACACTGCTGGACCTTGAGGGAATATCTGATCTGCACCGATAATGACTTGAAAAGAATCCCCTAAAATCATAAGTCACAGAATAATGATTAATGATAAACATTGTCATGATAATACAGTAAATATAATTATTATAACACACATCCAATATTTTATTCCATAAATTTTAAAGTAAATGTTAATGGTTCCCAACAGAAAAAATAGGCCATTTCCAAACAAAGTTTAAAAACAAGGCCTGGTGCAAAACTTTGCTGAAAATGACTTTAATTTGCAAACACTCATGTTATAAAATAAAACTAATTTTCTGATGTTATCCATCATGATGAAGCTGCCCAGAAATATACTATTGGCTATATTATTCCTGATATCTTTCTGGTCTAGCATCTAAGGTTAATATTGTATATCACTGCAGAAAAATTGATTGAGATTACATTCTGAAATTCATTTGGAACAAAAAACAAACAAACAAACAAACAAACAAACAAACAAAAACAAAACAAAAACACACACACAAAAAAAAAACACTCAAGAAAAAGACATCAATAAAAATAGATACAACTTACCACTGCAGCATTTTTGTACTTTTGTTTTCAGCTGTGTGAATATAGCTGAACATTCACATGAGAACAACATCTGTGATCCATGTTTATCCACTTGCATCAAACCCAGCACATTTTTACGTCCTTCAAACTCATCCATGTGAAGTACTGCAATGCTTGGGCCTAACTCAACTGCCATTCGTTTGCCACTCCTTGAAGAGCCCAGCATTTTAGACAAATAGCTCACACCTTGGATTGTCAAAAAGTCTGCAAAGTTAAAAAATAAATAATGCTATTGCATTCATTCACTTATAAACAAAAATGAGCATTGTTTTGCTAGCAAATGCCCACAGGTTCCTTACAAAATGATGTATTGTGATGTATTGTATTCCCCTTAATAATTGCATTTTCATGGCACCTGATTTGTTTTGTAAAATACTATTTTCCTCATTAATGTAGATGGTACTTGTTGTGCACACAAGACAAGCTTTCATTATCTGGACTGTTTACTTGGAGGTAAAAATATAATATTCATCCATTCCTCAGTATGAAAATGTTTCGTGACCAACTTCGATTTTCTCCTTCAGTTTTTAACAAAAGATATATCATACAGTATGGAGAACTTGGCTTTCGACAGCTTGCTTAGATGACATCTGATTGAAATATTAATACATTAATACATCTCTCGAACATTTCCTTCTTGAATGATTGGGAGATCTGATATTTAACTTGGGAGTGAAAAGGTTAATTCACATTTGCAAACCGCACCCAATGAAACCGGAAGAGCTGAAGCGGCGCGCGATGCACTACATAATAGAAATCAAGCAGAGAAAATCAATTCTGGGAGCTTAAACACAATTGAACAAAGGTTCCTTCCTAGAACAATGTCTGGTTAAAGTTAAACGAGGAAAATTTACTTTCACGACTGTTAAATGAACTGATGATCGAAGCAAAAGAAAAAGAACACGCGCTTAATCGGACGCAGCAAATGTAAAAATCTCCTCGCGACATTCGCTCCTACCGAAATATTCAGATAAGATTATTAGACAGCGAATGCAAGATTCGCATAAATGTCTGGTGCATCATCGAAACGTTAATCTGGTAATTTTCAAGCGCAGTTCTGGCTCCACGGGCGTTTCGGTTTTACCTGTGTCAGGAAAGTATGAAAACAGGTTTTCGAAATACATACAGTAAAAGAGGTTTTAGATGAGGTGCTAATTAATTTAATACCCAACTTGACCGCACTAGGTTAGATAGACTGTTCGTTTATGTTTGAACACAAAACCAACGTGACACTTCATGAGTTTCTTGTGCCAATGCTCAATCGAAGCGGTAAACAAATACACCGTGGTTTCTTTTTGTGTTTGACCAGAGAAAATGAAGACGCCCACGTGTAGAAAATACGGTACAACAACATGCAAGATTCAAGAGTTACAATATTGTTGTTAGCAACTACAACTTACATGTCCCATTGGCTTCCCGCTTCTTCAAGGTCACTGTTCGCAGTTTCCACTGATAAAGTAAAGACCTGATGTCAGGAAAAATGCCTCGAATCGAAGAAATACATTCCCGTGTTAACTATATCTACCTCCTCGTTACAGCCTCCTTTCCAGTGCAACTCTTCTCGCATACGCGTCTCACTGTCGGTCATGTTTTAAGAGCAGCACAGATCGACTCGGACAGTCGCTTCAAAAGCAACTTTTCCCAAACGAATCTTTACTGTATCGAACACAGCCGATCGATCGAACACGGAAATACAAACTTGTTTTGGGTGGGTCATTACGTCATACGACGTCATTCATCGACCGGGAAGTCCCTTCGTGCACGTGCCTGTTTCAGGAAGGTTTACATGAAGTGCTGGCTAGTGTTTAAGCCTAGCCTTCCGTCTTTTTCCAATTGTCCTTGTTTTTTGTTTTTTGTTTTTAATTTTTTGCCTGCAGACTGGTGTAAAACGAAGTCCGGAGTTGTATTCTCGGAGGTGCAAGCCTATAAATTTCTGGGTCAATAATTCGGTGCGTCATACAGTGTCTCGTGATAGCACCCCCCAGGCTCAATATAATTTGAATTCATCAATATTGACGCAATTCTTGTAATACTATCGCTTTCTAAAGTGGGATGTTACAAGATGTCTACTGTTCGTTACAGGCACGGTGGAACATAACCACCGACGGAACTCATGCGATATTTATCGAGTCACAAAGGTCACAGAAATATTAAACCCATCATGTAACCTTCCCTGATAGTAATCATTTGTTTTTTGAAGCGAAATGCATTTTAGTAAACCATAGTCCTTTAGTTATATTGACCGGCCTTTCAGAGCGCCAAAACATTAATATAATACTACGGAACGGAGAGTGGGGAGATAAAAGGGGAAGGAATAAGAGAGCTAATCATGTTTTATCCAACTTTCGTCTACGCAGCATTCAGTTTTACTGTTATTGTTATTATTTTATTTTATTTACATAAATCTCATTTTTAACCAACTCTTCCGTCGTGCTGGTCTTGTAATGACTGTTTATAGAACCAGCTTATTTTAGATTTCTCGCACGTAAGTGTCTGATACGATTGCGTTCCATGCTTGTAGTCCAGGGAATTACTGAACCGAGCTAAACGGGTGTAGGTTGGGATGTTTTTATATCAAAGTGTCACAACAGGCTGAAAGCTCCACGATGCCACTAATCTGTGAAATTGTCGGATCTTCACACTAAGTTTCCCCATACAAACCAAAATGTTTGCCATGTAAATATCTCTGCTGAGCTTGGTTTTGTGCCTACATAATTGCATTATGATCAAATAAACCGTTCTCCACTCTACCGGCCAGGTTTCATTGTCAGGTGGTCCACCAGAACATCTAACCTTCGCGAACTGTGCATAATTGTGAAAGTGGCTCATTAAAATATCGCTTTGTTTATCATGCGGGTATTTGACTGATACACCGGTGCATAAATATTTCATTGGTGGCACTTATCTGTACATTTGCTCCAAATAAGAGTATTGAAGACAAATGAATCATCTGTCGTGCGTACATAACACACGCAATGGGGAGACTTGCCCGTGAAGGGAAATACCGACTCCACAATCAAACATTGAAGTGGTTAGTGCAAATAAATAGCACCAAGGTCACTCCAACGTGACATTTAGATACCACAACGAAAGAGTTGGTGACAAAGTCGGAAACGTAGCGAGAACGTTAACACTGACTAAGGCCCCGCCTACGCTAATCCCGCATACTTTTTTATGCGCTTTTGCTTTCCGTCCACACTAAAACAATGACTTAAAAACGGAGATTTTCAAAAAGGGTCTCAAAGTGGAGACTTTCAAAAAAGGAAGCGTTTTCAAATGAAAACGAATTAGTGTAGACAAGTGACTCGACAACGGAGGATTCAGTGGCCGAAGATTTTTGCAAACGCATGGGTGTGGACGTAGCCTAACTGAACTCAGTACCGCACCAGTCCGACTGATCGAAGAGGTGGAGAAGGGAAATACTGATTTACCTGGGGAGAACGTTTTACCAAATGCAAAATGTAGATGCGCCGACAAAAGGGCAAGTGCAGAATACCAAAAAAAAAATTATTTACTTACCTGGAGAAACAAACCGAAAGCAGTTGAAAACGTCACCAAATAAGGGCTGGCTGTCACTCAACAAGTCACTCCACACAGTCGGCTAGGAAAGTGAAATTCTTTCAATAGTATTTCACTTTTAATGTTATTGAAATGTGGACCGTGTACGTGCCAACTCGACGAGGCAGTTCAAACAAAGAGCGCAGCGCATGCCAGAACACATCAAACACCAGAAAGCAAAAGATGCCGACCACGTGGACGAAACCAGTCTGGTTGCTTAGGTGATTACAAGTTAAAAGTGACTAATTAGAAAATAACGAGACAATACATCCTATTATTTTTCTTTGTCGGAGTTGCAGCATACGGAGGAAAGCCTTCCTGTCGTGGCACTTGTTTTTGCCCGGAAAATATTAGCCTGCGATTAGGCCTTCCTTTCCCTCCCCGAATCAACTTTATCTCTCAATGAAGAGTCGTGCCATGCCTTGGCATCCGAAACTTCAATTTTTGGCATAAACCTGGCGTACCCACTACCCAGTAACAGTGCACCTCATAGTATTGCAACCCGTTTTCTTTTTCTGACAAGACCGAGAGGTAATGTTTTGTTGTTTTCGTGCTTGGGATTGATTTCATAAAAGGTGAAGAAATTCAGAATCATTCATAAATTCAATCAATTATGATTGATCATTCTATGCTATTAAAATTGGCCCACCCATCACATAGAAATTCGAAAAACCTATTACCAAAGCGATGCTTTATAGGAGCGAATTCGAAGAAGCAGATGCCATGGTGTAAACTTAGACCGAGCGGCTCGGCTTCATCCCGAACTGAATACTCTGTGTGAATAGTCCCACAGGTTTGCTAAAGTTAAGCCCCGCGGGTTTCAGTGCGTGGTACCTGCAGAAGTTTGCAGAGATTTTTATTGCCACATGAACAAAACCAGTCCGGTTGCTTGGGTGATTTCAAGTTAAAAATGACTGATCACAACTAATAATGTGACGCCACATCTTATTAGATTTTAACCATGATTAACCCCGCCCAACCAGGCTTAACTTCCTTTCTCGTAAATTTGCCAGCGCAAGGTTGTATGATAAATAGCAATAAAGAATAATTATAAGCCACAATGATATGGTTTTTTTTAAATTGCTGAAATAAAGTTCTACGTATTTGCATGGAGTCCCACTAGTTATTAATTACCATTATTTACTTCCACCCGGCACCTAAAACTCAATTAAAGTTTCTCATTAGTTCAGCCACCTGTTCGTGAACACAAAACGGCCACAAGCAATTGTGACTGAACGCAGTTGTCTGGACGAGCAGCCCTCAAAACTGCTTTAGCAAACGGAATAATGGCAGTCGTCGATCACTTCTTTTCTTCCCATAAACTATTGCCTCCCATATTATATTTTCTTTTCCTCCATAAAAATCACTACAAAGTCTCGTAAGGAAGATTGTATTATTTGCTACAAGCCCAGACCTTTCAAAAGGAATGCGTATGTTTGTAATTGCAGTTTTGTTAAAGTTGTTCCTCAAGAAGTACGTTTAATTAGTAAGTTTGATATGCTCTTTCGATTTATGGAGTCTGTTTGTTAGCATCCTCGTTCCCAGGCTCTTTTCTCTAGTTGGTAGCTTTATGCTTTTATGCTTTAATGGGTTACTCCTAAAAACAGTATTACACTATACTAGGAGATCTACCAATACAAAGTACTATTTAAATATAAATATAATAATATAATATAATATATAATATAACAATATACGATAATATAACAACAATAAAAGCCAATGTTATGGAGGTCATTACATACTAATTGCTAAAATACATCTAAACTAA
Source organism: Plumapathes pennacea (assembly GCA_964036295.1). Taxonomy (NCBI): domain Eukaryota; kingdom Metazoa; phylum Cnidaria; class Anthozoa; order Antipatharia; family Myriopathidae; genus Plumapathes; species Plumapathes pennacea. The sequence goes on along the minus strand of OZ038465.1, from coordinate 14,377,779 downwards.
GGTCTTAATAATTGGCATAGCAGCTGCTTTAAAGCTAGCAACACTTGGCATTGATAAACTATCTAATGGTAATTGGTTCCATATTGGTATAATTCTTGGATAAAAAGGAAATTTGTATGCGTTGTTGTTTGTCTGGGTTTGGTAGTCTGGATGCCCTATTCAGGTGACACATTTCGGGGGGCAATTTAATCCCCACTAAACCTTGCTGGATCTTGTAAAACATGGTAGCTTGAGACAACAATCTACGCTGCTCAAGCGAATCCCATCTCAGTTGGGCAATCATTTGGGGTAATGTGGCTAGTTCTAGAGTAATCGTGGAAAACAATTGGAATTAATTATGCAAATGAAAGTCTCTGTAAGACCCAGTCTTCGACTAGGATTCCAAATCAGGCCAGGTTACCGTGCTATTCAAAGCACACGAGGACATTCGCACACAAGTTTGGTCGGAGAAATTTCATAAAACGTGAGTCAAAATGCTATCAGAAGAGCAATTCGAAGGAGAGGTAAGTGCCTGGTACAATATTTCATGTAATAGAATGGTTTCCGTTAGTATTTCACATTACAACCCGCTTCTCTTTCTCCTTTAATTATACGTCAGCATAGAACCTAATACGTAAAAGGATTATATCGTTTAGTGTTCTGATCAAAGTGTTTTCAAGGTCCAGAATACGTGGGGTTTCTCTGCATGTGACAGACATAGTTTTCAGGCTACGAATTAGGTCTTTACCTGTTTTACAGTTTTGTACAATGCAAAAATATGTATTCCTTAAAATATTTCTGTGTATTTGAATACTGTAGTTGAATTAATGATTATTTATAGTATGAATTTCAGGCTGGAATGTATGATGCCCCATACAGAATGGATTATGATCAAGGTATATGAAATGTCAATGCATTGATCTACTACACAATACTGTTAGTATTAAAATGACGTGGACCACTTATGAGTTGCCCTTTGATTGGTCTTTTTTGGCTACCTCATTAGCATGAAAAGTACAGATCTACTTGTTTCTTTTGCTCAAGAGTACTTTTCAGGGAATATACAGTGCAATTCACAGAATCGTGGATTTACTGATGATCTTACCAGCATGAGTTCACCACCATTTTCTCTCTACTAATCCACATACAGCTGGCTATATAATATTAAAAGAGAAGTTTGCCTCTGATCACTTTTGAATCTTATAATTTCCTTCAGTGGGTTGGGTATGTATTTAATTCTCCACATTAATCATTAACTAGACACTTTGCAATCGGACATTCCATACAGGGTATTATGGACAAGGGAATGAGGATTCTGCTGCAGAAATAGGATCAGCTTCAGCACTTAGCATCCCAGAAGAAATCAAGCGATTTATCCACTTCTTTCATCAGCATATATCTGAGCAGGTACATGACTTTCTTTATATCTTGTTCAGTATCCTGCTATCTCTATGGCATACCAGTCAGTTTATAATACAATCTATAAACTCTTTATGGAAGGTTTGCATGTTGGCCATGTTGGATGGCAGGAATAATAGAATTCAATTCTTCTGGGAAGGAAATGTTATTGTTATGAAAAATGATTTCATTGTTTCTGCCATGCAAACCCTCTATTATACATCAAGTTGAATTTTAAGGGAGTCAGGAAAAGTTACTAGCTGTAACTGTGTATTATGTTTCACACAAAAATGATACTATACAGCTGAAGCAATGTTGTACCAAAATTCCTATAAAGAGAACTCCCTTTTCTTGTTCACACAGAATATCCATGAAATCCAATCAATCTATGAAAACAGGTAAGTAGTTGCTAAAGTCTTTGTACTTTGATGTCCATCTACATAAATATATATTGCATTTCATAAAGAAAAATGTATAAATGTTGCATTTTGTGGAGCTGCTTTTACATTTTTTCTGATTTGAAACATCCAACACCTGTGCCCAAGATGTATTAATTTTACAATATTAATAAGTCATTTTGAGCCACTTTCCTAACTCAGAATTTACAACTTAACATTACTCAAAATTACTTGTGAACAATGTTGTCCAGAACATAATTTATTAAGCTGGACTCTAGTTCAAGATAATTTATTTACTGTCATGCATGTTCCATTTTCTTCACACATTTTTGGGGAATATATGTTCCACTTGGACTGATGCAAATCTACAGTAAACAGTACAGTTTTTTCCTTTAGGGCATATACAGCATATAAACATGTTTGTCCAAAGGCTTCATTTACCAGATCCTTTTATCCCTCAGCTTTAACAAATTGACTGAGAAGTATTTCATAAAGTCTCCATGGCCTGAGGCAGAATATATTGCCCCCATTGTTGAAGGAGGTAAGTCTTGTCAGCTACACAGTCAGTAAGTTTTATCATTTTGTGTGGAATAGGGGTAGAGTAAATTTGGGTTTCTTTGGCATACAGTCAAGGTCACCGATGTGTTTTTCTTGCCCACACTGAACAGTAAATGATTGATAATGTTATTTTAATTTTTTACATGACTGCGATTGCAGATCAAGTGTTTCTCATTCTGTACAAGGAGCTGTATTACCGGCATATCTACAACAAACTCAAGGTACAGTTTGGTATTAGTTAATTCCTTACCATACCATAAATATCATTAACACCAGTGACTTGATCTTCATTTTGTTCTCTGTGTTAATTTGTTTAATATATATTTTCACAGCCCACTTTGGAACAGCGGTTTGAGTCATACTTTAATTACTGTGACCTGTTCAACTTCATCCTCAGTAAGTGAATAGATCCCTGGAGCAGCTTTATACTGTAATGTACAGAGTGAATCCTAAGTTGTATTTTTTCCACTCTACATTATTATTTTGTTGCCAACTGTTCAGTAAAATAAATTGTGTTTACCTAGATTGTCTTTTTGTGTTTTAACAGACACAGATGAACCAGTTCAGTTAAATTTGCCCAACCAGTGGCTTTGGGACATTGTTGATGAGTTCATTTATCAGGTACATAATTACAGGAGATATGCTTTCTATGTAGTGTCACTCAATCCCTGAAGTTATAATACATTTTTAGTATCTTAATTTGTAGAGTCAAGGCTTAATAATTGGGACTTTATGCTACCACATACTGTACTCTGAATAAAATATAGCTTTGAGTATCAACAAAGAAGTAGCTGATGTGGTTGCAATGGAAAAGTAGCACTAAAGAGCACTAGATTTTGACTGTGTCAGAATAGAGAATAGCTTGATAATGAATTGACTATAGGTTGATGTGTGAAAGCTACACACTATGTGTGGTGAAAAGTTTCTGACATTGCATTTTGACGTTTCCAAACGGTCGAGTTTTGACATTTCCGAATGATCAAGTATTGAGCAATTGATTACCTTCGTCCATGGTAATTCAGTTTGGTTCCTTCATCTATTGCAGTTCAGTATCGCTATTGGCCAGATCAACTAAGCTCATCATTGCTAGATATTTTGGAATGCTCGTTGCATTCGTTTCAGTGCCATGTTTTTATTTGTTGTTGCCGCTGCCCACGCACGGGCTCGCATGATGACGTGAGTTGACATTGTTGTTTGTCATCACCTATGTTTACACTTTTTTGCCGAGAGAGCAGCGTTTTTCTTTGTGAGGTTTTATCATTCAGGATTTAGTTCTTGTTAAGCAAAATTAAGGATTTTACTGCGCAAGGATTCACCCTTCAGGTACCAGTGATTTATATTCGTTTGTTTCACGATTGTGTTCGGTTCGCTTCTTGCTTAGTACTTGGTTTCTTAGTTCCGTCGTCTTTCAAAGATTGTTTGAAACCCGAATACGATTGGAGTGTTGTTTCTTGTTTCAGAATGACTTCTTTTCAATAAAGATTATTATTAGGAGATCCTTGAGGCCGGTGATTGGTCATCTCCACATCTGTACCACTATGAAATATTTGAGGCTGACATTTCGAGTGCAACCCCATTCGCCAGAGCAAGAGGAGCTGATGTGTGCTTGTATCTGTTTGTATTTCCTTTCAGTTCCAAGCTTTTAGTCAGTACAGATCCAAACTGTTGAAAAAGTCAGAGGATGAGATAGCTACTCTCAAAGCCAACACTAAGGTGAGTTACCCTCTCACTTCACCAAAATGGGAACTTCAAAAAATCTCCACAGATTCTACCACAAGGTTATGGTTATCCTAACCACTATTTGTTTTTGCTCAGATCTGGAATGTTCACAGTGTTCTGAATGTGCTCTACTCACTTGTACAGAAATCCAAGATAAATGAACAAGTAAGTGCTGTGATTTCAGTGTTTCTTCTGGCCTTCATACTTATTTAAGTTTTGCAGTAAGGGTTCAGCATCTATTTTATATACGGTGCATGATATACTGGATAATCAGTATCATAGTTTTACTGGCAGATGGCTCCAATCCAAAAGTATCAGTTGTTCATCTTCTGTAGTTTGATTGTCTGGGTGAGAATAGCCTTTAGAAAGACTGTCGTTTGTGACTAACATTTGGTCCACTTGAGAGGTAACTGTAGTCAGAGTTGAGTGAAGTTATCATCAATGTGTATGTCTAGTATTTATGTCTCTTGTTGCGATTGGTTTCTTTTGGTTGGTTTAGTTGTGGTGTGATGTGATGTGATGTGATTGGTTGTCAAGACTCAAAAAGATCAGTAGTTGGTCAGTTGCTGTTATATGGTCATTTTGTGATTTACTGTTGTTTGTGGACTATAAGTGTCAGTATCAGTTACAGACTTAGAGTAATCTAATCCTCACTTAACAGCTGGAAGTGTACAACAGCGGTGGAGATCCTGACAGTGTCGCAGGAGAGTTTGGGAGCCAATCTCTGTACAAGATGTTGGGTTACTTCAGTCTGATTGGCCTTCTCAGGCTGCACTCCCTCTTAGGGGACTACTACCAAGGCATCAAGATGCTGGAGAATGTGGAGCTGAACAAGAAGGTGAGACTCAGGAAGCACAAGCAATATATATGTACATATACACTGAAAAATGTACAGTACTGTAAAATTCCGACAATGAGTTTTGGGCTTATATGTTTTGTTCAAGGGGACTTTTGTGGGACTTGTTATTGGAGGGAATTTTGGGTTTTAAAAAACAGTGATTTTTCCTTGGTCATGACCAAAGTGGTTTTATGTTTCTTTCAGTTTTGTGAAATCAATATGCTGGTAGGAGCACTGTAACATATTGAAATTAAATATCCAGACTAAAAGGATAAAGCCAATTTGGCTCAAATGGTACAAGCCATTCGTATGGGTATTGGTATGGTGCAGGCTATATCTGTAAACCTTACTATATGTACACCCATGGGCTTTGCATTTTACTATGTCTCTAGGTAGCTTTTTTTTTTCAGGGGTGATACTTATTTGCAGAATTTTACAATAGAGTATAGAATCTAAGATTGCTTGTTTAATTTATTCTGAGGCAGGACCTTGCAATGAAATTTCCACAGTGTATTTACTTCTTTTCGATTCTTTGTAACTTTCACTTCTTGACCCACAGAGTGTATATTCACGTGTGCCAGCTTGTCAGATTACCACTTACTACTATGTTGGGTTTGCGTACCTCATGATGAGAAGATACCAGGTGTGTTTCACAAAAAGTTCAATTCAAAAATAACACAGTGCTTGGGGGGCCTCTTGGCTAATTTAGTTTTTTTTTTTTGTTTTGTTTTGTTTTGTTTTTTTTTTTTTTTTTACAACATACAATGCTATGTAAAAGATGGTTTTAGTTCCTAGTATGAATAGACATGGTAATTGTGAACAGGTTGCAGTGGTTGGTAATGCAACTGCTGACCACAATCATACTGACCACATGAGTAACTTTACTGAAAACATGAGTAATCTTACCAATAACATTACTGCAACCACTTACCAACCACATACTGACCACTTTACCAACCACATTACCAACCACATTACCAACCATGTACCACCACATGCTGACAAGGTACACACACATTTTTGGTACACTGTTAATCGATGCATGGTAACCACATGACTATGTACCAAGCATTTTACTTGACCATGTTGGCAACTACATCCAGCCATGTACATGTACATGTACTGACCACAGACAAATCACATACTGACATGTGCAACTTGCTCTCATATACCAATTTTACAATAATGTAAATTTGAGTGACAATAGAACAGAGCATAAACCATTAACCTCTTTTTTTTTTCTGACAGGATGCCATCCGCAGCTTCTCAAATATTCTGCTGTACATTCAACGAACCAAGCAGATGTTCCAGACAAAGTCATATCAGTTTGATGAGGTTTGTACTGGCTGAGAATTAGTGATGGACCACTAAGAAGCATCTAGAATCTTGATGAAGAAAATTGAATTCCCTTGCATTTTTACTTGCACTGAGACAAGGACTACTGCAAGTTATATTGTGTTTAAATCTATTCTTCTAATGTACAAATAAAGTTGTTGTTGTTGTTGTTGCTTGTGTTGTTTGTGAATGCAAGGCTTTCATACATTCAGCTTTTCAAGATTGCATGGGCTTCACATTTCTTTATTTTGACTCACATGGGTGTCCCTACTTGTCACTGCAGATAATGAAGAAAAATGAACAGATGTACACTCTCCTGGCTATTGCTCTGACGTTGTGTCCACAGGTATGGCTTGCTGTACATTCCTTGCTTTGTTTTAAGATTAAGGTTTGATGAAACGAGGACACATTGTGGTGGCAACATTGCTAGCGCGCGTGTTTCCCAAGTGTTGCCTCGTTTGGCCACGCGCGAGGCATTTGTTGCGGGCACAAAGTTTGTATCCTGGACACGAAGAATGTTTCTGAAAAACCTCGGAAACATTTTTGTGTCCGCGCTTAGCGCAACATTGTTGCCGCATGTTTTGCCACCCTAGAGACATCGAAGGACACAATGCTGTCACAACATTGTGTCCTCATTTTGCCTTGCTCTAAGTAAACGACAGTAACACTGGACAGATTTGTGATTCAATGTTTTATTCACATTAGAGAATTGACGAGAGTGTTCACGCTCAGCTTCGTGAAAAGTGTGGGGACAAAGTGCAGAAGATGCAGCGTTGGTAAGTGAGCCGTGGATTTATCACGATGACTTAGAGAAGATTTTCTCCTTCGATTTTTTACCAGAAATATATTATACAGTAGGGAGAACCTGGCTTTTGATAACTTTATCAGATGAAAACTGATTGAACCATCAATTCTCGCTACATCACTTGTAGTTTTCTTTTTAAGTGTCCGAGAGAATTTACTAAAGGCTCGTGAGTTTTAGGGGTTTGTCTGAAAAAGTACTTCATTCACCTTCGATGTGATGGTAATCTGCCGACATTGTGTCTCTTCCAATAATACTTTTTTTTTGTTTATCATGTGTAGGGATCTACCAGCGTTTGAAGAAAGCTTCTCGTATGCCTGCCCCAAGTTCATCTCTCCTGTGCCGCCCAACTTTGATGCACCTCCTGCCAACTATAACAGGGTAAGCGAAAAGTGAATCAGTGTAAAACCTGGTAACGTGGTCAGTAAGTATGTGATTGTTAATTGGTCGGTCAGTAGAGGGTAAGTGGTTGGTATGTGGTCGGTATGTAGTCGGTAAGTTGTCGGTTTGTGGTCCGGTCGGTGAGCTGTCGGTTTGTGGTCCGTATGTAATCCGTATGGGGTCGGGAAGTAGTCAATAAGTAGCAGGTAAGTTGTCGGTATGTGGTCCGTATGTAGTCCGTATTGGGTCGGTAAGTGGTCGGTATGTAGTCGGTAAGTTGTCAGTATGTGGTCTGGTCGGTAAGTTGTCGGTATGTGGTCCGGTCAGTAAGTGGTATGGGTCGTTATGCGGTCACTATGCGGTTGTAGTGGCTAGGGCATTTCCCATTTCAGTATGATACTGTGGAATTACTGCACTTACAGATGGTTTGATATTTTTCCACTTTCCTGTTTTGACTGTCTTTCTTTCTTCTTATTTTTCGTTGCTCCATGGATCGTGTCGCAGGATCCATTCTCGCTGCAGTTGAAAGTGTTCATGAACGAGGTCACACAGCAGACACAGATACCAGTCATCAGGAGGCAAGCAATCTATTCTTGTTTTACTCTTTAGTGCAAGAATGAGAGTTTTTATTTTTGGTGAAAACAGGCCTGATGCAAGCTCAAGAACAAAGATCAAATGGTTTCCTTTTCCTTGTGCTTGCATCAATCGTGAAAGCCAGGCTTTACTTCCAGCTTTCTTAACCAATAGGCCATTTCCGAGATGCCTGTTGCCTCGGTTTCAAAACGAGGTGTAGTGGGAATCCTTGTGGAAATTAGTTTTCATTTCAATACAAACCAAACTCATTTTCATAAGACACTAGGCCTCGGTTTGAAACAGAGGCAATCTCGGAAATGGCCTATTCCATCCGTCGTGCTTCTCCAAGCTTTCCTGCGTGCTTCTATAACAATGATGTAGATCAACGTTGAGTTCTCTCCAAGGCGGACACCCTCGTGACTAAATTTGGTGTCCGCCTTAGAGAGAGTTCAGTTACAAAGAAACAAATGAAAATCGGAAAGGACCAAATCTGCATGCTGTCCGCCTTAGAGAGGTGTCCGCTTTATAGAGGTGTCCGCTTAGAGAGAGTTGACAACGAAAACATGCCCACAATAGTGTACATGGGCTCCACATGACACCAACGCTTTCTTCCTGGTATTACACTCACCTCTATCTCATTTTTTCTCGATACCGTTCTCAACTGTGTTTTAATGTTATGCTGATGCGCGCTGTTGTTTGTCTTGTCCTCTAGCTATCTGAAACTCTACACAACCATGCCTATTGCAAAGATGGCTGCCTTTTTAGATATGGTATGTACCTATTTCATGTGCTTTCTCCCCCCCCCCGCCCCCCCTGCATCCGTCCGTACGCCCCCTCCCCCCTTCCCTACACACACACACCACATCCGTTTCCCCAACACGAAACGCACTCTCGTCAGTAAACTGCACACCGAATATTAAGGACCCGTGTACATTTTGCTTGCTAAAATGGCATCGATCCGAGATCGTATTGGTGCACGTTCACACTGTCGAAAAATCACTTAGATTTGGCCTGGCATAAATATATTGACTAAGGGTCGATGTGTTAAAGCTAGACGGCGTGAAAAAATTTCAAGCTAGTGACGTTTCGAGCACTAGCCTTTCGTCGGAGCCAATCATACACGTTATTCTCAACGCCGACGCAGTCAAAATCTAGTTTTACGTAGCTTTCCTTTAGATTTGGCCTGGGACTGTTCGCACTCGGCTTGCATTTAGCGGCTGGATTGATCTTAGGTCTATCAGATTCTCCCAACCTTCTAAGAGGAAAATGTAAAAGTGATGTAGTGAGAATTAATAGTTCAATCAGCTATCATCTGAGCAAGGTGTCAAAGCCAAGTTCTCCTTTCTGTATGATATATTTGTGCTGAGAAAGTAAAAGGAGAAAATCGAAGTTGATCACTCTTGGGAGTGAAAGGGTTAAACTGCCTAGCAGTGTTTTGTTTGTTTTGTTTTGCGGTCTCTGCTGAGTTATGCCCCCCTTTCAACAGGATGAGAGTGAATTTAGGACTCAGTTACTGTGCTACAAGGTAAGGTGTTCTTCTGACTTTATAAAGAGCCAATAGTGATCAGCGACAAGCATTTCCTTCCAGCGTAGACCTGTTGTCGGACGACTGTTGAAAGTTGCTTTGGTTTTGCGTTTGCTACGCTTTCGGATTGGTCCCGGGGCTTGGGTCGAGGTTCCCTCGCCACTTGGACCCACGCCCTGTCCGAATCTGCGACGCAGGCTTATAATATATATGTATTTGCTGCGCAGCACAAGCAACGGAACCTGGTGTGGACTAAAGGAACAGACGCGTTGGAGGGAGAGCTACAATCTTCATCGGAAGTGGACTTCTATGTTGATCAGGTAACTTATGAAACGCGTTCAGTATCGTAATCGTTCCATTCATGATAAAAAGGGCGCGCTGTAATTGGGTTACCAGCCGTTATTAATTTCTGGCCAACATCTTTACACTCTTTCGTTATTCTGCAGGACATGATTCACATTGCCGATACCAAGGTGGAGCGACGTTATGGCGACTTTTTCATCAGACAGATTCACAAATTTGAAGAGGTACGACGGCAGTGTTGAAGCATATCATGACACTATACTATCACCAAACACCATACCACATTTATAAGTTAGAAGCAAAGTTGCAAATATAACTCTGGGCCCGGTTGTTCAAAGCACGATTAGTCTAATCCTGGGTTTGTTTCAAACGTGTTTATTGTATTTTACTACAAAACGGGGAGGTTTTTGCTTGGAACTCAACTTCCTTGGCACGTTCTAAGCTAAAGGGGGTGTTCAGTTGCGTTTTGATCAAAACCTTGCAGTTTGTTGGCCAAGACGTTAGAGAAATAATTTGATTAATCCTGGATTAGCTTAATCGGACTTTAAATAACTGGGCCCAAGACCTCAACGGGATTCGAACCACTAATGCGCTACAATCAAAGACAAATTTGTGTGGGACGCAGTATCTTAAGCGGCTCTCAGCTCACAGATTCGATGCTTATGTATCCCCGTCCAATCCCCGTCCCACCCCTCCCCCAGATAATGTTGAAGGCATAAATTTGACAACGCACACACAATATAGAGTTTTTAAACTTAAAAGATTGCCGTATTCCGCATCCCGCAAAGCTTAAACCTTAACCGCAAGAAGTCACACGTCAAGTTTTCCGTATTTCTGTTATGTTTTTTAACACCAGGAAGCATTCCTTAGATAAGTCAAATACTGCAGCAATAAGCTCCAGTTATTTCAGAATTTGCTTCCTTCAGCAAACGGGATGTGTAAGTTAGGTCATGTGACTTTTTGCGGTTTGCGGGCTGCAGCATATGTCAATCTTAAACGGCCTAATATGTCTTAGTTCTCCGCTTTCCAACACTGAAATGGGAGGTGGAAGGGGGAGAGTGTTTCTCGTGTGACAGGCACAAATCATTACTGTATTTCTCGTAAGTCATGACGAACCCTTTGTTTGTCTTTTGCAGTTGACCAGGAACGTACAGGCAATGCAGTAGCAAGAAAGATAGGGAAATAAGAAAATCTCACGTTACGGTCCTTATTGACAGAACGTCCAACTGTTAACCCTTTCGCTCCTGAGCGCAAGGGTTAACAGTTGAGCGCATAATACATCCTCTTGAGCGCATAATACAAATTCTCCTAACCATTCTAGAAGAAAATGTATGAGTGATGTAGTGAGAATAGACAGTTTCTTCTGAGCAAGCCATCAGAGGCCATGTTTTCCATACTGTATGATATATTTCTGGTGAGGACCCGAAGGAGAAAACTGAAGTTGATCACTCAGAAGTGAAAGGGTTTTATACACGTTACTCTCCCCGTTAGGGAAATGTGCGCGTTGTTACAGTGAGAATCAATCGATTTCAATCCGTCACAAACTGCTGTTCATGCCGTGCAGTTCTGTCACACAGTTGGCCAAACGAACTCCCAAGCAAACCCAGTCTTCGACTTGCGTTCCTCGTTTTATCCACTCACTTGGGTCGATTTTGGTTGACTTTGGTTGCGCCCAAACAGTTCCAGGTTTTTCCATCGTTCAGTCACCCAACCCAAGTCGAGCCTAGTCAACGCATCAGCTCTTGTTACGGAAATTGATGGTTTTCTTGCGACTTGGGAGCCCGCTTGGCCGGGGATTACACGCTCTGCTTTTATTTGTTTCTCCTCTCCTCACGCTATCTAAAAATGGAATAAAGACACTGTTAATCAGCAATTTGAATTTGCTCTCCTCCCCACCCCCCTTCACCGGCAATGCAGGCATTCTGTGACAAAACTCGATCGAAGAGGTCGAGGTTAGGGGAGAGGAGAATCAAAATGACGTCCTTACCGCCTACTCTCCCCTCCCCCCACCTTCTCGCCTCTTCGTCCAAGACATATTCTCCATTGACCCTTGTGTCACATCACGGTCATTAGAAACGGTAAGCATTGGCGCACTTTTTTCTGGAACATTTCGTCTAAACTGAAAGTCTTCTATGAAGAAAAAGGAGAAAATAAAACGTTATTCATACCGGAAGTCCTAGGGTGGCGAGTCTGATTGAAAATCTTACTTCCGGTTCAGCTCTGTGGTTTACCCAAATCGTCAGTGCTGTTTACTCAAACGAACACCGAGTGTTTGAGGAGTGTTTTAAAATTCTGCGCTGTAAGTCGAAACTGAAGCAGGATCTCGCGAAGTGATCCACCACTCCTGTCCCCTTCGTTCGACATTTGTCACGATGTAGGTTAAACCTCATGGCCCAAGGGGCTTTGAACACAAGCGTTTTCTGCTGGTTGATACTAAAGGACTGTACCTAGAAGTTCAACAAGAGCTCTGTGTCTAAAGTAGTATGAGAATTTTAAAAGGAACTTTTCCACATTCAAAACAGTCATCTTTTTTTCCTTTCAAGGACAGTGTCTTTATCGCATGTTTGAAGCGGAAGCAACTGGTTCCTAAAAAGACGCCTGTCATGTCAGCTCAGACTACGAGCTAGAAAACCCTATTTTCTTCAGTGCCTGTGAGATATACAGGTTTCCTAAATAACAAACAACGCAGTTAAATAGCGGCCTGAGACTCTTTGATTAATTATTATTTCTTCATCGAATGAGACTCGGTGTAAAAGACTCGGATCAGTTCAGCCACTCGCCGGAAGTTGATCGAGTGTTTTTTCCTGTGTTTCTCTTTTTTCTTTTTGTAGAACCCGACTTTTTCTGATGCTCGGGAGGATGATCCTTGGCTTTCCGACAAATAAGCTTCTGGATCGTCATCGCGTCCGAGATGCGTGTTTATATTTTCCCCATTTTCTAAAGCGCACGAGCTCGCAGCGTGACAGGAACGTGTTGACATTCGTGACAAAGCATCAGGTGACATCACAAAAGACACGTCAATCACGTAAAGTCACCCCACTCGGATATTTTTATCAAACTGGAAGCTCCACAGTCTCACGGAATGTCCTGAGAAAGCTCGCTTGCCGCATAGGAGTTTGATCGCTACAGGAAACCGAACTACTAAGAGTAAACTGTTTCGACGAGGTGCCGTGCTGACCAGAAGAAGATTCAGAAATGAAGTGTGGTCTCGCTGCTTTTGTTTTGCTTTGGTCGACAATTTTTCTTGGGGTCGATGCAGGAGTTCCAACTTGTAAAGACAGATTCTACGACAGCAGTACCGAGACGTATCGTTCGTGTAAAGAATGCCTTCAATCTCTCCAGTGTGCTGAGATCTGCTGCAAGACCTCAATCACAGGTACAAAATTTCTGGTGTTCCATTGTTTTGTTTGCTTTATTTGCTTAGATCGATATATTTTTCTCCGAAAGTTGCTTTCGCGACGGTTTTCTCGCATGTTTCGGTTTGCATAATTCCTTCGTGCTTTCTGTTAGCACCGATTTATAATTCTCTAGTTCCTTATTCTATCCTTAGCGGCCGAACCGAAAAAAAATTTTTCAACCGTTTCGCCTCGAAGCTTGTATTTGACAAGTTGGTGTAACGCCATCTTTTGCTCTGTCACTTTGATTTACCTATGAGCATTTGGAAGGTTTGCGTGCTTAGTTTCGTTGACAAAAAAGTGCGAAAATACGATTGCACTTCAGTCATACGGCACTTGCACAAAAGAATCGAATTTCTTCACATACGAAGCACATGACACGAACGAGGCGAATTGGAAAAGCTTCTATGGTCATTCAAGCGGATGATTGTATGTTCTTGATTTTGTACAGAATATACATGGCAGCAGCTGAAGGGTTTCTTAACTGCCAATAAATGCTGTTGTGAGGAAGCTATCGATCAGTATTTATAAAAAGTTGTTTTTGTGGTCTTCAAGGAAACCCCGTGCGAGCATGCTATTAATTTATGCACAATTTAGCCTGGTCGGTACTAATTTTAACAAAACTCAACCTCAACACGAAATATACCATATGTTCTTTTATTAATGTCTAAGGTCCCGCATCAGCCTTGAACAGTTCTGTCCTCAATTAATATTCTTAAGCTTCGTTTTTAAATTTTCCCATGACATGACGTTCTGTTAAACAGCAACTGAAAGCATAAATTTATATGCAACCGTGGGTAATCAATTTCATGGATGTATGAATCATGCAATACGTCTTTCAATATATAATCGCTTTGCTGGAAAATCAGGGACACTGAGCTTTTGATGATCTCTCATTGCCGTGATCGACTGATTTTGGCGGAAATGTCGAGAAGCAAAAAGAAAATGTTTTTTGGCACTGACAGTTCTTGGCATAATTGTGTTCCTGACAAAAGTCAATTTGGAAAACGGGGAGCCAAGTTTACGACTGCAGAAGTCGAAACGTTTGCCCGAGGGGGTAGTGGAGAGGGAGAAGAGATGGGAGGGAACTGACAGTACCCGCACACACGTCACAACACGGAGAAAGACAAAAGGTTTCATGTTATTCAAACAAGGTTGCGGGTATTCTGTGGTTTAGTTGGGGAGGGCAGGGGATGTTGTACATGATAAATTTTTTTTTGACGGCGCAGAATTACAATGAAATTACAAATTACAATGAAATTTAGAATATTTTGTATAGAACCTCTCGAACTGTCCCTCTGCAGCTCCTCTGCCTTGGACAAGTCAGTCGATAAGAACCACACTAAGATTAAGTCGTCATCGGCAAATATTAAACTGATTTGTTCGCCACAGCAGTCAGTCTTTTTTTCTGATGGTTGTCTTTGTATCAGTTGTACGTTTACAATGTGGTATCGATTTTTCTATTAGTCCCGCATTGTCTATTGTTCTCTTTATCAGTATATCGGATCATGTTGATCAGATAAAATACAATACAACTATTCTTTTCAGTGCCTACATTTACATAAAGTTATTTTTGTCAACTGATTAGATAATTATGAAACCGATAAAAATGGCACACCAATTGTGCAGAGTTGCAAGTTTTGGGAGTGACACAGCCGTTTTTATGATCGCAACACTTTGTGCCCCCTAGGCACACAAAAACGGCTGCGAGCAGACTACGGGTTGGCAGGAGACTAGCAAACTGAGACCTATTCTCCTTGCGTCCCCCACACTTGGCCGGTGCTTCCCCTTTTGTGCTTCCTGCAGAGTTTTGAAAAAGTCAGCATAAAAATGTTCAGCTTGTATCGGGGACAAGGGAAGCGACCGACGCACTGATTATCTTGACGTTCCTTTTTGATTTTCGTTTTTTGTTTCTTTTCTTTAAGTTGAGCCTAAAAGCGCAGGAAAAGACAACAGAAGCGATAACAAGGAAGAAAAGACAATATCAAAAACTCGAGAAACAGCTGAAAAAGGCGTAATGCGTCCAAACGTCGCCGTCGTCCTTCTCCTCAGTTTCTTCGCTCTCCTGATTTTACTGGTGCTCGGCCTCGTGCTTGTCAAATCGATGCGAGATCGGGCGCTCGAAAACCGATCGAACCGCGCCGATCGGTGTGAGGGGTCTGCTGACATTCAAGAGGTTTTGCGGGTCAGCGCGAACTCCACTGAGCAAGACGCGGCTGCTGTTCACGAGGACACGACTGTTTGTGGCTGTCAAGTCAAAGTGACGACGCATCCAGACTTGGCACTTGGTTCGCAGACAAGTCTCCCCCAGCAAAACTCCCGATCGCCTGTGTAGGGTGTGATCGATAATCACTCGGGAAACTTGATGTGATGCATAATCGATGATCATTCGGGAAGCAAGAACACCTTGCTGAGAGCTAAACGACAATTGATTGCTAGAGACTGTAGTCCAGTTTTCGAGGAGACAGTGTTTTCTAATAGACAAAAGGCAAAGCAAATTCTCCAATAGTCCCCTTAGGTTTGGTAGGGCAGAAGGCGCTGGGACAAGCGATTAACGCGGATGTATACAGAGGTACCCTTTGAGGGTTTTTAGTAAAGCCAGTATGCCAGAACGGAGCAGAACGTTGCATTTTGCCACAGATAAGCGTGTAGTACGGCTGTATATTTTTATGAGTCTTGTAGTATTTTGTAGATTTTGGCGAGCTGCTTCAGCGCGATTTGTTTAATAAAGTTTATATAGAGATTATTATTAGCCTGCCTCTTCTGCTTTCTTCTTTCTTTCTTTTAGCTTGTTTGTTTGTTTTGTTTGTTTGTTTTGTTTGTTTGTCTCTTTGCCCTATGACCTTGAGATTTTCAAAACTGTTCCCCCAGTTGCGCCGGACACACTTTTGAAATAGATTTTACTTTGGTTCACTCATTCTTGTTCTCATTCTTGTTTTCTTTTCTGCGGTACGATTTCCTTAGGGTGCGTTCGGTTTGCGTACTGCAAAAACTAAGCGAGTTTGTTGAAACAATGCCAATTTGGAAGCGCTTCCTAAACTGCTCAAGAAAGGACAGGAAGGTTACATTGGGCAGCATGTCCTCGAACCTAAGATTAGAGATTATTCACAATTGTGAATCATGTCAAAATTATCATATATCGACAATCCTACGTCACTGCACTACGGTAAAGTACTGGTGGCTAAACATCGCAACAATACGGTTGGCAAAATGGCGGCTGAATATCAAATCAGTGATGCACCAGTCAATGTAAATCCCCCCTCCCCCCCCCCCCCCCCCCCCCCCCCTCCCCAACCCGGGAATAGCGGGGATATGGGGGGGGGGGGGGGGGAATTAGCGGGGCAAAAAACAACTTTTGATCATTAGAAGTGCTCCGGTTAGGACGTGGATGAGATTTACAGCGGGGACCTGGAGATGACTGTACGTTGGGAGATTGGAACGAGAATGTCTCAAAGCATGAAAAATGGCGACGGAGGAAATGAAGAAGGTAAAATCCTTGAGTTATTGGCCTGAAATTAAACCATCCGTGTTCTGTCGAGTCATAGTTTGGTGCACTGCAGCAATAAGAACGTGATTATTTGCATATTTGTGTTTTCATTATTGCATTAGGTGCATATTTTAATATTTTGTTTGCTCGAGTAGCCATGTGGAATGCATATATTCAGAATAAAAACACAGAATGTTTATCTGGCGTTGCAGATCCTTTTACAGCTTGGTGACAGACGCCAAGTGATTGAAGTCCAGCATTTCAAGTCTCTTGAGGACCTAAATCAATATACAAAAGCTCATTTTGACGTTTCGCAAAAGATTCGAGAGCGATTGGAACGAATATGTAGAAATATCTGATCTACATGATTTAAACAACAAGGACAAGATGATTGCTATTCTCAGTGTCAACTTGAAGAGTACAGACGGCGACTCGGGCGGCGACGCAACTGCACAGGTATTCAAATTATAAATAAATATACTCATATTGACTTGATGTTATTTTAGATACAGTATTTTGAAGTTGCTCACGTTGAGCACAAAATAGAGGCTGCTTTTGAAATAATATTTAAATGATATTATCTCTTATAAATTGACAAGCCTAAGAGACAAAATGTGCTTCTCTATACCGACTATGATGAATAAAACATAAGACGGCATAATCCTTGATAAATTAGCAATTATGTCATGTTCTTATGATCTGCAGGCTGTGACAACAGGACAGTGCGAAGTAATAAACTTGTTTGTACAAGGGGCACAAAAGCCATGATATTTCGACTTTTTTTAGTGTGTTTTAAACTGTTGTCCACTAATTTACATATAAGTTATCAGGTTTTGCTCTCATGCCTACTCAGTAACCTCCCTGCTTTAGAGCAGTAGGCACATGTACTTTTTAGATATCTATTTTTTAGTTATATGGCAGTGGCCGCTTACTTATAACCCGAAAAACCCCACCCAACCTCATGCGCTTTTTGTTCATACATCCCATGCTGTTTTGTTCATGCATCCAACTGGCAAGTGTGCCAAAACTGGCTTGACTGCATTTTTCACACCTTTCGTTCCGTCATGCACAGAAGCCATTTGTGAGAAGACTCCGACAAAGATGGATGTGTTTGCCAGAAGAGATTTGTAAACCAAAAATGGCATAGCGAGCGAAAGTCAGGCTTTCTGGTGAGTCTTACTAAGTTGAAACTTGCAACATACAAATGAATGAAACAAACTTACGCTTAGCTTTATGCCTGTCTTTGAAACATTCCAGGTTATTTAATACATTTCTCTCTTTTCTCGCAGAGCTTTCACACCACGCAGCTTTCAGGACAGTGGAAAAGAGGCATGGCACATGAAATTGACTCAAAGTTTACAGGGAATTTGTCTGCTTTCAGTGAAAATCTGGTTGTAATCAAGCTTGTCACTGGGGGCCGTAGCTCAATAGGTTGAGAGACAGATAAAGCCTTTGATAAAGCAGAAGCGGGTTGCTGTGACTGTAACTTTGTGTTCATCGAGATATTCATTCATCCCGTCGTTAAAGTTCAGTTCTTGTTCCACTTGAGCGTATGCGCGCTCACGAGCTTGAGCCACTCCAACCCCTTCCTGCAGTTCAAGCCTTACAGTTTCATTTTGAAGAGCTTGTTTTTTCTCTAGCATAGCGGCTCTGGCAACTAATTCTGCTGCTTTGGCTCTTTCTCTGGCTCTCGTAGAGACAGATGAAGCTCTCAAAGAAGCCTTGGAACGGTTAGACAGTTTGGAGATAATTGAACCGTTATTGAACTGTTCCTCTATTTGGCGCTTTGCCAAGATAGTCCAATTTCCGATTTTGTCAATGAAATCACCCATTATCTTGTGCTCTTGGTATTAGTCCCTTGCAATGAGTTTTTCTTCCTTTGTGGTCAGAGTACCACATAAGACATGTGTTTTCTGCAGGTCTTCAAGAACTTCATGCAAAGTCTTCAGTTCACTCTGAACTATGTGCTCGTTGTCATAGTCTTCAGTGAGCAGTTCTATTTTCTTCATTTGATGCGATATTTTCCTTTGGGCAGATTGACCGTTTTGCCATTTAATGTGGGCTTGAAAAGCCATGCCTTTCGCTGTGGGTGTTTTTGTTCTTGCACCGCCAACAACGTCTTGCTTTGTGCTTGTTGCATACTCATTTGCTTTGATCTTTAAATCTTCTCTCGGTCTCGGTGAACCTTCCAACTCTTGATTAGAGTCAATCATTTCCAAATTCTGCCATCCGGCTCGAAGGACCAAAAATGTTGATGACTCGACTCTAGACTCGTGAGATGTCCGGTTGCTGAAGATTTGTTGGGTTCACTTCACAGATACACAAAAAGGTTGATTGATTGATTTATCGACTGACTGAAGACTGATAAAAAAGCTATTGCCTTAAGTAGCCCAAAAAGCAGTAACATATGGTAGAACACAAAGAACTGAAACAAAAGAGTAAACTGTACAAAGGAAAAAAACAGACAGTTCCGGCCAGTTGGCAACAAGATCCATCAAAAAAGCAAAGTCTTCATTTTTAAGAGTCTATTGAGAACAGTTAAAGCCCTAGAGAGCTTTGGAAGCACTTTAAGAATACTATGGGATGCACCCAGGAAAAAAAAGGGGGGGAGGGGGGTACTTCCATATGTATATATATAAGCCATATATGTATGTGCTGCCCCAAGGGGTATCATTTTCAAGCAGTTTTAGTCTGAATTGGGTATAGATTTTGCCTTTTTGGTCTGAAATAGGGTATCGATTTTGTCTTTTTGGCCTGGGATATGGTATGATTTTAACAGAAATCGGTTGTTGCAGACATGAAAAATATATCTGAAATAGTTCTGAAATAGGGTATACGTTTTTGTAGTTGGGTCTGAAATAGGGTATAGATAATTTGTCTTGACACTTTTGCCTTTTATTTTCAGAGGGACTGTAATGTTGATGGAAGCATAAAGAACTAATTCATTCAGCCCCAGATTTTGCTAGTGGGAGGTCCATTTGATATAGATTTATTACAAATTGTTGAAAGTGTGCCGTGCACCACTCCTTAACAGAAAATGCTAGACGCTGTTCCTGGGCTGCTCGCCTCCTACTTGTACATGTTAATACATACCTAGCACAAATTGCAAAGCATTATTGACGTTATTGGAGCAGATTTTGCTTGAAAGGTGGGGGTTAGTCTTTCTGTCTGTCTGTCTGTCTTTCTATCTGTCTGTTTGTCTATCTGTGATCGAGTAATCATCAAAGCTTTTCCAAGCGCAACGGTAGAGGACATAGCCGATCACATCAAGCCGACGGGGGCTGGGGGGCTAAACTCTATTGAGATTTCTTGTGATGCAGATTTTAATGCTTTTGGATGTAATGTTAGGGGTTTCCTACTCTCCGTCCCTCTCGAACACAGTTTACGGTCGTTCGTGTATGTGCGTTATCATAATAAACATAAAATCAGTCAGAACACTGCCTTTTGCAAATTTTAATACTTTAAACCTATTGATATCACCAAGGGAAGAAAATATTATTTTGACTACTTCTTGCAAATAGTAGGTTAACCAACCGAAATATATATGCGTGACTAGGGGGTGTTGGGGTAATATCGTCAAGCTAGGCGTGACCTTTTCATACGCAAAATTCTTCAAGAACTTGCTCCAAGGACAGCAAGAACGATCACACTTTCGAGTTCTTCATGAGCATATTAAGCATTTAACTGTATTGAAGTTATTAGGTTCAAGATTTCCGAGGGCTTGACGTTTAAGTAGTGTCACCCTGCGTGATTCGTGTGAACCATTAGTTGCCGCAACAATATCTGGCAAAAAATAGAAGGAAAGAAACAATTCGCGTAAACTTCCATTTAGTATTTGGACAAAGTAACAGAACACGTTTCATTGTTTTATCAAACCCACAATTGTGCCGATTGCGGTCTGCTCGTTTATGAGATGTATCTTCGCTTTTAAGCCCGTATTACGTCTCCCTACACAAAACCAAGAAGTCTGACATTTCATTGTTTATCAACTTTTTGGTAGTTGATGCACCGCTTGATCGTGCCAATCTTCTCCAGGATTAATCAGTTTACCACGAACAGGAACACCTTTAATGAACGGAAAGAAAAAAGTCCTTACAGTACAAAATAAATATTACCCCGTATAGATAATTAAAGCAATATAATGTAAACTGCCACTTGATAATAATGCCAAGGAAAGGCATCCTCAAGAATCTCTACGCTGTCCAGTGATATGTCAGTGATCATATTGTATCTGGGCACCAGAACTTCAATTTTAGTTTCTCTTAGCAAATTTTTCAGTGCAGCTTCATGCATTGCTTAGAGGACTCGGAAATTCTGTCATAAAATAGCAACAACATGCAAACATCCACACAGTCATGTACATATTAACACACGTTTTAAAATAACTGTGAGGGTGAACTGTTAGAAAACTGGTGAATAAGGTGAACATGTATTGCGCGGTATTGTAATCACAAACCTGCAAACTTTTCAACATCCGTTGAACGCTGGTTGAACAGGTCTAAAAAGCATTCAGCAGCTATATTGCACTCAAGAAATGGTAAAAACTCACGAACAGTTTGATCACAAGAGCCACAATACTTGTGGCTATGGCGATATACAAATGGGAGCATTGTTGCTATTACACATGTCATAAGTGCTGTCAGCAACTGCATGGGTGGACATTATGGTATTAAAAGGTCTTCGCAACAGTCTGCCTAGCTTTTGTTTAAACTGCTTGTGCATTCCATCTTTGATGGAGTGGAGCCTTCCTAGTCTGCCACTCTTTGAGGAGTACATCTCCTGATTTTTTAAGTAAGTCAAAAAGGGGGCAACTGTTTTTCTGTAACAAATTTATCCCTATTATTCCTGATGATACTTGCAGTAATGCTAATGATTGTAATACTAATAAACATACTTGGAGTAGCCCTGCCAGCTTCTTCAGTACCCTAATTGACAGACCGTGAGCATTAACAATGCAAAATAAAATTCAAAAATATTAAATAACTCCTTCATTGCTGATGAAATGGAACATGCAAGCTACTCTCTGGCTACTCTTTGGGCCATACAAAATATTAATTTATTGTGATTTATTTATTACATATTAATATAATATTATATTTATCTTCATCCGTTGCCGAGATATAGCAGCTAAACTCGAAAGGTGTGATGAATTAATTAGTGCATGATTTGCTGTAATTTGCTGTAATTTCTCACGACGAAAGTTTACAAAAACTATGCAAACTTTGTCGGCATAGTTCCAGGAACGTTTCCTAAAAGTTTCATGCGATTCTGAGATGGTCGAAAAATGTTGGAATTTTGACAAAATACTAAGGCTCTTGCACAGGGATTTTTGCCGATTTTGGCCAAAACTTGAAAACTCTTGAAACTTTCAGGAAACCTTCCTTGGACTATAACAAGACTTTTTGCAATACATTTGCTTTATCTATCTTCATCCGTTGCCGAGATATAGCAGCTAAACTCGAAAGGTGTGATGAATTAATTAGTGCATGATTTGCTGTAATTTGCTGTAATTTCTCACGACGCGCGCTCTGAAAGTTTACAAAAACTATGCAAACTTTGTCGGCATAGTCCCAGGAACGTTTCCTGAAAGTTTCGTGCGATTCTGAGATGGTCGAAAAATGTTGGAATTTTGACAAAATACTAAGGCTATAGCACAGGGCTTTTTGCCGATTTTGGCCAAAACTTGAAAACTCTTGAAACTTTCAGGAAACCTTCCTTGGACTATAACAAGACTTTTTTCAATACATTTGCTTCATCTATCTTCATCCGTTGCCGAGATATAGCAGCTAAACTCGAAAGGTGTGATGAATTAATTAGTGCATGATTTGCTGTAATTTGCTGTAATTTCTCACGACGCGCGCGCTGAAAGTTTACAAAAACTATGCAAACTTTGTCGGCATAGTCCCAGGAACGTTTCCTGAAAGTTTCGTGCGATTCTGAGATGGTCGAAAAATGTTGGAATTTTGACAAAATACTAAGGCTATAGCACAGGGTTTTTTGCCGATTTTGGCCAAAACTTGAAAACTCTTGAAACTTTCAGGAAACCTTCCTTGGACTATAACAAGACTTTTTGCAATACATTTGCTTTATCTATCTTCTTCCGTTGCCCAGATATAGCAGCTAAACTCGAAAGGTGTGATGAATTAATTAGTGCATGATTTGCTGTAATTTCTCACGACGCGCGCTCTGAAAGTTTACAAAAACTATGCAATCTTTGTCGGCATAGTCCGAGGAACGTTTCCTGAAAGTTTCGTGCAATTCTGAGATGGTCGAAAAATGTTGGAATTTTGACAAAATACTAAGGCTATAGCACAGGGTTTTTTGCCGATTTTGGCCAAAACTTGAAAACTCTTGAAACTTTCAGGAAACCTTACTTGGACTATAACATGACTTTTTGCAATACATTTGCTTTATCTATCTTCATCCGTTGCCGAGATATAGCAGCTAAACTCGAAAGGTGTGATGAATTAATTAGTGTATGATTTGCTGTAATTTGCTGTAATTTCTCACGACGCGCGCTCTGAAAGTTTACAAAAACTATGCAAACTTTGTCGGCATAGTCCCAGGAACGTTTCCTGAAAGTTTCGTGCGATTCTGAGATGGTCGAAAAATGTTGGAATTTTGACAAAATACTAAGGCTATAGCACAGGGTTTTTTGCCGATTTTGGCCAAAACTTGAAAACTCTTGAAACTTTCAGGAAACCTTCCTTAGACTATAACAAGACTTTTTGCAATACATTTGCTTCATCTATCTTCATCCGAGTGGAAAGAATCGTGACACGTGACCGAATAACGTCCGCTCGTGAGCGGACATTATCAGCGAATAACCCCCGCCTGGCGAACTAACGCTGTTTATTGACAATATCCGAACACAGTTCTATTTATTTAGTCAGAAAAATCATTACAAGACGACTACTGAGGAGGACATCAATTTATTTGTCAAAAAAGCAGTTCCAGAAAGCACTAAAAAGCTTCACAGTTTCCGCGCCGTCATTTGCGCTGCGAGAGGAAATATTTGAAGGATAATAAAGACAATAAACTACTTTTGGCTTCGGACATATGCACGGATAATTGTCCTTGGACATTATTTGTTCCTTGAAGCTCACAGTTGCCTTCGAGCTTCGCTCTCGGGCAACTGTTTGATTCTCGGAACAGATAATATCCTCGGACAATTATCCGTGCATATTTCCTCGCCAAAAGTAGTGTATTGTTTATATAATCACAATGGTATACTAATTACAAAAGCCCCTGAACCTCCCCCCCTCCAACCTTCTCTAAAAAAGATAATCTATAAAAGTTAAAAAGTACATTTACGAATACTCTTTTTAAAAACTTCAATGTTTTCGACCGATCTTATTTTGTTTGCAAGAGTGTTCCATATTTTAGGTCCCATGTATCTAAGTGACTGTAATCCAAAGGTAGTGGTTCTTGGCTTGGGAAGAGTCAGGATGTCCGTTCCTCTAAGGTTATAGTTTGAGATCCGCAGTTTAAACAAGTCTTTGATATATTGCGGCGATTGATCGTGTAGTGCCTTACAGACCAGTAGAGCAATGTCTTGGACTCGACGACTGTATAGTGTGGTCTTTCCTGCCATCTTTAACAATGTGCCGTAATCACTTGATCTGTCTTGAAATATGCTTCTCAGTGCTCTTTCATCAAGTTTTTCAATTTTATCCGAATCTCTTTTCAGACAAAAGTGCCAGACAGTAGAACAGTAATTTAGATGCGATAGAGAGAAGGAGTTATAAAGTTTCAGTTTTGCATCCATGGGAACAAGGCGTTTAAGCCTGTTTAAAACTGAAATTTGTCTGCTGGTTTTACGGCATAGGTTGGCAATGTGATCGTGAAAGTTCAATTTGTCGTCTATTGTGACACTCAAGAGCTTGATAAACTTTTTTGTTTAAGTTGCTTGCCCTCGGCTTGAAATTGGAAATCTGCAGCTGATGATCTGGCAGGGGCCAATCCAAAGCTCTGAAACTTGCTTGGGTTAGCCTTTAGTGAATTTTCTGAAAACCACTTTAATGTTGAATCAAGTTCGTCGTTTAGGGTGTCTTCGATTTTGATGGAACATTCATTACTGAAGTGGAGTTGGTTGTCATCAGCAAAGGTGTTGAGTTCGGCTTTGGTCACGTTGAAGTGTAGGTCATTGCAGAAAACGTTAAAGAGTAGAAGGCCCAAAACGGATCCTTGGGGGACTCCCCTTGTCACAATCTTCCAGTCGGAGAATTTGTCCAGAACTTTGACACGTTGTCGTCGTCCATCATAGAAGCTCCTTATCAGGCGTATGCTCATAGGAGATAGGCCATATGCGTCAAGTTTAGCGAGTAGCAGATCGTGTGATAAGCTATCAAATGCTTTACTAAGATCAAGGCAGACTACTCCCACACGCCGTTTAGCGTCGAGATTTTGTTTCCAGTTTTCGATTAAGTCAATTAGTGCCGTATCACATCCATGGTGTTTGCGATAGACCGACTGACGGATAACCAACAATCCTTCGAACCAATCGCATAGTTGCTGATGAAGACACTTCTCAAATATGGTATCAAAAAGGACTAGTACTGATACAGGTCTGTAATTGTGTTTATCCATTTGATTGTCATTTTTAAACAATGGTGTGACTTGGCTAGATTTCCATGCTATAGAGGAATGGTCCCAGTTCGAATGCAAAAGTTGATCAGATCAGTGAGTGGCGGAACCATAGCTTTGGAACATGGTTTGAACAAGACAGCGGGGATATTATCGAAGCCTGGAGCTTTGGATAGCTTCAACGAGTCGACAATCTCGGAGACAACATTACAATTTACTTCCTTGAAAGTGAAAGTGCTTTGTCTGACGCTTTTACCGTTGGGCTGCATGAAGTTTCTAATAGATGTTATGCTCGGGTGGTTCTCAAGGTTGCCAGTATTGATATTGCCAATTGATGAACCGATATTCACGAAGTACTCATTGAAAACCTCCGCCACCTGAGATGGCTCCTTAATCAGGCTTCCTTTGTCCATCAAATATATATATAATTATTATTATAATTATAGTTTATTCTCTCTATATCTGCTCCATCCGACATATCTCTCTGTGTTTAGCTATTTTGTCCGTCCACTTTTAAAATATTCTTTCTATATCCGCTCCATTCGACATATCTCTCTGTGTTTAGTTATTTTGTTCGTCCACTTTTAATATATTCTTTCTATATCCACTCCATCCGACATATCTCTCTGTGTTTAGTTATTTTTCCGTTCACTCTTAATATATTCTTTCTATATCCACTCTATCCGACATATCCCTGTGTTTAGTTATTTTGCTGGTCCAGTTTAATAGCAGCAACAAGACAACACAAATAAATACGGATGGACATGTCGGATAGAGCGGATATAAGAAAGTAGAACTATGTCTGTTGGCCCCATCAATCTCTCTCTTGCACTGTTCGCTTTGATATTCTCTTTATATCCACTCCATCCGACATATCTTTCAATGTTTAGTTATTTTGCCTGTTCAGTTTGATAGCGGTAACAAGACAACACAGATGGACATGTTGGATAGAGCGGAGATAGAAAGTAGAATGAATATTTGTTGCCCCATCAATGTATCTTTTTGCATTTACACCTCGTGCAATTATCTGAAATATAAGTGGACGTGTTGGATAGAACGGGTATATTCGAATGAGTTGGCACCACGTGGTCCTAGTCGAAAATAGTAGAACTCGCCTCTCAAACCACCGAGTCTCACATATCCGTCAGACAGTTTAGTTAGAAATTAACTACTTTAGCCTTAAGGTAAAAGAAATCCGTTAATGCGAGTTTATCGTGTAATAAATTTTCGGAAATGTCTTCTTCTCCTTCTTCTCTTTCATCTATTTATATCTGTGGTAAGAATAAAGGGTGTACATACCTAATAATGTTGCTGGCTCCTGCACTCTATTTTCAGGTCAGTTATGCCAAGGGAGTGGACTGGTGTCTTATGACGTCATTCTTCTTCATCTTCTTGGCGCTGACTGAGTGTGTGTTGGTAGAACGGCTGATGAACAGGCTGATTAAAATGAGTCCAAAGATAACGAGATGAACTCTGAAGGACAAGTAAGTTTAACTGCGTCACAAGGAATTGCCATAAAGTCCTAGAAAACGCTACTTACAACACCCCTCCTGTAACAGACCTGGTGAGATCTGGATGTTCACAGGTTTTCGACAAAAACTTCGCCAGGTTGTTAATACAATATATGTTTTATTGAGATTCCACCGGGGAGGTAAAAAGTACACCAGGACACTAGGGAGGACAAAAACTGGGCAGGTAAAATTAAAAAGTTCACCAGGGGGGTGGGGGAGGGGGAATCTCACCAGGTCGGGTTTCACTAGGTCTGTTGCAGAGCGTGTCTTACAGAATACGAAGCTTGTATAAAAAAAACTAACAACGCTGGTGAAAGGAAATAAATATGCTAATAACTGTAGATAACAACAACAACAACGACGTGAACAAAAATTGACAATGTATATACACTATAGATGATACACGACTCTGGCACGGCTTTGAATCAGACCATGCCGCACCAAATGCATACATTACTCTAATATATGAAAGCATAAATTTTAAACTGAACCTGAAATCCCCGCTTACTGAAAGAAGCATTGAGCAATGATGAATTCAGTTTAACGTCTGACTCAAAGTCGTGCCATCTTCGTGCTTCAATGGAACTAGCTTCGGCACGGCTCTGGCACGACGACTGAACCTGGCCTTAAATGTTGCTATTCCAGAAGGCAAAGCCCACACAAGGATTACTCATCCAAGATGTGTCCACTCTCCGAAGAACTTCGTCACTTTCACCAGAAGCTGCTGACAACGAGACATTACCAGATGTTGAACACACTACCACATCGCGTGACCTGAGCTTGGTAGAAGTAAAGTCACCTCGCAGCAGATGTTCTCGAGGAATGTCGAGGAAGGTCTTGGCACTAGTTAAACAACAGTTTGCAGGCCCAAGACCAGTGAAAGTGGATAAACTAAGTCGATTGGTCTTCCCGCTGTCCTACGCTCTTTATAACGCGGGCTATTGGTATGTCTACCTTAACAGCGTGGACATATTGAATTGACTAGCCCCGGATGTAAAAGAGACACTTTGCTATTACGGACACCACAGAAATAATACGTTTCTTGGGCGGGCAGTCACTTGTCAGAGCAGTCTGCGACACCAAATTCTAGGTTTGAAACCTCTCGAAACTTTCCGAAACAATTTCTGTGACTATAAAGAGACCTTTTGCAATATACATTTGTTTTCATTTTCTTCAGCTGTCACGAGATATAGCACGAAAACCACGTATAGTTTTAGGCCCTTTGTTGGAAAAGTGTCATGGGTGAGCCGATTTGTTCTTATTTCTCGCGCCCGGCTGTATGAAGTATCAAAACTTGCACTAGATATTGAGACCGTCGCTATACTTACTCCCAGGAGCGTTTCCTGAAAGTTTCATGTGATTCTGAGATTAACCTAAAAATGCGCGTTTTCTAGAAAGACAAAAACAAAAACAAACAAACAAAAACAAATCAAAGACTATAGCCCATGCTTTTTTCGAATTACTCTCGAAACTTTCAGGAAACCTTTGTGGAACTATTAATATAATTTTTGCATTACATTTGTCTTATTTCTCCTCAGCGGTTGACTAGATACAGCACGAAAACTACGCATAATTTTATGCTCCTTTGTTTGAGAAGGGTCACTAGTTTTAGGCGATGATTTGCTCTTATTCCTCGCGAGCCGCCTCCATAAATTGCATACCGAAACCTTCCTTATGCTCCCAGGAACATTTATTGAAAGCCGTTTCAAGCGATTTTGAGATCAGGCGTAAAATGAGCATTTTTTCAAAAAAAAAAATGTAAAGATAGCCCATGCTTTTTTTTCTCAAAAAAAAAAAAAAAAAAGGCCGATTTTGACGAAAAAATTAAAACGTTCTAGGTAGGCGCAACGCCCTCTTGTTTTTTTTTTTTTGCTTTCTGCTTACAAAGAGAGAGTTGGTTCAGCTGTAATTGATCAATGCAGTTCTTGTCGGTCCGCTCAACTTCGTTTCGCTGGCCCCTGCTTATGATTGGCGTGAAGGACTGAATTTTTTGGTGGCCTGGCTACTCAGCTTGATGCTGAGCCTGGCTACTCAGCATTTGTTTTGAGTTGAAGGAAGTGAGGATTTTGCATGTTAAAAATTTGTCATCTTGTGGGACAAGTCTGGTTAAGGGATTATGCAAAGGTTAGTGTATGATTTTACCGATCCCCGGTTGTGTATCTCGGAACGTGAGAATTTTTCTCCTCATTTTTCGTGTACATAGAAGACGCAGTGTTGTTGTTGTAACAATGGCAGTAAACTTAATGTACAGTAGAAGTAGCCATAGACACAGTATATATTGCAACAGTTAGTAATATACACATGACACATGTAACGTTACACGTCTAATTTATACAATAACAGTACAGCACGTTTTATTGTTATTAGCTCTTTGGAGTGAAAACTGGGATGTGTTAAGTAATATTATTTCACTTACTTTTAAAGAGTGGCTGTACAAATTATAAAAGTTCAAAGTATTCTGAATTTTGGCTACAAAAAACCATTGTCTCCATATCCAGTAAAACCTATTTTAAATGGACCCCCCATTGAACAGCCTTTATAAAGCGAACACCCGCTTAGGTTCTGATATTTTCTTCACATATTTACTGTAAAACGAACCCATATTTAGTGGATATCTATAGGAAGCATACAAGGATGTACCTAACTATAGCACTAATACTAAGGACTGCTGTTTAGCTTGTTGATAACAAAGATAAACATTGAAAACCTTGTAACAATAGAATTTGCTAACTGACAGGAAATGACTAATTAATAATTAATCCATTGAACTGACTAAACTGAACAGAATAAATGCACAATGGTGAAACTACTCGACTAAGAAATATATAGGATGCTAACATAGCAAAGCTGAGCAAATCAATTTGGATGAAACAATAGATAATAGAGCAAAGGTTAAGTGAGTTTGATACAACTTGAATTGAATTAGTGCTTATACAGAGTGAGTAATAGAATTGCTTAAGGTACTACTGAACTGGAAAATATGCAAATCAACTGAGCTAGAAACTGAACCTAAACAATTAAAAACCCTATAATTATTGTAGTATGAACCTAAATAGTAAGCGAGAATAAACTAAATTGAACCTTGTGCTTCAATATACTTGCTTAACAAATCATATAAACAATAAACTACTTTTGGCGAGGAAATTTGCACGGATATTTGTCCGAGGATATTATCAGTTCCGAGAAGCAAACAGTTGCCCGAGAGTGAAGCTCAAGGGCAACTGTGAGCTTCGAGGAACAGATAATCTCCAAGGACAATTATCTGTGCATATTTCGGAAGCCAAAAGTAGTTTATTGTCTTTATTATCCTTCAAATATTTCTTCTCGCAGCGCAAATAACGGCACGGAAAACTGTGAAGCTTTTTAGTGCTTTCTGGAACTGCTTTTTCAACCAATAAATTGATGTCCTCCTCAGTAGTCATCTTGTAACGATTTTTGTGACGAAATAAATAGGGTGTTCGGATATTGTCAATAAACGGCGATAGTTTGCCAGGCAGGGGTTATTCTCTGATAACATTTGCTCATGAGCGGGCGTTATTTGGTCATGTGTCATGATTCTACCAATCACGCGTGGGAGGAAATATTTGATGGATCATAAATTCCAATATCCCACACAGTACACAGGAGTGAACCTCCACAGAGAGCTGATTGAACACTGACTAGTGCTACATGTGCTGGCTTTGTGATAACTAATGATTACAAAATCCCCAGCACATGAGTGACTAAACATATCTAAATATGGTCCTAAAAAAGTGCTGAAACGAGCTAAAAACAACTGAGACCTGCTACATTGCTCAATAATCTAAAACATTCTAGAACCTTCTAGGTGATGATAATACTGCAGTGTTTTAATAGAAATAGAAATGCAAAAATACAAAATATTAGGCTCTCAGACATAGTTCCAGTGTGCAAAGTTCCAGTGAGGAGAGTTCCAGTAGGCAATGTTTTTAGCAGGAAAAGGAGCTTACTTGTACCCCAGCTAGTTTCTTCAGTTATGAATTGGTCAGTTGCAGCTCTGTTTCACTCTGCTTTCTGATCAGGTTTAGTTTTCAGCCTCTTGTCTGCTTTGTTTCCTTCTTGGCCATTTAAGGCTGTCCTAGTATTCCCAATTTGGGCAAATGAGCTTAAAGCAGACATTAGTGGTTTCCTTCACCAGGGGCAAGCCTCCTATTTATTGTCGGGCATTTGTTTGGGCTTTCGTGTGGGTTTCCAGTCATCAAGAAGGGCCTCAAAGTCTGTGTCCTCAACCATGCCATGAGCCTCCATTAATTCCTGTTATGCACAGGTACCTCCAAACCGAGATTGAGAAGGGCCAGAATGCTAGGCTGTTCTCATCCCCTCTTAATGATCTAATATAGATCCTAGATCTATATAGGGGTACTGGGGTACTGGCATTGCGACAAACAGCGATACCACCCATAATTATTTCTTGAAGTTAGTGAAAGACAAGTACTTGTGGCAAATGGAATGGTCTCAAAAGCTTCTCGCAATCACCCCCTGGGACACTGGCTTTGTACCTGGTGACATCAATACATCTGTTCATTGTCTAATTGGTGCGATCTCTTTCTTTTGGTGGTAAACGATCATGTGCCAAAGTGCAGAGCAATGAATGTCCATGACCATCCATCCCTGGATCAATAATGAAGTGTTGTTAATGCTTAAACAGAAAAACAAACAAAGGACTAAAGCATGCAAGACAGGAAACTCTGACGACTGGCTGAGATTCAAAGAACTGAGACTCACTGCATGAAAGTCCAAAGTGCTTCTGGTCGTTATTGTTAAAACCTTGACAACTCAGAGATCAACTCCCAACATACTTTGTAATGGCCAGAGAGTCATCTCTGATAAACTGAGCAGGGCAAATTTGTTCAATTCCTTTTTTAGCTCTGTTTTTACTCTTGTGGATACCGAGTCACCTATTGCTCAACCTACCAGTGATCAGAGACTCCCTGACAATCCAGCTGTCAGTATCTGAGGTACGTACATGTAGCAGAGGCCCTTGAAAATCTCAATCCTAGTAAAGCCTGTGGACCCGATAACCCGAGATTGCTGAAGGCCACGGTGAGAGAAATAGCTCTAAGCCTCTGTTGACTCTCACTCGGCTCCATACCAGCTAACTGAAAATGGGCCAACATAAAGCCTGTATTCAAAAATGATGACTCGTCCCTTTCTTCAAATTACAGGCCA
Organism: Plumapathes pennacea; assembly: GCA_964036295.1. Classification (NCBI taxonomy): domain Eukaryota; kingdom Metazoa; phylum Cnidaria; class Anthozoa; order Antipatharia; family Myriopathidae; genus Plumapathes; species Plumapathes pennacea. The sequence continues at coordinate 14,345,804 of OZ038465.1, read as the reverse complement.
ATTTTGCTATTGTGTACAGTTTCCAAAGTACTTGAATGCTGTGTATTTAACTGCTGCTGCCCTTACCTGTCACAGTTCTCTTACAACCTCCAGCAAGGGTTCCTGAAAGGCTGCTCTACAGTGACACAGCTCGTGGAGGTTTACCATGATATCCTGGCCTCATTAGCCAGCGGAAAGGAGGTCAATGCTAGATATTTAGGTCTCTCTAAAATGTTTGACAAGGTCCCACACCACCTGCTTACTGCAAAACTGGATAATATGGCACCTCTGGTTCCCTTCTAGAGTGGTTCAAGAGCTATTTAGCTAATTGACACCAAAGAGTCATTCTGGAAGGTGCATATTCTCACTGGCTGCCTGTCACCCCGGGTGTTCCTTGAGCATCAATCCTTGGCCCATTGTTGTTCCTTGTCTACGCCAACAACCTGCTAGACTATGCCTGTGAAGGCTCTACACTGGCATTCTTTGCTGATGACTTTAAACTACAGATTATGTAGACCACAGGACACTGCAGGTTCAGCAACACTTCTCCAATGGCCTACACAAGTGGAGTGTGGACTGGCACATGTCCTGCATTATGGCCAAATGTAAAGTTCTTCACATTTCCAAGAAATGAGTCCCAAGCAGCAACCCGACTTACTGCCTGGGCGAACAGTCCTGGAATGTATGCCGTACATCACAGATGTAGGAATATCTGCATCCTGTGACATGCAGTGGGCTAGGCACTTTGAAGAAATAGTGTGCAAAGTTGACAAAACATTGACCTAATAAAGCAAGTCTTAAGAGACATTACCAAAAACATAGATACAAGAAAACTGCTTTTTAGTTCAACCTCACCTGGAATTCTGCTCCTGCCTATGGTCACCATACACAGCCAAACATTAGGCATTGATCTAAAACGTCCAAAGATGAGCTACAAATTTATACTAAACTATCCACCGCACGAAGTATCATTATTATTTAGATAGGCTCAAGTCCCTAAATCTGCTTCCCTAAATATTGTAATGCAATACCGCAGGGAACTCAGCAATATGATTCTGCTGTACAAGTTTAAATCTGGCCTTATGCACATTTATTGTTATAAATATTTTATCCCAGCTACCTGTTACTATGTAACCCGGAACCTGACTTTAACAGTTTTAGTTTAACCTCTCACTGTAGGCAAAATTATTTTACGTCTTCTTACTTTCCAAGAGCCATTAAGTTATGGAACAATCTCACCCCCCCCCCCCCCCCCAACTGTAAAAGCTGTACAACTCTTCCATCTTTTAAAATGTAAACTACACAATTTTTAAAGCGACAAACTATCATCATATCAGCCGCTATAGGCTTTTATTGTTGTAGCTTTCCTATCTTTCCTATTCTTCCTTTTCAATTCTGTGATTTGTTATATTTTTGTAGGGGTTATTTTTCTAGGGAACAGTTTTCACTCAGGACTGTCACATGCTTACATACTTTTTTCCTTTTCTATTTTTTATCACTTTGTATTTTTACTTAGTGACAAATTCAATAGACCTCCTATGCCCTGGCCCAACGAGAACATGAGCTGCTTTGGTGTTATTCCAAAAAAGAAGCAGCCTGGAAAATGACACTTGATCCTAGACCTGTCCAGTCCAGTAGGTGGCAGTGAAACAATGGCATTCCAAAGGAGGAATTCTCAGTACAATACATGAAAGTGGATGACATCACTGCTGGCATTGTGGCACGGGGGCAGGAATCCTTGATGGCAAAATAATCCAGAAGATTGACATCAGCTGCCGGGTATGAAATGGCACAATCAATATTTTGTTTACATAGTACTTCCCTTTGGCCTTCGATCAGCCCTGGTCATTCTCTGCTATTGCAGACTTAGTAGAGTGGATCCTAATCCACAATCACAGGGTGGAGTTTCTACTGTATTATCTGAACAACTTTCACACCCTGAGCCCCCTAATTTTCCAGTGTATCAGGACCACTTGGATTTGTGCCTTGGGAAGTTCATGGATTGGGGCACCCAGAAGAAATAGAGGGCCCTCGATCTATCTTACCATTCTTGGCATTGAGCTACATTCTGTAAGGCTACAGGATCATCTCCAATGGGACAAGTTCCAGCATGTGTCATTGCTGTTGATGTATACTGTAGTTTGGTATCAGAAATGTTGGTAACAATGCAAGTAGCTGGAATCTCTGATTGGCCACCTGTATCATTCTTGCAAATATTCCATCGGGATGACCGCCCCATCCACCTGAACAAGGACTTTCACCTGGACCTCACTTGGTGGAGAGAGTTTTTCCAGTCCTGGTCAAGCCATAGCTTTCTCCTTTTACATTGGTGGGCCCCATGTTTGGACTTCAATAATGTCAGATGCAGTGAGGGCAATTCGTTTTAGAGCATTTTTTTTTTTTTGGGGGGGGGGGGGGGGTCACTGCTTCTCTGGAGTATGTTCAGATCAGCAACTCCCCCTCTCAACTGTGTACAAAGTACGGGTCGCCCCTTTGGAATTTTTTAGGTAAGGGTCCCCGTTTTGGATTGTCTTAGTAAGGGTCCCCACTTTGGATTTTTCAGTAAGGGTCCCCCTTTTGTACTTTTTAGGTAAGGGTCTCCCCCTTGGATTGTTTTAGTAAGGGTCCCCCCTTTAGATTTTTTAGGTAAGGGTTCCCCCTTTATATTTTTTTGTCTACTACCTGTAGACACTATGTTGTCGAGCGTGTAAGTAATGTAATGTAACATAAGAATCGATAAATGGTCGCGCGTTAATATTTGGAACCAATGAAAGGATTCGCTGGATTGCAGATTGTACACGAGCTTCGCTATTGGTCGACGAAACAATGACGGGGCGGCGAAGGCTGGTTCGTGACAAGCTCGTGATCACGATAAACCCACAACGGTTTCAGCGAGGCGATTTCAAGCTTACCAGGAAAACTTGCCGCACCTTTTGAAATATTTGTCAAACCGGTCAAACGAAAGTTATTTCACTGTTTTGAATCAACGAACTTGGGGCCAACTGAGCCGATACGGTGTTTGAGCGACGAGTTGCCTTGCCGAGGGAAAGCTGCGGACGCTGATACGCAGAACAACATCGAACCCCTTTTGGGGAAACTAAAGCCCCTTGTTAATTTTGTCTCAAATCACAGTTTTTGAAAATATGTGTGCCGAAAACGCTGTATAATATGTTTCGTGCCAAAATGTAAGGGTTAGGCAAACAAGCCTGCATGTTCAAGTAGTTGTAAGACAACTTAATAGGCTTATCTCATCTTGGAATGCTTTTAGAACATCATGATGCCCGGTATCATTTTCGGCTATCTGTGTAGTGCCCACATCCATCTTCCATTTATCAATCTTTATTTCAACACGGTATTTCTCTCATACAAATGCTCTTCTAGAAATCCGTGTAACCTATACTAATTGATAATAAATAATAATAATAATAATAATAATAATAATTATAATAATTGCAAATATTTCAAAACGCTAAACATGTATTACACACAATCATTTAAATTCTTAAAAATACATTATATCCTAGTATAAAAGTTCCCCTAGAGTTATTGTCCTATTAAAAACTATGAAAACTAAAATGGTTATAAAAGATTTAAAACGGATCTTAAATTTGTCTGACTTCTAAGGTCATTCGATAGGTTATTCCAGAGAACCGCCCCTCTATAATGAAAGCTATGTTTCCCTGCTTCATTTGGTCATTCGCGTACGAGTTAAAATAAATGTATACTTTAATACTTGGCCTTGTTCTACTTCTCGTTACTAATTTTATTGGGACGGCTGTGGGGTGAAATGTTTACAAACCCGCCAATGGCAACTGAATATTCATATTTCCTATCAATGGCTACTGCATCCTCAAACATCTTCTCCGGAACCTATATTTCTCCAGTAGTTCAGCCTTGCCTCGCGACGCTCTCGGAATTGAGAGAACGCAAGTGCTTCTTTGTGCTGATCCACGTTTTGACCTGTGAAATGCCTTCAATGTCTGAGCATAATTCCCTCTGTTCCTGCATTAAGTGTGTGCGTTTTCCCTATTCTTAAATTTCCCCAGAAAAAAATCGTTTCTTATACAACAGTTTAGCGCAAACACAGATGCGACGCGACATTTTGGAAGCGGGCCAGCTGATTCAAGCTAACGGTGTGGTGCAAGAAGGGTGGCCTGTGGCAAATGCCATTTATTTATACAAAAATAATAGAAGAAAAAATGAAGTAGACACATGCACCTCACAGGTGCCTATTTTTAATTAAGGGTCCCTCCTTTGGATTTTTTTTAGTAAGGGTCCCCCCTTTGAATTTTTTTAGTAAGGGTCCCCCCTTTGGATTTTTTAGGTAAGGGTATTTGAAAGGATAATAGGTTGAAAGCCTGGCAAAGCTGACGTTTATTGCCGCGTACTACCTTCAAACGTAAACAATTTTGCAGTATATCCGGAACAGTCTAGATTTCAAAGTTTTTCCGGGGGAGCATGGACCCAGACCCTCTAGCGGATTTTGCCTTTAGCACTCGAACCCCCTATCACGAAATGGTGGATCCGCCCCAGAATACTGACACTGATACAGTCGAACATTTCTAGCGACCACCTCTCGTAACGGCGACCAACTCCCTTAAGACCAGTATAAGCAAAGTACCTATTGGTTTTTCAGTCAAATCACTATTAGAGAAACCTCTCGTTAAGCAACAACCTCTAATCATAAGCGACCGCAATTACCTTTGAGGCTTACCGTTTGAGTTTTTCTGTTTTTTTTTTTACTTCCAGTAATCGACGACCTTATGTTCCCAAAGACAATTTTCTGAGCAAAGACTAATCCCTTGCAGAAACCTGACCATACGAAACACTGACATACGTAGTGTAACATGTACCAGGACACAAGGTTAGTTTCTTGCAATTCAAGTGTTATTCAGTCAAGAAATCCGCAATATTTAACACTTCAGATTGTGGCTCAAACTGGATCTGACTCCCACGGTGAGAAATGCCCGTAGCCGAACGAAGGGTGTTCGCTCACAGGAGGTTCTACTGTATACTCTTCTGAAAGCATGTCCTCAATATTGGTGTGTGTTTGTGTGTCTCTCTCTCTATCTCGGATCTCTACAAATGTGACAAATCTTCTCGGACAACAAAACATGACGATTGAAGGCAATAAGAAATGAAAATGATGTCAACCTGTTCGTCGCAAAAATAAAGGAGTCATACTTAGAACGTTGGAAAAACAAACCTGTAGAGCCTATAGAGCCCTTGGATCCTTTTGAACCCATGAAAGACTATGCCCCCTGTGGAGCCTATAGTAATGTTCGTACGAGGGACTCTGGCTTTGCGCACAAAATGCCGAGAGAACGACGACTCCATTGGACGTGTAGACTCCATATTGCACTGTGTGACTTATATTCACAATGAGTAGGTCAGTAGACGTTGATGAGGTCTCTTATTTCTGCATATTGATCAATAACCTGTTCAAAATTGTGTACATCAGCAGGTCTAGCGAGTTTTTGTTTTAACAGATGCCGGAAAGATTCGTTTACTTCGCTAGATTAACCGTGAAAATAGAAATTGTCAAGTAAATTACTCACCTTTTTAATGGTTTGAAAATGGTTGACCATAGGCAGGAAACATATCGTCTGACCCTAGTTGACCGTCGTCAGGAAACATGTCTGACCGTGGTCGACCATAGTGAGGGGACATATCTCACCAAGGTCGGGTATCATATCTGACCATGGTCAGAAAACATGTTTGACTAAGGTCGACCTTGGTCGTGACAGAAAACATATTTGACCATAGTCAGGAATTGTGTCTGACCTTAGTCAATCATGGTCGAGAAACATATCTGACCACAATCTATCATTCTTTAGCTAGTCAGACCTTTAATGGAGAGCGACAGAACCTTTGGGAACCAGGATCAAATATTGCACTGTCGTTATTTGTTAATGCCTCCTGCTTTTGTTTGCAGTTGACAACAGGTGCTCTGAGAGTGTGGAGTCTGCCTCAAGCCCAGTGTGTTCACTCACAGTCTGTCCAAGTGCACAAAGATGAGACAGGTTCTAGCATTGGAGAGATTCTCCAAGCTGCCTGTTATGAGAACGTGGGAAAAGTTGCTGATGACGTTTGGTCAGTACATTGTTCTGTATGATCTGGAAACATTGTGAAGACATATTAAGCAGGTACTGACTGTATAAGAATGTCCACATATTTTGAATGCTAGTAGAGTATCTGCATGCCTTTTGTTTAATTGCCTTTTTCAGTGTAGGACAGGATTTCTTCTGTTCGTTTTTGTCTACACTTTTGAGTTTTCCCTTCCTCCTCAAAGCCTGATCCTCACTAACGCATAAGCATAAGCTGCATAAGCACAAGAGAGTGAGAGTAGCGACATAGGGATCAAACACGTCCGTTCCTGGTGGCTTATCCTTATGTCGCCACTGTCTGTCTCTTGTGCTTATGCTTATGCTAATGCACTAGTGAGGACCAGGCTTAAACCTTTATAGTACTGCTCCGCCTTTGAAGTCTGCACCTTTGTGTCTGTGTTCCTATTATGTTTTTGCTTAGAGTTTTGTCTTCTTTTGGCTTTCTCTGCGTCCAATCTTCCTTCACCCCTTCATTCTTCCTCCATTCAATTCTCTCCCCTCACCCCCTTTCCTCCCTTTTCTTGCCGTAAAACAAGTAAGTTTCATGCCGTTTGTGGCCCGCGACTTCTATATGTAATTTTGTTTAACGTTCTGCTTGGCGATCTTTGATGTTAGTGCTGGCGTTCAACAGTCATTGCTTTCTGCAGAATGCTGCCTTATCACCATCACTGCTCATTTTTTCCATTTCACCCCAGTCATTAAACAGAGGGATTTACTTCCTTCTGGTCTGTTTTTAATGTCATTTGATGGCGGCAGATACGTGGACGTTGCCACTAACAGCGACCAGGTCAGAGTGTATGACGTCACAACAATGGACTGCCAGAAGCCAGAGGGACAACGTAATATTATCCTGCAACACTGGTTGTGAACCATGATGGTACGATGCGAGTCACAGGCTCCAAGGTACGCGGCCCCTTTGGAATTATTTCGTAAGGGTCCCCCCTTTGGATTTCTTTCGTAAGAGTCCCCCCTTTGGATTTTATTCGTAAGGGTCCCCCCTTGGATTTTATTCGTAAGGGTCCCCCCTTTGGAATTTTTTTCGTAAGGGCCCCCCCTTCGATTTTATTCGTAAGGGTCCCCCCTTTAGATTTTTTTCGTAAGGGTCCCCCCTTTGGATTTTATTCGTAAGGGTCCCCCCTTTGGATTTATTTCGTAAGGGTCCCCCCTTTGGATTTATTTCGTAAGGGTCCCCTCTTTGGATTTCTTTCGTAAGCGTCCCCCCTTTGGATTTTATTCGTAAGGGTCCCCCCTTGGATTTTATTCGTAAGGGTCCCCCCTTTGGAATTTTTTTCGTAAGCGTCCCCTCTTTGGATTTTTTTCGTAAGGGTCCCCCCTTTAGATTTTATTCGTAAGGGTCCCCCCTTTGGATTTTATTCGCAAGGGTCCCCCCTTTGAATTATTTTTGTAAGGGTCCCCCCTTTGGATTATTTTCGCAAGGGTCCCCCCTTTGGATTTTCTTCGTAAGGGTCCCCCCTTTGGATTTTCTTCGTAAGGGTCCCCCCTTTGGATTAATTTCGTAAGGGTCCCCCCTTTGGATTTTGTTCGTAAGGGTCCCCCCTTTGGATTTTATTCCTAAGGGTCCCCCCTTTGGATTATTTTCGTAAGGGTCCCCCCTTTGGATTTTCTTCGTAAGGGTCCCCCCTATGGATTATTTTCGTAAGGGTCCCCCCTTTGGATTTATTTCGTAAGGGTCCCCCCTTTGGATTTTTTTCGTAAGGGTCCCCCCTTTGGATTTTGTTCGTAAGGGTCCCCCCTTTGGATTTTATTCGTAAGGGTCCCCCCTTTGGAATTTTTTTCGTAAGGGTCCCCCCTTCGATTTTATTCGTAAGGGTCCCCATTTTAGATTTTTTTCGTAAGGGTCCCCCCTTTGGATTTTATTCGTAAGGGTCCCCCCTTTGGATTTATTTCGTAAGGGTCCCCCCTTTGGATTTATTTCGTAAGGGTCCCCTCTTTGGATTTCTTTCGTAAGCGTCCCCCCTTTGGATTTTATTCGTAAGGGTGCCCCCTTTGGAATTTTTTTCGTAAGCGTCCCCCCTTTGGATTTTATTCGTAAGGGTCCCCACTTTGGATTTTTTTCGTAAGGGTCCCCCCTTTGGATTTTTTTCGTAAGGGTCCCCCCTTTGGATTTTGTTCGTAAGGGTCCCCCCTTTGGATTTTATTCGTAAGGGTCCCCCCTTTGGAATTTTTTTCGTAAGGGTCCCCCCTTCGATTTTATTCGTAAGGGTCCCCCCTTTAGATTTTTTTCGTAAGGGTCCCCCCTTTGGATTTTATTCGTAAGGGTCCCCCCTTTGGATTTATTTCGTAAGGGTCCCCCCTTTTGGATTTATTTCGTAAGGGTCCCCTCTTTGGATTTCTTTCGTAAGCGTCCCCCCTTTGGATTTTATTCGTAAGGGTCCCCCCTTTGGAATTTTTTTCGTAAGCGTCCCCCCTTTGGATTTTCTTCGTAAGGGTCCCCCCTTTGGATTTTATTCGTAAGGGTCCCCCCTTTGGATTTTGTTCGTAAGGGTCCCCCCTTTGGATTTTATTCGTAAGGGTCCCCCCTTTGGAATTTTTTTCGTAAGGGTCCCCCCTTCGATTTTATTCGTAAGGGTCCCCCCTTTAGATTTTTTTCGTAAGGGTCCCCCCTTTGGATTTTATTCGTAAGGGTCCCCCCTTTGGAATTATTTCGTAAGGGTCCCCCCTTTGGATTTCTTTCGTAAGAGTCCCCCCTTTGGATTTTATTCGTAAGGGTCCCCCCTTGGATTTTATTCGTAAGGGTCCCCCCTTTGGAATTTTTTTCGTAAGGGCCCCCCCTTCGATTTTATTCGTAAGGGTCCCCCCTTTAGATTTTTTTCGTAAGGGTCCCCCCTTTGGATTTTATTCGTAAGGGTCCCCCCTTTGGATTTATTTCGTAAGGGTCCCCCCTTTGGATTTATTTCGTAAGGGTCCCCTCTTTGGATTTCTTTCGTAAGCGTCCCCCCTTTGGATTTTATTCGTAAGGGTCCCCCCTTGGATTTTATTCGTAAGGGTCCCCCCTTTGGAATTTTTTTCGTAAGCGTCCCCTCTTTGGATTTTTTTCGTAAGGGTCCCCCCTTTAGATTTTATTCGTAAGGGTCCCCCCTTTGGATTTTATTCGCAAGGGTCCCCCCTTTGAATTATTTTTGTAAGGGTCCCCCCTTTGGATTATTTTCGCAAGGGTCCCCCCTTTGGATTTTCTTCGTAAGGGTCCCCCCTTTGGATTTTCTTCGTAAGGGTCCCCCCTTTGGATTAATTTCGTAAGGGTCCCCCCTTTGGATTTTGTTCGTAAGGGTCCCCCCTTTGGATTTTATTCCTAAGGGTCCCCCCTTTGGATTATTTTCGTAAGGGTCCCCCCTTTGGATTTTCTTCGTAAGGGTCCCCCCTATGGATTATTTTCGTAAGGGTCCCCCCTTTGGATTTATTTCGTAAGGGTCCCCCCTTTGGATTTTTTTCGTAAGGGTCCCCCCTTTGGATTTTGTTCGTAAGGGTCCCCCCTTTGGATTTTATTCGTAAGGGTCCCCCCTTTGGAATTTTTTTCGTAAGGGTCCCCCCTTCGATTTTATTCGTAAGGGTCCCCATTTTAGATTTTTTTCGTAAGGGTCCCCCCTTTGGATTTTATTCGTAAGGGTCCCCCCTTTGGATTTATTTCGTAAGGGTCCCCCCTTTGGATTTATTTCGTAAGGGTCCCCTCTTTGGATTTCTTTCGTAAGCGTCCCCCCTTTGGATTTTATTCGTAAGGGTGCCCCCTTTGGAATTTTTTTCGTAAGCGTCCCCCCTTTGGATTTTATTCGTAAGGGTCCCCACTTTGGATTTTTTTCGTAAGGGTCCCCCCTTTGGATTTTTTTCGTAAGGGTCCCCCCTTTGGATTTTGTTCGTAAGGGTCCCCCCTTTGGATTTTATTCGTAAGGGTCCCCCCTTTGGAATTTTTTTCGTAAGGGTCCCCCCTTCGATTTTATTCGTAAGGGTCCCCCCTTTAGATTTTTTTCGTAAGGGTCCCCCCTTTGGATTTTATTCGTAAGGGTCCCCCCTTTGGATTTATTTCGTAAGGGTCCCCCCTTTTGGATTTATTTCGTAAGGGTCCCCTCTTTGGATTTCTTTCGTAAGCGTCCCCCCTTTGGATTTTATTCGTAAGGGTCCCCCCTTTGGAATTTTTTTCGTAAGCGTCCCCCCTTTGGATTTTCTTCGTAAGGGTCCCCCCTTTGGATTTTATTCGTAAGGGTCCCCCCTTTGGATTTTGTTCGTAAGGGTCCCCCCTTTGGATTTTATTCGTAAGGGTCCCCCCTTTGGAATTTTTTTCGTAAGGGTCCCCCCTTCGATTTTATTCGTAAGGGTCCCCCCTTTAGATTTTTTTCGTAAGGGTCCCCCCTTTGGATTTTATTCGTAAGGGTCCCCCCTTTGGATTTATTTCGTAAGGGTCCCCCCTTTGGATTTATTTCGTAAGGGTCCCCCCTTTAGATTATTTTCGTAAGGGTCCCCCCTTTGGATTTTATTCGTAAGGGTCCCCCTTTGGATTTTTTTCGTAAGGGTCCCCTCTTTGGATTTTGTTCGTAAGGGTCCCCCCTTTGGATTTTATTCGTAAGAGTCCCCCCTTGGATTTTATTTGTAAGGGTCCCCTGTTGGAATTTTTTTTATCGGAAGGGTCCCGGCTTTGGATTTTTTTCGTAAGGGTCCCCCCTTTGGATTTTATTCGTAAGGGTCCCCCTTTTGGATTTTATTCGTAAGGGTCCCCCCTTTGGATTATTTTCGTAAGGGTCCCCCCTTTGGATTTTATTCGTAAGGGTCCCCCCTTTGGATTTTTTTTGTAAGGGTCCCCCCTTTGGATTTTCTTCGTAAGGGTCCCCCCTTTGGATTTTCTTTGTAAGGGTCCCCCCTTTGGATTATTTTCGTAAGGGTCCCCCCTTTGGAATTTTTTTCGTAAGGGTCCCCCCTTCGATTTTATTCGTAAGGGTCCCCCCTTTAGATTTTTTTCGTAAGGGTCCCCCCTTTGGATTTTATTCGTAAGGGTCCCCCCTTTGGATTTATTTCGTAAGGGTCCCCCCTTTGGATTTATTTCGTAAGGGTCCCCCCTTTAGATTATTTTCGTAAGGGTCCCCCCTTTGGATTTTATTCGTAAGGGTCCCCCTTTGGATTTTTTTCGTAAGGGTCCCCTCTTTGGATTTTGTTCGTAAGGGTCCCCCCTTTGGATTTTATTCGTAAGAGTCCCCCCTTGGATTTTATTTGTAAGGGTCCCCTGTTGGAATTTTTTTTATCGGAAGGGTCCCGGCTTTGGATTTTTTTCGTAAGGGTCCCCCCTTTGGATTTTATTCGTAAGGGTCCCCCTTTTGGATTTTATTCGTAAGGGTCCCCCCTTTGGATTATTTTCGTAAGGGTCCCCCCTTTGGATTTTATTCGTAAGGGTCCCCCCTTTGGATTTTTTTTGTAAGGGTCCCCCCTTTGGATTTTCTTCGTAAGGGTCCCCCCTTTGGATTTTCTTTGTAAGGGTCCCCCCTTTGGATTATTTTCGTAAGGGTCCCCCCTTTGGATTTTATTCGTAAGGGTCCCCCCTTGGATTTTATTCGTAAGGGTCCCCCCTTTGGAATTTTATTCGTAAGCGTCCCCTCTTTGGATTTTTATCGTAAGGGTCCCCCCTTTAGATTTTATTCGTAAGGGTCCCCCCTTTGGATTTTATTCGCAAGGGTCCCCCCTTTGAATTATTTTTGTAAGGGTCCCCCCTTTGGATTATTTTCGTCAGGGTCCCCCCTTTGGATTTTATTCGTAAGGGTCCCCCCTTTGGATTTTCTTGGTAAGGGTGCCCCCTTTGGATTAATTTCGTAAGGGTCCCCCCTTTGGATTTTATTCGTAAGGGTCCCCCCTTCGGATTTTTTTCGTAAGGGTCCCCCCTTTGGATTTTGTTCGTAAGGGTCCCCCCTTTGGATTTTATTCGTAAGGGTCCCCCCTTTGGAATTTTTTTCGTAAGGGTCCCCCCTTTGATTTTATTCGTAAGGGTCCCCCCTTTAGATTTTATTCGTAAGGGTCCCCCCTTTGGATTTTATTCGTAAGGGTCCCCCCTTTGGATTTATTTCGTAAGGGTCCCCCCTTTGGATTTATTTCGTAAGGGTCCCCTCTTTGGATTTCTTTCGTAAGCATCCCCCCTTTGGATTTTATTCGTAAGGGTCCCCCCTTTGGAATTTTTTTCGTAACCGTCCCCCCTTTGGATTTTATTCGTAAGGGTCCCCCCTTTGGATTTTATTTGCTAGGGTCCCCCCTTTGAATTATTTTTCTAAGGGTCCCCCCTTTGGATTATTTTCGTAAGGGTCCCCCCTTTGGATTTTATTCGTAAGGGTCCCCCCTTTGGATTTTCTTCGTAAGGGTCCCCCCTTTGGATTATTTTCATAAGGGTCCCCCCTTTGGATTTTATTCGTAAGGGTCCCCCCTTTGGATTTTTTTCGTAAGGGTCCCCCCTTTGGATTTTCTTCGTAAGGGTCCCCCCTTTGGATTTTCTTCGTAAGGGTCCCCCCTTTGGATTTTCTTTGTAAGGGTCCCCCCTTTGGATTATTTTCGTAAGGGTCCCCCCTTTGGATTTTATTCGTAAGGGTCCCTCCTTTGGATTTTTTTCGTAAGGGTCCCCCCTTTGGATTATATTCGTAAGGGTCCCCCCTTTGGATTATATTCGTAAGGGTCCCCCCTTGGATTTTATTCGTAAGGGTCCCCTGTTGGAATTTTTTTCGGAAGGGTCCCAGCTTTGGATTTTTTTCGTAAGGGTTCCCCCTTTGGATTTTTTTCGTAAGGGTCCCCCCTTTGGATTTTCTTCTTAAGGGTCCCCCCTTTGGATTTTATTTGTAAGGGTCCCCCCTTGGATTTTCTTCGTAAGGGTCCCCCCTTTGGATTTTCTTCGTAAGGGTCCCCCCTTTGGATTATTTTCGTAAGGGTCCCCCCTTTGGATTTTATTCGTAAGGGTCCCCCCTTTGGAATTTTTTTCGTAAGCGTCCCCCCTTTGGATTTTATTCGTAAGGGTCCCCCCTTTGGATTTTATTCGCTAGGGTCCCCCCTTTGAATTATTTTTCTAAGGGTCCCCCCTTTGGATTATTTTCGTAAGGGTCCCCCCTTTGGATTATTTTCGTAAGGGTCCCCCCTTTGGATTTTATTCGTAAGGGTCCCTCCTTTGGATTTTTTTCGTAAGGGTCCCCCCTTTGGATTATATTCGTAAGGGTCCCCCCTTTGGATTATATTCGTAAGGGTTCCCCCTTGGATTTTATTCGTAAGGGTCCCCTGTTGGAATTTTTTTCGGAAGGGTCCCGGCTTTGGATTTTTTTCGTAAGGGTCCCCCCTTTGGATTTTTTTCGTAAGGGTCCCCCCTTTGGATTTTCTTCTTAAGGGTCCCCCCTTTGGATTTTATTTGTAAGGGTCCCCCTTTGGATTTTCTTCGTAAGGGTCCCCCCTTTGGATTATTTTCGTAAGGGTCCCCCCTTTGGATTTTATTCGTAAGGGTCCCCCCTTTGGAATTTTTTTCGTAAGCGTCCCCCCTTTGGATTTTATTCGTAAGGGTCCCCCCTTTGGATTTTATTCGCTAGGGTCCCCCCTTTGAATTATTTTTCTAAGGGTCCCCCCTTTGGATTATTTTCGTAAGGGTCACCCCTTTGGATTTTATTCGTAAGGGTCCCCCCTTTGGATTTTCTTCGTAAGGGTCCCCCCTTTGGATTATTTTCCTAAGGGTCCCCCCTTTGGATTTTTTTCGTAAGGGTCCCCCCTTTGGATTTTATTCGTAAGGGTCCCCCCTTTGGATTTTTTTTTAAGGGTCCCCCCTTTGGATTTTTTTCGTAAGGTTCCGCCATTTGGATTGTATTCGTAAGGGTCTCCCCTTTGGATTTTATTCGTAAGGATCTACCTTTGGATTTTATTCGTAAGGATCCCGCTTTTGGATTTTATTCGTAAGGGTGCCCCCTTTGGAGTTTATTCGTAAGGGTCCCTTCTTTGGATATTTTTCGTAAGGGTCCCCCCTTTGGATTTTTTTCCTAAGGGTCCCCTCTTTGGATTTTTTTCGTAAGGGTCCCCCCTTTGGATTTTATTCATAAGGGTCCCTCCTTTGGATTTTTTCGTAAGGGTCCCCCCTTTGGATTTTATTCGTAAGGGTCCTCCCTTTGGATTTTATTTGTAAGGGTCCGCCCTTTGGATCTTTTTCGTAAGGGTCCTCCCTTTGGATTTTATTCGTAAGGGACCCCCTTTGGATTTTTTTAGTAAGGTCCCCCTTTGGTTTTTTTCGTAAGGGTTTCCCGTTTGGATTTTATTCGTAAGGGTCCACCGTTTGGATTTTTTTCGTAAGTTTCCCTTCTTTTGATTTTTTAGGTAGTGGCTCCCTTTATGATTTTTTTGGAAGGGTCCGCCCTCACGATTTTTTTTACTGAGGGTCCCTCGTTTAATTTTTTTGTAAGGTTCCCCTTTTGTGATTTTTAAGGGTCCCCTCTTAGTGTTTTTTGAGTAATGGTCCCCCTTTTGGTTTTTTCGAGTAGCGGTTTCCTCTTAGGGTCTTTTGGTAGGGTCCCGTTTGTATTTTTTTTCCAGAAGGGGTCCCCCCTTTTTCTTCTGTGGTTTTTGTTGTTGTTGTTGTTGTTGTTTTGTTTCATGCAATACTTACAGCAATCTTAAATCTTTCGTGCCGTTGTTCTTGGGTGTTTTTTGTGGGGAATACCGTTAACAAAGTTTTTTTTACTACATAGGACAAAAAAGATGGCAAGGCGATCTTTAATATCGAAACAGAAAATCTAAACCAGATGCCTATAGTGGACTTTTCACCTGGGTTGCAAAAAGGTTCGGACGAGTTTGGATTTGAAGTTGGCCGTATCTGCTTTAATTAGCATTTCTATATAAAAAGAACTCTCAGAAATGTAAGTTAACATCTGAAATAAATGTTGGTATTTTGAGTTTGTATCTGGCACGCTCGCCTTATATCCCTGTAAGTCCCTGCTCTTGCTCCCCCAATAACGTTGGAGTAGGAGCGGTAACCGGAGATCTGAAAAAGGCCTTCCTACAAGTAAGAGTGAAAGAGAGCCACTGCGACGCAATGCGGTTCCACTGGCGCAGAGATTAACACTCGCCGCTGGAGACTTTAAGATTCACGAGGGCGCTTTTTGGACTTGCGCCATCGCCTTTTCTGCTTGGGGGAGTCATGAAAGTGCACCTCAACAGCTGGGAAGAGAAAGAGTGGGAAATAGTACCCAAGATTCGCCGGGAGCTGTGTACGTCGACGATTTAATCTCCGGGCCGGGGAACTGAAAGATAAGGCCACAACTATCTTTCAAGATGCGTGTTTTGAGCTTCACAAGTGGCATTCAAACGTGCCTGAGTTAGAATCAGTGCGGGCGTCAACCGAAGAGAAGCCTACTTACGCGAAGAAGCAGTTGGGTGTCCTACCGGGAGAATTTTCTAGTCTTCTCGGGCTCCAATGGAACAAGGAACGAGACACAGTGATCGTTACAATCCCAGCTGAGAAAGCCACCTTAACCAAGCGAGGTATCTTAGCTAAGCTGGCTAAGGTACATGACCCTGTGGGACTAGTCGCATCTGTGAAGGAGTGTGAAAAGATCTGAAATTTCCAAAAGAAACTAAGGTTATGTCCGCAAAAATCAATGATCCGGCAAAGTTGCTTGACGTTCCACTGCATCTCAGGCTTACGTTGAAAAAACTGCATCTCGATCGCTTGAAAGAAGACAAAACTGTATCTATACACGTCAACACAAGAAAAACGAAGAATAAGTCGACAAGGCCAGCGCCGTGGAAAGCTCCCGGGTTCCCCAGCCGACGAAATCCGAGAGAACCCTGGGGACTAAAATAGAGCCAAAACTCGTTCTCAGTCTTGCGCGGCAGTCATTTGTACGTTTTTTTCAAAATGGCGTCGATGAAGAAGAAATGCACGATTTGGAAACCGTGCCTAAGTTGCAGTTCATGGGCAAAGTTCAAGACTGGGTTTTAGAATACTGCATGTACCATCTATGGGACGAATTTATTAGTGAAGAAACTTTGTCTAAAGGATTTCACAAAGCGTTGACAGGTTTGTATCCACCATGCACGTTGTGCAGTTCTCTTCTTTCATGTTTTGTGGAATTGTCTGTGAAGTTTGCTGCGGATATGTACGCTTGCAAGAGGAGTTCAATTATTAATTTAGTGCGAGTATTAAATGTTTGAAAATTCGTCAAGTCTATATAGATAGTTCAGCGAAAGAAAAATGTTTTCGTATTCGTGAAGCATTTGAAATATATTTGAAAGATGTTGTAAAGTTCCTGGTCCCATTCTTGAACCAGTTTACTCCACCTCTCTTTTTTAGGGGTCCAAATTGAAACTTTGTGCATCCAAATTGCATAATAAATTTGACAGACGTATCAGTCATAAGAGGACCTAGATGGGGTTTACTGTTATGATTTTGTTTTACTGTTAGGTGTTATGAAGCCAAAAAATTAATGTTAAGTGTTATGTAAAAAAGTAAAGTTTAGTGTTACAAGACTAGATATTAAATAAAACAAGACAAGAGGGCCTAGATCGTGTTATGGGCCTGAATTTTTTACTGTTAAGTGTTATGAAGCCAAAAAAATTAAACTTACGTGTTATGTAAAAAGATACAGTTAAGTTTCTGTTAAGTATTATGCAATCTAGGCCCTCTCATAAACCAATGGGAGAATGAGGCCATGTGCATTCACTTTACTCTTTCTTGATTATTCCTAGTGGCAACAAATAAGTAACTGTTTTATATATTTTTCAGTAAAAGCTTGTGCATACAACTACACTATTTAAAAAAATACTTGAGGGTGAAATGTCCATTCCTTCACTTACCCAAATCCCCTCCCCTTGTATACATGCCCATATATGTCCATGAATTTATTACAGCTCCGCTCGTAAAATTTTTTATCAAACATTCTGGTATTGTGATTAACATTTTGTTTTGTACTGTTGCTTTAGAAAAAGGAACTGTTCAAAGATATGGATGAGGACAAGTAAGTTGTTGAAGGTTGTTTTTTCTTTGCAAGAGATAGTCCTGTATTGATTGTCATGGATGTGCAGCAATGACTGCTTTAGCCACTCTACTTTTCAGTAATCCAATTTAGGCTTTTTACATCATAATCCATACAGTAATTAC
Organism: Plumapathes pennacea; assembly: GCA_964036295.1. NCBI lineage: Eukaryota > Metazoa > Cnidaria > Anthozoa > Antipatharia > Myriopathidae > Plumapathes > Plumapathes pennacea. The sequence goes on along the minus strand of OZ038465.1, from coordinate 14,328,617 downwards.
TAAATTATATCTTACCAAGCTCTGGAGAAGAAATATCTGAGTTACGGTTAGGTAGTGTAGCAAAAATAAGTGATCATCCAATCACCGAGTTCACTAATCTCTCCTTACTTACATGTAGAATTGACGTCAGTATCCTGATGGGCATTGCCCTTGCTGGGGATGAGTCAGAAAATCCAAAGGAGAGTTGGGTAGCAAAAGTCAAAAAAACACATGAGCCTCAAGAACCAAAAGCATGTGTAAGCTGTGGATATCTTCTGGCTTATTCTGTAAGTACAGTACAACAGTCTTTTAGTATCTGTCATCTGATTTTTCTATATGTTGAAAAAAAGAAACAGGGAGATTTTGATGTCAATCGATTGGCGAGCGGTACATCATTGCAGAGAAGTTTGTACTTTGCCACTGTAAAGTGCATATAGATACTCCAAATGGACATTAAAAGGGAAAAGAGGAAAGGGAAAAATAGTCCTGCTAGTATTATACAGTATGAATGATTGTGATAATGGCCTTTACACTTAATTTAATAAACAATGATGGCAACTTGAGCCAGCTCGCAAATTTGGCAGGAGCTGGCAGTACTGCTTGGCCAGGGTTAAAAATCTATTCTGTGTGTTGTCTTGCAGAATTGCCATCCAAGAAGTGAAAGTGGAACAAAGTAGAAACAAAATGACTGGCCGATGGTGTACATGTAAACAAGTTTGGAATGGGAAAGAGATGGGCCACTATTCTGAAAGTAGGTCCCATACTGCTGTAAATCTAAAAGACAGGTGGAGAATGATACAAGGTAACGTGATATAATAACCACCCATTCCCTATAAGAAAGTAGAAGTTTTGTCTGAAGTAGTTACACGAATAAGCGATGGAATAAGACCACCCATCCCCTGCACTTATCCGTGCTGAAAAATCCGCACCATTGACCAACTTCAATCACCATGTAAATATTAAGAATGCTGATTTTTAACAATGTGCATCTATTACTGGTCATTCTCTGAACCTTGACAGAAAGGCATCGGTTCACATTAAATTAGTCAAAAGCAAATATACGTATCAGGACAATTTCTTGATGAGGAACGCTATACCATATGATTGTGTTTTGGGTTGGGATTTTCTTGTTGGAAACTGTTTAGATATCTGTGTAATCGAAGGGGAAGGCGGGTCCCTGTGGGTAAACCCCTGTTAGCTCCTTGCATCCTACACTGGGTGGGCACCTCTCTGGAGTAGTAGAGGCTGGTCCACAGGCACCTGGGTTCCTGGATCGCGTTGGTGGATCAGACATGCTGTTGGTCCAATCCCGACAAAAAGACCCCAACTCCAATCGGAATCGTACGAGATGTCAAAAATCCTGCCTGATCCGAGATGATTGTTGAAGGAAAGGTGAGTTGTACTGTAGTTTTAGTTCAGCAGTGGGAATGATGTCCCAGCAAGGCTACAAATTTCCATGTTGCAAATGCAGTTGTCAGGATAGCCAACAGTGAACCGGTCAAGGTAAGAGATAGTCAACAGATAACTAGAGTCACGCAACTTGTCCTCTGCGAAACAATCGATGTGTGGTGCGGTAAGTTCAGGCCAACTCTAGGAGAATATCAAAGCTGCTATCGACCCTGCTTTGAACTCCTCTGACCGTGATCAATTAGGTAAGTTACTGGAGGGTTTCTCGGACGTTTTTGACGACAGCTAGGGATATCATCAAACAGCCCCTGCGGTGGTTACCGTTCGCCCACAAGGATGAAGCGCGACGACAGGTACAGGATATGTTGGACAAGAATGTCTTACAACCAAGTAACAGCGCATGGTCTAGCCCAACTGTTCTTGCCAAAAGAAAACAGAGGAGTTGAGATTCTGTATTGACTACCGCACACTATTTTTCCACTTTAGACTTAGGGAGTGGGTACTGGCAAATATCTGACAGCATTTGCTACGCCTAACGTCCTCTATGAATTCAACCGCATGCCGTTCGGTTTGTCTATTGCTCCGGTAACGTTTCAGCGTGCCATGGAAATTGTACTCTCCGGGCTTACATTGAACATGTGTTTGTTCTGTATCTCGACGACGTAACATTTGCAACTCGCAAGGTAAGTTACCTTAGTCATAAACTTTCCTAGCTATCCAAGACGTGCCAACACCATCTTCCATCAAGGACGTCCGCAGTTTCCTGGGAATCGCCGGTCACTACCTCCATTGTGTCCCTAACTTTGCCAGCATTTCTGCACCCCTCTCGCGTTTAACACGGAAATACGCCCGTTTCATCTGGACTGACGACTGAAAGTTCTTTCCAGCGCGTTACAGAACTGTTATGCTCTGTCCCATTTTTGGTCCACCCTTGGTTTGATAGGGAGTTCACCCTTCACACTGACGCGTCTGACTACGGGCTAGGGTTAAAGTCAGGAGTCTTGGGGCCGTCCTTTCTCAACTCGATGACGACGGCCGTGAGAGGGTCATTGCCTTTGCCTCACGGATACTGTCCGACCGTGAACGTAAGTACTCGAGCACTGAAAAAGAAGCTTGTCCTGTAGTCTATGCAGTGAACCATTTTAGGGTCTATTTACTTGGCCGCCAATTCACCCTGGTGACCGATCACAACGCCTTGAGATGGCTGCAAAACATGGAACCAAAAGGTGGATTAGCCCGCTGGATGATGGAACTTCAGGAATACCAGTTTACAATCCGACATCGTGCAGGGCGTTTGCACACGAGCACCCTTTCCCCATTACCAGTAGAAGCGGTAAGTGTATGTGTCTTACGCTCAATCGGGGCAAGTGCCCAGGACAACGATTGCACGACCGACACACAACAAGGACAATGCCCACCAGCCGTTAACAACTGGTCCAACATTTGCCTGCGAATCAACATTCTTCGTCTCCTACACATCATGATTCTTGCCTTAAAATCGAAGCGACAGGTACCAGACAAATTGTACAAACCTACAGAGGCAAAGCAAGACGTGGACGAACATACGAATGGCCACAGCACCAGCAAGAGTGACGACTCCACCAAAGAAGCCACACCCGACAACTGCGCTATCAGTATCAGCCCGACCCTGAACTTCAAACAGGCTCAGCGCGAGGAACCTCAACTAGCCACTGCACTTTCAGTATCAGCCCGACCCTGAACTTCAAACACGCTCAGCACTACGAACCTCAACTAGCCACTGTCAGTCAACTCAAACTACTGCGCTATCAGTATCAACCCGACCCTGAACTTCAAACAGGCACAGCGTGAGAACCTCGACCAGCCACTGTCATTCAACTCAAACTACTCCGCTATCAGTATCACCCTGATCCTGAACTTCAAACAGGCTCAGCGCGATGAACCTCGACCAGCCACTGTCATTCAACTTAAACTACTGCTCTATTAGTATCAACCCGACCCTAAACTACAAACAGGTTCAGCACGAGGAACCTTGGCCAGCCACTGTCATTGAACTCAAACTACTCCGCTATCAGTATCAACCCGACCCTGAACTTCAAACAGGCTGAGTGCAAGGAATCTCAACCAGCCACTGTCATTTAATTCAAACTACTGCGCCAAGAGTATCGGCCCGACCCTGAACTTCAAACAGGCTGAGTGCAAGGAATCTCAACTAGCCACTGTTATTTAACTCAAACTACTACTCTATGAGTATCAACCCGACCCTGAACTTCAAACAGGCTCAGCGCGTGGAACCTCGGCCCGCCACTGTCATTCAACTCAAAGTACTGCACTATGAGTATCAACCCGAAACTGAACTTTAAACAGGCTGAGTGCAAGGAATTTCAACTAGGTACTGTCATTCAGCTCAAACTACTGCGCTATTAGTATCAGCCCGACCCTGAACTTCAAACAGGCTGAGTACAAGGAATCTCAACTAGCCACTGTCATTTAACTCAAACTACTGCACTATCAGTATCAACCCGACCCTGAACTTCAAACAGGCTCAACGCGAGGAACTTCAACTAGCCACTGCGCTTTCAGTATCAACCCGACCCTGAACTTCAAACACGCTCAGCGGGAGGAACCTCAACCAGCCACTGTCATTTAACTCAAACTACTGCGGTATTAGTATCAGCCCGACCCTGAACTTCAAACAGGCTGAGTGCAAGGAATCTCAACTAGCCACTGTCGTTTAACTCAAACTACTGCGCTTTCAGTATCAGCCCGACCCTGAACTACAAACAGGCTCAACACGAGGAACCTCTACCAGCCACTGTCATTTAACTCAAAGTACTGCACTATGAGTATCAACCCGAAACTGAACTTTAAATAGGCTGAGTGCAAGGAATCTCAACTAGCCACTGTCATTCTACTCAAACAACTGCGCTAAGAGTATCAGCCCGACCCTGAACTTCAAACAGGCTCAACACGAGGAACCTCAACCAGCCACTGTTATTCAATTCAAACTACCGCGCTATCAGTTTCAACCCGACCCTGAACTTTAAACAGGCTGAGTGCAAGGAATCTCAACTAGCCACTGTCATTCAACTCAAACTTCTGCACTATCAGTATCAGCCCAAGCCTGAACTTCAAACAGGCTGAGTGCAAGGAACCTAAACCAGCCACTCTCATTCAACTCAAACTACTGCGCTATCAGTATCAGCCCGACCCTCAACTTCATACAGGCTCAGCGCGAGGAACCTCGACCAGCCACTGTCATTTAACTCAAACTACTCCGCTATCACTATCAGCCTGACCCTGAACTTCAAACAGGCTCAGCGTGAGGACCTCGAACAGCCACTGTCATTCAATTCAAACTACTCCGCTATCACTATCAGCCGGACCCTGAACTTCAAACAGGCTCAACGCGAGGAACCTCGACCAGCCACTGTCATTCAACTTAAACTACTGCGCTATCAGTATCATCCCACCCTGAACTACAAACAGGCTCAGCGCGAGGAACTTGAACTAGCCACCGTCATTAAAGTGAAACTAGCATTCTATCAGTATCAGCCCGACCCTGAACTTCAAGCAGGCTCAACACGAGGAACCTCGACCAGCCACTGTCATTCAACTCACACTACTTCGCTATTAGTATCAACCCGACCCTCAACTTCAAACAGCTCAGCGCGTGGAACCTCAACTAGCCACTGTCATTCAACTTAAACTACTGCGCTATGAGTATCAGCCTGACCCTGAACTTCAAACAGGCTCAGCGCGAGTATCTTGAACTAGCCACCGTCATTCAACTCAAACGTTGCGGTAAGGGTCGACCAGAATTTATCGAGTGGAGACGCGATCGTCAACTCCGAGTTTTTATTACTGTTACGATAAATTGTTTATGAAAGACGACATTCTGGTTCGATCGTTTGACAGAAAAGGCCACTGCTTGTATTCCGTGGTGGTTGTCGCTGCTTCCCTAACACAACAAGTTCTGAAAGGCATGCACGACAGCCCTTTCAGTGGCCATCTTGCCACCACACGTAGAATCGAACGCATTCAGGAACGTTTCTACGGGCCCCATACGCGAAAGTCAGTCGAGGAATACGTTAACGAGTGTCCGATCTGCGCGCAACGCATAGCTCGAGCAAACATATTCAAAGCCCCACTGCAAAGCATTGAGGTAGGTGAACCATTTAGGTTTTGGGCCGTAGATATTGTTGGCCTTCTACCTGAAACATCTCGCGGCAATCAACAATCCTTATTTCGATGGACCACTTCACTAAGTGGTGTGAGATTTTTCTCACTAAAGATCATAAGGCTGCTACAGTTGCAAACGTCGTAATCGCGGTAGAGTATTCTCTCGTTTTGGCCCACCAATGGTTTTGCACTCCGATCAAGGAGCAACCTTTGAAAGGAATCTCATGCATCAAATGTGTGACGTCATGGGCATTCAGAAGACCAGTACTACAGCGTATCAGCCCCAGTGTGATGGCCAAGTCGAACGCCAGAACCAAACACTACAGAACATGCTAGCTGCAGTTGTCTGAACGCGCTAGGATGACTGGGATCTATGGCTTGACTTGGTAGTGTATATGTACAACTCCAGCCGCTTGGAGTCCCTCGGCATCTCTCCCTACGAAGTAGTGTTCGGCAAGGTACCACTCATGTCCCTGGAACTGGAACTAGGAATCCCTGTCTCAATCCAAGCCACATTCGGTGAATATGTCCGCTCTCTTCGGGAAATCCTGAAGGAAATCAGGACTTAAACCAATGTCCATCTTAGTAAGGCTAGGGCAAGTCAGAGTAGAGTGCAGGCAAAAAGTAAGGAATTGCAGCCTTTCATTTCCGGCCAAGCAGTATGGTTGTGGAGATCCAAAACGTGGAAGCTTGGTAACAAGTGGGTGGGACCGTATACTATAGTGAGCCGTCCAGGTGTCGATTATAAGATATTGTCAAAAGGCGAGAAGGAGTTCGTGACGCACCACGACACTCCGAAACATTGGTGTCTCCTGCCAGAGAGGTTGGCGACTTTCGGGTAGTCCCGGCCACCTTTCTAACTCCAGAGGGTGCCACTCCTATGGGGGGGGGGGGGGGGGGGGGGGGTGGGAGTTAGTAGCCCTGAGGGTTAGGCCCCAGGCCTTAGGCTCGCAGCTCGTGCACCCCCCCCCCCCCCCCCCCCCCCGGCAAAGGGATTATGTTTGATACCTAATCTCTTTTTTCCCATATGTATTTTGTTTGTTAATCGGTTCTCGGGTCGAGAGCTTTAGAGGGGGGAATAGTGTGACGTCCTGCGTGACGTCAACTGTTATGCGCATCTGTAAGATGAGTCCATCATTTCCTTACGAACCATGTTGTGTGTGTAATCAGTGCCAGGTGCGCGCGCGTCACGTAATCGAGGCCCGTGAGACCTGCGTGCGTTTTTGTCAGTGAAAAAATGCGAGTGTCAAATTGCTTACCAACAACAGTCCTCCTGGAGGCTACTCTAATCCGGACGATCAGAACCAACCTACTGAGATTTGGTGTTGGGTTGGAAATTGATCCCACGTGTGCTGTGATGTGATTAGTTGATTGACTGTTACTCTTGTTTATCAGGTGGAGGTGACGTTATGCCCAAACGGGTACGGTAGTGGGCAGCAAGTGTCAGACAGGAAACAGTGTCTGTTGTGAAAAAGTTCATTCAGACCTGCGGGTAAGTACCGACAAGATACAGTTAGAGCAGGTTATCTGGCAGTTCTAGCTGGACGGGTGTTGAGTTATGGTTTCCCCTGAAAGGGCGTTTGTTGCTCTTTTGACCTATTTGTTGTTATTTTTTTGTGTGTGTGTTTGCCTTTCTGTTTTGCCGTTTTACTTTTGAGAGATATTTTGTTACAAGGGTGATCACATCAGCCTCGGTGCTTTTGAACTTATCGTATTTTACTAACTGTGATGACGAGGATAAGAGTGATAACTAAATTATTTAAGATTATTTAAGATATTTAAGATTATATAATTCTAAATAGTAACTTGTAGTTAACCCCCTAATGGGGATTCGTTAAAAGACCTATTATGACGATGTTCGTTTGACTTTAGATTCACTGCAGCAGTCAGAGCAGTGTTTAAAATCAGTGGGCAGGAGCAGTTGAGGTTTGCCGGAGGAGAAGAGTTTGCATGTTCATCGAGAAAGGAAATGCGATCCAGATACTTCACGATCCTTCCAATAGCACAACTCCATGGCGATTGATCAGCCTGGATGCTGTAAAACCCTCAGGTGTGTTTCTGTGTGCTGTATTTGTTATGCGCATCTGTGAGGCAAGTTCACCATTTCCTGACGAACCATGTCGAATCACTGTGACAAGAAGGGGCATTAGACTCAAGATCGGCCATGTTTGTGGTTTTAGGTAGGCTAAAGACTTTGTGCTTTTCAAATTCGCTCGGCATTCTTATTAAGGATGGGTTGAACTCGAGGAGCTTCCTTGTACTAAAAAGAAGCTTTAAATCTGAAATATTTTCGATTTCATACAGCCAGGCCCGAGAAATAAGAGCAAATCATCGTCGTTGAAGTAGACATCTCGCAGGATGTGGTCAAAGACAACAAAATACCAGGAATTAGCTTGTTGAACAATTTCCAATTCAGCGAAGAAAGCGGAATCCGATCATGGCGAGCGTACGACATTGGGCAAGGTCGGCTATTGAAATATCGTGACCTCCGGATGTCAGCTCAACCAGATACTAATCTGAAGGTAATTGAGCCGTTTGGACAACTGACGAAAGGAAAAGGAGTAGTGGGAGAAAGTTCTAAAACAAGCGCAGACATATATTCCTGTCAAGAGAGTTGTTGTGTGTTGACTTTCAAGTCACAACAGGAAGCAGATGCCCATATGGACACCGGAAAACACAAGCAAGAACTTGAGTCTGAGTCATTATATGACACCATTCGCAAGAAATGGGCGAGCCGAGTCACTGGAGTTACAGTGGTTGGTAAGGGCCAGCAAACTGCAGTCATAGCCTTCGACCAGGGCGCTCAATCACCATCTGGTGCTGTTGAAGATTGTAAGACGCAAGGCTGGGCCTTGAAAAGCACAAAGAAGCCGTCAAGGATGACTGATAAGACGAAACTACATACCTCGTGAACATATTCGAGCAGGGCAGCCGGATTGGGCATAAGGCCGATCCTGTTCAGGTCAGCAGGCAACTGAAACTGGAGAAAGATGTTGATGGTAAGCTGCTTTTCAATCCAGATGAATGGCGGTCACCCCAACAGATCAGCCAGCTGTTCTCCCGTCTAGCGGCAGCGCAGAAGCAAGTAGACGAAGAAGACATTGCTGCTGAGGAGACAGAGGCTACGCTCGCGACTCCAAGAAACGAAGTGATAGAACAGGTGGCTGCACCCCAGCATCCGATTGTTGTCGGCGTAAGAAACATATGCCAACTTGTCCATGAAGCAAAGTTGGGCTCATTGAAGATTGTAGAGCCCAAATCAATCTGTAAACAATTAGACACAGAACCTTCTGGCAGCTTACTGCGAAAAAAAAGCTACACCACATCCATAGAAACATGTGTAAAAACTTGCCAGTGTTTCAACGACTAAAATTGTCGAAGAGCATATTAGTGACTTAAACGGCACGAGATATTCTATATCTTTGGAGAAAAGACATATTTCATTAGCTTAAAGAAAACGTTTTAATGAAATGTATCTAGATATGGTGGGTAATGGATACTAGAAAAATAATCGCGGGGACGTATTGCGATATATGCACGTGTGTACACGTAAAATCCGGGAAAGAAAATATCTTTTTGTTGCCAGAAGACGATTTTTTATTATTCTTTGGCCAATATATCCACATATTCTTTGGCTGATATATTCAAAGTGGTGTCAGCGATTCATTTTTCTGCAAAACTGTAGGTATTCTGTGACAAGTTATTCGTCTGGCGGATCATGTGTACTTTAGCTGCCGTCGGCCGACGTATCGACCGATACGTTGGCCGATGCGTCGGCCGACTGTCGACCGACTGTCGACCGACTAGACCGTAGGCCGACTGTCGGTGGCTGGCCGACAGTCGACCGACAGTCGGTCGCCAGTCGGTCGACAGTCGGCCGACAGTCGGCCGATGTTGGTCAAACGTCGATCGACTGGTGGTTGACCGTTGACCACCGAGTTAATTGTTCGATTTTTATACGTTAACAAAAACATCGGATTTGGTACAGGACCACTTGAAAGTGAATCCATGACTGTTAGTGCGATATATTTGTTCATAATGCCCTTAACACAGGAATGAAACTCTAAACAACACCGTCTGACAGAAATGAGATTTACTGTCCCACGAGTGACTGCACGTTTATTGTCTTTCGTTTCCGTCTTATACGGCATCCGATGGTAGTCGTATATTAGCGAGTTTTACGAATCAGTGAAATGCAATTTCAAAGCATGTTAATGTGAATACCAACAACAAAGCAGAAGCACCAAACTTCAAATACTAAAATACTAGAATATTAATTGGAAAAAAATTAAATTGTGATTAAAGTACAGTCCGTGTTTGTACAAAAATTCCTGCCGACTGTCGGCCGATCGTCGGCCGACTGTTGGCCGGCACTGTATCGACCGACGTGTCGGCCGACATGTCGACCGACGTATCGACCGACTGTCGGCCGGTTTAGCCACCGACAGTCGGCCGACGTATCGGTCGATACGTCGGCCGCCGGCAGCTAAAGTACACATGATCCCGTCTGGCTAGTCGAATGATTAATGCGTTTTACTGCGTATTTATTCATGGAAAATGCCCTTAGATAAACGCCGGAGAGGTCATTCCCGAAACCCTATTTAAAGTTTAAAATTTCTAGCGGCAGCATGTGGCCAATAATCCATGGCGGCTCTTTTGGCACTCGAAATACAGTTGTACTGCAATTGTGTGTGTAACTTGACAAATGCTTGCTGTGCCCCTGGATCATTTTAGTAGGACCAGTTTAGTAGGATACCCGCTGCTTTGATCTTCTCATTATGTCGGAGATGTTGCAAGTTGAGTTAGATAGTCGTAAACGAACTCACTGCATACAGTAAGCGATCTCGTGTACCGCAGTGTGAAAATGTTTGAATTGATAATTAATGCTTCATTGTGTGACCTTGCATGACCTCAAGTGCTTGTTGATTTCGTCAAGTGTAACGTGATCGATAGATTTAACCCTTTGCAGCTACAGATCCCAATAATTGTTATTAGAGCGGTTTTCGGATGACTGTCGAAAGTAATTGTGTGATTGCTTTGGTTTTGCGTTTGCTTCGCTTTCGGATTGGTCCACACGAGTTTGTCGGCATGCTCAGCCAATCAGGAACAAAACCAAAACCAAAACCAAACACTTCTCACGCAAGCGATGGCGTGTACTCGCACTGCTGATTGGAAAGTAAAACCAAACGCAAGACCAAACGCGAATTACTTTGGCTTCCAATTGGCTGAACTGTTTTCTCTCAGTCTCTGTGATTGGCCTGTGTGATTACTTTGGTTTTGGTTTTCGACAGTCATCCGAAAACGGCTCTAAGGGAATACTTTACATTTGAAAATTGGTAGGTTAGGTCTGTTACCGAGTTCTAATTGTGTGTGACGAAAACAAGAGAATAATTTCGCATGTAAAAATATGCCGTACGTAATTAATTTGATGCGAGAATACGGTAGATGGTAGTCCTGTATGTCTGTATTGTTACAATCGCGATCAGCGCTGCAAGTTTGTTATCAAGACTTAATTTAGACTCTCTTTAGACAATATGTTTCGAGAGGTGAGGGATTCTTATTGATTTAAATAAAGAAATCGGTCTGGAAAAGCACGGGCAGTTTGTTTACTTTGAGCGCGCCTCACGCAAACACATTTTAATGGCTCAAGTTAGAGTTTACTGATTTTGGGAGAACAGATGTTGGGCTTAAAATTCTCGGAAAGGAACGCCGCACCTTTGAGAAAATTGGTTTCGAAATTGCCTCACATTTGGCCTAAGACAATTGCGCGAACGGAAGGAAATTACAAAATTCTCTGAAAAATTCAGTTTTATATTAAGTCGAGATATTTTCCTCTAATAACGTAATTTAGACGGTAAACAACACAAACAATCGATATGAGTCCCCAGAAATGACGCAAAATATATTTTATTGAGCTTCAAACTTTGCATAAATTTCACGTGACGTCAGGATCGGTGAGGGCCAAAACAAGGGGGGTGGTCAAACTACGAAATGAAACATCAGGAGAATCGCTAGATACCATCATTCTTTATCATCTCGGACAGACACTAAATGGTGAAAGTTTGAAGGAAATCGGCCGACCCCCATCTTTCACCTCTGCCTGGTTTTCTCAGACAATCACTCTTTTAAGAAAAATGAATATGTTTAAAACCTGGAACCGGGAACCCGGGAACCGGGAACCGGGAACCGGGAACAGGGAACCGGGAACAGGGAACCGGGAATCGGGAACGGGGAACCGGGAACCTGGGAACCGGGAACCGGGAACCTGGGAACCGGGAACCGGGAACCTGGGAACCGGGAACCGGGAACCGGGAATCGCAAACGGGGAACTGGGAACCGGAATCTGGAAAGGGAAGCGCAAAAATTGGGAAGTTAATCAGAACAAAACCAAATTACTGGATTTTTGAAGATTTTTTCTCGGTTTTCGCCTGATAAAGAAACCTATAATTTGTCTGATTTATCCGCTAGTTACAGATGTTAATGGGTAAAATGGTTTAAAAACCCGCCCCCACACGAAAAGAGGATATCTGTTGGCCAGCGTCATTGTTGCTAACTTTTATGGAAAATGAGGAGTCTTATGTAATTCTTTCAATTTATGTAATTCTTTCTTTCAATTGACAGTCAAAGCTTTTAACTCGAAATCTTATCAACAAACCATTTAGCATGTAATGGAGAGTTTACCTTTTGGTCGAGGGTCTATGTCGAAAGTTGAGGGTAACATGTCGATGGTTGAAAAGAGATCCTTTAATTTTTTTTTCCCGACAAAAGAAGAGAAATGAAATGAAGCAAAACCCTGAGTCGTAGCTATCAGTGAAAACAGGAACAGATTGATCTCATTAGCTACTTATACTAACATGTACCGATTATCAAACGTGTTGACGGGTACGCTCTGCCAAAATTGTTCATATTTGCATTTTAGAAATGTCCGTATTCCCAAATTTATCAAATTTGCAGTCCAGATGATAATCTGCCATTGTTTAGCAAACGAACTCATCATATTACTATCCAAAAGAGTGTATTCTTCATCTGATTAGAGACTTTACTGCAATTATGTACTTGGGTGATAACACTAAAAAGTCCCAGCTGGATGTAATTACACATGTTATCAACATATTTATTTTAGATTTCGGGAGCCCGCCTACAAATCCGACACAGTAGTTCGTTTGATCATGAACACGGTAGTTAACTATTCTGTGTGTTTAACTTCGTAATGGAAGATTAGTACTTCAAACTCAGGTACTGGTGAAACATTGACTCACCAAACATCTGGATCAGATAATAGCCGACAGGCAGGCGCCTGTTGTGTAATAGCTGTCTCATACGTGAACTACTGCGAATAGTCTGACTTAGAGGGAGTTACCGTTTCTCCAGTGATCATAAAAGGTTATGGGATCGTTATGAGTATCCTTACATGTTAGACCAGCGAGAAAACTTAGGCCTTAAGACTGGAATGTCCGGCCGGACAGAAATATGAGGGACGTTTCAGTTTGAGACACCGGCAGTTACCCAATCAATCCAAGAATCTAAGACTTAAACAAAGCGAAGCTGTTTTTACAAGGATAAGTGATGATGAGATTTAAGATGAGAGATAAGTGATGACGAGATTTTTCAACACTCCGCACTTTCCATAAGAATACCTGGGTTCACACTAGATCACTAAGTCGACTTAAGGCGACTTAGGCTAAGTCTCCTTAAGTCGACTTAAACATTCACACTGGTAATAGAAGCGACCTGACGAAATATTAGACGTCTTTTAAGCTGTCATCAAACGCATTACACATCCCCGCATTTTAATCCCTTGTGTACTGTATTTCAGACACTTGCGCCACGTTGTACTTCAGAACTGCGAGGAAAAATGACAAACTTCATAAAAAAATTCAAAATTCAGTACTTCAAATTGGGAATGCAAAATATACTTACTTTGATTCAACATCATCAGGTTGTTCCATGTCCCATGGATTGTACATATTTTCTTTAACGCGTGCAGTAGTACAGTCGTGCCAAGAACGTGGTTGCGCAACTGATCATATAACTCATCATGCTGCGAAATCTACACCTTTCCGGAAATTCAATTAACTAAGTAAGCCCTAAGTCAGGTTTTTACGTGGCCCAAGTCAGACTTAGTGCCTTTGTTTTTGCCGGCACTAAGTCGAAAATCTATTTTTTTGTCTTAGTCGTTCAGACGCGTGTTTATCGCTAAGTCGTCCTAAGTCGCTACTAATTCAGACTTAGCGCCCTAGTGTGAACCCACCTAATTACATAAGACTCCTCGTTTTCCATAAAAGTTACGTATGTTGTGTAATATGGAAAATCTGAAAACCGCGTAGCGATTTTTCTTTCCAAAAGTGTAATGTAGTTAATCCGTCTTTCTGTAGCCTATTGACTTCAAAGTTGGGCTCCGATAAAGAAAAAAATTGCATCTAAAGGTCCAAAAAGCACGCTTGTTTAGCAAATAATAAAATTATAGGCTGCTTTGTTTCTCGCGCACGGAGTTTGAATCATACATAAAAAGCTGATCTCCTCACCTTGAAGATGTCGTCCCCCTTTCGTGATCTACTTCATTGTCTCTAAGGATTAAAAATATCTTCAGTGAGTAAAAGTATACTGTGGACGACTCAAAAGGATGAATATTTCTTAGCTTACCCTTCAGTTTGCTCCGACATCGTGCACCATGCCATGATGAAACGAAAGACAGGCGTAATGTGCGGTCACTGGCTTCGCGATTCCCGGTTCCCGGTTCCCGGTTCCCGGTTCCAGATTTTAAACATAGCCCTCTTAAATCGAGGCTCTTCTTGCGTCCTCAGTAAATCTGACCAGCGGAGTCAAAGCAAGATGGCCGACAGCTTGGAAGAACAGGAAATCATCGCAGATTCTTGGCGTTTTTCGATCGAATTCTTGTTCACACCTCAGGTAAAAGACTTTAAACTGATCTTTCTTTGGATCGGCTGTATATATTTCAGTAAAAATTTTCAATATGTCAAAGCAAACCATTCTAAAGAATCGTGTGCTTGCACGTCACAACTTTACTTTCCAATTTTTCGTTAATACTTAACTATCCGTTCTACTATTTCTTGATACTAGTAATACGATAATCGCTGTCATTGATGGGACTTTTACTTTGGTAACTCCCAACAAGAGTAGCCTTTGTTTTACCGAAATGTTGACTCAATCTTTTCTTCGAACTCAAGTGCTACACGCAAAGGAAGGAGAAAAAGAATGGCGTGCGTTATACTTTTGCGTTGAAAAAGAATTGATTGCGTGACGAAGTACGTATTTCCCACGGTCGGCACGTCAAATTAATTCATACAGTCTGCCAAGCACGTTCTCAAAATTTAATACTCAAAGTTTGAAGTTGGTCGGCCGTCGTAGTACGGGATAAAAGGAACACTGATTTTCCAATTTTGAATTCATAGGCAGTACAATTAAATAGGCTTCCTGTGTGATTTGTTTTTACTCTAGACTGCATGCACCTGACTCAGGCATGCATATTTAATGAGCTCGTATTGTTTTGTATGTTAACCCACTCAAAACAGCATGATTTCTCCCAGAATCAAAGCAAAACTCGAACAGTTTACTTCAAATCATACACGGGCTTCAGACCCAGTTATACTTCTAAGGGCTTGTGAATGATTCTCGCTGCAATCACTGCATGCCAGATCACAGAAAAATAAGACATCTGACTAAATCATTCAAGACTACAAGTTCCGATTGCTCTGAGCGAATATGGTAGCCGAAACTGGCGACAGAAGCGTAGTAAAACAATACTTTGAGGGAAAATGATCAGCATACAGATTTTAATACATTCTTGAAGTGATCAAGTTTATACAAGCTATACAGGATAGAATATATTTGTCATGGTGATTGTTCGATTTCCACTGACTAACCTTTGTTGCTTGTCCTTTCTAAATAAGTATCTGAGTTTAACACAAAACGGCGTCTGAAGCTCCCGATTTGCTTTCAAGCGCTGTTCCCTTTGCGGAGCCGTTTCTTCGGCACGCTTCCTGTTCATGATGCTGTCTGTTATAACATGTTTGTTGTCTTTTCTCTAGACGGATTTGGCGCTGTTTGATTGTTTCATGATTTCACCTTGCTCATGCTTGTTTCCTTCTCTTTTGAAGACGAGCTTCGCGAGACTGTTGTGTTTCAAGTTTTCCAGTTTTCCATTTTCGTAAACACAGTTACGATATACTGTATCTAATTTCTCTTACTGCGAGTAAAACTACAGGGCCACACGTGATCAATCTGGCCTTTGTTATTGGTTAAGCAGCGACAGGAACTGGGGACAAGGTCGCATGACAGACTGACAGACTGACAGACGAACATTAAATTTCGAGATGGCGACATGCTTCGAGTCTTTGAAGGATGTGATACTACTGCATTAGCGTTGTGATTATTTCCCTCACTTCGTTCGGGGATAAAAATGTACGATGTGTGCCCAGCACAGAATGTCTTTAGAAACGATTAGAATAGTATGTGTGAGTTTTTTGACATATATTTTATTGCTGCGTAGAAAAACGCGAAAGTATGATATCCAGTCAGCAGGGGTTTGCACAGATAAATCAATTATGAAAAAGGTGTTGCTGACTAACCTTCTACCAAATAATTTTGTTGTGCCCACATCATCTATATACAAAATGCCGAAAACAAATCTTTTATTCTAATTTTTTAAATTTCGTCCAAAAATGACAAATTCCATCAACCAAAACTTTTTGTCTTTTCAAGCATCGAGGGGTTCAAGCTAGCAATTTTGTCTTCTGATATCTGCACAAATATAAGTTGGGAATAACAATCCAGATTTCATTCTACAGAACTAGGTATGTTAGCTCTACACAGTAATTTACAGGTCAAACCAATGATTTTTTTGCAGGGAAATCATTGTTAGAAGGTGGGGCACGAGAGTCATGATGGCCCATTTTTCAGGTTTAAGGTAGGTTATAGACTTTGTACTTTTCAGTTTTGCTTAGCATTCTTATTATAATATTAGGATCGTCTAAATACTCCAAGAGAGCTTCCTTGTACTATACAGAACCCTTAAATCTGCAATTGTTTTGATTTTATAAGGCAGGCCCAAGAAAGAAGAGCAACTCATTGACCAAAACTATGTGGCTTTTCAAGCATGGAGTGATTTAACCTATATGTTTTTGTCTTCTGAACGCCCTCATCGTTTTTTTGTGTAACGGGTCCCTTTATTGGTTTTTTCGAGTAAGGGTCCCTCCTTCTGTTTTTTTTTTTGAGTAAGGGTTCCCCCTTAGGGTTTTTTGGGTAAAGGTCCCCCATTTGTTTTTTTTAATAAGGGTCCCCCGTTTGGTTTTTTTAATAAGGGTCCCCCGTTTGGTTTTTTAACAAGGGTCCCCCATTTGGTTTTTTTAATGAGGGTCCCCCGTTTGGTTTTTTTGATAAGGGTCCCCTGTTTGGTTTTATTGAGTAAGGCTCCCCTCTTTGGTTTTTTGGGTAAGGGTCCCCCCTTTGGTTTTTTCCAGTAAGGGTCCCACTCTGGTTTTTTGTTTAAGGGTCCCCCCTTAGTTTTTTTCAGTAAGGGTCCCCTCTTTGGTTTTATCGAGTAAGGGTCCCCCCTTTGGTTTTTTGAGTAAGGGTCCCCCGTTTAGTTTTTTTGAGTAAGGGTTCCCCCTTTTTTTATGAGTAAGGGTCCCCCCTTTGGTATTTTCGAGTAAGGGTTTCCCCATTGATTTTTCTGGTAAGGGTCCCCTTTTTGGCTTTTTATGTAAGGGTTCCCCCTTTGGTTTTTTTTACTAAGGGTCCCCCCTTTGGTTTTTTTGAGTAGGGTCCCCCCTTTGGATTTTTTTAGTAAGGGTCCCCCCTTTGGATTTTATTAGTAAGGGTCCCTGATGAATCTGTTCTGACTATGGATTCAAAATCCCTTTTCAGATTTTAGTAAAGAAACGCAAAATCTGGTTTTGGATTCAAAAATCCGGTTTGGGATTTTCCCATAGAAACTCACCCTTTGTACTTTTCAAATTCTCTTGGCATTCTTATTTTAACTTTGGGGTTGTTTGAACTGAGTGTTCCTGCCCCCAGGGTCACCCTGGCCCTCGATGTAAGTTGTGATTTATCATGTAAATGCTCGCTTCAATTTATAAAAATGTATGAATAGTTAGCATGTCCAGGGTGACTCGGGTCCCCAGGCCAACTTTTTATTATATAAACAGGGTCTTATAAAGGAAAACCTAGGTGTTGAGACAAAAAGCCATTAAATCGTTGGCTTGAAAATTCTGCCGTCTTATGGTTTTCTACACAAATTAATTCTTAATTTAGACTATACATAGTATTGCCAACAATTGCAATTTGTCATAGCAACTGGGTTTTCCTTTAACTGTATGTTTTCTAGTAAAGTAAAACACCGGTTTATAAGAACCAGTGGATGGCTGAAATTTGGAAATTAGAGCCCCATTATATAAGAACCCACACCTGTCATTTGAAATAGGATCTTATTTGTAAGATCAGTCCATTTAAGTTAATTCAAAAAGCAGGCATTTTAATTAAAATTGTGTGAGTAAAACGTACTTTACCACAACTGTACAATACTTATTTGATCTGTTGGGTTGCTTACCTATTTTCAGTATCTAAAATCCAGCTCCCATGTAGTTTTATTATAACATGTACTGTTTAGTGTGTACTATTCTGAACAGTAACTAACAGTTTAAACCCCTGATTAAATAAGAACCTAACTAAGAATCTTAACAGCTTGATTTCCCATTAAACACCCAATATGTAAGAACCTATTCAGGTTGACTTGTAAAAATATAGGTTCTTATAAGCGGATGTTTACTGTATTACATATTACATTAACAGAGCAGTAATGTTTGTCTCTTTCTTTACAGGGACACTCTGAAATATGTGTCTTGAACAAGTGGTGATGGGCAAACATGGACATTTTGCACCAAGTTCTGTCGGTCTGGATGGAAGATGCTCAGCGAAGAGGTCAGATATAATAATAGTTTCTTTTCTATGTTTGGTTTATTTTCTTTTAACTTTTTTAGTCCTAGCAACTTTCAAAATATTCTCCTTACTATCAAAACAGTAATAATTTATGCAGTATGGTGTAGACAACCTAGCATCTGATTACTTGCACAGTGGGTAGCTGCGATTTCTATGAATTCTTTTTGTCACCCATACTGTCTCTTTACAAATTGCGGGAAAAATACCATGTTTACTTGGATACCAGGTGCAGGTGTGATTGCACACACTAATTTGCAGTGTTGTATCCAGGATTTCAAAACTTCCAAAATTTAGGGGTCCAAGTAGGATTTTGTGGGGTCCAACTAATTAATATTCATTTTAAACATTAATATTCGTGGCGTGTCATTATTCACATTGCTTATTTTTGTACCAAACAAATAACAAGCCGATAGGACATTTTTTATGTTCCTGCCACATTTTGTTCTCTTTCGAGGAAGTTTTCGGCTAAAAGTATTTTGTTGACGTCCGCCATACGCACAAAACATATTTATGCAAATCTGAACTAAATTCTTTGGGTTATCAAATTTCACCACGCTACGCGAAAAATTGACAGCTTGATTTTCAGTCGATGTGCAAGACTACAGGTCAATGATTTAAGATTTGTATGCAGACAGATTTCGACCGTTTGACATATTAAAAGCGGTGTCGTCGTTATCGATAAAAGGTGTGCACAGTTCGTTTGGGATACGGTCATTTAAGAGTGTAGGAGTCGCAGTTAGTTTTCTATTCCACCGCGGAAAGTACGTTTTTCTACCATACGATCGCATTATGCTTGAGTCAGCGCTCATTGGACAAAATAGCCTGCGTAGCTGGCGGTCTCATTCCATGCGGTTGAAGAGTGTTTACGAGCGCCATTTTGTACTGGTGGCAGAAGGGAGACTGAGGGCGAGTGACAAAATTACAAGGCGGGGGGAGGGGGGTGGGGGCGGGAGAAAAGACTACAGGCAAAACGGTGGAAACAGCATATACAAGTGCAGGTTTTGTTGTTTGTGCAACGCTTGTTGTAAAACATCAAGAATTATCCACAAACTCCAAACGAAGACTTGTTTACTGGAGAATAAGATATTGTGAAACACCCGTGCGCGATTTTTTTGTGTGCGTGTCTCGTGGGCCCTGCATGAATAATTAGCCTTTGACCAATGAAAGGCTGTTGTAAACCGGTTTTACATATTTCACACATATTTTGCCAAATGCGTGCATACGATGCATGCATGGTGTATTGGCCTTGCATCTGTAATGATTAGCCTTTGACCAATGAACAGGCTGTTGTAAACCGGTTTTACTGCATATTTCACACATTTTGCCAAATGCGTGCATTCTCGTGGAATATTGGCCTTTCATCTGCAATGATTAGCCTTTGACTAATGAAGGGCTATTGTGTTTTACTTGCGTATTGCACGTGTTTTTGCTGCCGTGCACATTCCCCGTGCACATGTCCTCTATATATCGCATCTGCTTCTCGTCATTTCAGTGAGTTGCTTCCCGAGCTGCAAGGAGGACAGACGTACGGACCCGTTCGGACTCTAAACTTGAGGTAAGTCTGGTCAAATTTCTACGTGAAGTGAAGGGAAAGGAAGCAGTCAGTGAAGTTTCAAGACGCTGCAGACGTATCGGCTTTGTAAACTGCTGAAGAGCTCGCGTTTGTAAAGCTTTCGTCTAATGAAGACGTTTCTCTCTTCATTGCAGGGCAGTCGAAAGTCGAAGGCTTTGCCGGAGTTCAACCTCGAAATAAAGGTAAACCTTGTTTGTATTTGCTGTCTGGTTTATATTTATCGCGCGTAAAGAGGAGAAACGAAGCTTCAGAACTTTTTGCGCTTTCGAAATTTTCGATTAATGAACTTTCGTTTAATGAACTTTCGTTTAATGAACTTTCGTTTAATGAAGACATTTCTCTCTTCTTTGCAGGGCAGTCGAAAGCCGAAGGCTTTGCCGGAGTTCTACCTCGAAGTAAAGGTAAACCTTGTTTGTATTTGCTGTCTGGTTTATAATTATTGCGCGTAAAGAGGAGAAACGAAACTTCAGAACTTTTTGCGCTTTCGAAATTTTCGATTAATAAGGACGTTTTGTCTCTTGTTAGCAGGGCAGCGGGCCCTATCTGTACTTTAATTAGTTGTCGAAGAGGGAGTGTTTCTTTCTTGTTTGTTACTAGTTCCTCGGGAAGTGGCCACAAGGTCGAATGTAGTTCAGATCTATGGTCAAAATAGAGCAATTTCACATCAAGTAAAGAGGCGAATATTTCTTGGTTTGAATGTGGCGCAAAATGTTGATATGGTTTCGAATGTGGTAACGTGACATCAACTCGGGAATTTTGTGTTATTTCTTGTGATTAAAACTGAATTCGGTTTTAGGGTTTTTTGGTTTCTAGTTTATTCGAAAAGGATGCGAATCTAGTCCCTCGGATGTTTTTGCGTAGATCCTTTTCAATGTTAGTCCTTGACGTTCAGTTACTCGTTCCTTTATTTTTTTATATTTTTTATTTTTGCGCTCAGATGTTTTTGCGTAGTTCGTTTTCAATGTATGTTGGTCATTAACGTTCAGGTAGTCGTTCATTTCTTTTTGCGCTCAGAGTTTTTTTTAGCTCGCGTTCAGTTAGTCGTTCAATTTATTTTTGTGCTTAGATGTTTTTTTCCTCGGATGTTTTTGCGTAGTTTGTTTTCAGTGGTGGTCGTTAACTTTCAGTTCGTCGTTCACTTTTTTTGCGCTTGTTTTTCTTCAATATTTTTCAATGCTAGTTTTTAACGTTCAGTTAGTCGTTCACTTTTTGTGCTTGGTTGTTTTTTTAGTTCAGTATTTTTGCGTAGTTCGTTTTCAATGTTGGTTGTCAACGTTCAGTTCGTCGTTCATTTTTTTTTTTTTTTTTTTTGGCGCTTAGATGTTTTTTTCCCTCGGATGTTTTTGCGTGGTTCGTTTTCGATGTTAGTCGTCAACGTTCAGTTAGTCGTTCATTTTTTTTTCTGTGCGCTTCGATGTCTTTTTCCCTCGGATGTTTTTGCGCAGTTCGTTTTCAATGTTAGTCATGAACGTTCAGTTCGTCGTTCTTTCTTTTTTTGTGCTGGGCTGTTTTTCCCTCGGATGTTTTTGCTTAGTTCGTTTTCAATGTTAGTCGTCAACGTTCAGTTAGTCGTTCTTTTTTTTTTTTTTTTGCGCTTCGACGTTTTATTCCCTCGGATGTTTTTTGTAGTTCGTTTTCAATGTTAGTCGTTCATTTTTTTTTTTTGCGCTCCGATGTTTTTGGTAGTTCGTTTTCAATGTTAGTCGTTCATTTTTTTTTTTTTTGCGCTTCGATGTTTTTGGTAGTTGGTTTTCAATGTTAGTCGTTCATTTTTTTTTTTTGCGCTCCGATGTTTTTGGTAGTTCGTTTTCAATGTTAGTCGTTCATTTTTTTTTTTTGCGCTTCGATGTTTTTGGTAGTTCGTTTTCAATGTTAGTCGTTCATTTTTTTTTTTTGCGCTTCGATGTTTTTGGTAGTTCGTTTTCAATGTTAGTCGTTCATTTTTTTTTTTTTTTGCGCTTCGATGTTTTTGGTAGTTCGTTTTCAATGTTAGTCGTTCATTTTTTTTTTTTTTTTGTGCTTTGATGTTTTTGGTAGTTCGTTTTCAATGTTAGTCGTTCATTTTTTTTTTTTTTTTTGCGCTTCGATGTTTTTGGTAGTTGGTTTTCAATGTTAGTCGTTCATTTTTTTTTTTTGCGCTCCGATGTTTTTGGTAGTTCGTTTTCAATGTTAGTCGTTCATTTTTTTTTTTTTTGCGCTTCGATGTTTTTGGTAGTTGGTTTTCAATGTTAGTCGTTCATTTTTTTTTTTGCGCTTCGATGTTTTTGGTAGTTCGTTTTCAATGTTAGTCGTCAATGTTCAGTAAGTCGTTCATTTTTTTTTTTTTTTGCGCTTCGATGTTTTTTCCCTCGGATGTTTTTGGTAGTTCGTTTTCAATGTTAGTCGTCAATGTTCAGTAAGTCGTTCATTTTTTTTTTTTTTTTGCGCTTCGATGTTTTTTTCCCTCGGATGTTTTTGGTAGTTCGTTTTCAATGTTAGTCGTTTATAATTTGTTTTCAATGTTGGTTTTTAACGTTCAGTTCATCGTTTTCATTTTTTTTTTGTGCTTGGATGTTTTTTTCTTCGGATGTTTTTGCTTAGTGCCTTTTCAATGTTGGTCGTTAACCTTGAGTTAGTTGTTCATTTTCTTTTTTTGCACTTAGATGTTTGCCAGTTCAGTATTGTATTTTGTCCATTAATAAAAGCTCTATTAAGGGCACACAACCTTTTACAAGTTGTTGATAAAAGCTTTAACACACTTCCACGGCAACCTTTACACACACTACACCTTATCTTCACAAGAATAAAGAAACAAACTGGTTGTCTTGCGTATTTTTCCCCACTCCCCTAAACCCAACCTCCAAACTTGGCGAAGAAGAGGAAGAAGAAAAAGGTAAGGAATTTTATGTAGACTTAGCCTTAGCACTTAGCCTTCACTCTTAGACTAAACACTTAGACTTAAACACTTAGACTTAAACACTTAGACTTAAACACTTAGATTTAAACACTTAGACTTAAACACTTAGACTTAACACTTAGACTTGACACTTAGACTTAACACTTAGACTTAACACTTAGACTTAACACTTAGACTTAACACTTAGACTTAACACTTAGACTTAACACTTAGACTTAACACTTAGACTTAACACTTAGACTTATATACTTAGACTAAACACTTAGACTTATTTACTTAGACTAAACACTTAGACTTATATACTTAGACTTATATAGACTTATATAGACTTATATAGACTTATATAGACTTATATAGACTTATATAGACTTATATAGACTTATATAGACTTATATAGACTTATATAGACTTATATAGACTTATATAGACTTATATAGACTTATATAGACTTATATAGACTTATATAGACTTATATAGACTTATATAGACTTATATAGACTTATATAGACTTATATAGACTTATATAGACTTATATAGACTTATATAGACTTATATAGACTTATATAGACTTTTATAGACTTTTATAGACTACAGCGGCGCTCCGGAACGCCGGCTGTGGCGCTACGGAAATACGCCCTATATGTCCGAAACGCAAGTGTGGCCGTACACGTAAAATTTTTGTAAACCTTGTACAGCTTAATAAAATGACACGAATACTGGTATAAAATTCTTTATTGACTTTGTTTCCAAGGTGGGGGCTAGGTGAGATCTTGAGGGGAGGGGTGGGAGCGAGGTGAAGTCTTAGGGGGTGGGGTATGTCGAAATCTTCAGGGGCTGGGAGCGAGGTGAAGGGGGTGGCAGTGTGGTGAAGTCTTGAGGGGTGGGGTGTGATGAAATCTTAGGGGGAAGGGTGGGAGCGAGGTGAAGTCTTAAGGGGTGGGGTATGGTGAAATCTTCAGGGACTGGGAGCAAGGTGGAGGGGGTGAAGTCTGAGGGGGTGGCAGTGTGGTGCAATCTTAGGGGGAGGGGTGGGAGCGAGGTGAAGTGTTTTCTCGGGCTTCACCTTTATTTTGTGTAAGTGTCACGCCAGTCTTCTAAATAACAAGACATGGCGCGCGTGTGTGGGTTGTTTGGTGTTTCGGTCATTTTTATTTTAACCATCTTTGAAGAGCCTTCGTGCTTAAAGTCTTTTAGGGTTGGGTGAAGTGTTTTCTTGGGCTTCACTCATCTTTATTTTGTGCAAGTGTCGCGCCAGTCTTCTAAATAACAAGACATGGCACGCGTGTGTGGGTTGTTTGGTGTTTCGGTCATTTTTATTTTAACCATCTTTGGAGAGCCTTCTTCCTCAGTCAGCCAGCAAAATATCTTCTCCTTTGCTCCGCTGTATCTTCAAAGTGTTTCGTCTTCCTGCGATTAAGAATTTATACACTCAACTACAGAGAACACTGTTTGAGCTTTGGTTTCTCAAATAAACTGCAGGAAACTTCGTACGCAAAAAAAAAGAAACAAGTCACGAAAAGACGATGCAAACTAAGACAACATTCAACCTAAAGTAAACAAAAACTACCGAGCAATGTCATTCCTAGTTAAACATTTCAACCGTTCGAGCAAATAAATTGCAGGAAAATTCGTACGCGAAAAAAAAAAAAAAAAACAAGTCACGAAAAGGCGATGCAAACCAAGACAACATTCAATCTAAAATAAACAAAAACTACCGAGCAATGTCATTCCTAGTTAAACATTTCAACCGTTCGAGCAAATAAATTGCAAGAAACTTCGTACGCAAAGACGATAAGACGAAGCAAATCAAGACAACATTCAACCTGAAAGGTTGCCGTGGAAGTGTGTTAAAGCTTTTATTAACATGTGTGCTTAATAGAGCTTTTTCTTCTAAATAAGACGATGCAAATCAAGACAACATTCAACCTAAAATAAACAAAAACTACCGAGCAATGTCAATCCGAGTTAAACATTTCATCCGAGAGCAGCTTCTTCCTGAATCACTAAATTAACACGTCTTTGAACTGCTGTACAAAATAATAAGTCAAAGTACCTTTCGTTTGCTTCAAAATCCGCCACAACGCTATCCTTTCAGCTTCAAATCGTCAACTCAAATGTGGAGCAAGCTTTCATCTCGCACGTGTTCCTGCGAAAAAATAAAGCAACTGCGATGAATAAGTGATTGGCCAATTGTAGTTAATCCGGGGTCACATGAACTACTAAAGTATTTGACCTATTGTTTGATAACGCCATAATTTTTGCATACACTCACATCCTAATTATTCATCAAACCTATATCGCAACTCCAGGAAAACTTAGTACTTTTTTTAAACTTACAAACTAAATGGAATCGACTAAAAAAAAGTACATAGGCTTCACTCTTAACCCCCCCCCCCCCCCAAAAAAAAATTTCTAACGTCAACGACTAGCATTTAAAAGGAACTACGCAAGTAAATCGAAGTGCAGTACACATTATCGCTGATAAAAAAAAATCGATATACCAGTAACCAATCCGTGGTTCACGCTCTTATTCTGTTTATCAAGTTCCACTTCCAAAAAAATTCACGATAAACACGACACACAAGGATTTGAACGGAAAGAAATTATGAAGCACATCTTTCCGCAGATATAAGAAAGCTTCGCTCCTATTGTCTAACAAGTACCATCCCGTTGTTATCGCGTCCGTAAAAACTGGTTCGCAAATAGTCGACTTCCGAAGAAAATTTAAACTCGACCGGTGTAATTCCTTAATTACAAAACCAAAATAAACATGTAGAACGGCGTTCATACATACCATAGTCCATGTTCATCCTTCGTGCGCCGTGAACGAGGTCGCCATCACAGCTTCACCATCAGCCACAAGAAATGTTCCATATTATGTGAGAAGCTGTCTTGTCACGAACACTCCGGACCAGCTCTGCGAAAAAAGAAAATGTGTCTGCCATAAGCTACACTGCGGCAAACAAGTATGAAACCAAATCGCACGTGTTTGTTTTCTGGTCGCAACTTCTACTGGCAAAGAATACTCACTTTTGAGAACTGTGATTTTCGCTTGCTTCGCCATGAAGTCTTCCCAGCTTCGCTTCAATCGTCTTTCATTTCACTGCAGGAGAGGAAACTTTCTTAATATGCAGTGTTACCAAACCTAGCGCTTATCTGTTCTTCAAAAACTGGTTCGTACCTCCTGTATTCGCGCGGTAAACCTACCTAAACTTTGGAGCCTTGTCCACACGTCTTCCCATCTTGCAGGTCCACGACAAATGGCCCAAGGTGACAAAAAAAAAGTAAATCGTGGCACGAAATGCGTGAAAAATACAATAACACGGGTTTAATCAGAGGTCCTATTGTTCAGATGCAAACACAAAAGAACCGGAGGGGGGGGGGGGGGGGGTACTCCTAAAAATTTTGGGTGGGGACTGAAAACCCTTACCCTATTTGCAGACACAAATTTGCGATTTTCGACCCTATTTCGACAGCTACTAATATGCAACAGAATCAACAACAAAAACAACTACGAGCGACGCCTTCAACAAACATGAAAAAAAAAAAAACAAACAAACAAAAATAAAACTAGAACAAGCACAAGAAACAGTGACAAAACCAACAGCGCCTTTTATAGCGTTCGAGCAAAATAAATTGCAGAAAACTTCGTACGCGAAAAAAAAAAACAAGTCACGAAAAGGCGATGCAAACCAAGACAACATTCAACCTAAAATAAACAAAAACTACCGAGCAATGTCAATCCTAGTTAAACATTTCAACCGTTCCAGCAAATAAATTGCAGGAAACTTCGTACGCAAAAAAAGAAGAAAAAAACAATTCTCGAAAAGGCGATGCAAACCAAGACAACATAAAATAAACAAAAACTACCGAGCAATGTCAATCCGAGTTAAACATTTCATCCGAGAGCAGCTTCTTCCTGAATCACTAAATTAACACGTCTTTGAACTGCTGTGCAAAATAATAAGTCAAAGTACCTTTCGTTTGCTTCAAAATCCGCCACAACGCTATCCTTTCTGCTTCAAATCGCCAACTCAAATGTGGAGCAAGCTTTCATCTCGCACGTGTTCCTGCGAAAAAATAAAGCAACTGCGATGAATAAGTGATTGGCCAATTGTAGTTAATCCGGGGTCACATGAACTACTAAAGTATTCGACCTATTGTTTGATAACGCCATAATTTTTGCATACACTCACATCCTAATTATTCATCAAACCTATATCGCATCTCCAGGAAAACTTAGTACTTTTTTTTTAAACTTACAAACTAAATGGAATCGACTAAAAAAAATCGTAAAATAACAATTGTACTAAAAAAAAGTACATAGGCTTCACTCTTAACCCCCCCCCAAAAAAAACTCTAACGTCAACGACTAGCATTTAAAAGGAACTACGCAAGTAAATCGAAGTGCAGTACACATTATCGCTGATAAAAAAAAAAAAAAAAAAAAATCGATATATAAGTAACCAATCCGTGGTTCACGCTCTTATTCTGTTTATCAGGTTCCACTTCCAAAAAAATTCACGATAAACACGACACAGGGATTTGAACGGAAAGAAATTATGAAGCACATCTTTCTGCAGATATAAGAAAGCTTCGCTCCTGTTGTCTAACAAGTACCATCCCATTGTTATCGCGTCCGTAAAAACTGGTTCGCAAATAGTCGACTTCCAAAAAAAATTTAAACTCGACCGGTATAATTCCTTAATTACAAAACCAAAATAAACATGTAGAACGGCGTTCATACATACCATCCTTCGTGCGCCGTGAACGAGGTCGCCATCACAGCTTCACCATCAGCCACAAGAAATGTTCCATATTATGTGCGAAGCTGTCTTGTCACGAACACTCCGGACCAGCTCTGCGGCAAACAAGTATGAAACCAAATCGCACGTGTTTGTTTTCTGGTCGCAACTTCTACTGGCAAAGAATACTCACTTTTGAGAACTGTGATTTTCGCTTGCTTCGCCATGACGTCTTCCCAGCTTCGCTTCAATTGTCTTTCATTTCACTGCAGGAGAGGAAACTTTCTTAATATGCAGTGTTACCAAACCTAGCGCTTATATGTTCTTCAAAAACTGGTTCGTACCTCCTGTATTCGCGCGGTAAACCTACCTAAACTTCGGAGCCTTTTCCACACGTCTTCCCATCTTGCAGGTCCACGACAAATGGCCTGACGTGACAAAAAAAATATGTAAATCGTGGCACGAAATGCGTGAAAAATGCAATAACACGGGTTTAATCAGAGGTCCTATTGTTCAGATGCAAACACAAAAGAACCGACATAGTGTCCAAACCCGGGGCGGGGGTACTCCTCAAAATTTTGGGTGGGGACTGAAAACCCTTACCCTATTTGCAGACCCAAATTTGCGATTTTCGACCCTATTTCAAACCAAAATGTGCAATTTTCGACCCTATTTCGACAGCTACTAATATCCAACAGAATATACGACAAAAACAGTGACAACAACAGCAGCGCCGACTACAAACAATGATTAATTATACACGCAAATACTTAGCCGAAAAGAAGCTGTCCTTTATTCTGTAATAGCCTGGCAAAACGAGGACAATCTGGCGCATACATTATGTCCTCCAATGTTTCCAGAATTGCTAAACTTGTAGCAGCAATGTTTTTGCGTTCAGTGCGGACACAAAAAAAGAGTTTTGCGCGTGGAAAAACGGGGCAACATTTGGAAGACATGCGCGCGTGAGCACTGTTGCCGCCACAATGCATCCTCGTTTTACCACGCCTTAAATCTGTCTAGATGTTTTTTTACCTTCTTCACGCTTTTCCTTTTCCTGTTCCTGGGTGGCACGTACAGCTCCAGTTGCTTCTTCCCGCGCCTTCTGTCTGTGGGATGATGTCTGTCCAGTTTTTCGCTTCTGTTATGTCTTCTTCATCATCCATAGCAATGCTAGCAAACTGTACAAAGAAAGGCACTCTTTAATTCAGAGAAACCCGGCCAATCCCTGGTGTGCGTAATGCAGTAATGAGAAATAGCTGCTGATACCTTGCCCAGACAAAAGCTGATTAAACCATAATCTCTTATTGAATCAATCGTAAATTCTCTTCTTCTAAGGGCGCATTTGAATCTATTCTGGAATAGGAAATTAAACCGACACTGATTGATAAGATACTTTGCTTTGGAGCTGAATTATGTCCAAAGCTGTTTGAAATGTCAGCTTAAAGGTTTTGAAAACAATGTCGAAAAAAGTTTTCAATAAAAAAAGCAAAACTTTAGATCATTTTAGCTATTCCTATTCTGGAATACGATCAATCGAATGCACCCTAACATGGGAGAATCTGTATTTTGAGCTTGGGAGTAAATGTTGTACACCCAAAACCAACAAACACATGTGTTGACAAACAAGGGCACAACATCACAGCTTTACAGTTCAAATTTCTGATCTTCTTGCATGTTTACGTTATCGGGGTTTCACTCAGTTTCGTTTTTGTTGTCTGACCTTAAACTGTGACAGAACTTCCTCGCCAATGGTCTGGGGCTGATCATCTGATACTCAAGTTTCCGCGCGACAAAGAATCTCATCAGTGTCCATTTCCTGTGAAACAACAACGAAAAGACAGGTTTAGCTGGACCAATAAACAAACACGGTTGATGAAGAAAAGGAGAAGCAAAGATGAAGATAATGATATTATACTGTATAAAATTTATGGTATCTTTGGAGTCCATGTATAGCAATTAGGAGAGAGATCGCTTATTTGTCACAAGTGATACAGTAAATGATGCACTGAATTGCACATTCACAATTGCAATTGCACATTGCAAATTCAACTTTTCGTATCTCTAAGGCGGACAGTAAATTTGGTCTTTGCCGAATTTCACTTGTTTCTCTGTAACTGAACTCTCTCTAAGGCGGACAGCAAATTTGGTCTTTGCCGAATTTCACTTGTTTCTCTGTAACTGAACTCTCTCTAAGGCGGACAGCAAGTTTGGTCCCTGCCGAATTTCACTTGTTTCTCTGTAACTGAACTCTCTCTAAGGCGGACAGCAAGTTTGGTCCCTGCCGAATTTCACTTGGTTCTCTGTAACTGAACTCTCTAAGGCGGACAGCAAGTTTGGTCTTTGCCGAAGTTCACTTGTTTCTCTGTAACTGAACTCTCTCTAAGGCGGACAGCAAGTTTGGTCTTTGCCGAATTTCACTTGTTTCTCTGTAACTGAACTCTCTCTAAGGCGGACAGCAAGTATACTGTACCTCAGAAAATGTTGTTTATAGAGTATCACCAAGCCCAAGCTAAAGTTGATTTTTTTTTTTTTTGGAAAAAAAAAACAAGATTATTCTCAACAAATGAGTCTAGTCAACCCCTACAACTTGTCAAACATACTTATTTTAGGACATCAAACATTACCAACCTCACTGTAGACTTGCTCAGTACTTGCTGCTTTCATGTCTACATGAAACCATCCAAAGTCTGTCTTTTCTTGTTCTTAATTCCATGGTCCACACCAAAACCCCATACTCTGTTGTATGGTTGTGTTTGAACAGCCACTTTTCCCATGGTTGCTCTACAAAGTTAATTAAGGTTCATATGTCTTTTTAGGCAGCCAGTATTTTGGAGAAAATATGCTAGTAATGGCGTAAGAGTTTTGACATGCTGTAAGCCTGTATTCCTCACACTACCCTGCTAAAAAAAAAAGATTACAGTATGAAGTAAGATTTGATAGTTTAATCAGCTTAGCAAGCTTTCAAAGGCCAAGTTTTCCTAACTGTATTATATGATATCTGTCTAAACACTTTCTTTATGACTGCCCTCTTCCTTTTTTACTGTTTGCATTTTCTGCTTATTAACTGTCATTTGTCTGCACCTCTGCTTGCCTTGCTTTCTGTCCATCTATTCCAAATTCCGAATCTAGCCCTTCCCTGACCAATAAAGTTCATAATCCTCGTTTTACCAGGCCTTAAATCTGTCTAGATGTTTTTTACCTTCTTCAAACTTTTCCTGTTTCTGGTTGGCAGGTACAGCTCCAGTTGCTTCTTCTGCTCCTCTTCTTCTTGCACCTTCTGTCGCACTTCATGGGACGATGTCTGTCCAGGTTTCCTCTTCTATAGACGCTGCTTCTGTTATGTCTTCTTGCAACCTGTAAAAAGAAAGGCACTCTTTAATTCAGAGAAACCTGGCTAATCCCTCGTGTATGTAATGCAGTAATGAGAAATAAGCTGTTGTTACAGAGCACGAATACTCAAAAGCTTGATGGAAAAAACGCATTCAGTTAATAAAAGAAACCGATAAGTACTGAAGTGAAGGCTGGATTAATCGTGGCCTCTGATTAGAATTAAGAGTTTGAAGTCAAACTGCCAAAATTATTTATGCATAAAAAGATATGACCTCTCATCTCCAGGCCCCGCTCTATTTCTTCCAGTCTCCTGTATTTGCACACATGCTCAGCGCGGGTTGGGCCACCAAGCTTTACAAATCGAGCACCAACAGCAGTGGCCTGCAATCAAAGGAAAACGTAAGTGTTGTTTTCCGCTGACTGAGGAACGAAATAAGCGGAAAACTTAGTTTGGTTTAGAAGATGGCAGCTGAATACTAGTGTGTGGGGAACAGACACGACTTGCAGGGTTGAGCAGTTTTTCTTGTTGTCATTTAGCGTGACCTGAACTCCCCACACATAGATTCACCCACCCCTCCCTGTTCATAACATCCATACAGCAGATGGAGGCCCAGTTCAGCTGATAACCTGCTGAGGTTTTCACTGGACAGGTACCCGGAAGTTGACAACCTG
Organism: Plumapathes pennacea; assembly: GCA_964036295.1. Taxonomy (NCBI): domain Eukaryota; kingdom Metazoa; phylum Cnidaria; class Anthozoa; order Antipatharia; family Myriopathidae; genus Plumapathes; species Plumapathes pennacea. The sequence continues at coordinate 14,296,897 of OZ038465.1, read as the reverse complement.
TCTTGCTTGACAGGTGCCATGTTGAGCGTTCAACAACAACAAAACGCCGAGTAACGTTTTGCAGAAGAAGTTTTGCGAATAATTGACTGCAACAAACTAAGACTATTCGTCAGCCGGCAAGCTCCATGGCGCACTTATCGGTAACTCGGGTTTTGTGTATAACAGCTCTCGTACTTTACGTTTGGTTTGGATCAGCAGCAGGTAAAGTGGTCAGGCGTGAAATGTTCACTGACTAAACAATCCGTTTCACAGTCATCTGTAGACAGAATGATCACGCTCTAGATCATTTTAGAATTAGTAAAGTTAGGCTATACGCAAATCAGTTTTTATGCTTTAATAACGTTAATCCCCTTGTCTCGCTTTTTAATCTATTAGTTAAGTTCGTGTTTATCATAAGGTTGGATTACTGATCCTATGTTTTTTGTATTTTCATAGTCTTACAATAGTGTTTTAGTTTAACAAAATAGCCGGATTTTTTTTACGAGGTTTCTGCACACAATTTGACCGCAAGATATGCTATTGCTCTTCCACTGAGCAACATTTCTGATTCGCAGGTAGTCTTTAAAGCCATGGTAGATAAGTTTTTCTTTGCTTAGAGTTGATTTTATATTCATTTTCCGGATAAAAAAAATATCAAATCTTGCCTCGTGTCAGTAGGCCACACCGTGAAACGTTCAAGTGAGTCTGTAACTGGAGAAAAACGCATCATGGGGGGACACGAGTCGGTTTCAGGACCATGGCCCTGGATGGCAGGGATCTTTGTCAGGGGGTAAAAAACTTCTTCAAGTGAGGAGCCACCCTGATTAGTACCCAGTGGGTCGTCACCGCCGCTCACTGCACCATTATCAACTTAAAAATGATCGTGCTAGCAGGAACGAATATGCCAGAGATCTTCAAGGTAATTTATCAATAACATGACTTAATGAAATTTAGTATGAATGCATTTACATTCCGTTGCTGCATCGTATTTACCCCTTTTGACTTGTGTTGAACCAATGGTAGTTGAATAAGGAAATTCCGCTAACGCAATCTATACGGACAACAATTTCCTAGGATACCAGAATACCAGCTTATACAGCTTCCAACTTATTTCATTCTGGTCACTTCGTACCACTGGCACAGCTAACGCCTTGATCTGCATTATGAGTTCATACGTCCTTTCGTTTCCACAAAAAATGTCTCGTAACCTACGTAGATGTAGGATTTATTTGTATCCTTGTCATGGACCCAAAGTTTTCTCTGCAAGTCAGTGTGTAAAACAACATCGGGTTACTGCCCTGAAAGCTATATATTCTCAGAAGGAATGGCAAAGAAGCTTGAACATGACCCATTTAAAAACAAGTCACATCGCTCTCTTCAGGTGAGGCTGTGCGAACACGATATGGACACAAGCGACGGTTTTGAACAAGAATATCAAGTAAAAAGAGTGGTGGTACACCCACACTGGACTGTGGACAAAAGCAAAACGCTAGCTGGAGTCAAACTCGACACGTCTCATGACATTGCCTTGCTCGAGTTGGGTTCTGCGGTGAACCTCAGCGAACGAGTAAAACCTATTGATCTCGATACAAGACAACACTTTCGAGCTGGTAAGGGTCAAGATTTAAGGACGTGAGAACGATAAAAGTAGCACTTGGTCTTTTAGTTTGCTCGAAATAATGTCAAACCGGAGAGTCTGTCAAGGCTGATCCGCCTCCTAAAGTCTTCACAGCAGCGAAATATCAGAGACAAATCACCACAGGGAACAAAATAAACACCAAAGATAAAACTAACCACGCCAAGTGCGACGAACACGACTCAGAAAAAAAAATCAAAGCAGCTACTTTATAATAAGACAGAAATGTCAGTTAATTAAATAACGCCGGACAACTGTGCAGTACAGATTGATGTAAGTAACTCAAGGCTTGTGAAGATGCAGCATGCCGTGCATTTCTCTCTTACTAACATTAAAGTCGTTTTGTTTGTCTTCTCGTAGGTAAACTTTGTTACACAGCGGGCTGGGGAACAGAAACGCTCACTAGCGCACCGCTGACCATACTACACGAAGTCGCCTTGCCTCTTGTGTCCCGCACCGAGTGCAACACAATAAAGTCGTACAGCGGCATTATCACCAAGGACATGCTCTGAGCCGGATACAGAGAGGGAGGAAAGGACACGTGACGAACGACACGAAACTTAACAGTTTATCCTGCAGGTGAAGTCGTGACAAGTGTCACTCTAGTATTCGGTTGTCACGCTGTGTAGCATCCCAGATATGTCTGCCCTTTCCATGCCTAACCTAATATTGTGGGGCAACGTCTGAGATATCTGAGAATTTTAAGCCGACGTTCTGAACTAGCAAGGTCCGTTCCCTAAAAAACGTGTAGTTGATTTGATTTGATTGACATGATACAACCGACGGTCTTAAAGTACAGCGGTACTCTCGGCCTAGGCAACAGAAGACAAGTCAATAGTCAATAAAAGACTACATTAAAAGTATTAAAATCTACACTCTATCAACGCTATTTCGTTTACTGGACAACTACCACTGGTGCCCGAGGCTAAACGGCTAAAGTTCCGCTCGTTTTGACGTGCGAGGCTAAACGGCTAAAGTTCCGCTTGTTTTGACGTGCGAGGCTAAACGGCTAAAGTTCCGCTTGTTTTGATGTGCGAGACTAAACGGCTAAAGTTCCGCTCGTTTTGATGTGCGAGGCTAAAGTTCCGCTCGTTTTGACGTGCGAGACTAAAGGGCTTCTGTTACACTTGTTTTGAAGGGCCACTGATATGTGAGGGAGACGATAAGAAGCGGTACTTAGCCGGAGTAGCGTTTTTTGGTCACAATGGCTGCGGCCTTCCCTTCAAGTACGGCGTGTACACTAGGATAGCATGTCATGTGGACTGGATTTCACGTAACAGGATTGAGCTTATCAAAGGCTCATAAGGATAATGGTTTTGAATCTCAAGTTAGCCGTCCAAGATAGTCTCAGCTATTGTGTTGGCAAAACAAAGTCAACAAAGCGTACTCATCAGATCAACAAGTATCGTGGATGTGTCCGTTGCATCTCCATCTGATAACACCACGTGACCCCCCTGATCTGCAACAAAATAAACAAAACACGTCACCCGGATGTTTGAGTTCCGAAATGAGAAACAAGATCAGGGAGATTGGTATTTGACATCATTGAGGTGCAAGAAGAAAACTTCTACAGATGTTGACGCCTTTGAACCGGAAAACGTCCAGAATAAAGCAGGCAACTTGCTCGGAAACGGCCGACCCTTGCGAGCTTCTCAGTCTAAGGACGAATTTTAGAACCGCTGTGAAATGCAAATATGATTTTCCTTTGGCCAGCCCTTCTTACCGACCCTTTGAAATATCAAAAATCCTAAGTGTTTTCTACGCCCCTTTTAACACCAGAGGCTCGAAAAGGGACCCCTTTCAGACTGACCCTCCCCGTGTAGATCAATCATAGGCAGTGACCCCCCCCCCCACCTCCCACCCCGGGAGCAGGAGTTAAGCATCATATACCACAGACTAAAGGTCTGGGCCCAGTTTTTCAAAGCACGATTAGGCTAATCCTGGATTAAGTCTAAACTTTCTTGTCATTTATATGCCTGAAAACGTGAAAATTTCGTCCACAACGACTTTCTTGCTGACGTTTTAAGCTGGAACAAGCTTTCTAATCCATCTTCGAACAAAACCCTGCAGTTTATTGGGAAAGAGGGCGTGAGAAAGAATTCGTCGATCCTGGATTAGTTTAATCGACTTTCAAAAAACTGGGCCCTGCTATATATACCTGTGACACTCTTTGCTTTCTGTACAAGACTTGTGATGGTGTTCGCCTGATCCAAACTGATCACCGCACCACTCGTCATTTTTTCTTCAACTCCAGTGGCCAGAAGACCTGGACTCTGTCGATAGACTTCGGTCCCGATTACGAAACACTTTTCACCAAGTCTTTAATTTAACTTCACTGAACCTTTCTTGTCCTGAAAAGGGAAATCAGAAATCAGCGTTCAGGAAAAGTCTGCAGGTCAAACAATGCGGGTGGAATGCCAAGGAAAAAAAAAAAAACAAAACTAACAACAACTGATAATGACAACCGGGGAGCAATGATAGTGATAATGCCTACTGTAAGCATGGTTTCCATGTAATTTCTATGACTGGCGCGACAGCTGAGAAAAGTATATATAGTTCAGAAACTAAGACACATACTTGAGCCCTGATGCCATCACAGATGGCTAGTATTCCAGGATATCTGTCAAGTAGCTCGCTGTAAATGTTGATAACATCCTCAGTGGACTTGAAAGCGTTCGTCATCACTTCGTACTTCATTTTTTCCTGATAAGGAAAAGCGTTACAAGCACAATGAGCGTAACTCTAGCAGAAAAACAAACAAACAAACCAAACAAACAAACAAACAAAAAACACAGTAAAACAGGAAAGAGCGCAACATGTTGGCACAACATCGCCCAACGTTGTGCACTGAAAGCTTCATGCGACGCTCACAGCAGCAATTGCGATGCATCTTCGCGTTTTCCATTGTTATTTTCATCGGGCTCATAATTGCGGACTCCCACAAAACTGTACGGTTTCGCAAAGAGGTTTTGGGTAAAACTGTTAGGCAATGTTCTGCCAACAGGTTGCGTTTGTTTGCTTGGGTCTTTACTCGTGGCCGAATAATTGGAGGGATTAATGACAAAAACAAATGTACAAATGGAGCACTGTTTAAACTCAACACTTTGTACACGTAACCGACAGTTTAACATTGTTTAACCAAAACCGTTAATAAAATATTGCAAGTTAAATGGTTTAATTTATTGTTATAAATGTTCTGTGCATGTTGCCCCAGTACCTGATCGTAAATATCCGTTGCAGCGTAGTTTAGAACAATGTGTACATCTGAACCCAGCCTGTATCCACTGGCGTTCACCGCATCTTGAACATAGTCCAGAGCCTGCTCGGGTTTATCAAGGGGCGGAGAGTACAAGCCATCCTCTGTTACACATCTAACTGCAGACTATATAAGCAAAGTCACATGGTTACCATTAGAAAAGTGAACTCGAGTAAATAAACGTGTGACTGACCAATTTAACACAAATGTACGCGCATTACAGCCACAGCTTTCAAGCGAAGTTACAAAGTGACAATGAATGAAGTCGAGGGGTGCATACGTGCGATCATGTGCGCGAATGTGTTACTGTGTTTGTTATTGTGCGCGGTATCGAATGCGCGAATGTGTTACTGCGTTTGTTACTGTGTGTGCTATCGAATGTACGAGTGCGTTACTGTGTTTGTTACTGTGTGTGCTATCGAATGCGCAATTGTGTTACTGTGTTTGTTACTGGGTGTGCTATCGAATGCACGAGTGCGTTACTGTGTTTGTTACTGTGTGTGCTATAAAATACGCGATTGTGTTACTGCCTTTGTTACTGTCTGTGCTATCGAATGCACGAGTGTGTTACTGCGTTTGTTACTGTGTGTGCTATCGAATGCGCGAGTGTGTTACTGTGTTTGTTACTGTGTGTGCTATCGAATGCACGAGTGCGTTACTGTGTTTACTGTGTGTGCTATAGAATGCGCGATTGTGTTACTGTGTTTGTTACTGTGTATACTATCGAATGCGCGAGTGTGTTACTGTGTTTGTTACTGTGTGTGCTATAGAATGCGCGAGTGTGTTACTGCGTTTGTTACTGTGTGTGCTATCGAATGCACGAGTGCGTTACTCTGTTTGTTACTGTGTTTGTTACTGTGTGTGCTATCGAATGCGCGAGTGTGTTACTGCGTTTGTTACTGTGTGTGTTATAGAATGCGCGAGTGTGTTACTGCGTTTGTTACTGTGTGCTATCGAATGCGCCTCGTGAATCCACAACTTTTTGATGTTATGACGCGTTTCATGATCAATAAGAGGAGAAACACATAAAAAACTGACGTTAATTTGTTAAACTGTGTTTGACTGTGTGTGCTATCGAATGCGCGAGTGTGTTACTGTGTTTGTTACTGTGTGCTATCGAATGCGCGAGTGTGTTACTGTGTTTGTTACTGTGTGTGCTATCGAATGCGCGATTGCGTTACTGTGTTTGTTACTGTGTGTGCTATCGAATGCACGAGTGCGTTACTGTGTTTGTTACTGTGTGTGCTATCGAATGCGCAATTGTGTTACTGTGTTTGTTACTGGGTGTGCTATCGAATGCACGAGTGCGTTACTGTGTTTGTTACTGTGTGTGCTATCGAATGCACGAGTGCGTTACTGTGTTTACTGTGTGTGCTATAGAATGCGCGATTGTGTTACTGTGTTTGTTACTGTGTATACTATCGAATGCGCGAGTGTGTTACTGTGTTTGTTACTGTGTGTGCTGTAGAATGCGCGAGTGTGTTACTGCGTTTGTTACTGTGTGTGCTATCGAATGCACGAGTGCGTTACTGTGTTTGTTACTGTGTTTGTTACTGTGTGTGCTATCGAATGCGCGAGTGTGTTACTGCGTTTGTTACTGTGTGTGTTATAGAATGCGCGAGTGTGTTACTGCGTTTGTTACTGTGTGCTATCGAATGCGCCTCGTGAATCCACAACTTTTTGATGTTATGACGCGTTTCATGATCAATAAGAGGAGAGACACAAAAAACTGACGTTAATTTGTTAAACTGTGTTTGACTGTGTGTGCTATCGAATGCGCGAGTGTGTTACTGTGTTTGTTACTGTGTGCTATCGAATGCGCGAGTGTGTTACTGTGTTTGTTACTGTGTGTGCTATCGAATGCGCGATTGCGTTACTGTGTTTGTTACTGTGTGTGCAATCGAATGCACGAGTGCGTTACTGTGTTTGTTACTGTGTGTGCTATCGAATGCGCAATTGTGTTACTGTGTTTGTTACTGGGTGTGCTATCGAATGCACGAGTGCGTTACTGTGTTTGTTACTGTGTGTGCTATAAAATACGCGATTGTGTTACTGCCTTTGTTACTGTGTGTGCTATCGAATGCGCGAGTGTGTTACTGCGTTTGTTACTGTGTGTGCTATCGAATGCGCGAGTGTGTTACTGCGTTTGATACTGTGTGCTATCGAATGCACGAGTGCGTTACTGTGTTTACTGTGTGTGCTATAGAATGCGCGATTGTGTTACTGTGTTTGTTACTGTGTATACTATCGAATGCGCGAGTGTGTTACTGTGTTTGTTACTGTGTGTGCTGTAGAATGCGCGAGTGTGTTACTGCGTTTGTTACTGTGTGTGCTATCGAATGCACGAGTGCGTTACTCTGTTTGTTACTGTGTGTGCTATCAAATGCGCGAGTGTGTTACTGTGTTTGTTACTGTGTGTGCTATCGAATGCGCGAGTGTGTTACTGCGTTTGTTACTGTGTGTGTTATAGAATGCGCGAGTGTGTTACTGCGTTTGTTACTGTGTGTTATCGAATGCGCCTCGTGGATCCACAACTTTTTGATAATGTTATGACGCGTTTCATGATCAATAAGAGGACAAACACATAAAAAACTGACGTTAATTTGTTAAACTGTGTTTGACTGTGTGTGCTATCGAATGCGCGAGTGTGTTACTGTGTTTGTTACTGTGTGCTATCGAATGCGCGAGTGCGTTACTGTGTTTGTTACTGTGTGTACTATCGAATGCGCGATTGCGTTACTGTGTTTGTTACTGTGTGTGCTATCGAATGCACGAGTGCGTTACTGTGTTTGTTACTGTGTGTGCTATCGAATGCCCGAGTGTGTTACTGAGTTTGTTACTCTGTGCTATCGAATGCGCCTCGTGGATCCACAACTTTTTGATAATGTTATGACGCGTTTCATGATCAATAAGAGGACAAACACATAAAAAACTGACGTTAATTTGTTAAACTGTGTTTGACTGTGTGTGCTATCGAATGCGCGATTGTGTTACTGTGTTTGTTACTGTGTATACTATCGAATGCGCGAGTGTGTTACTGTGTTTGTTACTGTGTGTGCTATAGAATGCGCGAGTGTGTTACTGCGTTTGTTACTGTGTGTGCTATCGAATGCACGAGTGCGTTACTCTGTTTGTTACTGTGTGTGCTATCGAATGCGCGATTGTGTTACTGTGTTTGTTAGTGTGTGTGCTATCGAATGCACGAGTGCGTTACTGTGTTTGTTACTGTGTGTGCTATCGAATGCCCGAGTGTGTTACTGAGTTTGTTACTCTGTGCTATCGAATGCGCTTCGTGGATCCACAACTTTTTGACAATGTTATGACGCGTTTCATGATCAATAAGAGGACAGACACATAAAAAACTGATGTTAATTAGTTAAACTGTGTTTGACTGTGTGTGCTATCGAATGCGCGAGTGTGTTACTGTGTTTGTTACTGTGTGCTATCGAATGCGCGAGTGTGTTACTGTGTTTGTTACTGTGTGTGCTATCGAATGCGCGATTGTGTCACTGTGTTTGTTACTGTGTGTGCTATCGAATGCGCGAGTGTGTCACTGTGTTTGTTACTGTGTGTGCTATCGAATGCGCGAGTGTGTTACTGTGTTTGTTACTGTGTGTGCTATCGAATGCGCGAGTGTCACTGTGTTTGTTACTGTGTGTGCTATCGAATGCGCGAATGTGTTACTGTGTTTGTTACTGTGTGTGCTATCGAATGCGCGAGTGTGTTACTGCGTTTGTTACTGTGTGTGCTATCGAATGCGCGAGTGTGTTACTGTGTTTGTTACTGTGTGTGCTATCGAATGCGCAATTGTGTTACTGTGTTTGTTACTGCGCGCGCTATCGAATGCGCGAATGTGTTACTGTGTTTGACTGTGTGTGCTCTCGAATGCGCGATTGTGTTACTGTGTTTGTTACTGTGTGTGCTATCGAATGCGCGAGTGTGTTACTGCGTTTGTTACTGTGTGTGCTATCGAATGCGCGAGTGTGTTACTGTGTTTGTTACTGTGTGTGCTATCGAATGCGCGAGTGTCACTGTGTTTGTTACTGTGTGTGCTATCGAATGCGCGATTGTGTTACTGTGTTTGTTACTGTGTGTGCTATCGAATGCGCGAGTGTGTTACTGCGTTTGTTACTGTGTGTGCTATCGAATGCGCGAGTGTGTTACTGTGTTTGTTACTGTGTGTGCTATCGAATGCGCGAGTGTTACTGTGTTTGTTACTGCGCGCGCTATCGAATGCGCGATTGTGTTACTGTATGTGCTATCGAATGCGCGAGTGTGTTTCTGTGTTTGCTACTGTGTGCTATCGAATGCGCGATTGTGTTACTGTGTTTACTACTGTGTGTGCTATCGTGGGCACGTGTATGTTACTGTGTTTGTTACTGTACGTGCTATCGTGTGCGCGTGTTTGTTATGGTGTTTGTTACTGTGCGCGTGCCTGCGCGTGAACAGTGCTACAAGTGTCGTTAGGTTTGTACTCATATGATGCAGTAAAGAGGTTACTTACGCCAATTTTCTGTAGTAAGGTGTTGTCGAGCTTTTGTTGAATGTGAGCCATCTGCTGTAGTCCCTGTAGAGAAGCAAAGGCTGGTGTAAGTAAGAGACACATTCATGGCGCAACAAGTGTAAAGAAGTGAAGACTGGTATAAATAAGAGACACTTCAGAACAAACATTCATGGCGAAACAAGTGTAGAGAAGTGAAGACTGGTATAATTAAGGGACACTTTAGAACAAACATTCATGGCGCAAAAAGCGTAAAGAAGTGAAGACTGGTATAAATAAGAGACACTTTAGAACAAACATTCATGGCGCAGCAAGTGTAGAGAAGTAAAGGCGGGTGTAAGGAAGACACACTTTATAACACAAAAATTCCTGGCGCAACAAGTCTGAGGCGAGTTAACACGCTGTACCTTTTTAACTGGTACATTTTCTTTTATAAGATTCTGTTTCCCTGCTGCATACTTCCCACTGGACAATACGGTTACCATGGGGATAGGCAAAGTGAAAGCATCTGGAACCTGGAAAGCAAGTTCAATAGCGAAGCCAGTTAACATGAATACGAGAACCAGGCATGATGTTCCTGGCATCAACTATGATTTGCGGACTGTATGTTAAAAAGATAACATACTGTAAGAAAGGCAAAAGAAGGCAGGAACTGAAACAAAACGAAAAGAAAGACTAAAAGAAGATTGAAGAATAAAGGAACAGAGGTATGAATAAACGAAGAAAATAAAGAAAAGAATAGTAGAAGATGGGAAAGAGGAAGGAAGGAACGAAGAGAAGGACAGAGAATGGAAAAAAAGAGAAGAGGAGAAGGACAGATGAAGGAGGGGAGGAGAGAAACAAATAAAATCTTACTTCTTCTCTGGCTGTCCCACAGAGGTGTTCATATAAGGGTTGATTCTGTAATGTAGCCCCAGCAACTGCAGTCAACATAGAAACGCTGAGCACAGCATAGTCCCTGAACACTTCCTCTCCTGCAAGCTCTGACACTATATGACTTTGCAAGTCCTTGGTAACAGCACTCTGATGCTTGCTCTCCTGAGGACCACTGGGTTTCTTGTGAGCTTCTTGTTTACTTTCTGTTGTTTGTGTGCCTGATGCTGATTGCATCTCATCTTCTGTTTTTTCAGGCATGTCAACACTGACAGCATCAGTCTCCACTGCTGACACTGGTCTTGATACAACTCCTTCCTGATCAAGCAGACCACTATTAACAAAAATATGGTTACCAAACAATAAAGAAAATGAAGACTCCAGAAGTTCTGGGTTAACAGGCCCAGGGGATGGTTCAAGAACATAGTATATTTAGGTTCAAACATGAGCTGACTGGAGGCTAGCAAAAATAGAAATGATTTCTTTCCTTCTTTATCTTCTTGCTTTTGCACCCTTATCTCATGTTGTGTTAAGAGAGAATAAAAATTGAATGAATGAATGACGTTTATTTAAACTCAGTGTTCTATCAATAAAATAATTATTTTGCATGAAAGCCGATAAAAGCTAGTACCATCTACGCAACGTTTCTAAAAATATCTAAATGAATTCATAACTTAGATTGTTTAACGACTGATAAAATAATTACACCAGAGAGAGCTACTAACATAGGTAATTGCATGATTTCGAGTGCAATTTGAAATAAATGAGCATGAGTACATTTTTCAAAGACCACAAAATTGCACGAGCACTGTGCAAGTGCAATTTGTGGTCTTTGAAAAATTATGAGTGCTCATTTATTCCAAAATAAATTGCACAAGAAATCATGTGATTACTTGTTAATAACAGGCATACATAGATCTTATTCACCGAGCGCACGGTCCGTACAGTAAGTTAAATTGGACCTAGTTTTTTTCGTCACCTTATGGCCCAAGCGCGCTTCGTGCGAGGGCCATAAGGCAACAAAAAAAACAAGGATCCATAACTTACGGTACAGACCAAGCAAACAAGGTTAATAAGATATTTATTATATGGCTTTAGATCTTTCGGCAAACATAAAACAAGGCCCCAACAAGTACTTGTCTTCATTCAACAACATCAATCACGATCAGGCATGAATTACGCACGTTTGTTTCACAACAAATTCAGTTAACAGCTTACAATTCTACCGATTTGAAAATCTTGAAAGAAAATAAGTGTCTGTTGAACCAACTGCCTAGATAAATACTAATTTGTTCTGAGCTGAATGAAATGGCCCATAGCATGTGTCAAACAACGACACTGCAGTGAACTATATTATTTATGACGTCATGATGTACAGTATTTGAACAATGGTTACCATGGAGACGTACGAAAAGCAAATACAACTTTCAGTTCTTAGTAATCAAATACAACCAAATTAATAACATACAATATAGCCAACTGATAAAAAATAGATAATCACATTAATTTCTTTTAATCAATTAAAAGAATCCTCTATCGGTAATATGTTGCATTTCAGCACCAGTAGGATTTGCTCTGGCTCCAGATACACAACATTGCATTCCATCGGTAAAATGTTAGTTCTAGTTCTAGACAGCTTAGTTTCTTTGTCTCTTTTACAGTCTAATTCACAATCGCCTTGTGCAAATTCTTAGATAACACTTAGCTCCCATTACAGATGGACAGTTGCCACTGCTCTATTAGGTAATATTTTCCATTTCCATTTGACTGTATTATTATTATTATTATTATTATTATTATTATTGCAACTAGCAACTAGCAACTAGCAACTAGCATGAAACCTTTGCTGTAATTTTCCTGCCTCCTCGTGGAGTGTTTAGGTTTCTTCCAGCAAAATAAACATCCTCAAATCACCACGGCGTTTTTGTCCCAGTCAGTGATTCTGAAATATAGAGTTCTCGTGCATTGTGAAAAATTTATTTACAGTCTTCACAGTGCGCCATGATGAGCAAACATGTCTGCAAAACTTGATTCTTGCACAGTTTTAGTCATAACTGTTCACGGTGATTGTTCGCTTTCCACTTTCTTCCTGGCAAGTGTGCAAATTTTAACACAGGGATGAAACAACCCTCCATACTCTGCAGCACTTGTTGTCAATGACGGCTGAGGTCACAAGCAATTTTTTCCTCGAATGTTTTCCTTCTTCGTAACGGTCATTTTCCAAGGTTGTAAGCTTTCCCCGATCATCAAAACTTAAAAGTGAGTATCCGGAACGTTTAAACTTCCCATTGCACTTCTGGGCCTTTTATGACAAACATTTAGCAACTTTTTGAGTAATCATTTGCGATCCACATGTAAAAACTGATTTTGCGGTCCGTACAGTAAGTTATGGTCTGGTAAAACTGACCAATCAGAATGTGCGTAAAATCAATTTGAGGTCCGTACAGGAAAGTATGGACTGGTAAATTAACCAATCGTAGCGTGTGTAGTATCAGTGCCATATAATAAAATAATTTACGTCGCACAATCTTTTTTCAATTTCATTACAACTCACCAGTGTCTCAAGAACTTTATTTTCCCGAAAACAGAATCATCCTGAGGAATGAAAACATGCTTTCTGTTTTGTTTGGCTTTGCAACTTAACACACCTGCCAGCTATCACAGGTTTAATTTAAAATTTCTGCACTCTTAATTTCACATTTTTGCACTGTTTGGGATAAATTGATGTGCGCTCAGCCAATCTGAATGCATAAGTTATTGTATGCATGTTATTAAATATTTTAACTCCTAAAATAGAAACTCATCTTTGAGTACACTGCATTCTAAAACAGCACTGTTTCTAAAATGCAGAGTTCAATGTACTTACTGTAGAACATCATCCACAGCGAGTTGATCTGCAGAATTACGACCAGTCAGGAGAGGAGCTATAATTGCAGTCTCAGTTCTCTCCATCAAATGGTTGATATCAACTTCAACAGAAATCTCTGCACAAGAGCTGCTTGTAGGCTGGGCTTCTCCACCCATCTTGTGTTGTTTACTTTGTTCTGGAGTCTTCGTCTTCAGGTCTGGAGTTTTGGGTTTTGGTCGGAGGGTATCAGGTGAGGGACTGGTATCGATGGGTGGTATCATCATGGCAACAGGCTGATACAAAGAAGAAGAAAAGATGTGTTCTGTCAACAGTACTATTTCATGCTCTCATAGTAGTACAGTAGCATATTTGACTGAACCAAACATTGACTGAACCAAACATTTAAATATATAGCAACACCATATTTTTCTAGGTTACTATACTGTACTCTATACTGTGTTCATGACCACTATAATGTTCAGGTCTAACAGCCAGGTGTTAATTGCTGGTGAACATATTTTGTGCTTTATTATTGTATTTTTAGTTTTAACTTGGACAGAAAACAGTGTAGACAACTTTTTTGCTCGTCTAGAATTTCCTGGGGTATTTTATCGTCAGATTAGTTTGGATGGAGTGTGCAAAGTGGTTTATAAAACTGTGATACAATGTTCGGGATCCAGCTAAGGATGGTCAGGATCCTGCTAAGAACAGTGGCAGAATTATTCTATATAAACAAAATTTGACACTTGCTGTTGCTGTGGTAATATACATTCCAAGTATACTAGGTAGTCATTGCCATGGGATGTTACAGTATATTTGGTGCACTAAAATCCCTCCAGAACCTTAAATATTTCTAAGTTCAATGTTCGGGATCCAGCTAAGGATGGCCAGGATCCTGCTAAGAACGGCAACAGAATTATTCTATTAAACAAAATTTGACACTTGTTGTTGCTGTGGTAATATACATTCAGAGTTTGATATCTACCTCTAGAGTCATTGCCATGGGATGTTATATTTGGTGCACTAAAATCCCTCCAGAACCTTACATATTTCTAAGTTCAATGTTCAGGATCCAGTTAAAGATGGCGGGGATCCCACTAAGAATGATGACAGAATTATTTTATACAAACAAATTTGATGCTTGCTGTTGCTGTAATATACATTCAGAGTTTGATATCTACCTAATTGTTGCCATGGGATGTTATATTTGGTGCACTAAAATCCCTCTAGAACCTTAAATATTTCTAAGTTCAATGTTCAGGATCCAGCTAAGGATGGCCAGGATCCTGCTAAGAATGGTGACAGAATTATTTTATATAAACAAATTTGACACTTGCTGTTGTTTTAATATACATTCCAAGTTTGATATCTACCTAATCATTGCCATGGGATGTTATATTTGGTGCACTAAAATCCCTCCAGAACCTTAAATATTTCTAAGTTCAATGTTTGGGATCCAACCAAGGATGGCCAGGATCCTGCTAAGAACGGCGACAGAATTATTCTATATAAACAAAATTTGACACTTGCTGTTGCTGTAATATACATTCAGAGTTTAATATCTACTTGATGATCTCTTGAAGTCATGCGTGCCTGTTAGTTTTGGCTCCAATAACTCACATCAGACTTAAAGTAAACCTTGTCAAAATCTTTAAAACAAAATGTCAAAATTGGTTGATTCTGTAAACGACGCTATGTTTTTGCGCCTTTCCGTTCCATAAATGTCTGTCTCATATAAACATCATACCCTAAAATCCCAAGACCAGAAAAACTATCCTGCTCCAGACCAAAGTGCTCTTAGTGATACTGGCAGCCTTTTCGGCCAATCCAGGCTCATACATTTATATACTGTAGAAGCACTTAGCTCCACCCTTCCCCCCTCTCCTCACTAGATCTAGCCTGAGCATGTTGTAAGTTCAATACACTGTAAGTACTATACCTTTGTAACTCCATGAATGACACACTGCATGCTGACCTTCAAAGTACCAAATCCTCTGGAACTGAGAACCTCACAGGCAGATATCTTGAATCCAAACAACATAGAAAAACAAAATGCAAACAGATCAATTAATTCATTCAGTCAATGTTCTGAATTACCCACTATGACTCCAAATACCCCAGCTGGAGGGACTTATGATTTAGAGTTTTAATTCTGGACTCCGGTAATGTAAATACTGTACAGTAATCCAGCCTTTAACTAACTAGTATATTTAGGGATTCCCAAATGACGCAGGACTATTTGGCACACCAGTTGACTGGCTTAGCTGCCAAAGTTATATTGTGCTAATGTGTTCCAGCTCTCCAAGGAGGGACACCCTTCAAGAAGGGTCAGAAGATAGCCCCCCTTTACATGCCAAGCGTTATCCCTAGGGTTATCTTGCCAAGAGTCTGAAAGGAATGACGTGGTCGCGAAATTTGAGATAGTAACCTGGCACCCCTAAACTTAGCCCCCCTGGGAGGGTAACCCTCCCTCGAGTGTTTACATGGCCAAAAGTTGTCCCTACTAGGAGGGTAACCCTAGCAAGAAGGTAGGGTAACCCTCCTCCTAGGGTGACCCTACCGATTATGTAAACGGCTGACCCTTCTAGGAGGGTGTCCCTCCTGGGAGGGTTACCCTCCACAGGCAAAATGCCTGTAGAATAATACATTAGATTCTCCACGTGATTCCACAGGTTTGTGTGTGATTCCTTGCGCCTGAAGAAATAGCTTTTGCTCGCTATAGCAGAGGAATCAGACAATGTAGCAGTGGGCACTTTTGGGGATTAACACGTTTTCAGACGTGTTTGATTCTTCTGGTCTCAAGGAATCAGACAGCAACACAGGAATCAGACGTTTGATTCTACTGGTCTGGCGGAAGTATACGAAGAATCTCATGTATTATTCTACAGGCGTTTTACCTGAGCTTCCATGTAAACAGGGCCTCAAAAGTTGTCTTCTCTTGTCTAGGCCGACGAGTTCGGAATCATTTCCTCCTACACACTAACCTTAACTCTTGTAAATTACACAAACCGAAGAAGGGAATGGCATAACGGCCGGCAAGCAACACAATTTGTCCCCAGAAAATCAATCGAACACGTTATACGAGTTTTCAGCCATTTTTCGAACGTGCCCGCGTTCGACGCTTTAGTGTGTCAGCGTCAGCTCGTGCCCAGGCCATCGCGTGTCGGTTTTTCAAAGCACGATTAGGCTAATCCTGGATTAGGTCTAAACTTTCCGGCTATTTTTTAGTCTGAAAACGTGAAAATTTCGTCCACAACGACTTTCTTGATAACGTTTTAAGCTGAAACAAGCTTTCTAATCCACATCTTCGAACAAAACTCTGCAGTTTATTGGGAGAGAGGTCGAGAGAAAGAATTTTGTTAATCCTGGATTAGCTTAATCGACTTTTGAAAAACCGGGCCCAGGGCTCGGCTGTTCAAAGCCCGGTTAGGCTAACCCCAGGTTAACACTAAACTTTGTTGTCATTTTTATGCCTACAAATGCAAGCGTTTGCTCAAAAAACCACTTCATCGCTATGTTTTGAGCAAAAACAAACTTTTCGCTCTAGTCTTTTATCAAATTCTGCAGTTTGCTGACCAAAAACGCAGAGAAAGAGTTTGGTAAACCCTAGGTTAGCTTAACCTGGCTTTGAGCAACCCGGCCCAGGAGTTAAGTCTCAAAATCTCATCTCTTGGGGTTTTTGGGGGATTCTCCGGTGTTTTTCTCCCTCCAGAACCTCATCTTTTCAGCCAAGAATATGTGCTTTCGCGGAGGAGTAAAGGTAATAAATTCGGAGGGGGAGGGGCCAGGAAAATTCCGAAACTGACAAACGGATTTTGCAGCCGCAAACAATCAGTGGTAAAGAACACAAGCCCGAATTTGCGGGATCATTAAAATAGTACCAGCAATTTAAAAATACTATGGGGTTAGGGTGGGGGCTCAGTCAAAACACCTTCTACTGTGGCAAGGGGTCATCCCGGGGCGGTCATCAAAATTCTCCCCAGTCTCTCGCATAAAATGAAAACGGAAGTCTAAAAGCTTCTGCCCCGAACCATGCAAACAGGAGGGGATGTCACTCAAGATTCTCAGAGTATGACTGTTATGAAATGTTGAACAGAAAACAGCATCACAATAAGGCATCATTCATCCATCACCAGCTACATGCATTTACTGTTTTAATCACAAGCGCTTCAAAGCAAATCGGGAGCTTCAGACGCCGTTTTGTGTTAAACTCAGATACTTATTTAGAAAGGACAAGCAGCAAAGGTTAGTCAGTGGAAATTGAACAATCACCGTGACCAGTATGTTCTATCTCGTATAGCTTGTAACTCGATTACTTTAAGAAATGTATTAAAATCTGTATGCTGATCATTTTCCCTCGAAGTATTGTTTTAATACACTTCTGTCGCCAGTTTCGGCTACCGTATTCGCTCAGAGCAATCGTAATTTGAAGTCTTGGAGTCCAAGAGCCTTAAACAGCGATTTTACTTCTGCAGAACAAACACAATCATGGTCAAAATTGTTGGAACGGGAAGTTTACCCCCTCCCCCCATTCAATGTTGGGTAGTTGAGCATGGTTTAGCTCATAGCTGCACCACGACCCAACATTGAATGGAGGGGAGGGGGAGGGACTTGAAAACAAGAAATATGAGACCCCCATAGGCTTTACTAACATGCACAATTTCTTATTACAATCATATTCGCCAGTTTATCACCCCCGTAACCCCATATATAACTCACCCATTATTAATTTCCACACATCAGCACACAGGGGTCAAAATACCCGCAATACAATTGATATTAAGTTTGTTTTCTGTGCCTTAACTTTTTTAAAAACCCCGAGTTTTCGAAAAAAAAAACTAAAGGATTTGAGTTGGATGCCCAGCCGTGCATTTTGGCGAGAAACCGTACGGCCGCGCATACAAAGTGCGTTTTGCCCTAGTACCGGCCGTGTAATTGAGCATCGAAAAGGACAAAAATAGCAAATTTTGAGCAAAGTTTTAAAACTCTTAAAGCACTTGGGACTCAACCGAGATTCAGCTTTACTGCTCTTGCTTTGAAATAAAATGAAACAATGTTTTATGAAAATCAACAAAGGACACTATACCACCAGAAATTTTCTACGGGGAGGCTTCGCCCATGTCAAGCTTTCAACCCTTTATCCTTTCAAATACCTTTAAAGGGTAGAAATGGTGAACCTTTCATACACCTCTAGTAAAAAATATGCAACCTTTTTATGCCTTTGAACAGAAAAACGTCTAGAAAAGCCGCACGCAACCCGCTTGGGAAAGCAACTTTTGCGAACATCTTAATCGAGGGACGAATTTCAGAACTTCTGTGAAATGGCCAACACGGCCTTCTTACCAACCCCTTCAAATAACAGAAAGCGACGTCTTTCTGTACCCAACAATTCATAACAGAAAGCGTCGTTTTTCTCAAGACCAGAGACGCGAAAGGGGACCCCCTTCGGCCGGAGCCTCTCCGTATAGTCCATCACAGGGAGTGCTCCCCTTCCCCCGCTGGAACAGCGCTTGAAAGCAAATCGGGAGCTTCAGACGTCGTTTTGTGTTAAACTCAGATACTTATTTAGAAAGGACAAGCAGCAAAGGTTAATCAGTGGAAATCGAACAATCACCGTGACAAATATATTCTATCCCGTATAGCTTGTAACTCGATCGCTTCAGGAATGTATTAAAATCTGTATGCTGATCATTTTCCCTCGAAGTATTGTTTTACTACGCTTCTGTCGCCAGTTTCGGCTACCGTATTCGCTCAGAGCAATCGGAACTTGGAGTCTTGAATGATTTAGTCAGATGTCTTATTTTTCTGTAATCTGACACGCGGTCATTGCAGCAAGAATCGTTCACAAGCCCTTAGAAGTATTACTGGGTCTGAAGCCCGTGTATAATTTGAAGTAAACTGTTCAAGTTTTGCTTTGATTCTGGGAAAAATCTTGCTGTTTTGAGTGGGTTCACATACAAAACAATTCGAGCCTATTAAATATGCATGCCTGAGTCTGGAGCATGCCGTCCAGAGTAAAAACAAATCGCACAGGAAGCCTATTTAATTGTACTGCCTATGAATTCAAAATTGCAAAATCAGTGTTCCTTTTTTCCCGTACTACGACGGCCGACCAACTTCAAACTTTGAGTATTAAATTTTTAAAAACGTGCTTGGCAGACTGTATGAATTAATTTGACGTGCCGACCGTGGGAAATACGTACTTCGCCACGCAATCGATTCTATTTTCAACGCAAAAGTATAACGCACACCATTCTTTTTCTCCGTCCTTTGCGTGTAGCACTTGAGTTCGAAGAAAAGATTGAGTCAACATTTCGGTAAAACAAAGGCTACTCCTGTTGGAAGTTACCAAAGTAAAAGTCCCATCAATGGCAGAGTGAGGGGGTATCTGCGATTATCGTATTTCTAGTTAGTCATTACCTGTCATTTAGCAATCCTATTGTGCAGTTGCAAGGTTTTCAATGTTTATCTTTGTTGTCAACAAGCTAAACAGCAGTCCTTAGTATTAGTGCTACTTTTATAGTTATAGGTACATCCTTGTATGCTTAATATAGATATCCACTAAATATGGGTTCGTTTTACAGCAAATATGCGAAGAAAATATCAGAACCTAAGCGGGTGTTCGCTTTATAAAGGCTGTTCAATGGGGGGTCCGTTTAACATAGGTTTTACTGTAAATGAATATGGAGACAATGCTTTTTTGTAGCCAAAATTCAGAATACTTCGAACTTTTATAATTTGTACAGCCACTCTTTAAAAGTGAAATAATATTACTTAACACATCCCAGTTTTCACTCCAAAGAGCTCATAACAATAAAACGTGCTGTATTGTTCTTGTATAAATTAGACGTGTAACGTTACATGTGTCATGTGTATATTACTAACTGTTGCAATATATACTGTGTCTATGGCTACTTCTACTGTACATTAAGTTTACTGCTATTGTTACAACAAAAACGTCCAGAATAAAGCAGGCAACTTGCTCGGAAACGGCCGACCTTTGCGAGCTTCTCAGTCTAAGGACGAATGTTAGAACCGCTGTGAAATGCAAATATGATTTTCCTTTGGCCAGCCCTTCTTACCGACCCTTTGAAATACCAAAAATCCTAAGTGTTTTCTACGCCCCTTTTAACACCAGGGGCTCGAAAAGGGACCCCTTTCAGGCTGACCCTCCCCGTGTAGATCAATCATAGACAGTTAAGCATCATATACCACAGACTAAAGGTCTGGGCCCAGTTTTTCAAAGCACGATTAGGCTAATCCTGGATTAAGTCTAAACTTTCTTGTCATTTATATGCCTGAAAACGTGAAAATTTCGTCCACAACGACTTTCTTGCTGACGTTTTAAGCTGGAACAAGCTTTCTAATCCATCTTCGAACAAAACCCTGCAGTTTATTGGGAAAGAGGGCGTGAGAAAGAATTTCGTTGATCCTGGATTAGCTTAATCGACTTTCGAAAAACTGGGCCCTGCTATATATACCTGTGACACTCTTTGCTTTCTGTACAAGACTTGTGATGGTGTTCGCCTGATCCAAACTGATCACCGCACCACTCGTCATTTTTTCTTCAACTCCAGTGGCCAGAAGACCTGGACTCCGTCGATAGACTTCGGTTCCGATTACGAAACACTTTTCACCAAGTCTTTGATTTAACTTCACTGAACCTTTCTTGTCCTGAAAAGGGAAATCAGAAATCAGCGTTCAGGAAAAGTCTGCAGGTCAAACAATGCGGGTGGAATGCCAAGAAAAAAGAAATCAAAACTAACAACAACTGATAATGACAACCGGGGAGCAATGATAGTGATAATGCCTACTGTAAGCATGGTTTCCATGTAATTTCTATGACTGGCGCGACAGCTGAGAAAAGTATATATAGTTCAGAAACTAAGACACATACTTGAGCCCTGATGCCATCACAGATGGCTAGTATTCCAGGATATCTGTCAAGTAGCTCGCTGTAAATGTTGATAACATCCTCAGTGGACTTGAAAGCGTTCGTCATCACTTCGTACTTCATTTTTTCCTGATAAGGAAAAGCGTTACAAGCACAATGAGCGTGACTCTAGCAGAAAAACAAACAAACCAAACAAACAAACAAACAAACAAACAAACAAAAAACACAGTAAAACAGGAAAGAGCGCAACATGTTGGCACAACATCGCCCAACGTTGTGCACTGAAAGCTTCATGCGACGCTCACAGCAGCAATTGCGATACATCTTCGCGTTTTCCATTGTTATTTTCATCGGACTCATAATTGCGGACTCCCACAAAACTGTACGGTTTCGCAAAGAGGTTTTGGGTAAAACTGTTAGGCAATGTTCTGCCAACAGGTTGCGTTTGTTTGCTTGGGTCTTTACTCGTGGCCCAATAATTGGAGGGATTAATGACAAAAACAAATGTACAAATAGAGCACTGTTTAAACTCAACACTTTGTACACGTAACCGACAGTTTAACATTGTTTAACCAAAACCGTTAATAAAATATTGCAAGTTAAATGGTTTAATTTATTGTTATAAATGTTCTGTGCATGTTGCCCCAGTACCTGATCGTAAATATCCGTTGCAGCGCAGTTTAGAACATTGTGTACATCTGAACCCAGCCTGTATCCACTGGCGTTCACCGCATCTTGAACATAGTCCAGAGCCTGCTCGGGTTTATCAAGGGGCGGAGAGTACAAGCCATCCTCTGTTACACATCTACCTGCAGACTATATAAGCAAAGTCACATGGTTACAATTAGAAAAGTGAACTCGAGTAAATAAACGTGCGACTGACCAATTTAACACAAATGTACGCGCATCACAGCCACAGCTTTCAAGCGAAGTTACAAAGTGACAATGAATGAAGTCGAGGGGTGCATACGTGCGATCATGTGCGCGAATGTGTTACTGTGTTTGTTATTGTGCGCGGTATCGAATGCGCGAATGTGTTACTGCGTTTGTTACTGTGTGTGCTATCGAATGCACGAGTGCGTTACTGTGTTTGTTACTGTGTGTGCTATCGAATGCGCAATTGTGTTACTGTGTTTGTTACTGGGTGTGCTATCGAATGCACAAGTGCGTTACTGTGTTTGTTACTGTGTGTGCTATAAAATACGCGATTGTGTTACTGCCTTTGTTACTGTCTGTGCTATCGAATGCGCGAATGTGTTACTGCGTTTGTTACTGTGTGTGCTATCGAATGCAAGAGTGCGTTACTGTGTTTGTTACTGTGTGTGCTATCGAATGCGCGATTGTGTTACTGTGTTTGTTACTGTGTGTGCTATCGAATGCGCGAGTGTTACTGTGTTTGTTACTGTGTGTGCTATCGAATGCGCGTGTGTTACTGCGTTTGTTACTGTGTGTGCTATCGAATGCGCGAGTGTGTTACTGTGTTTGACTGTGTGTGCTATCGAATGTGCGATTGTGTTACTGTGTTTGTTACTGTGTGTGCTATCGAATGCACGAGTGTGTTACTGCGTTTGTTACTGTGTGCTATCGAATGCGCCTCGTGGATCCACGACTTTTTGACAATGTTATGACGCGTTTCATGATCAATAAGAGGACAGACACATAAAAAACTGAGGTTAATTTGTTAAACTGTGTTTGACTGTGTGTGCTATCGAATGCGCGAGTGTGTTACTGTGTTTGTTACTGTGTGCTATCGAATGCGCGAGTGTGTTACTGTGTTTGTTACTGTGTTTGTTACTGTGTGTGCTGTCGAATGCAAGAGTGCGTTACTCTGTTTGTTACTGTGTGTGCTATCGAATGCACGAGTGTGTTACTGCGTTTGTCACTGTGTGCTATCGAATGGGCCTCGTGGATCCACAACCTTTTGATAATGTTATGACGCGTTTCATGATCAATAAGAGGACAGACACATAAAAAACTGACGTTAATTTGTTAAACTGTGTTTGACTGTGTGCTATCGAATGCGCGAGTGTGTTACTGTGTTTGTTACTGTGTGTGCTATCGTGCGTGCGTGTATGTTACTGCGTTTGTTACTGTGTGCTATAGAATGCGCGATTGTGTTACTGCGTTTGTTACTGTGTGTGCTATCGAATGCGCGAGTGTTACTGTGTTTGTTACTGTGTGTGCTGTCGAATGCGCGTGTTACTGCGTTTGTTACTGTGTGTGCTATCGAATGCGCGAATGTGTCAGTGTGTTTGTTACTGTGCGCGCTATCGAATGCGCGATTGTGTTACTGTGTTTGACTGTGTGTGTTATCGAATGCGCGATTGTGTTACTGTGTTTGTTACTGTGTGCGCTATCGAATGCACGAGTGTGTTAGTGTGTTTGTTACTGTGTGTGCTATCGAATGCACGAGTGTGTTACTGCGTTTGTTCCTGTGTGCTATCGAATGCGCCTCGTGGATCCACAACTTTTTGACAATGTTATGACGCGTTTCATGATCAATAAAAGGACAAACACATAAAAAACTGAGGTTAATTTGTTAAACTGTGTTTGACTGTGTGTGCTATCGAATGCGCGAGTGTGTTACTGTGTTTGTTACTGTGTGCTATCGAATGCGCGAGTGTGTTACTGTTTGTTACTGTGTGTGCTATCGAATGCACGAGTGCGTTACTCTGTTTGTTACTGTGTGTGCTATCGAATGCACGAGTGTGTTACTGCGTTTGTTACTGCGTTTGGGCCTCGTGGATCCACAACCTTTTGATAATGTTATGACGCGTTTCATGATCAATAAGAGGACAGACACATAAAAAACTGACGTTAATTTGTTAAACTGTGTTTGACTGTGTGTGCTATCGAATGCGCGAGTGTTACTGCGTTTGTTACTGTGTGTGCTATCGAATGCGCGAATGTGTCACTGTGTTTGTTACTGTGCGCGCTATTGAATGCGCGATTGTGTTACTGTGTTTGACTGTGTGTGCTATCGAATGCACGATTGTGTTACTGTGTTTGTTACTGTGTGCCATCGAATGCACGAGTGCCTTACTGTGTTTGTTACTGTGTGTGCTATCGAATGCACGACTGTGTTACTGCGTTTGTTACTGTGTGCTATCGAATGCGCGATTGTATTACTGTGTTTGTTACTGCGCGCGCTATCGAATGCGCGAATATGTTACTGTGTTTGACTGTGTGTGCTATCGAATGCGCGATTGTGTTACTGTGTTTGTTACTGTGTGTGCTATCGTGCGCGCGTGTATGTTACTGTGCTTGCCGAGATATAGCAGCTAAACTCGAAAGGTGTGATGAATTAATTAGTGCATGATTTGCTGTAATTTCTCACGACGCGCGCGCTGAAAGTTTACAAAAGCTAAGCAAACTTTGTCGGCATAGTCCCAGGAACGTTTCCTGAAAGTTTCATGCGATTCTGAGATGGTCGAAAAATGTTGGAATTTTGACAAAATACTAAGGCTATAGCACAGGGTTTTTGCCGATTTTGGCCAAAACTTGAAAACTCTTGAAACTTTCAGGAAACCTTCCTTGGACTATAACAAGACTTTTTGCAATACATTTGCTTTATCTATCTTCATCCGTTGCCGAGATATAGCAGTTAAACTCGAAAGGTGTGATGAAGGCGCGTCGTGAGAAATTACAGCAATTTACAGCAAATCATGCACTAATGAATTCATCACACCTTTCGAATTTAGCTGCTATATCTCGGGAACGAATGAAGATAGATAAAGGAAAGGTATTGCAAAAAGTCTTGTTATAGTCCAAGGAAGGTTTCCTGAAAGTTTCAAGAGTTTTCAATTTTTGGGAAAAATCGGCTATTTGGACAAAAAACCTTGGGCTACGAACGCATTTTTCCATGGAGTAGTATCACTAATATGCTGAGTGAATGACAGAGGGTTGTGCAATCTGGATATTCTGCCATTGCATGGGAGGCAATGTTTGTAACAATTTCTTTGAGGTATCTACTGGAGCTGACCTGAGCACCACATGGGGAATAAAGCGAAATACAGGAGCACTGGAAACAGTTTCCGGCACATCTGCAAACAAATCAGCCCTGAATAGACCAGATCTCTCCCCCCCCCCCCCTCCCCCCCCCCTCCTGGAATTTTCCCAACATCGCAGTTATACCTGAATACAATTAAAATTCGCGCTTTCCTGGAACAAGAAGAAATCAGCAATACAAGCAAAACAGTTGCTATGAAGGTCTAAAATACAAAGTTAGATAAAAGCAGGATTTATTTATCTTATAGTTACTCAACTCTCAACTTTATCTTAATATCTTAAGCTTCTGTTTTGCTCCGCAAAAATATTCATAAAGCCTTACGGGAATCATGAATATCTAAAACTACAAAAACTAGACTTAAATTTTTATGACAGCGTTTTTGCTTTGCTTCCCATTCAGATCTGGCCGTTATCGTATAAGGCACAAAGCTAGGTTATCAAAATGTTATATAAAACTACGACTTTCGACTATATTCTACGTAGCTTTACTTGAAATATTGAAATGTAAAAGACTCCAATAGTATCTAACAACAGCGATAACTTGAGTGCATTTGAAAGTAGAAGCGTTTCTCTCACTTTTGGAGCCACATGATTTCAGAGCTTACAGGAACCAGTCGTAGTCACTGGTTTTGTTTCTAAAGAAAGAACTACACTATAATCATAATAACAATAAAAGAAGTTCAGTTTGATTGAAACAAATGAATCCCCTCCCTCCCTATCCACAGCTTAACTGACTGTTTCTCTTCCTCGCCTTATACGTGGCTCTCCTGCTCGAGCTCGCCGTCCTCGTTGTACAGTATCCCGCCAGATGGGTCTCGCACACTTGGCAAAGCAACCTCACCTTCCCATGCTGGGTTCGCGGCACCACTGCGCACTGCCCCAATAAGCTTCCTTTGTAAGGCTGGCGTGTTGATTGGCGTATCGTCCTGCTCAGAATCAGTATCATAAGGACCCAAAAGGCTCTTGTGGCTCAGGATGCCCATTTCTGTACTCTCTCCTGCAGTAGCGCTTCCATGGCCCTCCTCGTCCATCCTGTAGCGGTACCCTTCCGGTTCGGAGAGGTAGAGTCTCTTCACCGTGTTTCGTTCTTTCTTTTTCTTTCGATGTCTGCGACAGACCACGATGATGATAATGAGCACAAAAAGAACAAAGAAAACAACGGAGACGGTGATAACCGCAATTTCGACGGGCGTCAAGTCTTCCGTTCCGGGTTTCTTAATTGTGGGACACTTGGGAAACGCGTCATATGTCCCGTACAGAAGACACTCTCTGATGCCGAGCACTTTTTGGCAATAGAGTCCGAACAAGCTCACAGAAAGCTTGTGGTGTTCCAAGCTGCCCGAGTCAGCGATGTCTGCAAGGCAAGACTCGTAGTAGAAGCGGGATTGGGAGACCAAGGCGGATGAGCAATACTGCTGTACCTTTCCGGTGTAGAACCACACGTAGCAACGCTCCTTCGCTAGTTCCATCAGCGTGTCGTTCCTGAAGTCTAAGGTGTAGTTGGACAGCGGGCTCATTGGCACGTTGGACGGTACCCAGGTAGGAGGGGCGGTTGCGGGTCGCATGTAGAAAGTCGCAAGAGTGATGTTGTTTGTAAATACTTCTGGAGAAGGACCCACAGGGACTACATTGTAGACTTTGCCCTCGGCTTGAATCCCTGTGCCCTCGTCAAGAGGAAGGTACAGCACAAGTCCTTCGACATAGTTATCCAAATTGACGCTTCTGAGTGATCTAATTTCTTCTTCACTCTTTGTGTACTGCCACACGCGCAGATCATCAAGCGCACCGCGCATGTCATGTTCATCAATGACGTCATCGCCTTGCATGTGGCCCCCGAGAACCAAGAACCCATCAAGCGAGAATTCCCCACCAACTCGGACTCCGTATTGAGTCGACGAATTAGAGCTGCCTTGACCTTCCACTATCGCCTGCACCCGTCCATCATGCGTACGCCACGTGACGCTCACGTGCGTCCACAGTCCAGAGTACAAGACAAGTCCCGTATGAATCTGCTTCTCGTCCCAGATCACAGTGATTTCCTCGTTGTACACAACGGCGAGGTTACCAGTCTTGGTGGAGGTGGATATGATCGCGTGTTTTCCCATTGGATGGATTTTTGAGCTGTTCTGATTGGCTGTGCACGTCTGTGACGCACTCTCATCTTCATTTACCAAACAAACCCAGATCTCGATCGTGAACTCGCTTAAAACTGGCGCACTGGAATCACCGGTGAACATGACCTGGTTGTGGCTGAACTCCAACATGTACCCGGCTCCGGAGAACGGAATGGACGCAAACTTAGTTGTGAGAATGTTTTCTTTTGCTGGAACTCTTAGACGCGCGAGCCTGCGATCCAGGGCATTCTGATTTAGTTTCTCCATATCTTGAGACTGGTCTGCGGTGTTGCTCTGAAGATGTTTCATCCACATTCCCTGCTCGTGACCACACAGTCCCTTAGTTTCATTTCGCGCGCCAGGAGGGACCTCAATAGCAGTTCCTATTGTTCCGCTGTACATTAGAATGTTAAACTGAACGCTTTCCGGGAGGCTTACTTCAAGAATGTTGGGAGTGAGCCAACGGTACTTTACATCAGCGGCTTCGATCCATTCCTCCGACTCGATCAACTCGGATGAAGTATTCTGCGCATAGTTTTGAAGTCCCGTTTGAAGAGTTTCCTGATTCAGGTAACGCACAAATAACTTTGCGGAGTTGGTCTGGAGGGTAATCTCACTGATCTTGCGGCACGACACTCTGTTCTTACAAGGAACCTGGAGAATCTGGGCCTTAACCACGCTGTTGTTCAGCAAGAGAAACGCACCCGGTACTTCGAAATGAAAACTTTCTCCGGTGACAGTTGTAAAATGTGGGTCCCCGAAGTTGATAGAAATCCCAGGCCTGGTGGAGTTCTGGCTTTCCGCGGCAATAGAGCAGTCTGACCCACGCCAGCCTTCAGTGCACAAGCTACAGGGGAGAACAGAACCATTCGCGTGCCCAGCATAGCCACTCGTGTTTCCTCTCCAATGCACGTCACAGTCGCACGTTCCATTCACTGCGTCACACACTCCGTGTCCACTGCAAACGTTCCAGATTCCCCCGGGACACAGATTGGCGCAGTCGCTGCCCCAGTACCCAGTCTCACATTCACACTTCACCCCGTCACTTGCGTTCTGCGAAGGGACTGGGTATCCGAAGACGCACGGGGTCTTGCACCGACTTCCTGCTACGTACGGGAAGCGCTGGTCTGGAAAAGTGGAGCACAACTCGCGGGCCGGCCACGACGAGAGGGTTAAGGCAGCCTGGCAGTAATCAGAGTAAGACACGACTGCATACATAGCCAAGTGAAAGTTCGCTGAGGTATAGATGTCCTTGAGGCATATGCGATAGTAGAACTGTGCTACTTGGTGGCCAAGACGACTGCAACGGTCAAACAGGACTCCCTCGAGAAACAGCGAGAAACAAAACTTCTGCGCTTTCTGCCGAACACTGGAGTTGGAATTCGTGTTATCGTCAGGAGTAACTCTGGGAACGTCTGCGTCGGAGAAAGACCACAAAGGCTCGTGGAATCGGATGATATAAAGATGGCTGCCAGATACACGATCACGGATTATTCTCCCTTGCACTTGGTTTAGTTTCCACAAATGTATTAAGCCTGGGTATTCGTCTTGTTGCACGTTCTGTCGCCAGTTAAGCCGCACTAGGTCTGGGTTGCTCCTTCTTCGCCAGATGCGTACCTCGTCAATCTCACCAACGAAGTCGCCGCTGAAAGGCGTGCTGCTGCTCTGATCACGTGACGTCTGCCACTGTCCCAGCACCAGGACTCCTCCGGTGCTAAAGACAGTCGTGTCAAGTTTGAAGACTTGAACTTTGAAGCTACCGGACGAGTCGAGGTGGTAAAAATGCAGGATTCCAAGCGTCTGTTTGAAGACAATGGAAATCTGGTTCCACTCTCTGACTTGCAAGCTCAAGCCTGTGTTCAGCACCTGCCCTCCGTAGACAATTTTCATGGTGACTTCATTCAATATGGCGAAGATGTTGTCGTGAGCATACGAGAGCAGCACACCTCCATATTGGTGGACTTTGACCAGAAGTTCGATTGTAAGGATTCTGATTCCCTTGAAAGACATTGGCATAGACTTGACGTAGCTGTCCTTGAAATACAGACTGAAACCTCCTCCAGTCACCACTCGATGCTCAAAGAAGGTTAAGTAGCGATACACAAACAAACTGTTTTTGTTCTCAACCGCCGAGCTAATGATAAGCGAACGTATCAATCCTTCTACGTCCGTTCCGTTGGTGCTGATATTGTGGTCTCTACAAGCTCCGAGCAAACCGGTGGAATTTTTGCAGTATTCTCTCGGGACGTGAAGAGTCACCGCGAGACTCTGACCGACACTCACAACAAACATGAGACCACGAGGGCCGTAAATGTGGTATGTAAGTGTCGATATGCGAACCATACGGAAGTCCACCGAGAGACGAGTCACGTGGTCCACCCGGACCAGTTTTCCATTGAGCCATACAATCGGCACGGGCATGATAGTACGTGAGGTACTGGTGATTTGCGCTCGAATGGCGATTTGTGTTTTTCTGAAAGTGATAGCAAAGCCTGTTGTACAAAGGGTGCTGAACGTTTTAACCCTGACACACGGTGCTTGACGCAGCTGGATAGCAAAGCTGTCTGTCAGTGAACGCACAAGATAGAACTCGCCCACAACGCGGTACGTGAAGCTGGCTCCAAAAAATGTGGAAAAATAACCCGATCCACCAATGGATGCGACGGCTACCGCTCGCAGGGTAATGCGGTGTAGCGAGGTGACTGCCAACTGACAACGCGTCCCCCTCCAGCCTGAGCTGCAGCTGGTGCAGTTGTGATCTCCTCTCCAGTTCACTTCACAGATGCACTCTCCTGTGGTACGGTCACACTGACCACGCCCTCCGCACGTGTTCACCAGACCACCAGGGCACACCTAAAGATAAGTGAGCAAAAGGTTATCAACAGTATGTCCTGGAGAGACTTTCCATTTCATTTCTTGTGCTGTATCTGTAATTTAAATTGATACCTTTTTAAGGAAACACTTGCACGCAAAAACATTAAAATACTTCAGACGAACGCAATTTCTTTCTGCATTTGTATCAAATTTGTATCAAAAGAATGAAACATTTTTTAAGGACACACTTGCAAAAAAGTACCACAGATTGTTTAGGTGCAAGTAAGACACTTTTCAACGTTGTTTTCTGTAAGCGCTTCTTCGCCTTATCACCATAATTTCAATAATAAAGAGTTATGGGCCCATTTGTTCAAAACTCGATTAGGCTAACCCAGGATTAACCAAATTATTCTCTCAACCTTTTGGCCAACAATCTGCAGGGTTTTGATCAGTGAACAAATAAAAAAACTTGTTCTAGTGAAACCTTCTCATTTTCAGGCTTAAAAATGACAGCGAAGTTTAGCCTAACCCAGGATTACCCTAATTGTGCTTTTAAGGGGACACTGTTGTTCCATGGACGCAAAATTGTTGCCGAGAGAGAGAGGGGGTTTGAACCTGGGATTATATTCTCTTTAGCCTCCCAGATTGTGTCATCAGCATATCCAGTAAGCTACTAAAACTATCAAAAATTAGTTCTGCACTAAAGGAGTTTTTTTTTTTTTTTTTTACCTTGGAGCAGTCTTCTCCCCAGAAGCCTGAGTCACACACACACTGATTGACGTCTGTGGCGTGAGCAGTACCAAAGACACACTTGACGTCACATCGATCTCCAATCCACCGTGGGAACCGAGAGCCTGGGAACTTGTTACAAAGTATCCGCGCGGGCCAGAAACCCAGACTCAGCACAGCCTGACAGTGGTCTGAAAACGATACAACAGCTGTCAGCGCTGCGGACATCTTGGCAGTTGTAGCGATGTCCTTGACACACACCAGGAAGTAGAAGTCTAATTCGACCTTTAGACTTGAGCAGGGAGCATACCACGCGATCTCAGTGCCATAGAACAGCTCGGAGCAGAACGATTCAGCCTCGTTCTTAAGCGTCTCGTTATCAAAATGAACCTCGAATGCTTGTTCTGACGAAGTTAGGTTTGTTTTCACATCGGCATCCGAAAAAATCCAGGTTGGGTGTTGCCATGGAGACCGTGGAATATAGATGTGCTCGTCACTGACCAGATTGCGGATGACGTCACCGTCGCCTTCGTTCACCTTCCACAGACCAGTGACGTCAGGGTGGCTTGGAAGAACATTCATGCGCCAGTTCTGTTGTATAACTACTGGGTTGAACGCAGCCTTCCACACACGTATCTCATCGATGATGCCCACGAAGGAGACACCTATTTTAAGCTCAGTTTCGCCAGGCGAGAGTTCCCATTGGCCCAGGGACAGGATGCCACCAGGTAAGAAGGGACTGGAGATGAACACACACGCCCGACGCTGGATTTTGCCTTCGTAGTCGAAGTGGTAGAACTCCAGGAGATTCTTTTCGTGGTGCCATACCAGCGACACGTGACTCCAGAAACCAACCTTTATGTAGACACCTGTATCAAAGACTTGGGACTTGAAGTGGATCTTGATGGTGTTGTTGATAGTGACAGCGAATGTGTGTATTGTGGTGTAGGAGAAAACTGTGCCGCCATTTTGCAGTGGTTTGAACAGTATCTCCAACGTTATGTCGACTCGACTCGTAAAAGCTTTGAATAACTGATCACTTGAGGCTCCGCTACTGTTGAAGAGTAACGCATACACTGCTCCTGTAGCAACCTGCAGTTCACGGTAATGTTGATATCTTAGTACGACAAGGCTCTCTTGAGGCGACACGCTTAGTTGTTGGCCGAGCTTGGTGTTGATCTCGTACTGCGTGAGATTTTCCGCAGCAAACGTTGCGTTCCCGCTGCCTTGGAAATCATTGTCTGGATTATTATCGCATGAACCAAGAAGTCCAGTGGAGTTTACGCAGTACTTGTTATTTACGTCTACTTTAAAGCTGAGGTAGCGACCGTCGACTTGCACGTAAATCTTGAAGTTGTCTTGCCAAGCGATGACATGGCGCTCATGCGAATCAACCCAAAGGCGGATGCCAAGATGCGCTGGACCTAAGGTGGTTAGCAGTCCCGTAAGCAGTGTAAGCTTTCCATCTGCCCAAATAACTGGCTTGCCATTACTAGTGTAAGGTGAATGAAACGAGACTACCGTTGTGGAAACGCGGATTGCAATAGCGTTGATGCATACGGACTGCAGCCGACATGGAACGTGGCGAACTTGCACGGCAAAGTTCAAATGGGGCACGCTGATTACGTAAAATTCTCCAACGGTCACAAGAGTAAAGCAGTAACCATCAAAAGTGACGTAATATCCACCAGCAAAAGATACAGCATACGAGACTTGAAGTACGGGCAGTGTCACCTTAGCGACGGAACAGTCTTTCCCAGTCCATCCCGGTGAGCAGCGGCCACAGTCTTTGGTGCCTCGCCAGTTTACCTCGCAATGACATGAGCCCGTGAGTGGGTCACAGAGGCCGTGATTGTTGCACGGTCTTGCTGCGCCCCCCGGACACACTTTAGAACAGTCTGTATCCCAGTAACCATAGGAACATCTACATTTGCTTGCGCTTTCCTTGACACCAAAGATGCACTTTCTGTTGCAGTTCAGTCCAAACCAAACTGGGAAGTTTCTGCCGGGGAACTCGTTGCAAAGCGGCTTCGAAGGCCACACGGTAAGGTTGTTTGCTGCTTGACAGTAGTCTGAAAACGCCACTATCACTTCCATGGACATGTAAAGTGAACCAGTGAGAGCGATCCTCCGGAGACACGAGCGGTAGTAGAATGTAAATATTCCCGGCCCAAAAGCACCACAAGAAGTGCTAAGAGACCCCGATAAGAGTAGCTTGTGACAGAACTGCTCCGCCTCGATCTTCAAAGTGTCATTGGTGAATGGAAACTCGATCTCTTTCTCATAGAATGACTTCTGTAACTGGACACCCGAGAACTTCCAGTAAGGCGTTTTCCACGG
The DNA here is from genome assembly GCA_964036295.1 of Plumapathes pennacea. Classification (NCBI taxonomy): domain Eukaryota; kingdom Metazoa; phylum Cnidaria; class Anthozoa; order Antipatharia; family Myriopathidae; genus Plumapathes; species Plumapathes pennacea. Next base: position 14,263,905 of record OZ038465.1, on the reverse strand, counting down.
CTTGACTGCCAGCTCCAGCTTGATACCTGTCACTGTATCAACAGCAAACCTACCCTCGCCTTCGTTGAACTTCCACGCGTGCGCAAGGTCACCAGTTTCAACTGAAATGCCTCGGTTCCATGTCTGTAAGATGATAGCAGGATGGAAGTAACGAGACCATATCCGCACCTGATCAATGAAACCAGCGAAGGAGTCACTCGTTTGCGCCCCAGAGCCATCGAGAGACGGTTGCCAACCTGCTAGGGCTATTATTCCTCCGGGAACAAATACATCTACTCCTATTGTGATGTCTTGTCGATGCAGTAGTCCGTTAGATGAAAAGTAATAAAACTGAAGGACGCCAGTGCTTTTTCGAAATACAAGATTGATTTGGTTCCAAGCGTTCACTTCTGCGGTGATGTTGGTGGGATAGACTTGGTTTCCAAACTGCACAGTGAACACCGCATCAACACAGGTCACGAAGAACGTCTTGATTTTAGTGTAGCTGAACAGGACGCCAAATCGCACAGTCTTGAACATTAGTTCAATCGTAACATCGGTTGACTGGAACGCTTCCAGAACGACTTTAGACACGACAGCGGTGTTGTCAAAATACAGCGCATAACCAGCGTTTGCTTCTCGATATTCCACTATGCCTTGGTAGCTGTACACGAACAAACTGTGGCAAGTATTGACTTTGAGTTTCGACTTAACAAGTTCAACTATGATGTCACTTGTCGCATTCATAAAGCTGGAGTTGTTATCTTGAGAGCTTGGTACTTGTATGAAAGCTGTACTGCTGTTGAAGCTTTCTTTAGAGCAATTGGCTGTCGGCTGGTAGGATTCAAGTGATGGTATAAAAGGCTTGTTGCACGAGCCCAGAAGCCCCAAGGAGTCCCTGCAAACTAAGCCAGAGGCTGTAACACTCAAACTAAGGTAGCGTCCGTTCACCCTGATCTTCAGGCGGAGTCCAGGATGGTAAAACTCCAACAGTCCACTCGCTTTCTTCGACAGAGAGAATCCATAGATAGCGGTTGTTATGCGTTGCACGCTAACGTCCACTAACTTGCCATCTATCCAGATAATGGCACTCCCTCTAGATGTGTACGGTGCATGGACAACCAGTGAGTGCGCAGACAATCGGAGAGCTATCGAGTTGATACAGGAGGACCAACCAAAGCACGAGACGAGGCGAACTTGGACCACAAGGGACACGTGAACCGAATAGAGTAGGTAGTACTCTCCTGTTATATGAAAATTGAAGCTGACACCGCCAAGAGTCACGAAGTGTCCTCCGGGATAAATTCCTCCAATACCAACTGATAACGTCACGTGGTCACGTCGCGAGACAGCTGCAGAGCAGTCGGACCCAGTCCAACCCGGTGAACAAGAGGAGCAGTTCGAGTCTCCCCGCCAATTCAACGCACAAGCGCATTTCCCAGTGATGACGTCACATACGCCATTCTTATGGCAAGCATTCTGGGCACCTCCTGGGCATATGCCAGAGCAGTTGTTACCATAATAACCCGGATCACACACGCACAAGTGTTTACTTGCGTTTGATGCTCTACCAAATAAACAAGATACGGTGCAGTTCTCGCCGATCCAGTACGGGAACTTCCTGGTGGGAAACGCGTTGCACAGGAATTGAGCTGGCCAGAAGGATAGATCCAGATATGTCTGACAGACGTCGGATATTGTTACTATGACGTCCATGGATTGCCCAACCACCCCGGAGTCAACGACTACGTTTAGGCAAGCGCGGAAGTAAAAGTCTAATGTGATGTTCCCCAGTTTCCAACAGGCGTTGTACAGTCGGTCTTGGAAAATCAGTCCGAAACAAGCTCTATACGCGATGGCCTTGAGGGTCAGGTTACCTTGGTTCGGATTCAAGACAGATGCGACACCGACGGGCGCGTCCGAGAAAATCCACCTGGGAGCTTCCATGGGATATTTTGGGAAGTATAAGCTGATTCCCGAGACCGCGTCTTTGACTTGTGAGGCTTCCCCTTCGTTCAACTTCCACAAACTCGTCAGTGAAGGGACATCAGCACGAATGTTAACGCCCCAACTTTCCTTGATCATGGCGTAATCAAATGGTCTCTTCCAAATACTGACTTCATCTAGGCTTCCACGGAAGATGCCGGTCGGTTGAACACCGACGGAGCCCGAAGCGGGCTGCCACAGACCGATAGCGAACGTCCCCCCTGGTATAAAGGGATCAAGTTTGACGAAAAATTTCTTGACCTGCACAAGTCCAGCAGAGTTGGTCACATAAACAAACATCTCCAGCTTGACGCGATGGAACACAACAGAAATCTGGTTCCACAAGTTTGCTTCTGTAGGAATCCCGCTGTCATACACGTTTAGTCCAATCACTACTTTAACGGTCACGTGATTACTGATGTAGAATGCCACTCGAGAAGTATAGGAGACTAAAGTGCCCCCGCAGGATTGTGGGTCACATGACTTCACCAAGAGTTGCACTGTTACACTTTCTCCGACGAACAGATTGACGACTTTGTGGGAGATGACCGCTGTAAACTCGAAGTGAAGACAGTAGAGACCGCCGTACACCACACGTGTTTCTTTGTGCTCGACCTCGTCGATAACAATCACAGAGGAATTCGAAGCATCAAGGTTTTGTTTGATAAAGTCATCAATGTCTCCTACAGATGCATTTATCATGCACCCCAGCACGGTCGTGGGTTTTCCAACAGGGCATACCGAGCTTGCATTCCCTTGTGGTACATTCCCTTCAACCGCACAGGATCCACACAACCCTTCAGCAGTCTCGCAAAAGTCTTCAGAAACAGTTGCTTCCACGCTTAGATAGCGGTCGCTGAACGAGACTTTAACAGACAGAAGACTTGACAAGGCAATTTTGTACGCTGCAGAGGAAATAGGCATGATCGTGACGTTTAGTCTGCGCATGTCATTAGTTGGATCACCGCCGACACTGATGCGTTTTTCGTTGACGTACACCAGGGGGTCTTCGTCCTTTCCGTACGGCGCATGCACACTTAGTTGTAATCCGCTGAATCGCAGTCCAACGGCGTTTAGACAAATGGAGCTGCTTTCACAAGGCACCTGACGGACCTGGGCTTGCAGGCTGAGAGATTTAATCATGAGGAATTCACCTATGCTGGAAAAGGCGTACAACGAACCATCAAAACCTGCGACTCGGCCGTTTGCTGTTATAGTGCATAGTCTAATAGAGCTGTTGCTCAAAACAGTTGGATTGGTAACGGCCACAGAACAGAACTCGCCCTTCCAGCCAACCGTGCACGCGGTGCAGTTTTCATTTCCACGCCAGTTTACATCACAAAGACACCTGCCTGTCAGGGCATCACATTGTCCGTGGCCGAAACATGGGTTTCTTGCACCACCGAAACATTCCTCTGAGCAGTTTGTTCCCCAGTAACCAAACTCACACTTGCACGAACCTTCCTGAAACTTGCCAACGAAGCAACGTTCTGTACAATTCTCTCCAACCCAGTTGTTAAAACGTCCTTCAGGGAGTACATTGCATAATTTCTGACCTGGTAGCGTGGACAGGTTTAAGGCAGCCTGGCATTCTGTTGCCATGGAGACAGACGACACAAGGGCTGATTCCAGAGATCCTGTCACTGCAACTTGTTCGACACAGGACTGGTAATAAAATATCGGTTGCCCAGTAGAATTGGCACATTCCTCTTTAAGAGGGCCTGACAGGAAAATCTTTGTACACAGATCATCGGAAGAGTTGTTCAAGGAGGCGTCTTTAGATGTAAGAACAAATTCTCCGGAGATTGCCACACTTGCACCTGAGGGGAACCACACTGGGGACCGCCAGGGAGGGGTAGGTAAGTAAATGTCTACTATTCCGACTGTCGCTCGCGCCACAAAGCCTTTTCCTTCGTTGAATTTCCACAGTGCTCCAAGTCCTGGCGTGTTCGCTTGCAGATTACTCTTCCAAGACTGGAGAATCATCACGGGATCCAGACGTTTATTCCAGATGCTCAGCTCGTCCACCCAGCCGACGAAACCGGGCACTGAGAGCTTCAGTGAAGAAGTTACTGTCCAAAGAGCAATGGCTAGGGTTCCGCCTGATGGAAAGGCTCCGATGCCAATTTGAAAGACTCTGGTCTGGATTGAACCATTGGGTGTTATGAAGTAGAAATGTAGCAAGCCTGACTGTCGTCTGTACACGAGTGAGATATGACACCACACATTCGCCTTCAGCACAATCTTCGTATCAAACACACGTACACCGAAGTGAACGCGAACTGTTCCATTTACCGTAACTGCAAAGGTTTCGTTGAGCGCAAACGAGATTATGGTACCACCGTGGATCCGTGGTGCGATTGCTTTCACAAAGAACTGCAAACTGATGTAGTTACCGATGGAAATACTCCCCAGAGGTGACGTAACAACTGAAGTGCCATTAAAGAACAAACACGCTCCTGCGCCGCTGATGACATGGGACTCACCAGAAAGTTTCAGGACTTCTCTAAAGAAGCTGTCGTTCGTGGGAACTGACCATTGTTCAGCGTATTTCTCTAAAATGTCTTGGGTCACAACAGACACATTGTAGCGTTCAAGGATGCTACCCATGGTGCAGTTTGAGGGTGTTGCACTTCTACACCTGCCTAGCAGGCCGCAGGTTTCTTGGCACAGAGATTTGTCCATAGTAACAGCTACATCCAAATGAATTCCACGATGATACACGACTAGTTTAAAGCCTTCAGGCCCAGCTATAACGTACGATTTGAGCGCTGTCCGCCGGAAGACGAATCCGTTGGATCCTAAAGAAATGAGACCAGTTGCGCTGCTGATCCTTGCGCCATTTACTGTCACCGAAATCTCTCCCGTTACTCCAATACTGCTGTGGATCGCAATAGTACTTCCAGGGACTCTCACCGCTACACAACGAACACGGACGTAACCTCCGACTTTGACTTGACGCAACTGTACACTGAGACCAAGCCTTGCCGATACGACGGCCGTAAACTCTCCTGCAATACTCAGTCTGATTTTCACGCCGTCCAGGGTCACATACACTCCAATCCCACTGACTATCGATATGGGGCGCTTTCTCCCGGGTGGGGCTATCACTACAGAGCAGTCTTGTCCGTAATATCCTGCAGTGCAGATCTTGCAGTCCCGTGATCCTCTCCACCTCAAATTACAACCGCACGTTCCGAGGTCGGGTGAACAGCTTCCTTTACCGTTACAGAAGTGTACCGGCCCACCTGGACACACGTTTGTGCATCCTTCGCCCCAGAAGCCCGCGTCACATTTACACCGGTCCTGCTGGGTGACATCACTGTGACCGTATAAGCATTTTGTATTGCAGTTTGCGCCGATCCAAGACGACAGCTGCGAGGCTTTAAAGATGAGATAGTTACACATATGTCGAGCGGGCCAATAAGAGACGTTAAACGAAACCTGACAGGCGTCTGCATACGCCACAACCACGTCGATACCCACGGACACCGAGTTCCAAGTGGCCATTGCTCTTACGCATGCTCTGTAGTAGTACTGACCGCTACCAGTGCTGTTTGCAGCACAAACGTGTTCAAGTGGCGATGAGATTATATGTTCGTGGCACCACTTTTCGGCGTGCGATTTTAAGCTGGCATTCTGGAAATTGATTGCAGCTGTGATTGGAATGATCTTCACGCTGGCATAGCTGAACACCCAGTGCGGTGCATTTGCGACGACAGAAATGTAGAGATGGACGCTTGAGATCAAGTCCCGCACGACCAAGCCTTGGCCTTCGTTAAACTTCCACAAAATGGCCAGATGAGCAGCGGAGGTTTGTATGTTTGCTGTCCAGCTCGCCCGCACGTCCGCCTGACTGAATTCTCGATTCCAGAACCGCACTTCGTCGATCAAACCAACAAAACCTCTCATCCCAGAGAGAGGGCCTCCGCTATTGCTCGGAATCCACTGACCAACTGCAATAGTGCTGCCGGCAACGAAGCAGCCAGAGATGAGCGTCCGAGTTACTGGTGCACTCACTACTCCACGGGAGTTGATGTGATACAACTTTGTAGTTCCTGTTTGACGGAAGTACACCAGGACAATCTGGTTCCATTCGTCCGCTTCTGGGTTGATGTTCGTGTCCCACGTCTCTGCTCCGATCCGTATCTTCACAGATTCTTCGATGTACACAGTGAGAGTTGTGTTGAAGCTATAAGAAAGTACTACCCCACCAGCATTAGGCACTCGGCCGACTTTAAACAACACTTCTATTGTCACGTGTGATCCAGTGAAGATGTGCGGTATGAGGTCGGTAGACACTCCCACTCCTTTGAATGACAAGGCGTATTCACTTCCGGTTGGAATCTGTTTCTCCTCCCACGCACCGTAACTGTACACAAAGAGACTCTCGCCAATGGAGACTTTCCATCGCGTTTCCTCCACTGCTCCGCCACTGATGTTAAAATCGTTGTTTCGGTTTCCATCACAGTTGCCACAAACGGCGCTAGTGACATTGCAGAGAGCTCTAGGCACACGGCCGGCAAACGAGAGTCGATTTCCTATAACACGAATTTCGAAAAAAATCTCAAGCGTTCTGCTGACCAAGCTGTACGTCGTTGAAGATGAATGTTCAAGGAATGCATCTGCGGTTATTTCAAGCCTCTTAGATTCAAAAGTAGCTACTTCTCCGTTAAGCCACACAACAGGTCGTTCGTTATCTTGGTATGGTCCGTGGAAGACTACTCTCCGTTCTGAAGCAAACGTGAAAGCTAGAGCATTAATACAACGAGACAGTCCATTCGCACAAGGAATTTGCCTCAGTTGACCTTTGAACCTGTCACTCTGCACCAACCAGTATTCTCCGACCCCAAAGAAGTTAAAGTGTGACCCGTCGAAGTTTGTGAAGTGACCTCCTAAGAACGCAGAGCATGTCGGTAACTTGTGTCCAGACCCCGCAACAGAACACTCGGCCCCACTCCATCCTTGAGTACACTCGCCGCAGGCGTCGTTTCCGCGCCAGTTCAGATCGCAAGTACACGTGCCTGTCATCACATCGCACGTGCCGTGTTTGTTACAAGGGTTGCTGGCTCCACCCGGGCATTCTTTAGAGCAGCCACTCCCCCAGTAGCCCTGTTGACACACACAGATGGAGGCGTTCGACTCGCTAGCCTGTCCAAATACGCACTTGACATCACAGCCGACCCCAATCCACGGACGCGGGTAGTACTTGGGGAACTTGCCGCACAGATGCTGGGCAGGCCAAGAAGGCAGGCGACGCATCGTTTGACAGAGGTCGGCGTACATGGTCACAGTCACATAAGCAGCGTCCAGGGATCCAGAAACGTTGATGTCATTCAGGCAAGTAAGATAATAAACCTCAACATGAGCCTTGCCCACGTGCTGCTCACACTGCGCGTTCAATTGAGCATCAAACACCAACTCTCTGCACAAAGACCGCGCTGCGTTGCCGAGAGCTGTGGTTTTAAAGTGAATTGAGAGTTTCGTGACCGCTGCTGGAAGACTCACGTGAGAATACGAAAACTGCCAAATTGGGCGACGGCTAATGACTTCAGGGAGGTAAAACACAGACCAGTCATGAACCAGATTACGAACGGTTCTTCCTTCTCCTTCGTCAAAGAGCCACAAAGACGACAAACCAGAGATGCCGCTCCTGGGAACGATGGATGGACTTTGCTGAATGGCCACCGCATCCAACGCTTTGTTCCAAACGCGTAGATCGTCAACGCTTCCAACAAAAGGCTGGATTGGCACACCCGTGATGTGAACCTTGGTGATGTGCCACTGACCAAGCCAAAGCGTACCACCAGAAGCAAGCAGTCGCAAGCCAACAAAGAACGAGCACGAGTACAGAACTCCCGCCTCGCCGAGTTGATGGTAAATTAAAACGCCTGAGGTAAAAAATGAAAAATATCAGGGTTACGTTTAGTTTACAGCTCGTTTGCTTGCACTTCTTGCAAGAGGGATAATTTCACTTGCATGTTTCGAGCACGTTTATATGGTCAATTTGTACTTAACATATCGCAAGCCATACGAGAGAGAAAAATTATACGGTAAATCCGAAGTACCCGCTAATAATCAATATACATTCGGTCCCCCTCCCCCCCTGCCCCCCGCCCCCCCCCCCCCCCCCCCAATAGAAAAAGAAAAAATCACAGCGAACTCCGGCAAAAAGGAGTATGCTAAAACTAGTAATGTACGAGAAACTGCAAACTAAGAGATCGATTCACTGTCTGTGTCTTGTTTTTGAACTATATATCTGCCACTTCTAGGGGCTGTACTAAAGCATTGATATTAGGAAGACAAGTGAAGAAAAATGTTTCAAAGTTTACTAGGGACTTTACTTACCAGTGGACCTCTGATAAATGACGGAAATTTGGTTCCACACGCCAAGCTGGAGGACAGTTTTTGTATCGTAAGCAAGTTCACTAAAGTAAAGCTTTACTGTAACGTCGTTCACAATGGCAAACGTTCTCGTGGTTGCGTAAGACAAGATGGTACCTCCAACGGCCTTTGCCTTGACAAAGAACTGAAGCGTTAGGTCTGAATTAGCCGAGAATGTTGCGTTCAATCGCTCGGTAAACGCAACTGTTCCGTCAAACATTAGCGCGTAGCCATTTGCATTGATAGTTCTCAGCTCTCTATAGCTTGTCGTGTTAAAGAAGAACATGGATTCTCCTTCAGAGATTGTCCAACGGCGGAAGATGTCGATAATGATGCCTTGGCTGACGTTTTGTCCCCAGAGGACCTCGCCCGACGCAGGAGAGAAGTCGTTTGTCATGTCTTTATCACAAGACGCACACAGTCCTGATGAAACTTGGCAAAGATCACGATCAGAAATCACTTCAAAGGATAAGTATCGTCTCCATAGTTTCACTGTAACGGAGATTAGCTTACTCGTGGACTTATTATTCGTTATCTCAAAGGCAACTGGAGATATCTTGTGGAAGGTGAAATCGAGGCTAGTGTCCAAATCGGCCGTAGTGGTGTACGATAGGCTGCCGTTAAGCCACACAAGCGGTGTACCGCTATTGTTGTAGGCGGCTCTCACCGTAACGTTGCTTGCTCCTGCTCTCACTGCAACGGCGGAGATACAGAAAGCCTCACCCGAGCAAGGAATCTGGCGGACTTGAACAGCAAAGTGCGCAGTATTGATCACGTGATACTCTCCGTAAGTCCCAAACGTGTAACTACTGCCATCGAAGGTGGTGTAATGGCCAGTCCCGTACGCTTGGCAGTAAGCAAAAGATGACGATATGCTTAGCGTTGTTGCTACCAAACAGTCCTTACCAGTCCACCCAGGCGAGCACGCGCCGCAATCACGTGACACATTGGCGGTCACCGGACATGCGCACACTCCGGTTGAGGTATTACATGTGTTGTGGCCACTGCAAGGGGTTGCATATCCGCCTGGGCACTGCCGCGTGCAGTTATGTCCGAAGAAACCTTTCATGCACTCGCATGTCTCTTTGACAGTTGTTAAACCAAACCCGCAGTACTGTTTACACTGAGGACCTGTCCATTCTGGGAAGTTGCTCCAGGATATGACTTGGCAGAGAGACTGTCCATACCACGCCAGAGATGTTGAAGCCACTTGACAATAATCCGCTAGCGCTAAAACCGACCAGTAAGCCTCTGTCAGTTTCCCGGTTCTTGTAACTGAGGCTACACAAGACAAGTGATAAAACCAAAAAGTGGATGCATTCAGTACTGAGCAGTGTGAAGTCAAGGAAGCGGTGAATAACACTTGATGGCATTCCCTCACGGCGTATTGTAAAGCCAAAGCTCCAGTCCACCTGTATCTGTAGACAACTTGGATTCCGACTGAAAACTGACCAACTGGCGCTGTGGAGAAGATCCATTTTGGCGCTCGCAAGATGTCTGTGGGAAAATAGACATGCGCACTGGACACACAGTCACGAGCCACAGATCCTACGCCTTCGTTGAACTTCCACATGCTGGCTAGAGATGGCGCTGAGCAATCGACATTCTTCCTGAAATTGGATGAAATTGTGAAAGGATCCAGCTTAATGTTCCAAATGCGCAGCTCGTCAATAGAACCAATGAAACGTCCAGACGGAGGCGTACCCAGGCCACTCGGGGCGGGTCGCCAGTAACCTAGAGCGAGGATTCCACCTGGTTCAAACACGTTTCCGTAGTTGCTGATCGGGAAGTTACGGCTCGAGACTCTGCCCTCCGCATCCATGTGGTAGAACTGGAGGATTCGTGTCTGCTTGGACCAAACGAGAGCTATCTGGTACCATTTCCCACGCTCAACGATAGCCAGCGTGTCCAGCAACAAATCCACACACTGAAGCTTCACGGTACCAGAGCTGTAGGTCACAGCAAACGTCTCCGTTGTAGTGTAGGAGAACAGAGTTCCGAGTTGACTCTCGATCTTGAACATGAACTCAATCGTAATATCCGACGAAGAGAATGTGTAAATTTCCTTGGTTTGCGCGCCTGTGTTTTCATAGTACAACGCATAACCTCCGCCTCTAAGTTCCCTCTGCTCCTGATAGTCAGTATAGCCATACAAAAATAAGCTGTCCTCAACAGGTACTTTCCACGATGGGGCGTAAATCTCATGTATGTAGGATTGCGTTACATTTGTAGATGTGACAGTCACGCTATCTCGGCCAGATAGATCGTTCAAAAGATTTCCATTACAGTCACCCCACATACCAGTGCTCGTTTGACAAAATGTTTCGTTGTCCACTTTCATCTGTAAATCAAGATAGCGATCATACAGTCGGACGCCTAAGTGAAGACCATGTGAAGACGATATGGAGAAACGAAGGCGTGACACGCGGCGCATAACAAAACCAAACTGTAAAGGACCGAACTTGAGCTCCAATGTACGAATCTGCTTCCCATCCAGGAAGACGGCCGGCTCTCCATCTGTGGTGAATCTTGCGTGTATCATTAGAACAGTTTGTTTTATCTTCACGGCGACTCCATTGAAGCAGGCACTGGAGGAATAGCAGCCGACCATTCTAACTTGAACAGAAATATCGGCCCCGTGAGCGATGAAGAGGAAGTACTCCCCAGTCCCCAGGAAACGATACCCCGCACCGTCCAATGACGTGATGTAGCCATGACCAAACGCAGCCGCTGTCCTGTTGTTTGTGGGCTGCACATTCACTGAGCAGTCCGAACCAATCCAACCTACTGAGCATGTCTTACAGTTGTTGTCCCCGCGCCAGTTAGGATCGCAGTCGCACTGACCAGTGGTTTTATTGCAGGCGCCGTTGTTGTGACACGGCCATTGCGCTCCTCCTGGGCACTCGTGCTGGCAGGCTGGGCCCCAGTAGCCTTCCCGGCATGCACAGGTATCGTAATTTTGAGAATCCTGATAAACACAGAGAAAAACATGTTTGGTTAAAATATACATCCCGGTAAAGACGTCGATTAATAGGGCACAGGATAGGAGTTCAATAATAATCTACCACACATGTGGTCTGTCCGTTCCGTCTGTACGTCTAGAGGTAATGGCCTAAATAAACTCGACCAAAAAAACTTCCAATTGATGAACAAATGACCACTCAAATGAAAGCTCTCAAAAAACAAATTCTAATAGCAGCGTTCACTTCTAACTCGTGAACTGTCAAATGAAATCTATAGGTGTGACCACTCAAATAAAAGCTCTCAATGAGTAAAATCTAATAGCACTGTTCATGTTCCTTTTTGCATAACTTGGACAGAGAAACGTGGCGGATATTTTGGCATTTTTAGTTTAACTTGAACAAAAACGTTCGCATGAAAGGGTTAAAGCAGATACGTCAGCATGGGTCGTCTAGCTATTTGTACTTACATTCTGTTGCGGCGAGGCGGCATCAACACAGGGCACGGAGTGAATCAAGGAAGATGACAATTGCACTGATGCTCTTTGATTTGACGGAGGATAAGCCAGCAGCCAGTTGATCGGCTGAGGGTCGTCAAGCCTTGAAAACAATGAAAACGATAGTAAACATCAAATAGATTGGTCATCGAACAGTTAAACCAAAAAAAATTGTATTCCCTTTCTTTTCCGGAGATTGTCTTATGTTTGCCTCGATTTCTAATGTGAGTATTTGTGAATAGTACTGTCCGTGTTTGTGTGTGTGGATACCTGTGTATTTGCACTGTGAGTGAGTGAGTGAGTGAGTGAGTGAGTGAGTGAGTGAGTGAGTGAGTGAGTGAGTGAAGGTTTGCATGTGTCACGTGTTCGCATAACTGTTTGTATTTTTCTCATTAAAGATTGATTATATTGTGGCAGACTTCCAAGGTGAATTTCTGGTGAAAAAACGTACCTTATTTTGAAAGCTTTCCGGCGTTCTCCTGGGATGAATTTCGTGGGTTGCCCGTAGTCTTCAGTTGCAAGAGGAACGAGATTGGCTAAACTGCTGTCATTGTTCTTTCGCACAAATCCCACCTCTCCTCCGGGAACAATGTCCAAATATGGCCTTGTGAACCGATTATCCGCTCCGATATCAAGGTAAACGTTATGCGAGTTTTTGTTGTCATAGCCCAACCAAGCAAACACTTCACCATCTGACTGAAAAACACAGTTAATAATTGGTTCAACAGGATATTGATCCCAGTCCCCATCACGCAAATCACGGTACTGAGCATGCGCACTTGTGCAGTCAACGTCACACTTTTCTCCAACGTGAAATTCGTTACACGCGGTGCATGTTGGTAGACCCCAGCCCTCCGCGCACTGATCGCAAGCACTTCCATTCCAATGTCCCTGAACCGGGCTATCGTGACAAGTACAGTTATCCTGATTGGTTCCCACTCCGTCGCCATGGACACAGTAGACATTGCAGCCGACCTTCCAGCCAATATAATTGACGACGCATTTCTCACACTCGGATCCGGCGAAACGCGGTAGGCAACGCTCACAGGAACTGCCGTCGAAACCATGGTTACAGACACAAGTTGGTAGACCATTCACTAACGTACACTGCCCTCTGTCGCTGCACATGGGCTGTCCTGGACACACTAACTTCTCACAAGCGGCGCCGTCGAATCCTTGATTACAAAGACAAGCAGCAGTAGACGATCCTCCCTGTTGCACGCACGCACCACGACCATTGCAGTCTGGCTCCCCGGGGCAGTTGAGCGACTCGCAGAAATTGCCCTTCCATCCTCCCGAGCATTCACAACTGTCATTGACGCACGTGCCATGCGATGAGCATTCCACGTCGCACGCCAGACCGAGATAGCACGGCTCACACTTGCAAATGGCGCTGTTTGGAGGATATTCTGTGCCGTGGACGCATGGTAACTCGCAAGCTGGTCCCATGGTACTGTTGGTGCAGTTGACGCAAATCGGTGGGTCCACGCCGCCGTAGCAAGTTCCCTTAGCACTGCAGTCCGGAGTTCCGGGACAGTCAGGGACATCACATCCGGGACCCTTCCAACCGTGAAAGCAGTCGCACTCCTGTATGACGTGGGCACATATCCCATGGCCAGAGCAGTCGCGACCTTTGCCGGGACAACCTACAGTCTCACACTTGTCTCCTCTCCAACCCGATTCACACTCGCACTTTCCATTCACACACGTCCCGTGGGCATTGCACTCCTTCCCACAGTCGACCCCAACGTGACAGTTGTCACACCTACACACATCGCCCTCGTCTGTCTTCACCACTGTTCCGTTGAAGCACCTCCGCTCACATCCTTCTCCCATATACCCAGGATCACACGAAACGCACACCGGGGGATCGTGACTCTGTCCATCACAAACACCATGACCGCTGCAGTTGCCTCCTCCTGCACATTGAGCAATCTCACAACCCCTTCCTGACCAGCCGGGACGACAGTAGCATACTCCAAGCGCGGAAATGCAGGTCCCGTGACCCGAGCAGTCGGATCCCCAGCCGGGACAGCCTTTGGTATCACACACGTCTCCCCTCCAGCCCTCAAAGCCGCAGTCACAGGTTCCGTTGGTGCAGCTTCCTCGACCGGAGCACTCCATTTCACAAGTGACACCACCGTAGCAGTCATCACAATCACACACAAAGTCTCCGTTCGCTGCTTGTCTTGATTTCCCGTGTATACACTTGGTTTCACACGCGCGCCCCATCCAGCCTTTATCACACAAACAATACGACTTGTCGCCCAAACCGACGCACGTGCCGTTTCCACTGCACACTGGGGTTCCAGGACAGGCAGGTTTCTCACATCCCCGTCCAGTCCATCCAGGAGAGCAGTCGCATGTTTGGGTGGCGCTGTTGCATGTGCCACGACCAGAGCAGTCTTGGTTGAATAATCCTGGGCAGCCTTTCTTCTCGCAGAACTGACCACGCCAGCCTTCAAATCCACAGTAGCACTGTGAATCCACACATGTGGCGTTGGGGCGAGCGGAGCAGAAAAGATCACAGTGGATTCCAGAGTAGCACGAGTCACATTCACAAAGGTTCGGGTTGTCTTTGCTTTGAGTGCCATTCTGACAAGGAATTTCACACGCGATACCTGCCCAGCCTACATCGCAGTTACCGCAATACGGGGTTTCTGCGGGGATGCACTGTCCCCGGTTGTTGCAGTCCGGTTCACCAGGACAGTTAGTTTTCTCGCAGCCCGTTCCTGTTCAAGAGGAAAGACACCGTCAGAAACGAAATGCAGAGTGCAAAAATGCTCTATTCTTGTTTGACTCATTGGTTTGCCAAATAGCAACAAAGGAAAAAAACCTTGTTCTCTGATTGTTCTTTTTTGCAATACCAATTAGGTTCTTCTTACAACTTGCTACTGTATGTTTTTTTTTCCACTTTTCACGTATGTTTTCAAGTCAATTCCAGAGCTCGGAAATTGTCCTTCTTCGTCACTACCCTTGGGCTAGCAGGTAACACAAGTATTGAATTCAGGGAACTCAAGCCCTAAACATAACACTCTTCTTATTGTCACAATCAACTGCAGATTCAGTTCTTTTCACGCACTAGGCCTGTGAAAGAGCTGGCACAAGTTACAGAAATTGAATTAGGTTTAAATCTATACAATAATTCGCCCGGCCCCCTAACCAGCTCGACAGCAATCCTGCTGACGCCCGTCTAAGCTCAACCTCCAGACCGAGGGAGAGAGCAAGAAAAAAAAAAAAAAAAAAAAAAGAAAGAAAGAAAGGAAGAACAACAGAGATAACGAAAAGCGCTTCTTGTAATAAAAACATACCTCCCCAGCCGGCGTCACATATACACTGGGAGCCAATCTGGGAGCCAATCAAACACTGGCCGTGACCCGAACAGTCCTTCTTGTAACCAGGGCAACCTTTTCGCTCACAGTATTGTCCCCGCCATCCGTCGAAACCACAGTCACACTGTCCATCTGTACAGACCTCACTGTGATTGGAGCACAGCATGTCGCATGCAGGGCCGTTGTAGCACGGGTCACACGTGCAGATATGGTTCTCGTCGGGGTTGCCATGGATACAGCGAAGCTCGCAGGCGCTGCCCATCCAACCTTAAAATCGAGAAACAGAAAATGAAATACTAAGGAGCGTGAGAGTGTCAAGTGAAATATGATCTAACCTGCGGTACTCAGTGAAAAGAAATATATAAACATGTACACTTTAATATATACTGCGATAACAGACGGATTTTGCGCCGGTTGCTTTGCGAATCCGAGCTAAAAAACAATTTCCGTGACGTCATAGGTTTGTCCAAACAAAACTTAGGTATCAAAACCGATAAAGGAAAGACAACTATTTCGTGATTTTTGATTGGTCGCTGTTGAGACAGCCTATGGCGTCACGGAAGCTTGGTTTCGCAGACGGTATCATTAGGCCTCGCCAAACAACAGGCGAAAAATTCGTCTGCTTTCACAACTGAACTTTTGAAGTATCAATGTTCACGTTGTTATCGAGCAGCGATAATAGTTTCTTTTTGATTTGATCTACACAAGATCGAGATCAACGGATCAACCAACCTGTTGAACAGTTGCACTTGGGTTCCTCGTTCCTCGAGTCTGGCGCAACACAGTTGCCTCTGCCATTGCAATCAGGGGTTCCGGCACAATCCGGGATATCACACGCCTTACCAGACCAACCAGGATCACACTGGCATTTTAGCGTTGCCAAGTTACACGTACCGTGTCCTGTGCAGTCCAAGGGAAAGCCAGGACAACTCGCTGTGTCGCATACAAGACCTTTAAACCCCTTCTCCTTATTACATACACACTCGTTGTCGACACACTTTCCATTAAGACTGCACTCCAAGTCACAGCTTTCGCCTGAGTAACACGGGCTGCAGACGCATCCCGAACTGTTCCCATAGTTCGTGCCGTTGATACAAGGCAACTCGCACGCTTCGCCCGTCCAATTTGGCTCGCAGTTGCAAGTTCGCGGGTTTGTGTTGCTACAGCTGCCGTGATTCGAGCACTCAGGGTCTCCAGGACAGTCAAGAACACCGCAATCGTCTCCCGTCCAACCGGGGTAGCATTCACACTTAAACAACTTTAAGTTACAAAAACCGTTCCCATTGCAATTGCCCTGGCCTGGACATCCGGGAAACTCGCAAAACTCACCCACGTGTGCGTCACCTGGTACTTCATAACAAGTACACTTATCCTGAATGCATTCTCCATTTCCAGAGCACTCGCTCTCGCAGCCGCTGCCGACGAAGCAAGGGTCACAAACGCAGGCTCCTTCTTTGAGGTGTCCATGTGTACAGGGGTCATTACAGGCCGGGCCCATCCAGCCCTTATGGCAATCGGTGCATTCTGGGGTTACTCTGTTGGTAGTGTTGCAGTGACCACGATCGAAGCAGTTGGGAATGCCGGGACAGTCGGGTACATGACAACCGATGCCAGTCCAGCCTAGAAGGAATAAAGTCAAGAGCGTTTAGTACAGTAAGAACAAGAACAAGCATAAGAGAAAAAGAGAAAGAGAGAGCATGAATAAGGACATAAATAAAAACGGCAACAACAACAATATTGAAACTACTATAACGTCATCCATTAAAAGCATTACTTTGAATAATTACCACTGCTATATGTTGGATGACTATTGTTTAATTTTCAATTTACTCTGAAAAAAAAAGGGGGGGGGGATAATGAAACGGACACAGCTGGACTAACCTGGGTCACAAATACACTTGTGATTAGCGCTGTCACACTCTCCGTGCCCACTGCAATCTTTCCCGCCAACACCTGGACATCCGGGAACTTCACAAAGGGAGCCCCTCCAGCCAGACAAAGTGTCACACACGCATTGATCGTTTACACATTTGCCGTGACCCATGCACTCAACGTTGCACCCTCTCCCGGTGAAACAAGGATCACACACGCAGTTGCCGCTGTCCATGGGAACTTGAGTGCCCTTTGTACAGAGGTCCTCGCACGCCGGGCCCATCCATCCCACAATACAGTTGGTGCAGCGTGGTGGATTGTGGCTATCGTTACAGATTCCTGAGAAGTTTGAACAGAAAGCGTAAGATAAGGAGCCGGTTTCGATTGGCTGCCGAAAGCATTTTCGTAATTGGTTTTACATCCTTGTTTGTAAAACTCGAGGACTGTGTTTTGGTTTTGTCCGCTAGCTTTTAACTGCTGACTGGCCTCATCTTCAAAGCAAAGCAAATTACTTTGCCTTCTAGCTTCTAAAATGGCTTTTGCGAAATAGGATTTATTTTCTTTAGTTTTAAGAAAGTCAGTGAAGACCGGCCATGAATGAACAACAAATTTACCATTAAGAATAACTTTCTTGACTTTACATATTAAGTATATATTCACTAATAGTCCAGCAGTACATACCTCTGTTGGCACAGTCAGGGTTCCCAGGGCAGTCTGGGATGTTACACCCATCCCCAGTCCACCCGTTATCACAGTCACACTCATGGATCGCGCTGTTACATTCCCCGTGCCCAGTACAATCCGAGCCGTCGCCCGGACATCCGGGATTTTCACAGTAGGTTCCACGCCACCCACGGTTACACTTGCACTTGCCACCCACAATCTTGCCATTTTCCGAACACTCGCTGTCACACCCAACACCAACCCATCCTGGCTCACAAACGCAGTTTCCGCTGTCCATGGGGACCTGTTTGCCGTGAAGGCAGGGGTCATTACACGCCGGACCCATCCACCCTTGGGAGCAATTTCGACACTCAGGAGGGTCTAGAGAGGCATTGCAATGTCCTCGATTAAAGCAGTTGGGCGAACCGGGACAGTCTGGGATTTCACAGCCTTTGCCGGCCCAGCCGTTACGGCACGTGCACACGTGCGTAGCGCTGTTGCACTCCCCATGACCGGTGCAATCCTTGCCGTCACCAGGGCAACCAGGGTTGTCACACAGATCTCCTCGCCAGCCAACGTCACACACGCACTTTCCGTTCTTGATGCTACCGTGCTCGGAACACTCACTGTCACAACCGACACCTTCACGAGACAAGAGAAAAGAGTTTGTTAAAGAATAACTCAATGTAGAAATAGAAGGATTTGATTAAAACGGACGAGAGGCAATGCTTGGACGAAAATCGCATCATAACATAAGATGAGCTTGTTACCTCTCCCAGGTAACAAGGCAGAAAGAAAAATCTAAACTCCCCAGAGGTACAGCGTTTCATTTGCAACATGCTTGAACACTTTAGTCCTAAACTTTATGACATGATGGAAAATCAAAGGTGAGGTGCGAGGGGAAAAATACACAAACAAACAAACAATTCAAAGAAGTTTGAGCTTTTTGTTACCTGAATAGCCCGGCGAGCACACACAATTACCGCTGTCCATCGGAACCTGGGCGCCAAACTTACATGGGTCATCACAGGCCGGGCCCATCCAACCTTTGCTGCAGTTCTGACACTTGGGCGGATCAACTGAAGCGTTACAAATCCCGCGGTTAAAACAGTCAGGGGCCCCTGGGCAGTCTGGGATATGACACCCGACACCAGTCCACCCTTCATAACACGTGCACGTATGCGTACCGCCATTACAGTCACCATGACCAGAACAGTCTTCACCAACACCAGGACATCCGGGAACTTCGCAGACATCCCCTCGCCAGCCACTCAGAGGATCACAATCACAAATACTGGTGTTTAGATTACAGGTTCCCCGGCCCATGCACATAATGTTGCAGCCTTTTCCCGCCCAACACGGTTCACACCTGCAGAAGCCGCTGTCCATTGGATCTTGAACACCGTGGACGCAGGGCTCGTCACAACCCGCGCCCATCCAGCCGACACTGCAATTCACGCATGCGGGCGTGGAGTCGTTCCGCACCACACAATTCCCACGTTCGTAGCAGTCGGGCTCTCCTGGGCAATCGGGGACATCGCACGCCTCTCCTCTCCAGCCTGGGTTGCAGTAACACTTCAGAAGAGCACCGTTGCAGATGCCATTTCCAGAACAATCCTTGGAACATCTGGGAACCTCGCAGAAGTCGCCTTTCCAATTCTCTTCACAATCACAAGTGCTGTTGTGCTGACAAGAACCGTGTCCAGAGCAAAGGGAGTGACAGTGTGTTCCCACGTAGCAGGGGAAGCATTGACAAACCTTGCCGACACACGTGCCGTTACCATAACACTCGTGCTGACAATTCTCTCCCGTGTAGCAAGGATCACACACGCACTTCCCCGTCACACTACACCTACCATGGCCGCTACAATCACTGACTGCGTCACAGCGGTGTTCGCAACGATAACCAACATACCCAGAAGAGCAGCTGCAGCCTCCATCATCTGAGCAGGTTCCTTTCCCTCGACAAGTGGTCTGCCCCTCACAATAGAACGCGCAGTTAACACCGTAGTAGTTAGGCTGACACGTGCAAGACCGATCTACCGCTGACCACGTTCCGTTCCCGCTGCACTCGTGGCCGCCCTGACATATTTGTCCTGGTGAGCCCGCACTTGCCGACCCACCAGGAATTGAGCCCCCAGAAACGACCGAACGTCTTATAATGTCTCTCCTAACGGGATCGGGCGAGAAGTAACGAAGATGACCACCTCCCCCTCCCCCTCCGTAATGACAGCGCCTGGGCGAAAAAATCCCAGAACAACCGTTGTAACAAGTATGGCTGCCACTCCCTCCCCTGGCGGCTTGGTTACCATGGCCTTCAAAGTGACGCGCGGCTACTGAAAGTGTTCCCGCGCTTGCTCCACCACCACCGCCGTTTCCATTTACACCATCGGAACTGATCCAGCCATCCAGCTCCAGTAGTTGGTCCGTAGTGAGGTACAGCACTCCACCGCCCGCATTACTGCTTTTGCCACCTCCACTTCCAGCCTTTGTCGCAGTGCATGGGTTTTCATATGTCGGTCCACCAACTATTCAAGAAGAAAATATAAAATATATGTGATATAGTGAGAACTGATTGTTCAATCAGCCAGGTTCTCCTTGCCGTTTTATACGTCTCTGTTGAGACAGTGAGAGGAGAAAATGAGCAGCCAATTTGTTTGGCATTTTAGCCAATTCACTCCCAAGCTCAGAATACAAATTCTTCAGCCATAAAATAAGAACGTTTATTACACGACTTCACATTTTCGAGTGCAAATACGGGCCAAAACGAGTGCAAATATGGGAGCGTATTGCACTCGTCAGGAACCAGATTAACTGGTTTATTAGCTTACGTGATCAATTTTCGCAAGCAAAGTTTACGAACGCGTCATCTTTTTGTTCCATTTTGCGCGCGGCGAGAATGTCTGCCCTGCTTCGTTTGTCGTGTAATAAACAATTTATTACACGAAAAGTCGTGCAATACGGCTGTATTTTTACTCGTCAGTTTTATTTTTTCTCGCCTGAAGCAGGCTCGAAAAAATAAAACCGACTCCTAAAAATACTTCGCCGTATTGCACTCCTTCCCGTGTAATAACCTCTTTGTATGAGTGACGAACTGAGAAGAAATATTTCAATCAGCTTTTATTTGAGCAAGGTATCAAAAGCCAAGTTCTCCACACTGTAGAGATTTCTCTGGTGAGAGACAATTTAAGCTCATTGCATAAAATATTTGGACAGAACAACGGGAAGAAATTGGCAAAAGTTTCTTGTCCACTTATCTTCGGACACGGCTTCAAACTTTGAAAAATAATGGATTGTGTAAAACTAACAAACGATCACGACCTGGGACCTAATAAGTTCACATCACTTTTGTAGCTCTCACAGCTCTTTCAAGTTCAGTCATCTCGAAATCAGTCGAAGCGCATGGAATCATGGGATACATCACGTGAAAACAAGCACGGGAAGTACAGAAGACACTTACCAGTTGTACACGTGTTGCAGCCAGTAATTTGTCCCCAGCCTCCTTTGCCGCCATGTCCCGCTCCAGCCACCAATTCGCATATAGTTCTGGTCCCAGGTCCCTGTCCAGATGACCAGCCACGGCCAGTCGCATCCACCTTTGCGTCAAACTCGATACTCAAGAATTTAGAAAACACCTCAACCGTGTCTGCTTGGATCGACCCAGTGTAGTCGAGATCCAGTCTTGAGGTGTGGAGTACAACAGATTTAGCTACTACGTCATGAGAAATGCTCAGCACTTCAAGAACACCTCCCAACATGACCTTGACCTTCCCAAACCAGTAGTGACTTGAGTACTTGGGAGGATTTTCATTGCAGTTCAAACAAGAAGACGAACCGGTGTCTTTAAAAATAGAGTGTACGTCCTTAAACAGTCGCAACTCCTCGATTCCCTGGATGCGACCTGCGAGATTCAGCGCTGGAGACCTCGTACCAGTCAATACGGTTAGGACGGGAAAGATCAACTCGCCATCTGGTAGGACGTCGTAATTTACCGGCGCCTCTGTGCGGATGCTGTGGGTTTCAATGAACACCCGTGTGTTGTCCAAGACGTGGAAGACTCCTGTCTTGTCACCTGTGCATCTTCCCACGTACAGCTCAGGGACTTTCCCGGAAATCTGAGTGGACAAAAGAGCACCAGTTGTATAATTTTTAAAAAAGTTAGAGTGTGAGAAAGGCTATCAATTAAAAAGTAGTAGTTTGCAATTACAATTCTTCGTCGGCCATCTTGGAATCTATACTTGTTCCCAGACCGCCGCCGATATTATGAGTGAAGCAGTGCGCCTGCGTCGTACGTGTTAACTAGCCGTTAGCGCGTTCATGAGAGTGTGAACGTGATTGTGCACTTAAATGACCGTGTGTGCCTTTGAGCTTAAGCGTTTATTTAAAGTTTGAAGTGAGAATGAGTGCGCGAGTAAGCGCGACTTCCCGAGAAAAAGCGTCAATATAAGTGTGATATAAATGCGCGAGTGTATGTGTGAGTATATGCATGAATCGGTAACGTAGTGTGAGTATGTCAGTGTGTGTATCTGAGTGTGAGAGTCGCGGTGAGTAGAAATGTGTCCTTAAACTCTTCATCCTCAAGCACAAACTCTTATTTCCGTTAATCATCACATCTGCTGTAACTGCAAGTATATTGCACCCTGACCAACATAACTCTTCCCCCTCCTCCTTATCATACCTGTTGCAGTGTAAGCACTGCACCCCTGATAAGATGAACCCTCTCAAATCGGAACAAAATGGTGTCACTTTCTCCAATGTACACTTTGAAAGCTTCGCCTCGATTAACGTTGTCAACTTGCAGGCTACGGTAAGGTTCCTCTCCAACATTCACGTCCACGTAAACGGTTCCCGGACTCCCGTGCTGCTGAGCATTCGAGCTGACGCCCCCCAGCGCAGATAAAGCTCCTTGGAAGACGTACTGCTCTGTGAGGTTCACGGCTATGCGACCACCCGCTCCTCCCCCTGCCTGGCTTGGCCCTGTGTCAAAAGCGTTGCACCGCAAATATTGTTTTATAGCTACTAGATTGTGCAAACAGACATTTATGCAATTGGGAAGTAATTTAAGTCAAAGTACTGTTTCTGCTGATGAAAGGCTAGAAACACTGCACGAAAATATAGTTAGATCCTCAACAAGCTGGAAAAACAAACAGTAAATCAAAATACTACTAGTAAAACTAATCTTCACAGTTATGATAAAATAGAACATGTCGAGGCTTCTACGGAATTTGAATGCACGTTTAGGCTACTCTACGACTGTCTTTAAAGTTCCTTCACAACTTGCACTGTATTTTCTATCCGCAGACTATGTATAGACACATTATTAAAAAAATACTAAAAAGTAAACAAACATCATCAACAGTAGATGAGCAAAGAGCTCGCATCCTCACTAACCT
The DNA here is from genome assembly GCA_964036295.1 of Plumapathes pennacea. Classification (NCBI taxonomy): domain Eukaryota; kingdom Metazoa; phylum Cnidaria; class Anthozoa; order Antipatharia; family Myriopathidae; genus Plumapathes; species Plumapathes pennacea. Next base: position 14,240,839 of record OZ038465.1, on the reverse strand, counting down.
CCATGGCTCTCGATGGTACCATAACCTTTTAGGAACAACGTGTCGATAACGATTGCTCCGCCGCTTCCACCACCACTACTACTGGATGAAGAGCCGACGCCATTTGTCCTGACGATCCCATCCACGTGGATCATTATTCCAGCATCAATGTACAGCCATCCCCCACCGGCTCCATATCCGCCTCCACTTCCAGGTTCCTGAGGCCTGTACAGTGAGTTATAATGGTGTCCTTGAGGCGCATTACCACCGCTCGACGCGTGGCTACCGCCGACATTACCCGTGCCTTTTCCTGGACCCTGTCCCGCGGGATATCCACCACCGCTCGCGTCGATGAGGCCTCCGCTTTCAACATTCACTTGGTTCGTATTCATAGTGACATGACGGGTCGGCAGTGTAAGCTTTCCACCTGGAAAATGAGTGAGAAATTAAGTGAATTGAATAAAAAAAAATCACAAGCGATTTTACAAATTGCTATGTTTTTTGTTTGGTTCAAACAAGTTCGGCGGCATTCTTAGCCAATCAGGACAAAAAAAAAACAACTATATATTTAATGAGTGTTTCACAGACAAAGTTCAAAACCTTTTTCCACTCTGGCCCTCAACATCTAAAATGGAATACATTACGATATATAACAAATCCTAAAAACACTTCTTATATATTCATATTCCGTTAAAAAGCTAAAGAGCTATGTACAAATAAAAATAAGAGAACGAAACATCAAGCAAATAGAACGTGGAAATTACGAAAAAAAGGCTGGGCAAACGAAGTAAGAACTTCAGATAAGGTTGATACCATACTGTCATACTGAGGCATAAAATCGAGACTGATGAAGACTGAAGAAACTGCAAACCAAAATAACATATGAACACCAAAACGGGGCCTGACAACAAAGAGAACGCCAGATAGTATTGATACTATTTAAGAAATATATAAATAAATCTTTTATAAAATAATTAGTCAATAAAATGCATCACGTATCACGTCAGTGTGTAATATATTCTCATCTTACACGGTTATTTAGCCAATCAGGACGCACGTAGTATCATAGTTATTTCATAGACTGCTATACCATGGTCGGGAACATGTTTGACTATGATACGCATGGGTCGGGAGTATATTTGATTAAGACATATCATGGTCAGATTATTGCCAGCTTTCTTTTGTGCAATTGACAGCATAAATATACTTTTCTGTGGTTGATAAAACAACAACAATTAATGCTCAAATTACCTTTCTTCACAGTGGCGTCCGCAACATCCAAAACAACTTTCACCACTCCCATTTCCACCCTCATCTCACCCAAATTATTAATCACGAGGCTGGGGATGATAATAAGACCAGGCGTGAAGGGCAAGAACGGGTTGTCCTTGTGCCACTGTGCTTCATCTGCCAATTCAGCTGTGTGCGCTGTGGCAAAGAACTCCACCAGTCCATTTCTCTCCAACACCAGGTTTTCCACCCCCGTCATTCGTCCCTTGATCACACTGCTCTCCCCACGTAGTATAACGTCTGTTGGAAACACCACCTCTGCAAATTCCTCCACGTGGAAGCCACAAGGTGCGTCCATGTAAGTATGCGTTGACTCCACTACAAACACAAACAGCCTCTGACGCGCTGTCAACTTGATAATCCCTGTCTTGTCCCCCGTGACTTCGTGTGACGTGACGGTCACGTTTTTCTCGCCAGTCGGGTGATAAAACGTTACTGTTGCGTGACCCCCGACTTGCGTCTCGTCAAACTCGTAGAACACGGTCCGATCTTCCATGATTACCGTAGGAGTCGGCACATTGTGGTTTTCGTTGTCAACTTTGACCTTGGAATGTTCTGGTTTAAAGGTTGTGAAGTTGCCGTCCGGGTTGTACTTGAGTTCGCGGTACTGCGGTCCGCGACGGCTCTCATATTTGTACACAGTCCCGGCAGCTCCTGCGTGCGCTGTGTTAGCGCTGCCGCCGCCAGCTGAACGGAATTTACCTGGATACACGCAGATCAAATGAAAAGAACTTTGACTATACTGTTATACGGCTGAATTTGGTTCCCAGCAGGAATGTACTACTAAACCAAAGAAAAAATAGATAAGTAGCACTTTTAGGTCAAAGAAACTGATTTCTTCTCGAACAAGTCGGATGGATATGGACTTCTAATTCATCTTTTAACATTCGGGGGCCTTAAAAATGGCGGATCAAGGTTTTCGACGCGCAAAGGACTATGGTTGAGAGGGCCCTTTTCAAGTGTTCTGAATTGAAGGAACGCTTTTTGTACCTGCCTTTTTGTACTTGCCTTTTTGTACCTGCCTTTGGAGGACACCTAACAATTAATCGACGCCGTTTACAAATAACTTAGGTTTGTTTCAAACGCTAATGCTAATTTTTGTTGAACGTATCACATCAAAAATTCGAAGTTTGAATCAGGTTTTGATAATAAAAATAATAAAAAGTCTCCATGTTTTATTCAAATCTGTGTTTGGCAGCAAGAAGGTGACCAGTAAAATAAGTGGTCCAAAACACCGACATTACCGTGAACCGTCCATTGATAATTACAAGCTAACTTGAAAAGAACAAAAAAGTCTTTGAATTTTACTCAGATATGTGTTTGGAACCAAATGGCAGCCCCCCCCCCCCCCCCCCCCCCAAAAAAAAAAACAAAACAAAACAAAACAAAACAAAAACAAACAAAGACACGTTCGAAGTGTGAACCGGCCACGGTACTGAATACTGAGTGTCAAATTTACTCCTTCAGTCTATCACCAGAGATATACGGTGTGGTATGGAGAATTTGTCACTTAATAGTTTGCTCAGATGAATGCTGATTAGCCTATCAGTTCTCACTACATCACTCGTACATTTTCTTCAGTCTTGAATGGTTGGGAGATTTTGTATTATGAGCTCAGGAGTGAAACGGTTTAAAAAGGTAGCTTGAAGTGAAGTATTCCAATTTTACACAGGACTTGAGCGAAACGTAGCCAGACAAATAAATAAATAACAGAAAGCCAAAGTTATTTACCTCCAAAGTTGTTTTGGAAGTCAACGTGTACTCCAATCCTCCCTCCAGCTCCACCGCCGCCATTTTGTTTCCCGTCACCACCATTGGCATTGAGTTCTCCGTGACCAGTTATGTTGGTAGTTTCGAGCAGCAAACTTCCCCCACTACCTCCCCCTCCATTGCTGTTCTTGGCATTCTCTCCTTTTGCTGATATTAGTCCATCCAGCTTCACGTGTTTACTTACAATCCATCTCAAAGATCCACCTCCTAATATTACAGAAATACATGATCAGGTTAGGCAACATGTTTTGAAAGGCATATTAAAACAAAATGCGCCGATTTCTGTTGCTAAAGCAAACTGCCAAAAAAATCACACTTTTTGGACCGTAACTATAAATCATGTTCAAAATTGCAGATGTTTTGAAAAATCAGACAAAAGTGACTTTCTTTACGTAAATGCTGTACATAAAGCCACGAAACTCTACTGGGTGTTTAATTTCTTTGTGTTAAAAAAAAGTTCAACAACTGATAACCTTTACGTTCAAATTTATGTCCAGAACTTGACAAACTTACTTTGGTCACGTAAAATATTTAAATGACTATTTTAACACTTTTCTCTTCAAGCTCCGAGGACTCGGTGAATCTTCGAAAGCAGGGGAGACAGAAGCGAAGCCGAGCACGTTACTGTGGTAAATATCAGCAAGTTACTGTGGTAACTATTTTCCGGAAACTTTGAATTAGAAGTATGGGTTGATTAAAACACAATAACAATTGCAGCTAATTTGCCCATTTTCTGGACATTTGTTCACAGAATTGTCACCTTTAAAATGCGTACAAAAGTTACCCAGACCAACCTGATCCACCACCATTTGATGATCCTTGTCCTCCACCACTTCCCAGTGACAATGGTTTGTAAACAGATCCGTAGGCACTTCCACCGGCCACACCACTTTGAGTAGTCCCTCCTTGCCCCCCAAAACCAGCCCCTGTCCCAAAGGAGCCTTGAGTTGAGCCCGCTCCAGGCCCATAACCAGCAACGTGACCAGCGCCATCTAAGGAGACAATTCCTTTTGTTTCGACTTCTGCAAACGTGGAGTAGAAGATACCATGATTGACCTTCACCAAGCCTTTGTAAAGAACTTCAAATAAAGCTGATATCACGGCAACGAGTACGTCGTCCACACGGACAAGATCTAAAGTCCCTCCCTTCTTTATGATGACATGAGCAAAGGAACTGTTTCCAGGTTTGGTCTTGTGAACCACGACTCTATTCTCCACCAAAGATGTCTGCGCGGTGGACGCTATTTTCAAGACTGCTTCGTCTTCCAGAAACAGGAAGTGTACTCCAGTTAACAGACCATAAACCTCGGTCCTTACTCCGTGAACATGAAACTCTGCAGGCAGCAAAATCTCCGCCCCAACATCAATACGGTAGCTGCACGGTGCCTCTGTTCGATTGGTTACTGACTCCACAACTTCGACGTAAATAGTTTGATTGGTCCTCAGGTGGAACTGTCCTGTCTTGTCTCCAATAAAGCGATGTGTGACCACCGTTACTGAATTATTTGGATGGTAAACAAGCAGCCTTGAATATCCCGTCAGCTCAATCTCGTCAAACTCGTAGCTTGTTCTGAGTTCCTCCATCAGCATAGTCGCTCCAGGAACATCGTGCCCTTCGTTGTCAACGTGTAAATATGTGTGATCAACAGCAAGAAAGGAAGAGTTCGTCTCTTTCAAATACTTTAGGATACGGTACTCCAGTGGACGATAGTTTTCCTCTTTGTACATAGTTCCTGCCGGGGCTCCAAATTTAGCTCGAGAACCAAATCCTCCTCGGTCGGAAATCTTCCCTCCGTACGTGTATCGCCACCTGCAGTGAACAGCAATCCTGCCCCCGGCTCCAGCACCTCCCTGACCAGACGCAGAACCACCAACAACAGACATTTCTCCATGACCAGTCATGTTTGTAGTAAGTAAGAGGAGGCTTCCGCCACTACCACCACCGGCGTGAGATCCTGCGCTCCCATTTACCCCACGTGCAGAAATAAGTCCATTCAGCTCTAATCTCTTTGCGACGTTCCATAACAATTGACCACCACCAATACCGCCTTTTCCATCGCCATTTCCTCCGCCACTTCCGAGAACAAAGGGGTTGTACACCGATCCGTAGGGGTTGCCGCCATCTCGTCCTCCCTCCCCGCCATATCCTGCTCCTCGTCCTACTGTATAAGGGGCCTCAACGAAGGTGCTGCCGGCACCAGGGCCGGTCTCTGCCTCGTGTCCTCCTGCATCCAGGCTGAGGTGCCCCTGGCTGTCCAGCCAAGCAAACGATGACAGAATCTCGCCATGGTTCATGTTGAACTTGCCACCATACTTTACCGTCAGTTCATCGGAGGTAACCTTCAAGAATTCGGTGACTTTTCGAAACTCAATATCTCCGCCGCGTTTTACCACAATTGTCGCAAAGGAGATATTCCCTGGCTCGGAGACGTAAACGTAAGTGCCATTCTGGCCCAAAGCGCTTTGAGTTGTCGAATAGAAATCGACTTCTGCGCCAAAGCTTACTTTCAGATGATGCACGCCTGTGATCATCCCTTCGATTCTTGTTCGCGTTCCGTGCATATGAAAGTCCGACGGCAGAAGGATCTCCGCTCCGACATCGATTCTGTAGGAGCAGGGCGCCTCGGTCATGTTGCTCACCGACTCTACGACCTCCACGAAAATCCGTTGATCGTTGCGAATGTGGAACTGGCCGCTCTTATCACCAATAAACCGATGAACGACTACTGTAACGTTATCTCCTGGGTGATATACTAACAGACGTGAATAACCAGTTAACTCCATTTCGTCAAATTCGTAGTAAGTGCTGTTTTCCTCCATTAATAGTGTCGCTCCTGGGACGTCGAAGCCGTCGTTGTCGATATGGACGTAGGTGTGGTCAACTGCAAGCATAGTCGTGTTGGCCTTCTTCGAGTACTTCAAATGGCGGTATTGCAGAGGTCTATAGTTCTCCTCCTTGTAAATGGTCCCTGCTGGTCCACCATACTTGCTTCCTTGTCCACCACGATCTGTGAACTTTCCGCCATACTTGTATCTCCATCGACAGTGAATTCCAACTCTTCCACCGGATCCTCCACCACCCGTTCCCGTTCCCGCGCCTCCAGGTACCGCAATCTCCCCATGCCCTGTCATGTTTGTTGTCATAATCAAGACGCTTCCTCCGCTTCCTCCACCGGCATTTGTCCCTTGACCGTCACTTCCACCAGATCTCAGTATGCCATTGATTTGCAGTCGCTGAGCAACGTCCCAGAATAAGTGGCCCCCACCTGAGCCCCCTGTACCTTGACCATTACCTCCTCCACTGCCGAACAGGTGAGGTGTGTAGACCGAGTCGTACGGGAGGCCCCCACTTCCAGCATCTGTCAGACCACCTTCTCCACCATGTCCTGCTCCAGAGCCCAAATTCAGTGCAGTAGCTCCTTTACCCGGCCCCTCCTCTGGGCCAAAGCCTGTTCCATCCAGAGTTAGGAGTCCTTCGCTTTCAATCCATGCAAACGATGAGTAAATGCTGCCGTGGTTCATGGTCACAATACCTTCGTATTTAACTCGAAATTCAGCACAACTTAGACTGAGGTCGTAGATGACACGACTGAAGGTTAGTTTGGAGTTTCTCCCAACAGTCACAGTACCAAACGAGAAGTTGCCCTTTTCACTTATATCTATGTAACGGCGATTTTCAACCCTCGCAGTTTGTGACGTTGAAGAAAATTCGACAAATCCACCACTCGCAATCACGAGGTGCTCCACTCCAGTGATTCTCCCTTCGATGATGCTCCGAGATCCATACATGTTAACAGTGGAAGGAAACACAATCTCAGCTCCTTCGTCAATCTTGTAGCTACACGGCGCTGTGGTTTCATTTGTCTCAGACTCCACTACTTCTACATAGATAGTTTGGTTTTGACGCAGGTGAAACCTTCCCGTTCCGTCCCCCAGAAAATGATGGACAATGACTGTTACATTGGGACTACCAGGGGGGCGCTGTACCTGTAAGTTCGCGTGGTGTGTCAAGAATAACTCATCCAGCTCGTAGAAGGTATGCTCGCTCTCCAAAAGCATTGAAGACCAAACAGATTGTCGGTTATCATTATGAACTTGCATGTACCTGTGCAAAGAAAAACGTTAATTCATCGCTTATAACCGCTCTTGTGGTTCAAGTACGCAGAACAAAACTATTCCTCACAAAAACGCTGTAAGAACTAATGCCGGGCAAAGTACAAAATGCTCAAAACTATTTCTCTCTTGTAAAATTGCTGTCATTATCATTATTACATCAAATATATTTCTATCATTGCTCTTAACCAAAACAGAATTGTTACATGTTATTGCTTGTAACTAAGGCCCCGTCCACCCGTACACGTTTTCGTTCGTAAACGCATACTTCTTTTTAGCTAAAACGCATCGAAAGGTTTCCGTCTACACGAATTCGGTTAGCGTTTACGAATGGTTTACACCCCCGTCCACACGCAAACGCTAAAACGACTCAAAAACGCTAAAAACCTGCACTGAGCATGTGTTATAACTTGAGCATGCGCCATAAGACAGCGTTTACGAAAGTATCCGTTTACGGCTGTCCACACGTAAACACAGTGTTTACGAAAAGATGCGTTTGCGAAAGTATCTACTTTGGAGAGCGTTTGCGTTTACGATGACCCTTTTCATCGTTTACGTGAAGACGGAAGACGTAAACGCATACGAACGTAAACGTGTACATGTGGAGGGGTCCTAAATTGTATGTCTGACAGACATGTTTGAGATATGTTATTATTGCCTTTATAAAAATCTATGGTTACTGATTGCAGTAAAAACGTTTACCTGTGAGTTGCCGTGACGTAAGTTGTGTTGGTGCTCTTGTCATATTTCAGGTCTGCGTACTGAGGTCCACGGGCAGTCTCCTCTACATAAGTCGTGCCCGCCGCTGCATAAGACTTTCCTTGGCCGCCATAAGCTTTATATGCACCGGCATACATGTGCCGAAACCGGATGTGCACTGCAATCCGGCCTCCAGCTCCACCTGAACCGCTTGGCCCGGAGCCGTTTCCACCTCCGACATTTATTTCACCATAACCAGTGAAGTTTGTAGTTTCTATGAGAATGCTCCCTCCACTGCCTCCTCCTGCATTGGAACCAGTCCCGTCCGAGCCCCGTAAAGCCACCAGACCATCAAGCTCGATTTCTTGACCGATTCGCCAGTGTAGCATTCCTCCACCGGTGCCTCCTTGTCCGTCTCCGTTCCCTCCACCACTGCCCAGGTGCACCGGCCGGTACACGGACCCGTAGGGTGTTCCTCCTGATTGGTTAGACTGAAAGGCGCCACCCTCACCACCGTGCCCCCCACCGGAGCCAATCTTATTTGCAGTGTTCCCGCGTCCCGCTCCAATTTCAGCGGGATGCCCCGTGGCATCGAGGATTAGTCTTCCTTGGCTCTCAACCCAAGCCCAGGACGAATCTATTTCTCCATGGTTCATGTTTACCAGTGCGTGGTATTTAATCCTGAAGATCAGCGCCGTGAGGACAAGGCTGTCGTTAATCTTGGAAAACTCCAGGCGCGAGCCTTTCTGAACGTAAATTTCGGGGAATGTGATGTTTCCAGGCAAGGTGAGGAATCGGAATGTTCCATTTTCACGAATTCCCGTTTGTGTTGTTGAGAAAAAAATGACGTCGGAACCTTCTGCAACTTTAAGAAAATGTACACCCACGACGAGACCTTCAAACACGCAACGGGTGCCAAGCAAAGTTAGTGAAGACGGGTAGACAATCTCTGCACCTGCATCAATCCTGTAGCTCACCGGGGCCACACTGTATCCTTTCTCGGACTCCACGACTTGAACGTACATCTTTTGGCCGCGCCGAAGGTGAACAAGTCCCGTGCGATCACCAGTGAAATTGTGAACCACAAAGGACGAGTCATTACCATGAACATGCAGGAGCCCATGATTCTTCATCTCCAGTTCGTCGACTTCGTAATACGTTTTGTTCTCGTTTATGATAATGCTGGGTAGGTCGTGATTTCGGTTCATATTGTCAATGGTCAGTTTCGTGAAAGCTTCGCCAAATACTGTGTGATTAGCTACGTTCACGAGGACAGGCCTATGCGTCAGGCCATCGTTTGTGTCTGTATAATACACAGTTCCCGCCGCGCCAGCTTTGTAACCAAGGCCTCCATACGCTGTATACTTCCCAGAATACTCTCGAAGCCAGGCCACGTGCACAGCCAAACGCCCACCTGCGCCGCCTCCACCGTTACCATGGGAACTCCCGCCATCCACAGAAATCTTTCCGTGGCCAGAGAAGATGATAACATTGAGAAGGACGCTGCCTCCACTGCCGCCTCCGCTGTTGCTGGATAAAGCCGCCGCACCTTCGCTGTCAATAATGCCGTCCAAGTGAAGGGAGTAACCAACGTCAATCTAGAGGAATAAATACGGACAGAAACATCAAGTTAGAAAGAAAGAAAGTTAAAAAACAAATGAAGGAGAGATGGTGAGATTGACAGATATACGATACTAGCAGAAATCTCCTCGTCCTGACAGTTTTGGATGCGTTTATTACCAAGGTTCACGATAATGCAAATAACACAAGATGATCTTCATTAGTCCCCGTTAACTTGGCTTTGATACCTGGGGCTCACAAAGTCTGCCAACAATACAAATTCCTGGGTTGTTTTGGTTGCTATGGCTTCAAACTAAAGCAAATAATCGGTTATCAGTGAAACTGATACAACAATTGCGTAAACTGCGCTTGAGATAACCAAAATAACGATAATGAAGGGAAACGAAGAGTTCCTTGAATCTTACTTTGATTGTACTTCCGCCCTTGCCACCACTCGCCCCACCCCCACCGCTGCCAGGATGAACCGGGTGGACATAGGATCCGTATGCTGTCCCGCCAGAAACTGTAGTAGCTGGTCCTCCCAGACCACCGTGACCAGCACCAGAGCCCGCGCTGTTCAGATAAATTCCAGCCCCCGGGCCTTTTCTAGGTTCAGACCCCCGCCCAGAAGTAGTAATCTTTGAGCTTCCTTCCAGGTGAGCATCGCGCATGGTCATGACGATAGAATCTGCTGAGATAACTGCCTGCTGGCGCATGTAGATAGTATCTACGTCGAGCTCCATGTGCTTAGTGTACTGCAGTTGTGACGTAGCCTCCATTCCGAACAACCCGAAGGATAAAATCCCATCGCGAGGTTGTTCCGCGTATGACTTTCCCTTCATGATAGCACTACTGGCGTTTTGGCCGACATGCAATTCTCTGCCTTCTGTCAGGGTTAAGTTTGAAACGCCCGTTATTCGTCCGTCGAGCTCAAACGTCGGGTTTCCTTTTCCACTGATGTGGAAGTCTGATACAAGCATCACTTCTCCACCGTACTCCACCTTGAAGTTGACTTTTGGGAAGGAGCGCCGCTGGGTCACTTCCTGATACTCAATGTAAAAGACTTGATTTGATTGAATGTGCAGCAGAGAGGAACCATCGCCCAGAATGGTGTGCACAGATATTGAAGGGCGAGCACTCAAACCAAGATCCGCTATTCGGAAAACAGCCTGTTTAAAAGTAAAGCAAAAGATGTTTTAGAGAGACAGGAGCAAACATTTATCCAAAGATCTCGAACTTACTAATGTAAATCTTCCTTATAACACACGCACACATAAACACCCGCTTAGACCACGGTCGCACTTGTGAAATTTAACGAAAATAATTTCTATATTTCAACTTCTCATGTGTGATAACACTTTGCCGCCGACGATTATTTAAGTCGCAACCACACTATAGAAGGAAGCCGCTGTATTGCTCTGGATGCTTAGTTAATTATTAACTAGTCTCGTGCGAACGGGCCCTTACTGAGCAATCCAATAACGTAAAAAGCAGCGCAAAGAATTGTGGTCGAGGTGGTTTCTGCAACAGTTTCTCACGAGCCAGCTCTGTTTACCTCTCCCTGTAGCATCAGCTCGTCAAACCCAAAGTCAGCAGAGTTTTCTTCGGTTAGGTTCTGCTGCACAGTCTTGGGATTCCTCTCGTCAAGCAAGAAAACCTTGGGCGGCTTCGCCTTTTGATTGTCGATGTAGAGCCTCGTGTAGAGTTTCTTGCCGCGAACTTCCTCAACATACACAGTTCCTGAGCCGCCGTGCTGTGTCCCAGGTGCCTGGCCTCCTAATGCTTCCAGGCCTCCGCGATATTCGTCTTTCACCAGCACGTGTACAGCGATACGCCCACCTGACCCACTGCCACCGATAGCATTTCCGTACGTATTCCCAGTCCCACCACGGGCAAAGACCAAGCCGTGGCCACGTAGGTATCCTGTTGTGATCCAAACACTTCCTCCGCTGCCACTTCCGCTTCCTGTAAAAAGAGCAAGTTTTGTGTCAAACAATATTAAAGGCATTTCTGAGTTGCCCTTTTTTTAAGCGAGAAGCTAGTGTGAAACCTTTCTTTTGAAAATTAGTCTCCTTCCCATGTTCACTTTCGTGCAAATCAAACTTATTTTCACTGGTAAGATTTCACACTAGGCCTCGTTTTGAAGCAGAGGCATCAGGCATCTCGGAAATGACCTATTGATTTCACAAAATTTTACAAAAACTTCTGAGTAAAAATCAATGAAAATGTGTCAATATATTTTTCTGTTTGACAGATTTACTATACTGACGACAGAACTACGACAACACGTTCGTTTCTTAACACAAACCTGAGTTCGTTGGTGCATTGTCTGCATTAACTGTTATCACTCCATCCAAAATAAAAGCGAAACCAACTTTTATACGCAAACGGCCACCACCCCGACTTCCGGGAACTCCATTTGGACCGTCACCTCCTCTGGCACCAGGCAGAATAGGCTGATAGAGAGAGCCGAATTCTGCGCCTCCAGCGTCCACTTTCCCGTCACCTCCTGGTGTACCATGGCCCGCTCCTGAGCCCCCACTTGCACTGTCATTACCAGATCCCAGGCCTTTGGTTGTCGCACCTCGACCATTGCAGTTTAACGTAGCATCAGGCTCCAGGTAAAGGTCCGTGGCTTCTATCTCAAAAAACTCCGCGGTGAACAGGCAGTTGAACTTGATGTCCTGAAACATGGTCATATAAAGTGAGTAGAAAGGATGGAACTCAACCCAACACCTTATACCAAGAAAAGTTCACTCTTTTCTTTCAAATTTTATTAGCGTAGTGGACACTATGCCTGATTCCTTGTTCAAACAAAACCTGATGCGACCATCAACTCATTAGTTTACGACCAGCTCACCAAAGTTTACTTACCATTTTTTCTCATCTCAAGTGAACGAACGACCAAAAATCAGTCGTTCACTCGACTATACTTCTACGCAGAATAACCTCTAATGTAATTATGGGCGCCCAAAACAAAAACCATAACTCAACAGCGCACGCACGAACGTTTAGAGTTCTAAATCACGCTAATTTCGCTCGCCATAATTTCGACGGGAAACTCTGGTAGCTCCGGTATAGAGGCCTACGTCGCGCATTGTACATAACTCTGAATATAAACCCAAACTTCGCACTTACCAACAGACTGACGACAAAGTGGACACCCATGGGGGGAGGGTAGTTTATGACAGTGCCACTCCCGAACTCCAAGGTCGAGAAACTCAGCGTGCCGTACTCATCGATGAATTGATAACGATCGTTCTGAAATGACGCCGTGTGCGCGTAAGGACCGATGTGGATTTTCCTACCGAAAGCCACGTGAAAATGTTGGACATTTATGAGGCGTCCATTCCAGTCGAACGCCACACTCCCAATACCAACCACGTGGACTGAAGTTGACATCATTACAAACGCTCCCCGGTCGATCTTGAAGTTTGCCGCCGTCCTAGTGATCGTGTACGCGGCCTCCTTGTACTCCGCCTGCAGCGTTTGGTTGCTATGGATATGCACAAGACCCGTTCTATCACCAACGATTTTATGTACCGTCAGACTCATCGGTTGTCCATCCGGGACCAAGTGAACTGACGCGCTTCCCACCAGATGGAGCTCATCAAAAACGTATGACGTCATGTTCTCATCAAGCGTGACGTAACTGTCCCATGCCCTTCCCTTGTTGTCAAGACGCAACACTGTACGTTCGTACTGGTTTAAAGTGTCCCGGATGTACACTGTGCCAGGCCCGCCCGCGTAGCCCTTCAAGTTGTTTGCACTATTTCCCGCACTTCCCCCAGTAGCTGTATACGCTCCTAAGTATTTGTTTTCGTTTGGTGTGTGAATGGCAATGCGTCCCCCAGCACCACCCCCTGAGACAGATCCATCGCCGCTGCCGCCATTAGTATTTGCGAGGCCGTGCCCACTAAACCGTCCACACTTGAGCAAAATACTGCCTCCACTACCTCCCCCAGCGTTAGAGCCACCAGAGGCGTCTTCACCAGTTGCTTCTATAACTCCATCAAGATACAAGTGATCACCGACTTCTATGTCAATGAGCCCACCACCATTTCCGCCAGCGGAGGTGCCACGACAGCCAGGCGTGCCGTAATTTACTGGTTTGAACAGGCTGCCATAATAAGCGAGGGTATTTTCTCCACTGTGACCTGCAATTAGACAGATAATACAGTCAGTCAAAAATAAAAAAAGGAAAAAGCTTATGAGAAACTTGATTTTTTAATTTCAATTTGCTCTCAATGCGATCACTTGAGTTCGTTACTTCACAAATCAGAACTTACTGTTATAAGCTGTTGAATTTACATCGAGGGTTAGATAGGTAATTCATAACTATACATAAACAAATACATAGATACGAATATACATACCAGACAGATTGATGGGGTGGTTGACAAACAGACAGGCAGATTAATAATCGCCAGAGTTGTGTTAAAAAAAGTGACACTAAAATTGCGGACAGTTTATGAATGGCAATAATACTGCATATTCGTTCCAAATAATTATTTCTGATCCGCTCCCCTTACCTTTGCCTCCTTTGCTGCCATAACTCCCACCAGATCCGCGGCATGAATCTGGCACCGCAGGTCCGACCTGGGGTGTTGGACGGTCCGAACCAGAAGCTGTGATTTTACTGCCAGATTCCAAGAGAAGTGACGTCACACTGACGCGGAACCTATCCGCGACCAAGGTGGAACCGTATTTCATATGCAAGAGGCCGACATCGCATCGTATTCCTTGTTCGTGAGGGAATAATAGCTCAGTGCCGTCTTGTATCTCAAGTGTAGCAAGAACAAAAGACCCGACGTTTGACACTACTAGAGTGGTATTGTGAAAGTCAGCCGAGTGCGCGTTGTGAAGGAAGCGGGATTTTAGTCGCTTGGTGATGAAGAGGTTTGTTACGTCAATCATCCGTCCGTCCAGGGTGAAAGATGAATCCCCAATTAGTTGTGAAGTACCCTTGGCGCCATCTCCTATCACGTACAACGACGCGCCAAAAACCATTTCAGCACCATTGTCAATGCGCAGATTAACCGCTGGTTTGGACACGCTGTGCTCTGTATCCGATGCTTCCAGATACATCGTCTGATTCATACGAGCGTGAATGAGGCCAGTTCTATCACCGAAGAGCCTCTTCATCTTCAGTACATTTTTCTGGCTTTTCACAACCATGTTAACAGCGGCTCTCCTAAACAGATGAAGCTCCGAAAACTCGTATGACGTCGCGTTGACCTCGTCCAAGGTTACAGCATCTTTCACGGATCTCATGAGGTTGTCGATTCTCAGTTGAGTGTAGGGAAGTTTAAACCGAATGTCTTGTAGAAAGACTGTCCCTGGACCACCGAAGGAGCTTTGAGGCGACGTTCCACCAAAAGCAAGGTACGTTCCCTTGTAGATGTTTAGAGTTGTGTACACTGAAATCCTTCCTCCAGAACCGCCACCGGTGTTTAGACCGTCACCATCCCCGCCGTTCACAGTCAACACTCCAAATCCTAAGAAGAGTCATTGCCATAGCAACGAAGGAAACTTCGTATCAGTCAGCTGAGAAAACAGCATCAACTTAGAAAAATGTTAAAATTATTGTTTTACAACCCATTATACACTGTTCAGATTTGTACTGGTCCCAGCTTGTTTTCAATGGGAAACCAGAAGCTGAGTTTGGCCGTCACGCAACTACATACAGTCAAAGCTCCCGTAAACGGACACCCTTGGGAAGCAGAAAAAGTGTCCGTAACTGGAACTGTCCGCTTACCAGAATGTATAAACACAGAGTTTGAACGGGGTTTCGTGGAAGCGTCCGTAAGTAGAGCTGTCCGCTTGTGAGAGCGGTCGACCCAGAGAGTTTCGACTGTACTTAAAATTTTGATAAAATTGAAATTTTTGAAGAAAAAAAACAATGTCACACTTGTGACTTCCATAATTGGCAAAAGCAATGAAAATATTCTCACGACTAATATCAAATAAGTGTTCATTTTTTCAATGACACATGCTTTCTAAACGTGTGCTTTTACTCACCCTCGAAGACGTCAGTCGTTAACAAAATGCTCCCTCCGCTGCCTCCTCCTGCATTAGTTCCACTGCCTGCACTCTCGCCAGTTGCTGTTATGGTTCCATCGTTGATCAATTCATTCCCAGATTCAATTCGAATGTACCCGCCGCCACTTCCACCAAGACGGCCACCGGATCCACTTCCTCCTCGGCGACCAGATTCCACAGGGTTTAAGACCGATCCATGGTAGGACCCTCCAGGGCCACCGGACCCAGAACCTCCATTACTAGCGTGCCCGGCACCGGCACCCACTGGAAGAGGAGAAACCTCCTTTGAAGGGGCTGAATTTCGAGCAGCGTTGTCACCGGCAGCACTAAGCAGTCCTCCTCTTTCAACGTCAAGTTTCGAAGTTAAGATTTTAAAGTGATGAGCTGAGAGCGATGAGCTATATTTTACGTTCACAAAGCCCACGAACATTCTTACTTCGACTTCGTCCTCCATTGTAAGAGTGCTACCGCTGAAAAGCTTCAGATTAGAAAACAGAAACGTTCCTGGTTTCTCATCTTTTCTAGACGTGTGCGCGCCTTTGTGAAGTCTGACCACTCTATTTTGCGTTACGTAAAAGTTAAGGATACCTGACAAGGTACCGTTACAGTCTAAAGCAATGGCGCCATTACCGACGATGTACACGGTCGTTGCCATTACTGCCTCGCCTCCACTTTCAATCTTGAGGTTCACCGGAGTCTTTGTTGTAGTGCGCTGTGCTTCGACCACTTCCATAATGGTCCTGTGGTTGTTGTAAATGTGGAGTAAACCAGACCGGTCGCCAAACAATTTCCTTATTTTCAACTCTTGCGGTACGTTAGATTTGGGCACTTCTGCCATGCGAACGGCTGCTTTTCTATACATGTGCACTTCATTAAAATCGTAAACAATGGAGCTCTCGTTAAGGGTGACATAGTTTGCCCAGTCTTGGTCCAGATTGTCAATGTGAAGTTGATTGTACTCTAATTTGTTCCGAAGTTCCCGGATGTATACGGTACCAGGTCCCCCCGGTTTTCCGCTACTTTTAGATAATCCTCCAATGGATTGGAGTTTTCCACGGTAGCTATAAAGTGAATTCACGTGCACTGCGATCCGACCACCGGCTCCACAGCCCCCGAGACCATCTCCACGACCACCATCGGCCGAAACTAATCCGGTTCCACTGAACTCTTTCGCGACCGTAATGAAGATACTTCCGCCACTTCCACCACCGCCATTTGAGCCAGATTCTGCATGCCCTCCATTAGCGGTGATGAAACCGTCATTCGCAACCACATCTGCTACGATACGGATTGTGCCACCACCATTTCCACCCGTGCTTACAGATGTTCCGTCTCCACCAGGTCTGCCTGGTTGGTTAGGGGTGTAAATTGTTCCGTAAGGTTCTCCAGCTTTCAGTCCATTTATACCAGACCCACCTAAACTTGCATGGCCCGCCCCGGAAGCACCACTGCTTGAACTCTGTCCATTCGAACCCACGCTACCTTTATCGGAAATGATATCGTTTGCCCTGAGTGTTGCACCTCGCCCAATGATCAGTTCCTGCGCCTTGATGTTGATAAACTTGCCTGGAAGCAACACACCATTTTTCATATCCATGCGTCCCACATTGATTGACAGAATTTCCGGTGCACCAAAATCAGAACCGCTCTTTAACGTTATGCTGGCAAACTGCTGCGTACCAGGCGAACTAAGAAAAACAAAATTATCGCCTTCCATGAGTGCAGTTTGGGATGTAGTTCCAAACTTAACTGCGCTTCCAGACTCCACGACCAAGTTCCGCACGTTTGAGAGTTTTCCATCCAAAGTAAGAGTTGCACCATCGACGGTTAGATTGGAAGCCAAAACCAGATTGGCACCCTGTTCGACGTATACATTAGTAGTCAGGGTGAGATGACTTTCTTTAGCTTCCAAGACTTCAGTATACATAGTTTGGTTGGCCCTAAGAGCCACTTCGCCTACACCATCGGATGTGAACGTAGCCACGTTGATGGTGAGCTGTTCTTTTCGGAGGTTGGCAATCTCAAACCGGGTATTTCCCAACAATTTCAACTCATTAAAGGAGAAAGATCTCTTGTCCAGTTCTGAGAGTACAGTGGTCGGCTTTTCATTTCCAACAAGTAAATTGTGTATCCACAAACGTTCCCTTGGAATTTGGTTGCCGTTGTCGTGAATGTATACTGTTCCACTCGCTCCTAAACCACCGCCGTCACCTCCGCGAGTGCGCAATACGCCTTCAAAGCTCATTTTTGCCTCAAGATACAGAGCAATGCGGCCTCCGCTGCCCCCACCTCCCCGGCTATTCCCAGACCCGCCGTCTGCACTGATCAACCCATTGCCTCGCACATCCTTGGCAGAAATCCAAATACTTCCAGCGCTCCCTCCACCAGAGTCCACACTGGGTCCTTTTGCGCCATCAACAGTTATAGTTCCTTCAATTAGGAACGATCTCACAACTTGAAGGTGTACGTATCCTCCCCCTGATCCACCAGCGCCTGATACAGAGCTCCCTCCGCCACTTCCGAAGTCTTTTGGTTCGTATACAGAGCCATACCAGACGCCTTTCCTGTCATTAGAAAGTCCGCCAAACCCTCCATGACCAGCCCCAGATCCCATTGTCTGAGTCCTCCTGCCGGCACCAGCACCAGTCTCACTATCAAATCCTTGACCAAGAAGATCCAAAGTTGCCCCAGGATGCACAATGACGTCCGATGCCCTGATATCAAGCCAGCTGCCTTGTAGCACTGCTCCAAAGTTTAGCTCTAGTCTTCCGAGTGTTAGAGGGACTTCTTTAAGTCTGGCATTTCCAAATGACAGGAGGCCATTGTTCTTGACGCGCAAGGATGAAAATCTGTACTCACCTCGTTCGGTCTTAAACGTGTACTTTCCATCGATGTATCGAGCTGTGCGGGCGGATGGAGAGAATTCGAACGTCCTGTTTTCGCCAATTATCATGTCCAGGATTCCAGTCAGAGTCCCAGCAAAGTTGTTTTTGCTGCCGAGAAAGGTTACCGTATCGGGAACACGAATTTCGCCATCTTGGTCCACATGGAAACTACACAGAGGATTTAGATACTTGGAGAGTGGTTCCACGGTAAAGGTGACATTGTCCTGCACATGAATGATACTGTCCGAATCAGTGACCAACTTATCAGCTAACATGTCCTTTTCCAGATGCAAGGTGACTTTACCATTCAGCCTGAGCTCATTGAACCGGTACGACTCTACGGTACTTTCGTTGAGAACAACCGGAAGAGAAGACGATGTAAGAACGCCACTATTATCAAGGAAAAGTTTCTTCGAGCGGAATCCTGCTCGTGTTTCCTGGATATAAACCGTCCCGGGTGATCCACTTCTTGAGTTTGAGTTGCCCCCTTTCGCAATGTAAGAGCCATCATATTTGTATGTCCCAGTGATAAGCAATGATATTCTACCCCCACCTCCACTTCCAGTCTGGATTCCACCGTTTCCTCCTTTAGTTTCAAACCTTCCTCGGCCAATGAGTATCTTAGTAACACTTACATCAATACTTCCACCACTTCCTGCACCAGTCGTAGTGTTGTCTGCTTGACGACCGTTTGAAGAAACAATTCCATCCACAATAACTGTCCCAGCTTGAATATTAATTATTCCTCCACCAGCTCCGTAGGAAAGATCGCCTGCAGAAAGTGTTCCACCGCCACTTCCAAACTCTGTGGTCTTGTACAGAGAGCCGTAGATTCGACACTTTTTAATAGCAGCGCCCCCTCCACATCCGCCATGGCTACCTCCGCTTTTCGAGTTTCCGAAACCAACACCAGGTCCTTTACCAGCCGGATGTCCAAGGCCATCTGTTCTCAGAGTTCCACTGAACGCAATACTCAAGAGTGGCGTCCTTACTATCAAGTACCGGCCTTCCAGGATGCCTCCAAACCCTACGTCAATCGAGACAGACCATATCTCTACGGGATTCCTTTTGGCAATGTCTGATTCAAAGCGAATGTGTCCTCCCCCCGAGACTTTGAGTGACCTGAAAGAGTATTTTCCCGCGGTCCCACCCTCTGTACCTATTATCCCGGTTTCAGCAATCACAGCTAGAGCTTTCTGACCAACGGTGATCTCTTGGCCACCAACAAGCCTCCCAGCTAGATAAAGGGAAGGAGTCGCTTGAGTTTGTGTGATAAATAGCTTCGGCGACAAGTTCAGTATTGCACCATCGTCTACAATCATCGCCCAAGGAAAAACAAATGGTTTTGAGGACACCGCCTTTCCGACTCCTAGTGTGAGAGTTTGATTGGCGTGCACACTGAGACTTCCAGTTCTGTCGCCCTCCAGTAGCCGGATCTCAATCTTCATTATGACGTTTGGCACTGATGCGACCTCGAGACGGGCTCCGTTGACGAGTCTGAGCAAACGCATCGTGTAAGAGATCTGTTGCTCGTGCATGATCATAGTTTTCGCTTCAGTTACTCGCTCGCCGTTGTCAACAACGGTTGTGTTCAGCGGTAAACCAACCGCATATTCCCGGATGAAAACGGTTCCCGCTGCTCCACATGCTCCTCCGCAGCCACCATAAGCCATCACGTGTCCCGTGAAGGGTGACTTGTCAGTGACGTACAAGGCGATCCGTCCTCCTGATCCTCCAGCGGATGACTGTAGGCCTTTCCCTCCGTTTGATTGAAATGTTCCGTGCCCCGTTAAAACACCTGCATGTAGAAGCACACTGCCTCCACTTGCTCCCCCACTAGCGTCATCTCCACCATCTGCAGACACAGTCCCGTGCAGTGTCAGTGTTTGCGAAATATTTAGAAGTACGACTCCGCCACCGCGGACACTGTTTCCACTTCCGTAATGGTTTGGTTTGAACACAGAGCCGTACGCATCACCACCGTCTGCACCAGCACCTTGTCCACCGTGACCACAACCATGTCCAACACGTTTGGCAACACCAGGACCCCCTTCAAGGTAGCCACCAGTGTCTGAACTGACTTTGGCATTGCTATCCACAATCATGTTATTGGCAACGATAGTAAGACGTTTCATCGAAGACTTTGACGAATGACCGAGCGTCGAACCTTTATCTAGTACAATACTGTCCGACTGTAGTTCAACACCGGATCCCAAAAAGCTTAGGCTAGCATCTGTTCGCAGGATCAAGGAATCCAGGTGGAATCGCTTGTTCGACAGTCTTTTCGTTATTGTTGCATTGGAGCTTACTTCTGCCTTGGCACCTGCGTCTAACTCTAATGTGTTGGTGTTCAACTGGCCGGTTGCCTTGACATGGAACGAATTGGATTTGCCAACAATAGGTTCTACAGCATCTAGCAGTCCTTTCAGTAGCAACGAAGGAGTTCCAGGGCCACTGAAAACTGTCCGACTACGAAAGAACAAAGACGCTCCTGATTCGATCTCCAGATCGCATCGAATTTCATTCTTCTCTCCCAGAACATGGAAGACTGCTGTTCGGCTTCCACTTGTGAAAATGATTTTTCCTGTTCCATCCGTTACCAGAGTTTTCACGGAGAGGTCTTCAGAGCGTGTACTAAACACAGCTGCATTTTCAACATGAAGTTCATGAAAATAGTTGGCTGAAACATTGGGCAGAATGATAGGTGTGTGACCTTGACCTTTGAGAATTAATTTGTCATACACCTCTCTTCCTTGATGTTCACGAACGAAAATTGTCCCAGAGGAGCCGTCACCATTTTGCCTTCCCCCATTAGCTTCATAAGTGCCACGGAAGGCACTGGATCCTTGCGTTATATTGATGCTAATTCGTCCACCTCCGCCGCCGGTACCAGGGTACGAACCACTCCCTCCATTTACTCTGAAAAGTCCGAAACCTTGCAACGATGCTGTGTGAATTTGAAGGCTTCCACCACTCCCTCCACCTGCATTTCCAGATCCTGTACCACCACTAGCATCTACAAGTCCATCATTGATAAACTCGTCTGAGGTAATAAGCAAAGCTCCACCTCCTTTGCCCCGATTGCTTACGCTGCCTCCTCCAACAGAACCGTAATCTACTGGGGACTCTAGACGTCCATAAATAGATTCAAGGTTGGTATCCGTACCACCGTGACCTCCATAGCTTCCTCCGCTGCCAGGCTTGGCTTGCACTGCATTCTCAAACTCCGAAGTCATCGCAAGAATCGAACCTCCTGAAAAAACAACAAGCTTGGAAACTTTCAGGTTGCTTATGGTGTTCTTGTTTGAAGATGCTTCAAAGCCAAACGCTGCTCCACCTTGAATCTCCAACGAGTTATAATAATAGCTTCCTGTCTTCAGTGTGCAACTTTGCCCCGCAATTAGGATGAAGTTAGTGTAGTTACACGCGATGTAATACGTGACATTGTAACGAGTCTCGTTGACAATACTGTATCTTGTAATCCACTTGATGTAAGATTCCTTAACCCCACTGTTGTTTCTGAATGCTGTCTGTGATATCAGTCGTGATACATTTTTGCTGACGATGTACGAGATGTTGCTTTTTTTGTAAACGTGCTTGCCAACACCACAAGGGTTGTACAAAGTGGGAGATGCCTGTGCAACAACTTCGTAGCCATGGGGACAGTCCTGTCTACCAAGCACGGTACCTCGCTGGTGAATTACTTTCGTGATCGCCTTTAAAGCTATGTTGGGGTCAAGGTTTCCTTCGTAGTCCACTTGAAGGAAATCAACTTCAAGAGTAACTTTTTGAGGTGTAGTTGTAGTCACAAAACCATCCTTCTTAACGCGGAAAGACTTAAAGACTAAACTGGACTTTCCTCCTGAGGGTGTCTTTCTGTAGCCTGTATGACCAGGATACTGGACTTGCAGTTTGCCACCTCCAGCAATCACAATATCCGTCACACCGACCAGGCTTCCAACCAAGGTCACTTGCGTGTTGTCACTAACCGTTAACGCCTTTGGTAAAGAAATAACTCCTCCATTACTGACAAGTACGTTGAACTCTAACTCCAAACTTGGGAGAATGACCGCCGTAACACCCACATAGACATCGTGGAATTCGTTTATCACCAGCCAGCCTGTCTTGTCGCCGGTTATTTTGTCTGTTATTAACGTCATTGGCCTGCCAGGTTCACAAGAAATCATAGACAATGAACTCGCCTGAAGAAGCTTGACCTCATTTAAGATGTGATCACCTTTCTTAGGATCACACACGAGCGTGCTGGAGGTATTCACAGTTGACAGACCGCCGTTATTCAGCATAAGCTTGGTGTGCGTGTTCTTAGCATCTGTTTGTTGTATGTAAAGCATTCCAGATGCGCCATTCTTTTTTCCATTTCCTCCGTGGAGAGTGAAAGTGAACAGCAGGGTGGAGTTCTTGTGGTAAATGGCAGCAAAGCCACCGCTTCCCCCGCCGCCTGACGTCATCCCTCCGTCTCCCCCAGTGACGTCGATGGTACCCATGCCTTTCAGAGAGGCTGCAGTGATGCGCAGACTCCCTCCCGCACCCCCACCACTGGATGAATCTTTCGCCTTGGTTCCTCTACATGACAAGAGAAGTAAGTGCGTGATTAATTTTGTACAACTGTGAGTGGACTTGAGTGATAGAGGAGTTAAAAAACACAGGTTTCCTGTGAATGAAACCCAAAAACCTTACCAATAGTTCTATTACTACACTAGATTATACAGGGAAACCTCTTCGTACTTATATAATATAATATAATATAATATAATATAAATGACATAAATAAACCATACAAATAAAAAATATATACGACACTAAGAATGCTGGTCACAGTATCTAAATGTAATAATCTAAAAGTCGGTCAATGGCAAAGGATGAAACAGAAAGGTACAGCTAGTACTCCAGACCACACCCACTTACAATATTCATGCTATGCTGTTTATGTAACGATAAATAATAACAATAATTACAGTAAAACATGTAATAAGTGGCCCTATATTAAGCGGACACCCTGCATTCAGCGGACAGTTGTCTAAGTCCCGAAAATCTACTCCCAAGTAGGATACTGTAAACTCTACCTGTACTGGGGCACACCTGTATTAAGACACTTCACAATTCCCCAAGGGTATCCGCTTAATACTGGTTGACTGTAGTTACATGTAATAATGTGAGTTGCACGAAATTGCTGCTAAGCTAGTTTATTCAGTGCAGTCAGTTAAACGATATGTCTATCCTTACCTGGAGGAGATTGTTCCATCTAACCATATTGTCCCCGTTACTGTCAAGTTAAGGAATCCTCCGCCGAAACCGCCGTTGCACGATGGAGCAGATCGTCCGGCACGGCCCGCTAATCCAAACTTGGCAGGCAGAAAAGTTGAGTCAAACGGTTCTTTGCGCAGGGCTCCTATACCCAGACCTCCATAGCCAGCGTGACTGCCACCAGAACCACTGTAATAAGCATTTGTTGGAGCACAACTGTGGCCATGACCGTCAAAGCTGATTTGACCAAACTGCTCAACTCTTACTTTTTTAGCAGTTATCGAGACGTTTTTTCCTTGTAAGCTTCCACCGGGGTTTATAAGGAGCACTTCAGTTTTCAGGTGGTATTTTGAAGATGCTGCTGTCAGAAGTAAGTTGCCACCGTTCATCAGTGTGATGGACTTGAAATCAAAAACCATCGGTTGCAAAGTACCCCGATCTTGTGCTGCGGAGTTCACTCCAAAATTCACAGAACATTCAGAAATTGTTAGATCTTGAACACCAACTAGGTATCCTGCATCCAGAGTCAGAGAGTTCTTGTGTAGCATGATTCGCGGCGGTAGCCTGATGTAACCCGATTGATAAATCCTTGGGTTAAGTGGAATGTAGTAGTCTGTTTCTGCCACCGCCAAAAACTGCTTGGGTCCCACATGGACGAAGCCAAAGCTGTCTCCTTCAAACGTCCCAGAGAACTTTCTGAAGGTATGCAACCGCACTCGACGGCTATCCGGTTCAATGGCTAAGTGAGCAGAACCTCCAAGCTTCACTTCATCAAAAGTAAACCCTTTGTAGACCTGATCTCCAATGTTAACATCATCAAGGTTCGCTGCTACAGTCTGCTGTCCGAGGGTGCTTTGAGTCAACCATGTCCTTGCACTGTCTTGTGAGAGATCCGTGAAGCTATCAATCTGCATTTTTTCAGGAGCTCGGCCGAGATTTTCAACTTGCAAAACACTGTAGTCTTTCTCGGTGTTCTTGCTAAAGACGGTACCCGCCGCTCCGGCCTCCACTATAGACTCCCCGCCATAGGCTGTTAGCTGACCACTGAATAAGGATGTCTGGTAATAAACTGCAATCCGACCACCACTCCCTCCACCTCCTCCAGCACTCCCACCGCTGCCACCATTTGCCTGTACGACTCCTGCTCCCCCAAAAGTTCCGGCTTCAAGGAAGATGCTGCCGCCACTGCCACCACCGTTCGATGAACCAGTCTCAGCACTTTTACCGTTCACCTCGATGTTTCCATCCAGCAGTAACTCTGTTGTGTTAATATGCAGGACACCACCACCAGGTGTGACATCACCACCTCCGGAGCTTCCGAAAGATTGAGGCCTCATCACGTGACCATAGAAGGCACCAGTAGATGGCTGGTCCCTTCCACTTCCTCCTCGGCCGCCGTGGCCACCGCCTGATGATCCCGTGGAAGGATGAGTGACGCCTACTCCTGGACCAAGGCCGGCTACGGAACCCTGTGACAGATTAAGGTAGAAAAAAAAATTAGCTCTTCTGAAGATTTTCTTTGAAATGTGCTTGTATTTGCTTGCCCTTGCTCACTGCGTGGATTTAACTACACTTTTGGTGACCGATACGTCTTCCCATGACAACAGCTCCAAATCTGTTACACAGTACTAGAGGATCAACATTGACAAGAGGAGCGGGAAATTTGATCAGATTAAACGCAAATTTACTTAAAGTAACAAACGCGAAATTTAGCATTTTTTAACGAGTATCCCATTTTGCGTTTGATTGTGTAATCTTTACTGGAGAAGTTTTCCTCTCGAAAAGGAGAATACAGACACATGTACGAAATATCAATGTGAAGACTGCTGTCCGAGTGGTGAGACAAAAAGCAAATTATTAAAAAAAGGAACAAATGGAAAAGGACTTAAGTCAGTCTGTTATTAAAAATTAGCCTGCTCTTTTTCATTAATTATTTTAATTTATTTTAATTATCCCCGAACGAAGTGAGGGAAATATTTATCCCCGAACGAAGTGAGGGAAATATTTACGACGCTAATGCATCATAGTCGGCTCATTTGAAGACTCCAAGCGCGTCGCCATCTCGAAATCTAATGTTCGTGTGTTTGTTTGTGGGTTTGTGTGTTTGTGCGATGCGACCTTTTTAGGCCAGGTGCCTAAGGCAATGTCCAAATAAGGCTATCGACTACCGCCATGTTTTTAAGAAAGATTTGAACAAAGCAACAATTGTACGTAACTGCGCTCACGAAAATGAATTTGAAAACTAGAAAACTTGAAACAGAACGGTCTCGCGAAGCTCGTCTTCAAAAGAGAAGGGAACAGGCACTTCAAGAGCAAAAGCGGACCGAAGAAAAGACTCCGCAGAGAAAACAGCGCATGAATGCCGATCGAAAGCGACATGAAGAGAAGCGGGTAACACAGACAACTCCGCAAAGAGAACAGCGCTTGAAAGCGAATCGAGACCTTCAGGAGAAAAAGCGGGCCGAAAAGAAGACTCCGCAAAGACAACAGCGCATGAATGCCGACCAAAAGCGACATGAACAGAAGCGGGTAACACAGACAACTCCGCAAAGGGAACAGCGCTTGAAAGCAAATCGGGAGCTTCAGACGCCGTTTTGTGTTAAACTCAGATACTTATTTAGAAAGGACAAGCAACAAAGGTTAGTCAGTGGAAATTGAACAATCACCGTGACAAATATATTCTATCCCGTATAGCTTGTAACTCGGTCACTTCAAGAATGTATTAAAATCTGTATGCTTATCATTTTCCTTCGAAGTATTGTTTTACTACGCTTCTGTCGCCAGTTTCGGCTACCGTATTCGCTCAGAGCAATCGGAACTTGGAGCCTTGAATGATTTAGTCAGATGTCTTATTTTTCTGTAATCTGACACGCGGTGATTGCAGCGAGAATCGTTCACAAGCCCTTAGAAGTATTACTGGGTCACTCTGAAGCCCGTGTATAATTTGAAGTAAACTGTTCAAGTTTTGCTTTGATTCTGGGAGAAATCTTGCTGTTTTGAGTGGGTTCACATGCAAAACAATTCGAGCCTATTAAATATGCATGCCTGAGTCTGGTGAATGCCTTCCAGAGTAAAATCAAATCGCACAGGAAGCCTATTTAATTGTACTGCCTATGAATTCAAAATTAGAAAATCAGTGTTCCTTTTTTACCAACTTCAAACTTTGAGTATTAAATTTTGAGAACGTGCTTGGCAGACTGTAGGAATTAATTTGACGTGCCGACCGTGGGAAATACGTACTTCGTCACGCAATCGATTCTTTTTTCAACGCAAAAGTATAACACACCATTCTTTTTCTCCTTCCTTTGCGTGTAGCACTTGAGTTCGAAGAAAAGATTGAGTCGTCATTTCGGTAAAACAAAGGCTACTCTTGTTGGGAGTTACCAAAGTAAAAGTCCCATCAATGGCAGAGTGAGGGGGTATATGCGATTATCGTATTTCTAGTAGTTTAATAATTTTAATAATTTTAACTTATTTCGTATTTGTTTATTAGTTTTAAAAGTTGATGATTCAGGGGCTGGACGATTACTAAGTTGAGATTTGCGTTTGTCAGTAACAGAATTATTTTTCTTAAACCAAATTTACCTTATAGTTCAAATCAATGACTCCTGATTGTTCAATTATAACTGTTTGAGCCCACACGGTAAGGCGGTCAGCCATCAGCACTCCTCCGCTTCGTATCCACAAAGACTCGCACGTGACAAAGAGACCAGTGACGTCACTCTGGATTTCTACTGTGCCGCCACCCTGAATCTCAATTGCGCCGAACGCTATGGCACGAGTCCTGTTTCCATTAGGGGAGATAAGTTCCCTGGAATATACAAGGAATTAAGATGAACGTAGAGCAAGAAACTGTTTAAAGTAGCAAGTATAAAGACGGAGTGAAAATACAAATAGAAATACCAAAGAAACACAAAAGAAGAATAGTCGTGAAAGATATCAAACATTATTATATAGACACGAGTGTTTTACTGGAAAATATACCGTGCGTAAAATCCATACGAAACTACATCCGGGACCCGAGTGGCGTATTTTCCATATCCTCACCAGTGAAGATATCGTTGGTATCATTTCCCGCTTTTGCACGGTTGTTTGTGCAATTTCTCATAAAACACTCGTGTCTAATATAATAAAAAGAAAATTACACAGCGGCTTGAAGATATGGATTTTATTTTCTCGTGGTGAAAACAATATTTTACTCACTCGCGAAGCGCTCGTTCGTAAAATATTGTTTTTACCACTCGAAAATAAAATTCATATCTTCGCGCCGCAGTGTAATATCCTCTATTTACGTTCCTTACAACGGCTACGTTACAGAAGAGTTAGTCGTGACTTGATACGAGTAGTTACGACGAACCCTTATCCATCATGACACAGTGTCTACTTGGGCATACGCAGTAGACACAACAAAACCTGTCCAGTGAACGACTAAACAAGAAATGGGGTTCCCTCACCTCAAGATTAGTTTGCCTTTGTTTCCTACAGTGACATTGTGAGCTCCAGTAAGACTGCCTGCCACAATCGTCTTAATACCGTCGATGAACAGCTGCTGAGGAAGCTTCAAGTCTCCCTTAGGGTACACGTTCACTCCCCACAGAAGCTCTGGCTGATCAGCGGAATTTTCAGAAAGCGTCATCTTCAACCCTTGGTTTTCACGAACATGCAGAATACCAGAGCGGTCACCCTGAATTCCGCCAATGTCCCAGCGAATAGGCGAGCCAGGGGGAGTTGTCATGACAACAAGCTGTGACTGACCGCGGATGTCAACCTGAAAAGAATCCACATCAAGATTAAGCAAGGATATCTTACAACTGGTTCTATACAAACTTGCAGCCAGAAAAGATCCCATAACATACTAGCTTTTAAAAACCGTCATGTACAGTAAAGGTAATTTGCATGAATTAAAGTTCAGTAGACAAAGTAAGAATATATCCCTACTTGCCATAAGTTCCGAGGGAACAATGCCAATCATTTAGAAATCTGCTCTAATCATTTTCGCAGAATGACACAATATAAGGTATTCATTATCCAGGAAATAGAGAAAACCTTACTTCGTCAAATGCCATCACAGTGGTTCTCGCTTCTGGTGTGAGCCAAGTTCTTCCGCCATCACGTAGCACATCCTGAATGTCATCAGATGCGGGTGAACCAACATTGCTGTTATCCACAAGCAGCTTCGTGGTTTTCTTGTACTTGTTATAAAACAAAATCGTACCCGCTCCACCGGAATCACCACCACTGGATCCACCAAAAGTTTCAATCTTCCCACCGAAAGTGCTGTTATCAAAATCGATGGCAATACGTCCTCCCCCTCCCCCTCCCCCTCCTCCTCCAAGATTCTTCCCACTACCGCCCGACGCTCTGACAACACCATTTCCAAGAAAAGTCGATGACGTCATCCACACGCTTCCTCCACTGGCTCCTCCCGCCTCGTTTGTTGCACTGTCTTCACCAACTGCAGTCACTAGTCCGTCTATGTTGATAAAACCTCGGGCAGAGAGTCTGATTACTCCGCCGCCATTGGACGACAAGCTACCGCTGCCATGAGAACGAGGCTGATGGACCGAGCCATACGCTTGTCCTGGGGATGATGAGTCGGTTCCATAACCTCCTCGGCCAGCGTGTCCTGCGCCGGCAGAGTCTGTCAGGGAGACATTAAGGGCAATTTTTGTATTTCAATATAAATGTTATAGTGACGAACTAAGAAACCAGTATAAAGCACTACATGAAAGTGTGCGAACAATTCTCCGAATGCATACTTCAGTTTAACTGAAAATTGCGATCAAGTGAAACATCTTTTTTAAAAGTTGCGAAGACGTATTCATGAAGCACTGGACTAATTCCATTTTTCCCTTCCCGTGTAAAACTAGATGTACTCTTTGGTGAACTTAAGCTTAATGTTTTGATTTTGATGGTTTGTCTAACTTTGAACAACTTTATTTTCACGCTTTACAAAACAATGTCTTAGTTAGAATGAAGTTGCACACGTTAGTGAAGGTGACGTACCTGAGGTAGCGCCCGGTCCAGCCTTCTTCTCGTGCCCAAGACCATCGGCTGAGATTACCCCAGATGCTTCTACTTCGATATCGCCAGCGCTGATATTCAACCATTTTCCTCGTACCAGACCTCCAGCCATGACTCGTAAACTTTGGTCGAGCAATAGAGTGAGCGTGGGACCAAGTGTTGAAGTATCAGCCGCAGTTAGTTTGGCGCCGTTCATGACTGTCATGGAATTGAGACGAAAAGTTCTTCCATCGTATCCTTCTGTGTGACCCTGAACAGAGAAACACAGCAAACAATAAGTTCAACCAACATTCTCAGTTAGAGCAAAGGTGTTCCCCAAGGGGTTCTGGACAGGGTTCTTTGTTTAAAATATTGCCTCATTGGCATTAATCAAATTTCAAGCTATAAACGAACAGACTCCATAAATCAAAAGACAATGTCATTACCGAAAATTTGCATGTTATACGTTGAACATTTTTTGAGAAACTACCTATATAAAACTCAAAAAAATTGGTAAGAAAGTATAACTTGCTCAGACTGGCTATGACTATTGTAATGCGCATTTGAATATATACATATGAAATTTGATTAATATATATCTTAAATTATTATTAAATTATTATAACTGGACGAAAAGGCTTACCTTTTCTGTTGCCACAAGTTCCGAGCCGCCTCCGATAACGAGATTGTCCATTCCACCAATCGCACCCTCGATGGCTATCCTGGGATAGTACAGGTCCTTCAGCAGCACATTAGGCGGTAGATGAAGGAAGCCGAGGTCATAAACATTAAAACTGGCGGGGAAATGAGTAGGTGCAGACCTCACGTACATCCTGTTCCCTTTTGAGACGTGCAACATCCCTCCTAGATCCCCATCCAGGCGTTGAATGTTTAGCGTGAATGTTGAACGCAAACTTCTTAACGCTAAATGCCCCCCTCCACGCAGATACAATTGCTCTATAGTAAACTCTGGACGAAACTCCAGATCTATCCACGCTCGTCCACCGTCCTCTGAGATGTCGCTGTAATCCAAGATGTAAGCTTTCGTCGTTCTGTAGCCGTTGTTGTCGACTATCAGGGTGCGGTGGGTGGAGTTTTCAGCAAGGAACACAGTACCAGGCCCTCCAGATTCACTCCTGCTGTATCCACCATGGGCAGAGAATGTTCCAGCAAATCTCGAAGACTCAAAATGCACGGCTATTCGACCGCCTGCACCTCCTCCTCCGTCTCCAAAGTTTGCTTTCGCAACTGCACCACCATTGGCTGAAATCTTTCCCTTGCCAAGAAAGAGGTTTGCGTGAAGCAGGATGCTGCCACCGCTGCCACCACCCGCTCCTTCGTTGGTTCCTGGTGCAGCTGACACATCGAGAACTCCGTCCACTTGGGCGATGTGGGAGGCAACTATCTTCACTGCTCCGCCTCCTGAGCTTCCAGGCTGATAAAAATTATTAAAACACACAAATAAATATTTTAATATTAAAATATTTAGAGAACGCTGGTGAAATAAGTAAGAGATTCAAGCTCCCCTGCATGTAGCTGATCACTCTTGGGAGTGAAAAGGGTAAGATTTTCAGGTCTTATTCTCAAACGAATGAGAGAGAAAACGAATGCGAAATGCTTTTCATTTTCGGGAACCATGAAAACGACATATATACATACATACATATTTCATTGAAAGTGTATTTGGCTATTGAGCTAATTGGGGGCACTATAACATAAAATACATTAATAAAAATAATTGCTAATTGGGAACACCATAACGTAACTGCTAATTCGCTATAAGTTGAAAAGACTTTTAAACACTCACCAGATCATGATAACCTTGTCCACCTCCACTACCAGAATCGAGTGGCGCCTCAAATGAACCGTACGCCCGCCCCACGCGCAGCTGGGTCCCACCGCGGCCTCCTGCTCCACCATGACCTGCACCGGAAGCACTTGATGATGACGTCACTCCCGGTTCAGCTCCCCGGCCCGGAAGTTGACCCCGGGATCGCGCGGTCAGGACACCGGAAACGTCGATGAAGACATTGTGAGCGTTTAGGTAAAGCTGACTAACTTCCATAACGGCCCCCGCATTGATGGTTAGCTGCTTGGTCAGGTTCATGGTCAGTTTTGTTGGGTTGCTCGTTCGATGGAAAAAGATGCCTCCATTCAGAATGGTGATGAGGTCCATTGACAGGACTGCTGCCACCCGGGAGTTGACACGCGCGTCTGGGGTGACATCGAAACGGCTGCTGTAGGAGATGAACAGGGCTCGCATCCCTATTATCTCTGATTCGGCAAAGATTGAGGACTCTTGGAGATACACTTCGCTAGGCAAACGAATTGAGGATTCCTATAAGAGACAAAATGAAGAACAGAACTAAGAGGAATGACTCATATCTCTCACCCGAATTAAGGATTCCTGGGAAGACGAAACATGAGATACTCGAGCTGAGAGATGTAACTAATCATTAACCAGTCAATTTGCATCAATGCTAAATGTCACTCACATACGGGAGTCAATATCCAAATTTGGTTTTTTGAAGAAACAGAAAATCTAGATTTGGGTGTTTCAAAACAATCGCACCTTTATCACCCACCTTGTAGATCCGTAGACTGAAGGGGATCACAGAGTTGTTTGTAACACCAAGATCCACAGATTGCCCCTTCCCAGCATGCAAGGTGCCCGTAAAGTCACCCTTGTACTCATTTGCCGTCATGGTGACGTTGATATCGTCATTTTGAACAGCTAAGTGCGCATGTCCACGAATGTTCAGAACGTCCAGCTCAAAATGAGTCAAACCAGTGTCCTTAAAGACTAACCAAGTGCGCGAACTGTCCTGTTTAAGGAAGTCTCCTCTGAATTCAGGGTCAGCTTGCCCAACGAAGACCTGAACAGAATCAAAATAAAAGTATGTTAAAAGTGCTATACAAACCCGGCTTCTTTTTGTGTGCGTACAGTAACTCAATAAATATTCAGTTGTTATGGTTCAGTCTCAAACAAAAACATGATAGCTCACCTTCAACTCACTCAGAGCAATCTGGGTCCCAAGCTTCGACAACACAACACTAAACTCAACGATGTCGTTCTTGATAAACACATCATCATATACTCCAGTGTCGAAGCACCCGGCAAAAGACTGCTGGCCACCAGCTCTATCACGCTGGCCACTTGACTCCCGGGACAGCACTTCATATTTGACTCTGTAGTTGTCATGGCAATACTTCGAAAAGAGCAAGCAAAGACATCGGTTAGACAAGGCTATAACTGGCACTCATAAAAGCCTATAACTATCTATATTTTCGTATTTTCTTAACAAGTATGTGAATTACCAAACACATTTCCTCTGCATCGTGTGGTGGAAAACTGAAAACTTACCGGATAAAGTCGAACATGGTGGACAAACATCTTCCATGGGAGGGAAACTGTGATTTTCACTGTGGCGTAAGAGGACTGAACAATGTAGGCATTCTTGATGTTGTTGTCAAACAGACGGGACAATTCGTAATTTGAAT
Organism: Plumapathes pennacea; assembly: GCA_964036295.1. Lineage (NCBI taxonomy): Eukaryota > Metazoa > Cnidaria > Anthozoa > Antipatharia > Myriopathidae > Plumapathes > Plumapathes pennacea. Next base: position 14,207,732 of record OZ038465.1, on the reverse strand, counting down.
GGTGTGTAGCTCCATTGGATGAGAATACCAGCCCGCCAAGACTTGAGTATGAAGAGGACGAACCTTGGCCACCAGTTCCTGGAGATAACTGTAGCTCTTCGACCTGAAATATTTGACAAATTAATGAAACAAATGCAACACAACACAAACCAGGGCTGCGTTCGTTTGAGCCTATTCCAGGATATGTTTAGAAGTTATTTGTTTAGTGATTTTATTACAGATGTATCAACTGTATCTTTTTATATTGTCCGAGTTTAAAACTGAAGACCTGAAATATAACTGTTATTACAACAAACAGCTGTTTGGGTTATTCACGCCATTTGTATTCCTGACCAGGCTCAAACGAACGCAATGAATGACAATACTGTCTTGTGAGAACTACGATCCTAGACAAAAATGTAGGGTCAGCATCAGGCTTTGTGCCTGTCACAAGGCAATCACACTCCCACTCCCCCCCACCCCCCCCCCCCCCCCCACCCCACCCCATTCTCTTTCAGTGTTGGAAAGCGGAGAACCAAGACATTGTGTGTGATTGTCAAGTATTTTCTTCAACATTGTCGAGGAGGAAGGGGGAATTTATAAGCATCAAATCTATGAGTTGGCAGCTACGTGTCCAAATTCCGAAATCAAGGGCTTTTCAAGTTTAGGCGCCATACCAAATACAAGGCACCTTTCAAGACAAAGTAATTCAAGGACTTTTCAAGACTGTACAAACTCTGTGATAAAATCACACCCACCTCGTTCACGCGCAGTGTACGTGGAGAGCGCCCACCGTTGTCAACTGTCAGACTGCGGAAAAGTGTAGAATTCGTTCTCCTTTCCACGTAAACTGTGCCAGCTGCACCGTTTTCTACAGTTCCAAATCCCCCGGCTGCCTGCAGGACTCCATCAAAGAAGCCATCCTCATAGTACACAGCAATCCTACCTCCGGATCCGCCACCACCGCCACGCGAGGCGTGATTATATCCACGGCCACCATTTACCTGGGAAAGTGCACGAGTCTTGAATAACATATTCAATAATGGCAAACGGTTGTTCTCCGAAGCGATGAAGTTATAAATATTTTCCATATCGGATCAAAAAGTTGAAATAAAAAGCAAAAACGACGTAAATGTTGGACGTCAAAAACAGCAACGCTCCCATAAAAAATATTTTGTTTATCAGACACTTAGTTTCATCTCTGCATTACGTTCATGCAGACATTTCGCACACCATCATATACATGTAATCATTCACCTTTTTATCTGAGTTATCAGACCTAACGTGACGGTATTCTATATGAGGAATAGAGCTTCTAAGGAAAATTGTTATTTAACATTTACTTCCTCTTTGCAACGAACCTGAAAAGTCCCACTTCCTTCCAAAGTTTTAGTTTTGGCCAGAATGCTTCCACCACTACCGCCGCCTGCGTATGACCCTATATAGTCTTCTCCATTAGCGCTCAGGGTTCCTTCAATGTCCAGCGTGTCACTGATATTAAGGAAGAAAATACCTCCTCCTCGGCCACCCTTGGAACCGCCTTGTCCCATGCCACCACTGCTTCCTGTCGGCGTAGCATTAAAAAGGAAGGGAAAGTTTTCAAACAACATCATCTTCTCAGTCTCACGAGCATTCGTGGTTGGTTATGCGACTCGATGAAATTTTGGGCAGGATAAGAGACAACAACTTTAAAGTTTTAACGATGTGTAAATTGTTTGTTTGTCAATTTAATTTATCACTAGCCTGAGAGTCGTTCTTACCAAATTCCGTTGGTTCTGTAAATGAGCCATATGATGAGCCCGTCATAGGATGACCAGCGACTCTGCCACCACGACCACCATGTCCACCACCTGCTCCGCCGGCCAAACCTGACGGATGGAAGTCTGGGCCGGGTCCACGGCCTGGGGTGAAATAAAACCGGAGAGCAAATACATTTTAGACGTTATGTTCATTTGTTGGAAATTCTCAACGAAGGGTATTGAGTTTGAGTTTTAAGTTTCCTGACTACGAAACTACAAAGATTAAACTTAAAATTGCTGTCTTTTCAACACAAGTAAAATCTTAAATGAAGGTCCATACAGCAAAACGATTCCACTCTCTAACCTTCGTAGTCAAAGTTTTGTCCCTTAAGGGAAGCTGCAACAGTTGCCAAGGCGTCGATAGTGAAATTGACAGTATGCACGTGCAGGTTCACAGCAGAGAACGTGCCCCCACCCAACACGTGCATTGAGAGCCCGCGAAACTCGCGAACTCGCTCCTGATTGGTCACTGTCATTGTGCCTCGATTCCGAATTTGGATTGTCTCGAAGAAGAAAGTCTGAAAAAGAAATGTACAGCAAAATACTGTTTCATATTCGCGATACATCTCAAGTGATTAAATATTGATATGATTTATATGTGAAACAGCACAAACATATAAACTGCAGACTATAGAAATAAAATACTTGTATAATAAGTATAATAAATCATAGTTTGTGTTCGCCAAACAACTGTTTTGTTGAAAGTCAATGACCAATTAAGCTTGGATACCGTGATATCCCGATTATAAGCCCCGTTGAAACCTCTTGTGAAGGTGTATAAATCCAGGGCTTGTAACTTGAGTTTTGAATTTTACGTTATACAAGAAACACCCTCCTAACAGGACTCACCCGTGTGGGTCTGCCGTGGTTGTCGTACATCTCCTTCATGTGTATTACTCCTCCATCCACCACAATAATCTTCTGGCACCGCTTCAGCACCCCGTCCACATCAACTGTCACTCCAGCGACGCGCAGCTCGCCTTGCATTGTGGTCAGACCGCCCTGATAAATAACCATGTCCATAGGGATGAACGAATCAAGTGACAGGAACGTCTGATTGTACCCGAGGTGCAGCCGACCACTTTTATCGCCTTTCATCTCACCGACGACAATGGAGATAGGAGCGCGGGTGTTGTTAGGTCTGATAAAGGCCAGTTGGGCCCCACCGTAAAGATGCAACTCCTCCAGTTCGACATCGGTCTCGTTCGAATCTGAGTCTCGTCCCTTAAGTGTAAGCCACACTCGGGATGCACCATTGATGCTAAAGTCATCGTAGCTTTTACTGAGGTTCGCAGCAGGATCCCTCGGTATTCTCCCCATGGCGTTGATGTAGAGCGTCCGGTTCTGAACCCACTTTGTGCCGTTAATAGGCAGGTTCGCTTCGGTGTCTCTCTCAGCGTGAGCCACTAGATCAATGCGATCGTGTCCGTATGTGGCGTTATTTCCTGGAACGTTTTCCAGATACACAGTACCAGGACCCCCAGGTTCGTAAGAGCTTGTTCCTCCAGTGGCCAGAAATTTTCCTAGAAAATGGTTCTCTCTGTAGTACAGGGTTATCCGACCAGCCCCTCCGCCACCTCCGTAGTACCCAGTAGAGCTGTCGCCATTACCGCCACTCACATCCATCTCTCCATCACCGTGAATTCTTGAGCAGTACCCCAAAATGCCACCTCCACTACCCCCTCCGCTTCGAGTTGCCACACCGTCACCCCCACGAGCAGAAATGGTGCCATCTACGACGAGTGTATCGTGGGCAATGATCTTAAAGTAGCCCCCACCCGGTCCCCCTTCAAACGGAAATACAGTCGCTCCTCCTGTGCTGCCAGTCATACTCGGTCTATTGTGGTTCCCGTACGATACGCCAACTCGTGATTGGCCGCCTCCCCTGCCGCCATGTCCACCATGTCCTGCACCAGATGCCCCAGATCTATCGCCCCAGCCATCACCATAGTAACGGTCTCCAAGGCTACGAATGGCCAGAGAGTTACTAGAGAGCATGGCAAAAGGTTCTACAGTGATGTTGATGTAGTCCAATGTTAGAGAGCTGGCTTCGACCTGCAATCATATCATGAGATCGGGGTGAGATCGCCGTCTGAGGATAATTTGACAGAGAGGGTGTGTGTGTGTGTGTGTGTGAGAGAGAGAGATAGACAGAAACAGAGAGACAGTAATATTCAACGTTTGGATAAATCAAGAAAGCATGACGTAAAGTATTCGGCGGTGGAACTCTAAATACGCCCCTCCCCAAATCACATTGCAAGTGGTAACGCGGTATAAATTTTACCATCATGAAAGCAGATACGTACTGTAGCTCCACCACGAATGTCAAATGTTTTTCCAGTTATCTTCACGAGTTTCAGGTCTTCCCTGAGAACCGCCATGAATCCGTCTGTCTGAACGACTACATGATCTAGAGAGAAGCTTGTCTCGACGGAGTCCTGGAGTGTAAATCGACACTGTGGTCCCACTGTCAGGTTTTGCATCTTTTGCATCGTCCCTCGCATCACAACTTCCACACCGCGACAGTTCAAGAAAACCGGAAACGATACGCTAGAATCTGGAAGGAACAATTGAAGTTAACGATGCTAAAAATGACTAAAAGGTAAAATTCAATCGTTACCTTTTTGAGAGAGAACGGAAAACGGCAAGTGACCCTCTGAGCCTTTCATGAAGACTTGTTGTGTCGGTCGCGCGGTCAATATCCCACTGTTATCGCCCAGTATTTCGTTCACGATGAGCTTGGAATTATTTCCGGACAGACCTAAACTAGCTTGGCCAAGAATATGAAGCTATAAGTAAAGAAAGGGTAATTAACAAGTGTTAGCCCCTGCAATTTTAAAACATTTTAAAAAACATACAATGTTTCTTACATTTACTAAAAATCATTATTGCGAAAAGGGTTTGTCCAAAAGCAGTAACCTAAAGTCCCTAATTATAAATATACCATCTAATTCCACTTTCATAATCATGCACAAAACCAAACAACACTTCATACTGCCCGTAAAAACGATTGTCTGTCAAAAAAATCTCTCTGCTAGGCGTAGCTTTGTTTCTTCACACAGTAGTGGAATTATAACAAATTTTTCGCTTTGCCTGCTAAGTTTTGACACCAGCTCTCGCGAACTGCACATAATTGTGAAAGTGAGTTGCAAACCATTTGCGAGATGCTTCTTGCCTCAGTTTCAAAGCGAGGCCTACTGCGAAACCTTTTTTTGATGAAAATGAGTTTGATTTGCATAAACCAAGACTGGGTTTCGCCAGTGATCTCCTGCAAAGATTTTGTAGCCTGCGAATACAGCCGCCTCGACACGTCACTAGCTAGTTTCTCGTGGGCTTTATTTAGAAACAAGTACCGCACATAAACAGATTACCTCATCAAAGTCAAACTCAGTTGTGTTCTCGTCGCTGGTGACAATCCACGTGGTAGCTGGGGTGGTGTAGTGTGCCGTCTGCACTGTCGAACCCGGGTTTTCTCGGTAAAACATTTTCAGGTGAGCAAGTGAGGAGAAAGTGTATTTCTTCTTCAAAGAGATGGTTACCTGGAGAAAGGAAAACACTGTCACGGCAACCTAATCTGCTTACCTTTGCTTAATTTTCTTTTTTTCTTTTCGCCCTCGAGGGTACGCCCCTGTCTATCAGATTCGTGTCCGTCAAGCGTGCATTATTCGAATTTACAGCGTAAAACCTCCTAATTTACTCTTTTTTGTTTGATAATACGTTTTTTTTTTGCGAGATGCTTCTTGCCTCAGTTTCAAAGCGAGGCCTACTGCAAAACTTTTTTTCATCATTGAATCTTAACGGTATCTGTATGGAGGGGAGGGGGAGGTGCCTCGCATGGGAGTTTCACTTGGTGTCCCGTTCGCGCCCTTTCTTTTTTTTTTTGGGGGGGGGGGGGGGGGGGGGCATATAACTTCTCTTTATTAGGATTATCATCTTTGTTACTTACCCATTCTGTATTATGATAATAGATCTTGCCCAATAAATGTAAAAGAAAAAGGCCCAGAACTTTATGTCTCTGTTCACTGGTCGGCTAAGTCGACGACCAATCAATCAATCAATAAATCAATCAATCAATCAATCGACCAGTCAATCAATCAATCAATCGACCAGTAAAAGGACTAATGAAATGCATGTGTCAACCAACTTCTTCACAGCGTTACTGTTATCCACATCAACCTTAGGCCGATGCACTGTGTCATCTCTACGCCGACACAGATTAGAACACGTTCTCACAGAGATTAGTGCGTCCACTTTAATAAGAGACTGATAGCCTACCTTATCAACAATGCGCCTGATGACGAACTTCTCCGGTTGAGACGCAATGCAGTCAGTGGGATCAACCCAGTCACCGGACCCGGCTATCTCGACGCCGTTCACATAGAAACGCACAAAGAAAGGCGTGTAATATCCCGAGGAACACGTTGGGTAAATCAAAACGTACTCCAGGAACATTGCCAGAGGCAGTTTGTACGTGACAACTGGACTTGAGTGAGTGGTGTAGTAGGATGACCCGACTGAGAGCAAGTTGCCAAGGTCTGAGTTGTCACTGTCACAGACTTTGCTGTCCCAAGAGTTCACGTGCTTACAGTAAGGAGTCCCAGTTGTGCTGAGTACAATCCCACTTGGTGACGTGTAGGACACTGCGTAATAAGGATAACCTGAAGGGTTTCCACTCAAGCTCAGTTCTTCAACCTCACTGAGCCGCGACGGCTCACTCACAGAAACACCATTGTCGACTTTAAGCACACGATAGGGGCTACTGTGGTTCGATCTGTCCTCCACGTACGCAGTTCCAGCACCTCCCTTCTCGTTGCGGCTGGACCCACCATACGTCTGGAGAGAGCCGATGAAGGTAGAACTTCCCTCGTGGTAGACAGCGATGCGTCCTCCCCCTCCACCACCCCCATAAGGAGCCCCACCAGAGTAACCCGCGCCTCCGTTAACTTCAACCGATCCTTCTCCGTCAAAATTTAAGGTCCGGATGACTATACTTCCTCCTGCTCCGCCTCCAGCACTGTCTCCCTCACCGTTGGCATGGAGACGGCCTTCAAGCCGCAGCATGTCAGACACATCAAAGACCACGTGTCCTCCGCCACGCCCCCCTGGGTTGTTGTCTCTGTTGCCACCACCACTGCCAAACATGGTCGGATTATAGATGGAGTCGTAGGACTTCCCTGCTATTAAACCGTAGGAGCCCCGACCTCCACGACCGCCATGACTTCCTCCACTCGGCCCAGTGTTATGCGGCGTTTTGCGCAGGCCTGGTGCCGGACCTTGCTCCGGATCAAAACCACGGTAATCTGCTGATACCTCGCCTTCAACGAAAGAAATATGGCGATTGGTCCTTTAGTCTTTCAGCCTCTCATCTGAGCTAAATGTTGGCATTTAATAGAAAGGTTTACGACTGACAGCCAAATTCTCCCGACTGCATGACACATCTCTGCTAATAAATTGAAGTTGATCACCTGTGCCAGTGAAATAACACCTCATATCCAACCATCAAACCTCCACAGAGGACTTACAGTCAGTTTAAAGAAATACTATTTGATCATTAAACTCTCTTACCTGCTACGTCTATCGTGGCGTTGATAGCTACAAGGCGGAAGTCATTCACAGAGGCCAGGCCACCGGCGTTCACTACAAATCTGGTCAAGCTTACGGTCAGGCGACCGTGCCCGCGCAACGTCGTAGTTTCCAGTTTGCCACGTGACCGGATTGACATGTTAATGAACCGGAAGTGACCTTGCTCTTCGCCCAAGGATCGGCCCCCAGACCACAAGAACAGCCTTCCATTTCGATCAATGGTGTAGTCGTCTGAATCAGCCAGCGTTCCGTTAATTTCCATGTAGACTTCTCTCAGTGAAAGCCTCCGAGGGACTTCCAAAGAGCCATTGTAATACACCAAAGAGTTGATGGGAAAGTACAGATCTACGTAGTCAAAAGCCACCGACTGGTACCGACCAACGTGAAACACCCCGCTGCGATCACCTTTCAGAACTTTAGAGCGCATGGTAACATTATCACGTGATGCATTGCCATATATGGCAACGTGTGCGTTGCCATGAAGATGAAACTCGTCCAGAGTGTACTTTAGGGATTCGTGAAGCCACGTGACGGCTCCAACCTGATGGGTGTCTGTGTAAACGCCTCCGAGAAGATGACGTAGCCTGCCTTGGGATTTGTCCACAGCCCAGGGATACTGCAGCCCGTAGTTGTTGATCTTCAAAATTCTGTACTCCACGCGACTCTCATTCCGAGTTTCTAGGTACACAGTCCCCGAGGCGCCCGGTTCTGTTGCGCTGTCCCCTCCTTTGGCCGACAATGTGCCGTTGAAGTTGATCATAGTGCTGTGGAAAACTGCCAACCGGCCACCCGACCCCCCTCCCCCGTGGGAAGGAGAACCCGCTCCGCCATTCACAGATATGGTTCCGTAACCGTCCAACTCTTCGCAGTCAATCCACACACTCCCGCCACTTCCGCCGCCAGCCGTGCTGGGGGGAGGGCCGTCCTCGCCGTCAGCTGACAGGTGTCCATCAAGGATGAAATGACGCGTGTCAATCTTCAGAGCTCCGCCCCCTTGACCACCCAGACCTCCACGGGAAACAATGTTACCATGGGAACTGGTTGAAGAAGTGCGGTAATCGCCATAGTACAATTCCCCTGTTGTGAAAAAAAGCAGTAGGCTTTATTCAAGTCTCGTACAATATACCTACAGTACTGTTTCACCGCGCGATAATGACAATGACAAATTTCTCACAAAAAAGCGAAACAAATACAGATAAAATAAAGATAAAATTTTGGTCCCAATCTAATGTTTTCTTTATCATACAAATAGCGATGAAATACCTTGAACAGCAACGAAGACGTTACTACCACCATCACATCTTAAAGATTAACACGATATATTTTGCGCGCAATTAAAATATAACTTTTTTACATCAGAAAAACCTGGCCTTTCACCAACATTTAATTGATCTTAGTAGTTATGAAGTAGTTTAAGCACCTGTAAATATACATCTTTTATCCTCAAATGTTTACATCACTGAATCTTATTAACGTACCATAATGCAGACCGAATCCTCCAGGACTTCCATACTCGTGGGGACTGTACAGTGACCCGTAAAACTGTCCAACACGTCTTTCTTGAGTTCCTCGCCCGCCATTCCCGCCAAAACCAGCGCCGCTTGCTCCACCGCTGTTCCCAGTCCCCTGCCCAGGCCCCTCCGAGGGATCAAATTGGTTTCCAGTCCTCCCCTCTTTTGTTTGGTAGCCAGCGTGGTTATGGCTGAGTTTACCGCCAGAGTAGATTGCAAGTAGATGAGTCACGGTGATGTTTAGACGGTTGTTTGATTTGAAATGACCGCCACCATAAACCTGTGCAGTTGAAAGGAGGTCAAATTAGCTACTCTAAGTAATGTCGTTTCCATTTTGCCAGTTGGACAAAAGAGTTTCATTCCGTACTCAAAACTATTTTGTATCTACTTCCTTGTTCGACCAATTTGAGCAATGTCTTATAAACACAGCAAGCACACTGCACCAGATAATAATAATAATAATAATAATAATAATAATAATAATAATAATAATAATAATAATAATAATAATAATAATAATAATAATAATAATAAACATATTTAACGAAGAAGGCCTCATCACCCACAGGTGCTTTTCACGAGGGTCCTCCAAATAAGATATAATAAAAGGGATAAAAAATTAATTAGTAAAAACGTATAAGCGAGCTACGCGTACAATGCCAGAATCTTATAAATGGCTAAACTCTAAATACTAATGTAATACTATATCTAAGGTACGTTCACCTAATATGAACGGAATAAAAACTATAACTACTTAATAACTAAAATACTTAGGTACTAACTTCTAACTAATTGCTTTAAAGTTGCAAAAAAGTTATTTCTAAAATGGTTTACACAGGTAGCATAGCGAACTGAACTTGGCAGATTGTTCCAGTCCTTAATAAATAAAGAGGGGGGGTTTGACACAACTCCTTTTATTCGCCATGGACGTAGACTTACCGAAAGGTTGGTAACAGCAATACGACTGCTCGCATCCTTGTTGATGGAATGCAACTCAAACGTTCCTCGATCCTGAACGTGCAGCCAATTTAATGAATACTCCCCCGGTGCCGTGCTGTTACCCAAGCTAGAGTTGGAGTCAGAGTAGAATGAGCCCCCATCAAAAACGTACAAGTCTTGTATGCCACATATCTGAAACACAAGGTACCGTTTAAAGGCTTTTTTGTGAAACAGCTGTTGCAGAGTTACTCCCCATTTCAACGCCTGCTCCCAAACCTTCTATCCACCAAGTCAACCTATCTATTTACACACCGGATCACCCACATCAACCTTACGTTGACACACTACACGTTTACCTTCTCATTAGATTTGGCCTGTCACTGTTTTACCTGATTATCTCTACTCCAGCGTATTTATCACCCCTTGCTCCAACCTTCACAAACTCTGTCTTCTGTCTGCCTGTCTCTGCCGGTGTACGCATGCGCATACGTTCATGCCAAATAACCCATTTGACATCTTATTGACGAGAAACAAATAAAGCAACTCACTTTCCCAGACGACTGGAAGTTAACTTGCTGTAAGAAAGCTCTCCTTGGCAGCTCCATCCTTCCCTCCTCATAAACTCGCAGGTTGAAAGGGACATCAGGATCCGTAACCGCCACTTTAACGCTCTGATTATAACCGACATGCAGGAAACCAGTTTTGTCGCCATACATTCTATCGACATCCAGGGTAATGGGTGATTTTACGCCATCACTGGAAATAAACGCCAGCTGTGCGGCTCCGTAGAGGTGTAGTTCGCTGAACTTGTAGGAGTCTTTTCCAGATGTAGGTGCTATCCAGGTTTTCGCGCCACTAAACTCTTGATTCTTGTATCTTGAAGAAGTAAGGCATGTATTTAAACAGGTTAAAAAGGTTAATGGTCGTGCCTGGAATCAAATTTAATCACAATCACACCTTGATCAACAGTGTACAGCTGTGTCACAACATGGTCTCTCGTAACAAGTGTACGCTTGACTGTTGAAAACCAAACTCAAACTAAGTAGCGTGTACCAATCACAAAGTGTGCAGGGCCCGGTTTTTCAAAGCACGATTAGGCTAATCCTGGATTAGGTGTAAACTTTCTTGTCATTTATAAGACTGAAAATGTGAAGATTTTGTCCTGCAACGATTTCCTTGATACGTATTCAGCTAAAACAAGCTTTTCAATCCATATTTGAACAAAACCCTGCATTTTATCGGCAGAGAGGTCGTTAGAAAGAATTTCGTTAATCCTGGATTAGCTTAATCGGCTTTCGAAAAAACCGGGCTCAGGTGATCACTAAGTTCTCCATACCATAGTGCATGTTCCTGCTCTGTAGTACTTAGGATTTAATACGTGGAGCATTTATCAAAGTAGCTTACCGAGTGTATACAATGAATACGGCTCGAATCAGCTCAAACAACAGCTGATATAACTGTGAATTTTCGTTACATAAGACCAGGCCATTTCCGAGAAGCTTGTGCCTCTGCTTCAAAACGAGGTGTAATGCGAAACCTTTCTTATGTAAACCAGTTTTCATTTTCATGCAAATAGAACTCGTTTTCATAAGAAAGGTTTCGCACAGGCCTAGGTTTGAAACAGGCAACCGGCACCTCAAAAATGCACTATTGGGAAAAATAGCGATCGGGCGGCAGATCAGCCGTTGTGGAGTCCAACTTGAAAACACTGGGCAAATGTTTTCAAGACTTGACCAAACGCGCGCGCATGTGCATCTAATGACACTGCCACTTTAAGTAGAAAGGTTCCGTTGTTTACGTACCGTTCCCAGATTTCTTTCCCCTCAATAAAGATCTCCAGTTCTGTAAGCGAGGCACGCTGGTTTTGCCCAGCTTGTAGCTCCACGTACACGTACGTGGCGTTCCTTCGGACCTTCAGGTCAGTAAATGAGCCTTGTATGCAACCGCTGGTCAGTTTGACAGAGTTACTGGTAACGGGAACGTATGAACTGCCACCGTATGTTGTTACCTGCAATAAAAATGGCGTGTCAGCGATTCTTTATCCGTTTAGTTTTAAGGATTGTATTTCCTTGTACATTGACACAAAGTGTTCAATAAAGCAAGAAAAATCGATACATATAAAAAAATCGCTGACAATGTATATTAGCTTACTCAATTCAGTGTCGGAAAGTAGATATTATAGCATTTTTTAAATGGAAACTGATAAAATTGTTTCGTTTCCGAAACAATCAATTTTCAAATTAACCTAAATCGCACAGTGGCACCCGTGAACCATTAGTAAATGACTGAAGCAGTTACACAGGGAATAAAGAAATAAACGAATAAACATTAACCAACATATTGAAAGATAGATAAATAAATTATAAAATAGACAAACAGATATTATGCAAGCAGGAAAGAGAAAAGAAAATCCTCAAAACAGTCAGGACTACAAAGGGATTGTACTGTACCTTAAATGCGGAGCGATCTGAGTTGCAGATGGGGTATACACGAATGTGGTTGATAAAAACGGATCTTTTCAAATCCAAACTGAGCTTGGTATAAGAGCAAGAGGACGTGAAACTGTGGCAGTTCTGTGCCGAGTAGGTTTCGTCGAACAGATGCGCCAACGCAAAGCGCTGGCAGCTTGGGCAATTATTACTACACGTGAGTATCCCACAGGATGTCGTGACGGTCACGCCATTCGCCGCAGTGTAACTACTTCCTCTGTCAAAGTTCCCACCAGACAGGTCCAGTCTATAGCCGTCGTTTTCAATTCTGTTGTCTTCTGCACTCTGTCCCTTGTTATCAACACGTAATATGGAAAAATTGTTCCCAGTGTGTTTGAGGTAAACAGTACCCGAGGCACCGGCTTCTGCGTCTTTGTTGGCGCTTCCTCCATACACGTCGTAGCTTCCCCGGTATGGTTCGTGGGTGTGGTTATTAACATAATACGCAGCAATTCGACCACCCGCACCGCCACCGGTGCCTGCAGCCCCGCCGCCTCCCAGGGCCTGAATCGTGCCTGTGTGACCACCCGTGAGAACCCGGGTATTAATAAGGATACTCCCGCCACTTCCACCACCATTGTTAGATGTGACGTCACGGCTGTTGGCCATTATGCTGCCATCCACCTGAGAATATTTAGAAGAGCATTGAGGGTTTTCATCGCCATCAAAACACATCAAAATATTATCTTGGACAAATGTTATGCATTGTACGTAGCTGATACACTATTAGTATCAAGAGGCTTGCAATATAAGTCTTCATGCAAAATTCTTGGTGGCTATATAAACAATAAACTACTTTTGGCGAAGAAATATGCACGGATAATTGTCCGAGTATATTCTCTGTTCCGAGAAGCGAACAATGAGCTTCGAGAAACAGATAATGTCCAGGGACAATTATCTGTGCATATTTCCGAAGCCATAAGTAGTTTATTGTCTATATTATCCTTCAACTATTTCCTCTCGCAGCGCAAATGGTGGCACAAGGACTGTGAAGCTCTTTGGTGCTTTCTGGAACTGATTTTTCGACAAACGAATTGATGTCTTCCTCGGTAGTCATCTCGTAATTGTTTTTTGTGAAAAATATTTAAAACTGTGTTCGGATATTGTCAATAGGCAGCGATAGTTCGCCAGGCGGGGTTTATTCGCTGATAATGTCCGCTCGTGAGCGGACGTTACTCGATCACGTGTCCCGATCCCGCCAATCACGCGCGGGAAGAAATATTTGATGGGTCATAAAAAGCATTAATAGGGATCTACGGGCGTTTGAAAATCGTGACAACAAAGCCGTGTTTCATAATGACCGTACTCACCTGAAGAATATCTTGTACTTGAATCTCCAACACTCCGCCTCCTGTTCCACCACTGCCACCATCTCCCCCGCTCCCAAAATCACGCGGGATGAAGACATTCCCATAGGGTAAACCCTTCCGTAGCCTGCACGTTTGGTACCCCCCGCAGCTCCCTCTACCACCAGTACCACCATGCCCTGCGCCGCTATTTCGCCAGTGACGTGTCAGCAAACTTCCAGGTCCCTTGGTTGCTAGGTAACCACCATTGCTTCCATCGACAGCACCGCCATCATCGACAGTCAAGTTCTTGGAGTTAATCAACATATTGAAAGTCTCGATGCGGGCACCACCTTCCACAAGAAGGATCTTCGCATTCAGTGTGAACCTCTCGGAGTGTGCGTTAGGGCTGTGCGTCTGGATTTTCGAGTCTGCCATGATGCGCACGGTTTCATTAAAGAAGTAGTGCCTCGGGGGATCATTCCCGGTGGAGCCAGACAAGTAACCGTGCAAGGCGCCTCCGTTTAAGATCGTCAAATTCCTTATATGGTCCAAAGTCCCTTCCACGTGGACAGAAATCGTGTTCATCTCGGCAACTGGCGCTAAACCTAGATAACCTCCTTCGTAAACATACGCACTGAATGGAATGTCCAGGAAAGGACGACGAAGGTCCATAACTTGATCCTTGCCAACGTGAATCATGCCGGTCCGGTCTCCAATCATGTACCGAAAGAAGAGTGATGTTCCGGGGTCATTAGGCTCTGATAACACTGCTAAGTGGGCACCTCCGTAAATTTGCAGCTCTTCAAAGTGGAAGGAATGTGAACCGTTGGCAAACTGGTGCTTTCCAGAGGAAGGCAGGATCCACGCACGACATCCATCTTGAGAGGGTACTGAGTAGTCGGCTATGCGAATGGATAAGGGGTGTTGGTCACCATTGTCCACATGTAGTGTCCGATGGATGTACACTAAATGGTACAAAAACGTTGTCCCAGGCCCGCCGGGTTCAGTGTTACTTTCTCCACCCTTAGCACCACCACGGGACTCGAAACGGCCTGTGTAGGTGGAATTTTGGGTGAAATAAACTGCTATCCTTCCACCAGCTCCACCTCCAGATGATCTTCCTCCAGAACCACCATTAACAGCAATTTTCCCGGTTCCTTTGACCGTATAGCAGTGCATCCAGATGCTCCCGCCGCTACCACCACCACCAACAGTGTCTCCAGCTTGCGCACCATTTGCAGATACTTCCCCATTGATGTGAATAACGTTCGACACATTAAACCAGATCACTCCACCGCCACTACCAGATTTCTGCCCACCTCCACAGCTACCAAAACTAACTGGTTCGTAGAGATCGTCGTATGCAATTCCCACCGACGAAGCTTGCTTACCCCGTCCTCCGTTTCCACCATGACCTCCACCGGAAGAGCCGTAGGCTGATGTGACGCCAATACCAGGGTTAATCGTCCCATGCAGTCCATTCCCTCGAGGATGTGAAACATTATACCCCAGTCCATCTGCAGACAACTTACCGCCATCATCGATGGTTATGTTCTCGGCGAGTATAGTCAGCCTAGTTCCATGAAACAAGCCCCCTCCTTCCACAAACAGTGCACGGACAATTGTTGTGATACCAGGCTCGGCAATGGGGGACGTCAAAGCTCTCATGAGGCCTTTGTCCTGCACACGCACAGCGTCAAATTGGAAACTGCTATTGCTCTGATTTGTGGTTTTGCCGCCATGGTTCATCCACAAAGCTCCTCCATGGTGCAGGGTCATGTTTTGTACGTGTCCAAGGACGCCTGAGATGAACAGGGTAACACCGTGCACTTCTGTGTACGGCGCCAGGCCCAGAAATCCTCCCCAATAAACGTGAACGCTGAATGGAATGTCGATTTCAGGTCTCTTGAGATCCATCACCTGATTTGTCGAGACATGAAGGGTACCCGTGCGGTCTCCGATCATGTGACGGAAGAATAGTGATACATTTTGGCCAACGGGCTCCGTCAGAACTGCAAGATGCCCTCCTCCATAAATCTGAAGTTCTTCAAAGTGGTAGTCATTCTTGCCACCTGCAAAATGATGCCGCCCGGACTCAGGAAGCAGCCAAGCTCGGCAGCCGTCTTGGGATAAGTCATTGTAGTTATCAATGGCAGACACTAAGGGCTTTTGTCCGCCATTGTGAATCAGCAGCGTCCGATGTGTGTGAATCATGTGGTATAAAAATACAGTGCCAGGTCCACCAGCCTCTGCCTTACAAAGCTCGATCTTGTCCACCTGGCAGCCCAACGCCGCTCCTCCACGGGCTTCATACACAAAGTAAGTAGAAGTTTCATTCTCTTGAAAGTAGATAGCGATTCTTCCCCCACCCCCTCCACCCCCAGGGTAACTAGGATTGACTGATCCTGCACCGCCATTAGCCGAAACCTTTCCATAACCTTTCATGGTCTTGCAATACATCCATAGGCTTCCTCCACTTCCACCACCACCTCCCGCACTGGTAGCATCCTCGCCATTAGCTGAAACGACCCCATCAACATCAATAACCCCAGTCACATTCATCCACAGCATTCCTCCGCCATTTCCTCCTCGGACGCCATTTTGACCTTTCCCTCCGGCACTGCCAAACATGTCTGGTTCGTACAAATGGTCATAAGCAAAGCCGGTCTTGGCTGCACCTGATTGGATGTTCCCGCGTCCGCCGCTACCACCATGACCAGCCCCCGAGCCGCCGCTTGGTGAGTCTATTCCATGGCCAGGATTTATGTTTCCATAAACTCCATTGCCACTGTACCCGTGCGAAGTGTTGTAGCCAAGGTAATCGGCCACCAGCGCCCCGCCATCATCAATAGTGACGTTCTCGGTAATGAATGTGAGACGTGAACCTCGCATCAGGCCCCCTCCCTCGATGAACACTGCACGCGTGTACCAGTAAATACCAGGGTCATTGACAGGTGACGTCACACAATGAACGATAGCAGTGTCCTGTATACGAACTGTGTCGAATTCATATTTGTGATCTGACTGTTTGTAAGTGCGTCCTCCGTGGTTAAGCCATAACTGTCCACCATGGTGTAACGTAACATTCTCCACGTACGCGAGTACGCCTCGAAGAATTATCTCCACCCCGTGCACTTCTGTGTACGGGGCAAGCCCCAGATGACCTCCGCTGTAAACCTGCACACTGAATGGCAAATCAATTTCCGGCCGATACAAGTCCATCACCTGCTTATCCCCGATGTGCACCATGCCGGACCGATCTCCGATCATGTACTTGAAAAAAAGGGACACATTTCTCGAGCTGTTTGCCACACTTGGCCAAATCGCAAGATGCGCCATGTTGTATATCTGCAGTTCTTCGAAGTGGAACTTGTCTTGCGCTTCAGCCATGTGGTGTATCCCAGATTCAGCTGGCAAGATCCACGCTTTTCCGCCTTCTTCGTCCAACTTCCCGTACTGCATGTGTCTGTTTAACGGTTTTCTTCCATCGTTGTCCACCACCAGGGTGCGGTGAGTATGGATGAGGTGATACAGGAATATAGTGCCGGGGCCTCCGCTTTCCACGTCTTGCTGTTTGTCCACTGACTTGCCTCCGTGAGCTCGATAACTTAGATGAAAAATAAGCTCTATTATAAACCATACGTGTAATGAGGCCGGACATGGAATGTATAAGCGAACTTTGTGTGAAAGTTCAGTGAAAGAATGTTCTATGCGTACAGAGCACAAAGCAATAGAAACCTGGGAGCCGTGAAGACGTGCAAACAGAAATTGCAATTAAAGTGCAAATTAGAAAATTAATGCATCGGTCCGCTCACTCTCAGCCAATTTGATTACAGAATGCTTCAGACAAACAAGGAAGTGAGCTACGCTGGGAATCAGTTTCACGCAGAATCACCAGTACACAAATTTTCGTCTGATTTTTAACAAGCTCTATAGGCATCCTAAAACTGTTCTAAAGGATACTAAATTCAAAGCTTCGCTCTGACTTATACTAGGGTGTTACCTAAAGTACGAGAATGTATCATTCTGTCGGAAGTACACAGCTACCCGTCCACCAGCTCCTCCCCCACCGTGGTTCCCTCCACCGTCCTGGGGTGAGGATCCTCCATTGGCAGTGATTTGACCATAACCCTTGATGATGTCACAGTGGACCCACACACTCCCTCCACTACCCCCTCCTCCCTGGGGTTGCGCATCTGCGCCGTCGGAAGAGAGAGTGCCATCAATCTCCAACAGGTTGGTGACGTTTAGGAAAAGGCGACCGCCACCTGACCCTAAAAGCAAGGAAACAAAGAGCGATGGGCTATTACTAAAGCAAATTCGCATCATTTCAAGTACTACCTATAGAGCATGGTAGTGCTTTCATTGTAGTGTATAATTTAGAGCGGTTGTTAAGGGAGAAGACAAATAGTTATTCAAGACTGCAATGGAAGAGCGAAATTTAAAGAGTTTACAGTGGGAAACAGGAAAATTTAGTTCTTTGCAACATATAACTTAATTCAAGCCTTCAACAATATAACAATTTACTGAGAAACTAAAGCTTCTTTCTTTCTTCGACCCTTCCACTCCCAAAAGGGATCAACCTCAAAGGTCTCATTCAGTTTCTCGCCAAACAAATATCATACAGTAAAGAAAACTTGGTTTTTGATACTTTCCTCAGAAGAAGACTGATTACACTAGCCATTATCAGTAATATCACTCATAAATTTTCTAGTCAAAAGTTTAAAAAATCTGTATTTTGAGCTTGCGATTAAAAGGGTTAATAACTTATGTCTGACCTGCTTTGCCAGGGGCGCCACCTCCGCTGCTCCCAAACTCTGTGGGTTCATACATATTGCCGTAAGGCAGGCCGACTTTGGGCGTGGATTTCCCTCTGCCTCCCGTTCCTCCGTGGCCTCCTCCAGATGCCCCTGCACCTCCACCTGAACCAAGACCCCGGTTGACTTGTCCATGTACTCCCTGACCTGTAGAGAAAGAACGCAAAGACAAGATTGAAGAGGTGAAATGCAATAGGTCATTTTGGAAATATCTGTTGCCTTGTTTGTTTGTTTGTTTGTTTGGTGGCGGTTGTCCGTTTACTGTCCTCTGTCACATGCTTGTAGTAAAATTTGTATCTACAGTCAAACCTCTATTAAGCGGACACCCTTAGGGAATTGTGAAATGTCCGCTTAATACAAGCAGAGTTTACAGTATCGTAATGGGGAGTTAGATTTTTGTGATTTTGGCAACCGTCCGCTAAATACAAGTTTGACTGTATTTAGAGACAACCTTTATAAACTAAACTTATAAACTCTTATTCAAAACAAGGCCTGGTGTGAATTCTTTCTTACTAAAAATAGTTTTACTTGCATGTCCACTTTCATGAAGCAAATGACAACACGAAAATGGTTACAAAAGAACGAGATATTCAGGGCAGCATTTGCCATTTGCCATGCCTGCAGTGGGAATTTTGTAGGTTCATTTAAAGGGGCCCTCTCAGACAATTAAATGTTTTTGTTTACTTCAGGAAATGCGTAATAAATCCAAGGCTAAATTTGGTTCCCACCACGCAATAAAACGACGATAAATTAGTTAAGTATCACTTTCAGGCCACAAGACGCTGATCTTCTTCTCAAAGGAATCGGTGGAAATATAATTGCAAATTCAGTTTTTGACTTTCGAGTCCTAAAAATGGTGGATCAAGTATTTCAGCGTGAAACTTGTTAAGAAAGAACAAATCGTGGAAGGTTGCCCCGACATACTAGGGAATACCGCATTATGACCCTGAGTGTGCCAAACCTGTTCCATCTGTTAGGCTGTAACCATGTCCATTTGCAGCCAGGAGTCCCTCAGTGTTGATGCTGATATTCTCGGCCAGCACCCTTAAGCTGCTTCCTTCCACCTTCCCGCCACCTTCAATGTGTAGGACGCGCACGGTGAGATTCATTCCTTTGTGGCTAACGGCCGACGAGATCATCTGCAAAACGCCCTCAAATTGTATGGTGACAAAATCAAACTTAAAATCGTTCTCTTCCGCTTCATTTCCAGTGCGAGAATCCTCTCTTAGAGATACCAGCCCTCCGTGATGCGCAGTCAGATTTCTTACATACGATATCACACCATCCACGTGAATTTGTACTCCGTGGACTGTCGTAACAGGAGCAAGTCCAAGAAATCCTCCGCGATAGACACGAACATTGAACGGTAAATCGATAGTAGGTCGAATCAAATCCATAGTCTGATTATAGCCAACATGAATAGTGCCCGAGCGGTCTCCGATCATGTTCCGGAAAAATATCGACGCAGTCCGATTGTGTGGTTCGGTCAGCACAGCCAGGTGTGCCCCGCCGTAAATTTGCAACTCTTCAAAAGTGTAATTCTGATCCCCAGCAAAACTGTGCTCGCCTGATGTGGGAAGAAGCCAGGCCTTGCCGGGATCCAGAGCTATCTGAGAGTAATCACTGATGGCCTGGTGCTCAACAGGAAGTGACGTCCGGCCCAAGTTACTGA
The DNA here is from genome assembly GCA_964036295.1 of Plumapathes pennacea. Lineage (NCBI taxonomy): Eukaryota > Metazoa > Cnidaria > Anthozoa > Antipatharia > Myriopathidae > Plumapathes > Plumapathes pennacea. The sequence goes on along the minus strand of OZ038465.1, from coordinate 14,187,654 downwards.
CCAGAAGAGTGCGGTGCTTGTGTATGAGATGGTACAGGAATATTGTGCCCGGGCCTCCAGCTAACGCCGACCCTGACGCATCTCCACCCAGGGCTTGAAATGAACCGCTGTAAGTTTTGTTACTTTTGAAGTAGACTGCGATTCTTCCTGCTGCTCCACCACCTCCATGAAAAGCATTGTGACTGAAGAAATACAACGTTAAACCTTTAACTCCCAAGCTCAAAATACAATTTCTCTAAACCATAAAATAAGAAAATGTATGAGTGATGAAAAGAGAATTTATGTTTTAATCAGCTGTCATTTGTCAAGGTATCAAATGCAAAATTATCCATACCGTATGATATATCTCTGGTGGGAGACTGAAAAGAGAAAACTAAAAAATCTTTCTTTACCTGGTGTCAACATATCCCTTGCCCCCGTTGACGCTTACGGTACCGTATCCCTGAATCAGGTTAGCAGTAATCCAAATGCTGCCACCGCTGCCTCCACCAGACTGTCTGTACGTTCCAGCCTTTCCATCACAGTGAATGTGTCCATCAATTTTAAGGGTGCCTCTCACATTCATTCTGAGAATTCCGCCTCCAAGTCCTCCACCACCTCCGCCTTGGCAACCAAAGTGTCTGGGTTCGTACAAGTGGCCATACGCTGTTCCAACTTGAGACGCGCCTCGGCCACTTCCACCATTTCCCCCGTGACCGGCTCCAGAAGAACCCAGTGCATGCGTTATACCTTCACCTGTAATGCAGCTGAAAAAAAGGACGCCGTTTCTGGTTATTAATCTAATCTTACTCCCATTCATACGAAAATAGTCAAGGCTATTAGATGTCAGCGCAGTTAGAAAATTTATCAACCAACCAGAAGCCAAATAATTCAAGACCGAGTTAACAAGAGTAATGCAAAATCATTGGAGACAAAGTCCAAGCTGGCTAATGTAGTCGGGCACGTCTGCATAATTTTCGTTTACGGTTAGGGTCGTTCTTAGGCCTAGGTTAAACGTCGAACTTCGCATGAGTGAGAAACTCATCGCAAATGAGCAAAATCCACTGTTTGAACTAATTCACACATGAATAACCACTTTTAAGAGTACCCGGGCCCATCCAGCAGTCTCAACGCCCGATTCTGGTCGACTGGCGACTAGGGTAAAAAAATCAAATTTTGGAAAAAAAATTCTTTAAAAGTAAAGGTAAAAAGTCTCCAGTGCTGTCCAAAGGGTCATTCATGTGGCTCACAAAAGGTTTGGTGTCTGTACTGGGCTTCAGTTTTTCAAAGTTGAAAATTCATCTCACAACACTTTGTCAGCTATGTCAATTGATGCTGTTTCGAAAATTTGCTAAGCGAACTTTGTTTGCAGTTTCAGTTTTACTGAACAAACCAAAAACTGCAACGACTGTTTGGTGTCAGCAGGGAAAAAAAAGTTCAATTCTTAAACGTGATTCTATCTTACCTGACGTCAGACACATCACCACGCACTTCACCCAGATCGTCCACTGTAAAATTCCCCGCTTCAATGAGCATGCGCATCATACGCAACAAGCCGCCGCCATGGATGGTGACGTCATCTATTTCGAGCGTCAGCGTGTTATTCTTCACGTCACTAGTTGACGTCACTTCACCGGCGTCCTTGACCCTGAGGGAGTGAAACTTGTACGTGCCTTCCTTGTTTGCCAGCTCTGTTGTTCCTGTCAGACCGAGGTACAGAGTACAACCTTTGGATGCGGTCATGTGGTCTACACCAAGGTAGCCTCTGCAGTGACAAATGAAGATAGCAAATAATGATAGAATTGTTTAGGCAGACTGTCAGTATCACCGCATATTTGCGTTGCTTATCAAACATTGATCCTAAAATTTCTGTCGGCCTGTACTTTAACTACATAAATAATCACAACACAGTTACAAAATGCTTCACAAACAAACCTTGCTGTGATTTGTATCCCGATACAGGTGAAAGAGGGCGGTAAGTGCAAGCGGCCATCTTTGTTTACGTAGACATTCACTTCAAACTTCTCGTGATCAGCAAACTGACCAATCACAATCTGGTTAGGTCCGACATGCAGCACTCCCGAGCGGTCACCAACAAACTTGTACACCTTCAAACCGTGCGGTCTGTTGGCGACGAAAACAAAGGCACGTTAGCAATTCACCCACACACTCAAACACTCATCCAATCACTAATAAAGTTAAGTCTACTACCCGCGGATTAATTTACTGTCTCAATCACTCAACATTGACTGGCCAATAAACCGAACTATGCTTCAGTAATTGGCCTGGCTGTTCAACAAATAAACAGAAAACCTCGTTGGATAGCTGCAATGCTGGCAAACTCTTGGTAAATATTGAAAGTGTGGCCACTTAAATGACAACTCTCATTGAGTACACACTAACAGCAGTGATCACTTCCAACTTCTGAACTGTAAAATGAAACTTAAAGGTGTGACCACTCAAATAAAAGCTCTCAATGCGTACATTCTAATAGCAGTGTTCACTTCCAACTCCTGAACTGTCAAATGAAACCTAACGGTGTGACCACTCAAATAAAAGCTCTCATTAAGTACATACTCATAACAGTGTTCAAGTTGTTATTATTGTTGAGCGGAATGTATAGTACTTTGCCTTTGCTTTTATGTTTAGCAACGAGTGCTTATTTTCTACCGGAACTCGTGCAAATTGGTAAAACTTTCAACGGAAAGAGATAAGACTAAAAACGGCATATAAAGTACTGCACAAATGCCATGTTGAGCTTCATGAATGGATAGAGTAACATGGTTAAAGAGTTAAAGGGCGTGACCTGGTGATGTTTGGATGCAAAGCCAAGTGAGCTTTGCCCATAATGTGCACCTCCTCCAGCTCGTACTCGCGGCCGATGGGTAACAGCCACGCCCTGCCACTGTCGAGCTCGGGTCGAGAGAAATCCGCGATCTCCTGTGTACTGGGGTCCTGATTGTTGTTGTTAAAGATGAGAGTCCTGTTGTTTACTCCGTGCTGCGTGTCCTGCAAGACAGAACATTACAGAAAAGAAAGTTGTGAGCGGACGCTACTAATATGTTTAGTAACTCATTGGAAATAATCGTTTTGTTAATGCAAACCTCCAGATACACGGTCCCAGGCCCTCCATTGCCTTGCGCACTGCTTCCACCGAAAGACTGAAGCGAGCCTTTCCACCACTCCCTGTCCTTCCAGAAGATTGCAATTCTTCCACCACTACCACCCCCTCCGTTTCCATAACCGCTCCCTCCATCAGTGGACACCACACCTGAACCTTCCAGAGCACGTGTTTTGATCAGAATACTCCCCCCACTACCTCCTCCTGCGTCGGAGGATGTGGCCGCTTCTCCGTTTGCACTGATGACTCCTGCAACCAAACCGAAATGCGTCTTGGGTCAATTTGCAACTAAATTTACATGCATATACAAAAACAGACGATTTCCGCTCGCCAATAAAACACCACAGTTACCTAGGCTGAGAAATCTGGCGGGCCACCTGATGATTAAACTTTGGCGGGTAGAGTGCAGAACTGCTTCTTCATCCATAATGCAATTATGTAGAAACAAAACTAAGCTGGGTAAAGATATTTACTTGACGGACGCTCGTTTACACGGGCAGTGAAAAGTACTTTTCACAAATGCTACACTAACCTTCCACCACGAGAGCGCCACTGATTTCCAAATTCAACGCGCCACCTCCAGCCCCTCCAACTTTTCCTCCGCCGCTTCCAAAGAGCTTGGGTGCGTTATAGAGACCATAGGGTGAACCTGTTACTGTAGCCACCCTACCACGCCCGCCTCGCGCACCGTGACCCGCCCCTGAACCATCTGACGAGGAAACTCCGGATCCCAGACCTGTGCCTTGTACAAGACGATAAGATTATCAAAAGGTGAGAAGATATAAAGGGTTACAGTCAACTCTCTCTAAGCGGACACCTCTCTAAGGCGGACAGCATGCAGATTTGATCCTTGCTAATTTTCACTTGTTTCTCTGCAACTGAACTCTCTCTCTCTCTCAGGCGGACACTAAATGCTAGTTCCGAGGGTGTCTGCCTTAGAGAGAGTTCACTGTACAGTCAACTCTTTCTAAGTGGACACCTCTCTAAAGCGGACACCTCTCTAAGGCGGACAGCATACAGAGTTTGGCCCTTGCCGATTTTCACTTGTTTCTCTGTAACTGAACTCTCTCTAGAGCGGACACCTTTCTAAGGCAGACACTAAATCCTAGTCCCGAGGGTGTCCGCCTTAGAGAGAGTTGACTGTATACGCATACCTGATGTAAACCCTTTAGCAATAAGCCAAGGCATATACTCACCACCACCGTGGCCTTGTCCATTCAGTGAAATCGTTCCGACGGGATCGACTACCACTGACACTGCCTTCAGATTCAAAGAACGCGCCTGAAACAAACCATCACCTTCCACAGTGACAACACCGTCTCGATACACCGCCCCGACATCCTTCACCACTTCCACCACCCAGACATCCGACTCATTGGCTGCTTCACTTTCAAGTGACAGGTGTCCAGTCTTTTGTATAGTGATGCCAACGAACTTCAGGTGACGAGGACTTGACTGAGCAAACTTTACCATTCCGCCGTGTCCCACCATCAGATGAGCCCGGTCGCCGACCACTCTTCCCCAGAACTGAACCAGAGAGGTGCGGGGCTTGCTCGGATAACTCAAGCTCTCCGGTTTCCGAAACTCGACCGTGCCATTCGGCAGGATAATCGTCGCGTCTTCGTACACAAACGGTGCCCATGTGACGTTGATTCGTTTGTACTCCGAGCGGCCGACGATGTCAAGCGTGTTGTGAGGTGGAACGTGAATGTAGCTCGTGTCGTCGCCGTAAATGGTGTCCACTCTGACCTGGACGCCCTTCCCCGGGAAAACCAGCTGTGCAGCGCCGTACACCTCAATCAGAGTAAAGTCGTAAGTGAAGTTGTCAGATGGAGCATTTAGATACGCCGGGGATCCTGAGGGAAAAAAAACGTCGTCATTCGTGCACGTGACTGATACCAGGTACCGTTGACCGCACTACACCGCTCTTGGTTGTTAACTAAGTTAAATGCATTGACACAGTATTGAAAACAGACAAAAACACAATCACGTAAGGGTGCATAGTATCCCAAGTGGGACATACCTGCAGACGCGTACTGAGTGTAGTCGCCCACACAACAGACCTGAAAAAAAAAGCACAAAGTGAAGTCTTACACCAAGTGTATAACATAACAAACTACAACGGAACAGTTGACACATTTAGGAGAATTCGAGTGTTCATCTCCACTGAGTGTTAGTTACATACGACTTTTAGTTGGTAGGTTTAAGCGAGTGCCTGCGTTTGAGTGAATAACTGGATGAGTAAGCTAGTTCTAAGTGAGTTTAAGAACGAAGACCAGAATTAAGTGGTGGGTGAGCGACCGAATGGATAAAGTTACACGAGTGAACGAGTGATTAAGTTACATGAAAGAGTAAGTGAATCTGCGTGAGCAATCGAGTGCGTGCGTGCGTGATTGAAGGAATGAATGAGTGAGTACGTAAACACACTAACGACGGGTTTTACATCTGCTATGACGTGCACGAGCTACTCTTTGAAGCTTCAGTTACCTTCGCCTCCCTGCCCTTATTGTCAATACGCAAGTTCCTCACTGTTGGTGTAATCCCTCTCAAGTATATCACACCGGGTCCGCCATTCTCCGCAGAATTTGACTGGCTCCGACCTCCGTAAGCCTCAGCTTGGTCACTATGGAAACCTCCGGTTTTGTAGTACACAGAAATACGACCTCCAGCTCCACCACCACCATTCCCATTCCCATCGCCCCCTGCGGCCCTCAGTTGACCACTGCCGATGAACTGTGCACAGTTGGACCAAAACGAACCGCCACTGCCCCCTCCAGCGTGCGAAGACTTAAATGAAAATAGAACACCAAAGCTCAGCGGCCTAAATCATGACCAGCAGATCAAAAAGTCAAAATCATAACTCCGCTTAACATCAAAAGTAACACTGCTATTACAATGTATGAGAGCTTTCATTTGAGTGGTGACACTTTTAGGTTTCATTTGACAGTTCAGGAGTTGGAAGTGAACACTGCTATTAGAATGCACTCATTGAGAGCTTGCTTTCATTTGAGTGGTCACACTTTTAGAGTTCAATTGACAGTTTTAAAGTTGGCTCTCCCCTAGGTTGAGTTTGTTTTTCAATTGAAAATGTAAAATAGTTGATCCAAACACTCACCTGACCAGGCAGTCCATTCAACTGAATCAGCCCGTTGATTTCAAGCTTGTTCTTCACCATCAGTTCTATGCGTCCTCCCCCTCTTCCGCCGCCAGTGTTACCTGATCCCATTCCACCGCCGCTCCCCCACGTGTCAGGCTCGAAAATACTTCCGTACCCCAACTTAAGAGCACGTGTTCCTCCCGCACCTCTCCCGCCACGCCCACCATGACTCGCACCAGATCCCCCACCGTTGGCCTGCGTTCCAGCCCCAGGACCCTCCCCGCCAAGAGATCCACCGCCATCAACAGAGACCTTTCCCGAGGGGCCCACGATGAAGTCGTCGCTTTCAACGTAAAGAGAACCCGCTTGAAAGGTACCACTGACTTCAACAGTGGACATGAAAATAGTGGAGTTTACCGCACCCTGATCGAGACCAATTGCCGGACCTTGGTAGTGCATGTTCACTTCCCCTCCTGATTCCACTGCAAATGATGAGCCCGTCAGGGGAGTGCTTGGACCAACTGGAGAGGTGGTGTGCAGCAGTCCACTGATGAGAGTTTTGTCTATGTTTAGTTCCTCGTCTGTTTGAAAGTAAAACTTTCCACTGGCATTTAACACCTTCAGGTCCTGCCAACCAGATCCAATAGAAAGATTCCCGATACGTATAGTGCCGCTAACAGCAACTTCACGGCTGAGAACCGTAGTAATCTCTGGCGATTCAAAGCTCACCTGACCATCAACACCAACTTCAAACAGAATAATCTTCTCTTGAGAAAGGCCCCTGAAGTCAATTCCACTCGGTGACTTCACGAATCCGTTGAGATGCACAGTGTTGAGTTGATAAGGACCAACAGCATCAAACTCCCAGCGGCCGTTCTCTTCGACTGTTAGACTCTTCCATCCGGGTTCTATGGCAAGCTTCCTCGTTAACCACGTGCCGTCCACGTGGACGTAGTCTGCGTGAACTCTCGAAGTTCCATTAATGTCCATGCTGGCAGCAGAAGCAAACTCTTGGTAGCCACTCGGGAAAAACGACAGCATGGTTGCGCTCAGAGGAAGGTCAAACTCCACTCTACCACCGGCCGTGATATCGAATGTTCGCGTAACTGCGGGATCTCGCCCGCGGACAAAAACGGTTCCTTCGATGAGGAGTTTTCCGGAGATGCTTAGCGCATCTACTCTGAGATCTCCATACGGAGAGAAACGGAGTTCTCCGTTTTGAGAAACTGTCAGTCTTTCCCAGCCAAACCCAACTGAGAGAAGCTGCGGGTGGAATGTGCCACCGATTGAAACTTCTTTCATCAAAGCAGTAGATACAGTACCATTGCCATGAATCGCAAATTCGGACTTTTGTCCCGTCGACAATTCCTCTGCTGTTATGTTCAAAGGGCAACTGACTATCACCCGAGAATCAGCCGCCAGATTAATCTTCTTTCCTCTCATGTACCACTTACAAGAGGCTGGGGAGTGGACATCGTAGTTCAGTAGTCGCAAGCTTCCAGTGGCCTCAACAGTCAGTTCACCAAAGGTCAGATTATTTGGGCTTGATCCAGGAAACATTGTAAATTCACCAGCGTGTTTTCCCACAAACAGTTTGAGATTCTTTTCCAAGAAAAGTGTGCCGTACACGGAAACCGAGCGCTCTACAGAGACGTTGACACTTGAACTCGAAAGAATCAGTTCGCCTCCCGGAAAAACCTTCGTACATGGCGCTAGTACACTGTTTATCTGTAGTTTCTGAGAAGGAGGGATGTAGAGCTTGCTTGTACCGTCGTCGGAAACGCTGTTTACGATGAGTTTGGTCGATGTTCCGTTGATCAAGACTTGGGCTCCGCCTGAGAGCTCAATCTTCTCCACGTCAGTTATTGAAGACGAATCTAACAAAACCCATGCTACAGCACCTGATAAAGACAAAGCAATGTGGTTAAAGTGACCCAAGAAAGATCAACTTGTCCTTCACCAGTTTCTCACCAAAATATATAAAATACACAAAGAAGAACTTAGCTTTTGATACCTTGTTCAGATAACTGATTAAGCTATCAATTCTCGCAACATCGCTCATACATTTTATTCTTAAAAGTTGGAAGAATCTGTATTTTGAGTTTGGGATTGGAAAGCTAGGACAGGATTAAACAAACGCCACCTCACGTTCAAATTCTTAGAAATATCGATTCTTAGAAATATAGGCTGATTCTCATCGCCTACCTGTTTGACGAAATTCTTCGAACTGCGAGGGCGCGTTGACCTTCCAGCAAAAAAAAAATTGAGAAAAAAATCAAGCCAAAGCTTGACCCACGTCGTGCAGATCTTAATTAAAATATTTACTCCGGCAACGTGTTGGAGACGTTTTACTCACCCTTGCTCGTCTGCCGTCGTTGTCGATACGGAGCGTTCGCGCTCGCTTTCCTGCCTCGTACCCATCAATGTACACCGTACCAGGCCCTCCAGTTTCAGGAGTGTTATCTTTTGAAGGAATTCGAAGACGTTAGAAGTCGACCTTAGTCAAATCATCCAATAATGTACTGCAACGAAGGCCATATTTGAAACTTTGAGGCAGTTCCTCTTCATCCATCCACCACACTACATACACGCAAACACGTGCACACACGCAAGTAAGCACGTACACGCACACGTTCATGTTCACGTTCACGTTCACGCACAAGCACACGCACACGCACACGCATGGCAAGAAATATCACAAGTTAAATCCCTCAGACAAAAGACAGGTGCGGTTTTATTTCTGACCTTGTGGAAGTGTGTAGTCACATCCTGGTTTGCTCGACGGTTCTGCTCATGAAAGACAAAAAAAAAAACGCCAACTCACAAAAAAAGTACAATGCATGCGTTTGGCAAGTGAACCATTTTCCGATACTTACGGTAACCAAAGTAGAGGCCAACTATGACAAGGACGGCAAGGACTACAAATTAATGTAAAAACTTGATTGCTCCATCACCATCGTGTTCTCGTTTTTGGAATCGATTCAAATCCTGGCATGGATTTGATTGAAATTTTAACTATTATCGTCATCACTTACCAGCAGCAAATCCATAAACCTCAACTCGAAGACCAATCTCACTTGACCAGGCTTGAGGATAAAATCTGACGCCTTTGGCGTATTCTACAGCCGGCAGCTGCCTGGTCACCACTGAATTTGCATCCGAGTTGCCTGTGAACAGTTTCTTTTCTCCATTTTCCTGGGTGAGAGATTCAGTACGATTCTTATCACGAGGTGATAAAGTTCACATCAAACTCTAAGGGCCGACTGCATCACGTGACACCGCGGAAATACGTTTTCTACCGTGCGGTCACCTTGCTTTTGAGTCAGCGGTCATTGCACGACATTCTGGATTCTCCAGATTTTGTAATTCTGTGAAACCCTCGTAAAAAACCCGAAGACGCAAAGTTAATTCATTGGAACAAATAACGAAGTCCGTTCTAATCTTAAGGAACGAGGCGCGCAAAGAATGGTGGGCTTCCTAGACGCTGATTAACTCACACGAGTAATAATTACACAAATGGCCCTAAATGGCTCTCACCTTTCACGGGATTGTATATCTCCATAAGAACACCACTGTCATAATCACACACTCACTCAAACACACAAACATTCACAAACCAAAGAGGTTTTGTACCTTCACATCAATCCAATTGTCCGGGGTCTGGTACGGGTCCAAGTACTTCAGGTAATATGACGTCACGCGTTCTGAGCCGCCGTACCGCCCCTGAGTAGCCACGCCTGTTACATACTTGGCTTGGCTAAACTTCACCTGTAAGTTTCAAAGAAAAAACTCTTGTAGGGTGCATCGAAAAGTGTGGAGAAGCATTTTGTCTGTCTGTCACTCTGATGTGTCTCTGTCTTCCTTTAAAATAATGCTCCGTCTGTGTCCAGTTCTAACTCTTTATCTGTGTTTGTTCGTCTCGGTTATTCGTCTGCCTGTCTGTCTCTCATTCTGAATCTGTGTCACTCGCTGTATTCTCTCACTCAGTAGAACCCCGCTATCTCGAACAGAATTCGATTTCCCTTGGAAATGAACGATAGAAATTTCCTTTTGTAGCTATCCCGAACTACTGTATTTCTCGCTTCCCTTGAGAGTTCGAGACAGCGGGGTTCTGCTGTATTCCTTTATATAATACTCCGTCTGTGTCTAACTCTGTTTACTTGACTCTGTGATTCCTTTTTCTCTCTGTTTGCTCGTCTTTACAGTATTAACGCTCTTCTCGCAAAATGTCCCTAACTTGTAAGCTTACCTGTAAGTATTCTCCTATGCTACTCGACGAAGGAACCCATCCTCCCGTGTTTCCCTTGTAGTTGAGCTTGGCATAACTTGGGTAGTAGTAAGTATTGGACCACACACCTCTGACAACTTTGTGAGAAGAGGCGGTCGGAACGACAGAGCCTGCTTCAACTCCCACAGCAGCCACTTCATGCCCTGAAAGAAGAAAGCAAAAAAAGCAGTTGTATAATTGGTGGTTTATAAAGATGTTTCTTCTAATCAGTTCATTCTGAATATATGCATTGGAAAATAAAAGCGCTGAAGCACTGTTAATCTGAGTTTCACGCTTTTTTTCGGGAGATCTCTCCTCTCTACCCAGTCTCTTAGGCGGGAGTGGGGGGGGGGGGGGGGGATTCGCCTGATACTATTAAGGTTAAAGCACTGTGACTATAGCCAATGCAAATGGAAGACTCCAAACGTGAAAGGTCACTGAGTTCATCTATCTTCTGCTTCTCAATCTCCTCACTCTGTTTCGGCGGTCGAGTGTTCTCAATCAAAGACCCATTTTATTTACCATGTGGGTCGCCTGCGCAAACCTTATGTGCTGGTCAGCGGACCTACCAAAAAAAGTTTCAATCGAGCGAGTGAAATTATTTCCGCTCAACTGCTATAACTGGTTCATTGCTATCGCAGTGGCCATATTTCAAAACGCAACTCTATCGTATTCGTGTGGATGGTCAATTTCACTAAAAACGCACACTTTCGAAAATGGTTGTTCATCTGAAACATGGTTGTTGGTTGGTTGGTTGTTGGTTGGAATGGTTGTTCAAAACGATGTCGTGTAGACAAAAAACTTTATTTCGTTTTCAGTAAAATGAAAAGGTAGACTTTTGAAAGCGTGTTCGTGTGGACATGTCCTCAGACAACTTCCTCATTAAAGAACAATAAAAAAGCATCGTACGTGCGTATATGTGCCGTGCATATTGGAACAGGTCATTAACTTTGGTGAATTGATTAATAAAAATAACTTGATAATGGTGGCATTGTGATGTGCAAAGTGTTATTCTTCCATAATCACTAGTTTATAGCAATGTTTTCCCAATCAACACTTAATCTGTGCCACGCCAATGAACAAATTGTATAATCTAAACTACTAAGCGGAATAATTATGAGACTTTAATGGGATTAATGCTTTGTAAATCACTCACCCAAGCAAACTGAAAGTTGTTCTACTTACTTCCGCTACCTTTCTCGCTACCTTTCTCGACAACTGCGCAATGTTGGTAACAATGCGTGATATAGGAATGATAATTGACTCTGGTAATTTGAGCGGATATGCGCTTCAGCTTGGTCCTCTGCCAGCAGCGCGAAACAGCTAATACATTCAGTCTTGATCCACAAACAATTTAATCCCGATAAAATAGTTACAAAAATGCATTGCTTTACTCTCACGAGTTCAGAGATCATCTACGAAACTTTCTGGAGTCGTGGGAAAACAGTTCCTGCGAAAGTTAGATCCAGTTTGAAGTAAAAAAATTAAAATTTGGCAAACTTAGTATGCAAGAGAAGCGGAAGTATGTAGCTTTGCGCTCTGATGCTTAACCGAGTCAAATTTGCTCTTAGAATTTCACACGTAAATAAACGTATCGCCTGCTCTCAGTCACATACTTCATGTATTGGCCCCTTCAATGTTGCAGATGGAGTTACTCAACAAGAAAAAGGTATAGAATAAACCAACGTACCTGTTTTCCCACCGTGCGTGCGCGTCCTTCCAAGAAACGAGCCTTGCTGATAACGCAGAGAGATTCGACCACCACCTCCTCCCCCTCCACTCGAACTGCTCCCGCCCAACCCTCCGAAAGCTTGAATCTCGCCGGAGCCATCAATTTCAAAACAGTGCACAGCAACCGATCCTCCACTTCCACCTCCTCCGTTTTTCTCAGCTCGTTGACCGTTCGCTTGCACTCTGCCGTTAATGACCAAATTACGAGCGTTGATTCTAAGGGCTCCGCCGCCCAAACCTCCACCGATGCCTCCTCCGGCGCTCCCAGGGCTCTTGGCATCAAACGTGTTACCGTAAGGAACAGACTGGCTCGACGACAGAGGCGAGCCTGCTGCGGCGCCACCACGACCGCCGTGGCTTCCACCGCTGCCAGAGCCTCCAAGCTGCACTCCCGCACCGGGATTGTTCAACGCTCCCTGTTTTTTGTTTTGACCAACGATCAAGACCCCACTCGCTCGAATATCGAGTGTCTGCGTGACATTGAGTTCATGCGTTGAGACACTCGATGAGGTCTCCAAGAAGACGCTTGCCTGAATGATCAGAGAGTTGAACACATGAGTTCCCGGTGCAAACTTGCAGGGTGCTGTGATCGTTGTGTCGGCATTCGTCGAGCAGGCTGGTAACACTGCTTCGCTCAGCGTTGCTGCACCGAGGAAGAGAAAAAATAACAACAAAGTCTTGTAACGTAAGTTCAGGCACGAAAAAAACTTTGCAAACTTCATTTTGATTTTTGGCGTGTTGGTTCACATGATTAGCCCAAAAGGATATGAACATGCATCTGACGTGATGCGAAAATGCTTTGATTCCGGACCGGGGCTTATTTGTACTTTTATGACATGTGACGCAAGAAAACAATTTGCGCACCGACACGTAGCTGTCAACAGCAAGCCGAAGGTCACAACCTTTTTCAGTGTGCGAGCCAAATTCACTTACAAATTGCAAGAAAAGGCTCAAGAATTGGACGATCGATTAAAAAAAACTTGTGTCGAACAGTGATACAAATGTCTGTGAGTAAGAACAAGACAGGAAATCAGACCAGATTGTAACCGTTCCACTATTTACCGACTGTGTCATTCACAGTGCCCATTATTTTTACAATTATTAAGATAATAGAAGCGCAGCCAAGTCGAACCACTTGCTCACAATTAACACAACTCGCACGCGCCCTTACTCGAACGTTTATTGCCGATGAACAGCAAAGAGAAATCGTGAAATTTTCCGAAATTCTTTCCGTAAAATAATGCTCGTGGCCTGTTACGTTATGTCTGCAAAGGTACACGGCTTTAGCCTCTTTAGTAATGTATATAAACCACTGTTTACACACAGCATATTCTTGCGTAAGATAATAAAAGTCGCGTCTTACAGCATCTCTGTTCATATTGATGCAGGTGTCAGAATGGTATCAAGTCTTCTTAGAGCCTAACCCGGGGCTTAACCCTTTCACTTCTGAGACCGATCAACTTCAATTTTCTCTTTCAGGTCCTTACCAGAAACATATCATACAGTAAGGAGAACTTGACTTTTGATACCTTGCTCAGATGAAAGCTGGGCCCGGTTGTTCGAAAGCCGATTAAGCTAATCCAGGATTAACAAAATTCTTTCTGACGACCTCTCTGCCAATAAACTGCGTGGTTTTGTTCAAAGATGGATTAAAAAGCTTGTTCCAGCTTAAAACGTATCAAGGAAGTCGTTGTGGACAATAAATGACAAGAAAGTTTAGACCTAATCCAGGATTAGCCTAATCGTGCTTTGAAAAACCGAGCCATGATTAGTAAACTATCAATATCTCACTACATCATTCGTACATTTTCTTCTAAAAGGGTCGAGAGAAAGAAAAAGTGGTCGTACCGGTTTCGCAGTGATATATGTATGAGACCGGTTTCATGTCTAACGCTTAACAAAGGATGACTACACGGAATATTAGAAAATTCATACCTCAGGCTCCAGTTCGCACTTGAGAAGTTTAACGAAAATAAGCGTCGAAATTTTCCGCTGGCAACTTTTTAAAAGTGTGAAAGGCACTTTGTCGCCGACAGATATTTTGATAAGTCCGCCACTATCAAACGTAGAAAAAGCCATCATCTTGCCCAGGAGCCTTTTATTATTTTAAAAACTTTCCAGTCTAGTGCGAACGGACCCTTAACGAGCAAGATAAACATACTATTTTTTGAACTGAAACTCAACTAGTTCAAGCAAAGCCCAAAACGACTTTTTCTCATTCAACTCTCACCAATATCTCTGAGGGTGAGCGGCTCAAAATCGCTGTGTGCCTTTTGTTCTTTTAAAGGGTAACAACAGAAGAAAAGTTGGATTGAGGGAAACTAAAATGGTTGATGAAATGTCGCTGCCGCCGCGTGTTCTTTTAGTCTATAAGCACAGTTATGCGATTTCCGGTTTCGACGAGCCGTTTGACAGCGCATTTCAACTGGGTCAACCGACAACCAAGCATAATCTTATGCGAGCATAACTTTTAAAATAAGAGTGCTTCAGAAAACTGAAACGCGATAAAAGAAAAATACAACCGAAAAACACGACACGACCTCAGAATTATATTATGTCTTGAACCCAAGTGCATGAACAGTATGTTAGTCCGGGTAGTTTCTAGCAAGACGGTTGCTGGTTTCGACGAAAAGTCATATAGCCTAGAATCAAACCGGGCGGGCGTCAGTCACCAACAATAGGGAGCTTAAGCAAACTAGGACGGCGACGGAAACGCGAAGAACCAGGAAAATAGTGTCTCCGCATTCCTTATGCATGTCTTCATCACTTTGTCTACTCTTAAAATGTTCAAATTTGTTCCGTTTTTTGCCGAAGTTCTATTGGTTTCATCGTCTCTTACTAAGAAGAACGACTGTCGTAATTTTTAAAAACGTCGTCCAGGTCCTGACAAACAGCCTAGAAAAGAAGCATTTGGAGTCACACGCGAGAGCACGACGACCCCAAGATCAAGACAATTTCACATATTCAAGTGCGCCTTTTGTCTTCTGCAATGAGTTTTATTGTTTCACCGACGTTGCCGTCGTCCTCTCCCGTCCTGGTGCTTAAGCTCTCTATTAATCTGCACATTAGGAAATCAGTCAGGTTTTTTTCTGGATCCGACCCTGCACCACACTACACTGCACTACACTAGTTTGTGTGAAAATTATGCATTGTCCCAAGCAAGAACCAAAAATGTAACAAAAGTATTTGACACGCGGTTTGGACCCAGGTGTTTTGTGATAGTCCAGTGAAGAAAAGTCTCCAGGAAGACTGTAAGTTGTAGTCAGTGACTGACTACGTAAGTGAAGTATGTTGCTGGTTTCAACTAAAAGTCACAGCCTAGAGTCAAACTGGCGTCAGTCACCGACAACACTATTTCTGGAGACTACTCTCACTCGGACAATCACAACCAACGTTCTGACCTAGTAACTTATTACTCTGCTTACTATAGTATTGGGGTTTATTGTGTGTTCCAGGGTAATTCAGTGCTACTCTTGAGGTGAACAAGGGCTGGGAAGAACATACTCTACCCAGGTGTTTTTAGCTTCGCCCTTTCACTCCCAAGCTCAAAATACAAATTCTCCCAACCATTTAAGAAGAAAATGTATGAGTGATGTAGTGTGAGCTTATTTGGCTATCATCTGAGCAAGGTATCAAAAGTCAAGTTCTTCTTACTGTATGATATATTTCTGGTGAGAAACTGAGAAGGAGAAGACTAAAGTATGACATATTCATAAGATTAATAGCATACCTTACATTTGATTTCTTTGGTTGATAAGGGACCATTACATTACTTGCTAACATCCCCCACCTATTTGTCATAAGACATCTGAACAGTGGCCAAATACCCCCTCCCCACCCACCACTCCCTCACTACCTCTTTTGCTGTAGTAGAGATCTTCCCCTTATCCAGAAGCTTCTCATACAATCAATATTGTATAAAGTTGCTACTTACATTTCAGTTCCACCAACAGGCCTTTTAAAATAATGCATCATATAGTACAGCCACCCTCAAATAAGTTCCAATTATAGCATCATCACCTATGATGAGAGAAAAGAAATTACTTTCTTTTCATTTGCCGGGATAACATTAAATTTGGTTCTTTACAATCAAACAGCCAATTTTATTCAGGAAATTTTACTCAATGTGTCATGCAGAGTGGCTTTTCTTTTACCTGCCAATAAGTCAGATAATATTACATCATAAAAAGATCATAAAATCATAAAATTACATCACAAAAGAGTGACTTAATGTTTAAGCCTCAATTAACACTGCAACACTGACACAGCTGCAGCTCTGTTGAGGCTTGGCAATTGTGAACAAGTTGAACTGTCTCATCTACTGACCACATGATCAACTTTACTGACCACACACCAACCACACAGAAACTTGAAAGGCGTGAAAATGCTTTTAACACGACTCAATCACTGGCCCAGATACTGTAGTTCAAAGAGCTTGGTGGCCAGTTGCCAAAGCATGATTAAGTAGTCTAATACTGAGATATAGTCTGTATGTCTAAGATTGAGCCTGAAGATGAGTGGTTTACACTCACAAACCGACTTCCTCAATATAGTTTCAGCTAGAACCACTTTTTTAGTTGGGCCGCATTCACTCTACGTGCCCATTTTTCGGAAACATTTTTTGTGTCCAGGAAACAAATTTTGTGCTCACAACAAATGTTTCTCGCATGGCAAAACGTAGTAGCCTGCGAATACAGCTGCCCGACAGGAGACGGCTGTTTTCGTGACTAAAACAGCACGACATTTAGGGAAGATGTGCGCATTGGCAATGTGTCCTCATTTTACCAAGGCCTTTTTGAATTGAATAGATAATTTATTACCTTTTTTGTTCATTAAATTATTTAAAATGGTATATAAAGTCAGAGCTAGGTAAAGGTTACTCAGAAGTAGCTAGAAAGCTAATCGAGCTGAGTAACTGTAAATTATATTAATACATTTAAATATGGTTGGCAAATAAGGCATAAACTAAGTTAATGAAAAGAAGCACAGTCACACAAAGAAAAATACGATAATGATAATAATAATAACAATAATAATAATAATAATAATAATAATAATAATAATAATAATAATAATAATAATAATAATAATAATAATAATAATAATAATAATAATAATAATAATAATAATAATAATAATAAAAAGACAGTAGTGACAAAAAAAATAGAAAAAAAAAACAAACAGAAAACCAGATGAAAACTTGAGAAATGAGAAATATACTAACATTGCGTTCATTTTAACTTTAAGGCCTTACTTAAAAGTTCGCCGGTTACGTGGTGTAAACGCGGTCTTATTCTTTTTAATTAAGACTTTGCAGTTTGTTGAACAAAAGCACGAAAGAAAGAATAATTCTTATTTAATTGGTTAACTTTGAACAACCGGGCGAAAACTACACTACTCTCGAGAGACTTTCGCTCGGTATACTTACCAATTTCTTGCTATTCCAACAGCTACTTTCCATTTCAAAGGCTGTCTTTGCACAAGTGTCTTCTCTTTACGCAGCATATGGCTCTCTGCGGCCTTTTGTTTTCTTTTAAAACGTCCAAAGGGGCCGTATGCCATCTTTCACGTGTTCCATATTTTGTTGTCAACTCACTAACAACCGCTGACCAAGGACGAACTTTCGCGCACAATGTTTGTTAGTTTGTTTTTTAAGTTGGTTTTTATATATTTTTTGGCCTGCAGTCCTCGCTTAGACTGAAGAGTAGGACAGACAAAAATAAAGTAAAAAAAAAGAATCAATCATGACCAAAAACAATGAATAAAACCAACAACAAATGGAAACTGGGTGCTAGACTGAGTCGTGACCGCGCAAGATCTGGGCCTGGCTTGCTCGCCTCAAATGTGATTGGTCATTCGATTAACAAACGAAAAACGGTGGCACTTCGCATCGAAGATCGTTATACCTTCCAACGTCGTACATTTTCTTGCTATTTCATTGTTCTTTGGGCCTTCTTTGTAAGGAAGAAGACACTTAAGATAATGGCCTCGGTAAGTGTATCTGTCGACGACTGTGATTTTGTTGCGAACGCTTTTTCGAACCGCAGTATCTTGTTCACTGTTTTTCAGACCAGTTCCAACGTCGAGAATTTGTCTCCCCAAGTTATTAAGCAAGTAGCGAAGGAATTGACGAGTTTAACAAACGATCCACCCGAAGGCATTAAAGTGTTCACCAGCGAAGAAGACATCACAGATATACAAGCTACCATCGACGGACCAGGTATAATACTTGACGGTATATTTTGTACACAAGCTGAAGGCCGCCGGCAGCCATACCCTGCTTGTGTTTTATCTAATGAACTATCTAAATCTCCTTGTTTTCAGCTGGTACCCCATATGAAGGCGGCTTATTTCGCATTAAGTTGGTCCTGGGAAAAGATTTTCCTTCATCTCCACCGAAAGGTAAACATAATATAAACGTTCGAAGTTCATATATATATATACGTTCTTACTTTCGAAAGTATTTAATGAAGTATGTCTTCAGTACCTGTGCTTATTACATTTTACTTCTTTTCAGCGGAAAAGAAGTATCCAGTAGAGTTTCTCTATCGAAACTGACGTTGTTTGAGAATTTGCGTGTGTTCTTCCTCGATCTTTATCGCAAAACTTTACAGCAGACAAAATAATAATAATCAGACCGATCTTCAGACAGCCTAAATCATGAATTTGGTTGAAATTCAAGTTGCAGTGAAGTTGGTAGAGTCTAGAGAAGCAAGGCATAACTTTGCTATCGATATTTGCAAATATAATGACTTTCTTGGAAGTCAGATAAATTGGAATTTATAATAAAATACATAAGTACACTTCAGGCGATTTTTTGAATCATAATATCGTATCATGCACACAAAATATTGCAAACAAAATCAAAACATTGCTTTTCAGGATGAATTGACTGAATGATGTAAAATAATTAAGAGTCAGCTACCATTTGTAAGCAATGTGTAATGATGAAACGTTTCTTTTCCAACAGGATTCTTTCTTACTAAAATATTCCATCCAAATGTGGCAAAGAAAGGTGAAATCTGTGTGAACACATTAAAGAAAGACTGGAAGCCAGATCTGGGACTTAAGCACATTCTTTTGGTAAGGCAATGTTTCAACCACTAGCTGGACCCCTGGGAAACTGTAGGCCAAAATTCAGTCTCATAGAAAAGCCATAACAAAACTTCAACAAATGTGCAATATTTTCTTTGATGGTTCGATCGCCCAACAGTTTGAGACTCCAGTTTGGGGCAGTAGTTTGAAGCTATATTTTAATTAGTTCCTTGGAGGGGATGATTAAACATTTTGATGAATCATTCCCAGTTGAGGCTGCCATGTTTGATTTATTCAGTGTGATGCCACTGAGGGAGCCTGGGAAAAAGTGTTACAGACCATTAACCCTTTCACTCCTGAGCTCATAATGCAAATTCTCCCAACCATTCAAGAAGAAAATGTATGAGCAGTGTACTGAGAATTGATAGGCCAATCAGCTTTCATCTAAGCAAACTATCAAGTAGCAAATTCTCCATACTGTGCGATATATCTCTGGTGAGAGACTGAAGGAGAAAATTGAAGTTGATCACTCTCAGGAGTGAAAGGGTTAAGGAGAATTCATGAAACAGATGTATTGAGAATCAATCTGTACATTAGCATTTATCGGAGTGAGCAATCTGCAATAAAAAGCAAGTTCTCCAAACTGTATGACATATTTATAGAGAAACTGAAGTGTCACTGGGAGAATAGACCTTGACATTCAAGGCTTGAAAATGTTTCTTTTGTTTACAGCCCAGTGTCAAATTTTACTAGCCTCTGGCATCAGGCACATTTTTTGACCCCTGATTTATATTGTTTCTGTGCTTTCAGCTAGTTTTAGCTTTTCTTTTTGTCTCTGCTTTCAACAGACAATCAAGTGTCTGCTTATTGTGCCAAATGCTGAATCTGCCCTCAACGAAGAGGCAGGCAAACTTCTACTAGAAAGATATGATGACTACTCGCAACGAGCGAGGATGATGACAGATATCCACGCCAAGCAAAGCAAACTAGAAGGCAGCAAACAGGTTCATGGCGATGTGGATACACTTCAAGGGAAGAAGAGAGCAGGGGGAACAGTTCTAGATAAAAAGAAAAAGGACAAAAAAAGAGCACTTAAGAGGTTATAACATAGAGCATCTACTTGTGGATAAAAATGAATTGACTTTAACTTAACAGAGTAGGTGATATGCTTTATCTTCAAAATTTCAATCCACACAACACAGAAGTGCCACATAGATTTGTACATCATCTTGTAATTTTATATCAGTTCCCTAACCAATAACAAATTTACATACAACCCTGTCCTGTGAAGTACAGTTTGTATATAAAAGATCAGCTATCGCTTGTGTGAGCATAGCAGCAGGATGACATGTACATGAAGTATTGTATGTCGGTATAGAACCAGTATCCACAAAAATATGATTTACAGAAAATTTCTTGGTTTTCTTTGTGGACAAAATGTGTACATAAAAGACGAAATGTGAGTCAAACATTTCTGCATTTACAAATGAAGGCTAATAGATTTTATCTTGCCTTCTGATCTGTAAACTTATTAAAGTACTTTAGGTGCTCTTGTTGTCATAAAATTGTGTCAGTTTTTTTGGGAAATATATACATAAGCCTTTTGGTGTGTAGGTGGGGACCAGAGGATACTTGAAAGAATGTGCAATGCATCCCAGACTTTCAGACCCTTTCCTTTAGAATGCCACCAATACTCTTTTATTGTCGAAAGATAAATTTACATGACAGACAGTTGACTCTTGGTGCAAAACAAAATAGTCTAAAAGTGTTTTCACCAGATGTTGAACTAAAATCAACTTCCTTATGCCAGTAAATTGGTACCAATTCACCTGAACAAGATTTAGTCATAGTTTGGAGAATCAGAAATGTATGGATGCTTGACCTTGGGCATGATCTATTTTTGAACTGGACAGAAGCTCCTCCCTGAAGGAGGTAGGGGCTGATGTCCTCACACCCTGACACTGTTCAAGACAAATTTGTAAATTTTTCTACCCCGTCTGATCCAAAATACACTGGTCAGCATGATAATGACTGTAGCTGTAAGTTGGTTTCTGTCTCTAACTCTGGAAGCAATAGGTTCCTTGTGCGAGACTCCAGGTCTGGAAGTAACATTACTATTTGAAAAGACAACCCTATTCAAAATGCTAAAGTATAAATTGCAGGGTTCGAAGTTTAATTTTTGTGCTCAGTGTCTCAGGCCTCATCCAGGATCAACATGCCTGCCTTTGTGGTTGGACCCAGTCCTCCAGTTTATAAGTGCCTTGCCAGGGTTGTGACTTCTTCATTTCTTTAAATACCACACAAGTGAGTATTCACCCATTGCTGTTTTCAAAATCCCGATTTTTACATGTGTGATCTATTTTTGGTCATAGTTTTACAAAAATCTATATATATGTGGGGGGGGGGGGGGGGGGGGGGGGGGGGAGGGGGAGGGCAGTTTGATGAGTAAATTTCTTTCTTGCCCTGGTGTATAATAGCCATCAGGTAGAGGCATAGTTATTAAGAAAATAACAAGACTGACTAACAGCTAATGTACAGCAAGAGTTTTTCCTTTCACTTTGTAGTAAAAAATATCACAGCTAGCTTCAGTCCCCATAAATGTTGCGGGCCAACACAGCATGACCATATTTGGAATTAGCCTCGAGGATAGTAACAGAACAACAGTTCAGTTTGCGAGGGACGTGCCTTTTGGCAAGGCTTAGAATGGAAGCCTTGGCAAAGTTCGATTTCAATACAACCAACGATGATGAACTTGGCTTCAAAAAGGGGTCGATCCTAAAGGTAAGCAGGCGGTCTTAGTGCCCTTCGAGAACAGCGGATATCGATCGCCATCTTTGATTTGTTTTGCATTTACTTTGTCTTTGGGTCTACCGGAGTTTTTTTTTTCTCTTAAAACCGGCTACCGATCGCTCTAGGTTCTTAACCTGGACGATGACGAACATTGGTATAAAGCTGAACAAGGCGGAAGAGTGGGAATGATACCGGCGAACTACATCGAGATGAAACCACACGAGTACGTAAGACATACTTGTATAAACACGTATATACAGTGCGATTAAAAGTTAAATTCGATGTGGAAAGTAAAATGGACTGATTAGACAACATTAATACAGGCCGTCCTTTAGCAGTTAGGTAATAGGGGTTCTATTACACGCACATTAACATGGAAAATAGATTCTTGACCTTCTGCTTGCTTTCGTCTTTGAAGAATGTTGTGTTCATTTATATTGTTTCATGTAGTTTGGCTTGTATGTTGGATCACTGTGTTAAATTATTTGGATTGCTAAAGAGTGAATTTTTTATTGATCTTCGACTTCACTGTGATCAGTTTAAAGTTGACAGAAGGCTCGAGTAAATTCAGGCCATTACATGACATTTTTGTGTGTGCAACTTGCTATTTTTATGCGGTCAAATTAACGAATGATAAGAATTATCTTTGTTTCGCTTTCATAACCCGGGTCCTTCTAAGTATTAAACAAAATAAATGTTCCCTGTGCGCCCAATTAAGCACGTAATGTTTATCAGTTCCCGAATCTTTGTATTTATAACCTTTCGTTTATATTCTATTTCATCGAATGTACAGTACAGTGCATCGCTTCGTATATAATTGCAATCGTTTTACCTTGGTATAGGCGTTTTGTTTCGAAACTCACCGTTATTGTGTTTTCAAGGGCTAATAAATTTGTATGAAAATAAAAGCTGTGCTTGCATGCAGGTATAATGGAGTTTGTTAATGATTAATGAGTTAAGGGAGCTGGCTAAATAATATTTTATGGTCCCTGTGAGAACTAGTATAATTTTGTTCTACACTGACAATTATAGTTTTGATGTATCAGCATACAGAAACAAGGTTAATGGCTGGAGGTGTGGAAAAGCAGGAAACAAACTGTACAGTAACTAGTTGATGTTTTGAGTCGTCCCTTCATCACCACTCTATGCAGCTAGCCACATGTTGATACTATCTACATTTCACATAATTCATAATATAGTATTACTATTTATTGATTTATATATATTTGAGCTGTGGAAAGAGAATGACAGTGGAAGTTCAGACCCTCATTATGCTCCAGTATGAAGCACAAGCAGTTGTAAGGTAGCTTGGAAAGAAATCAGGCTTCCTTGGGTTTTATAACTGTAATTATGTTGAGAAAATGTTTTCTGTGGAAGCTTGCAGTTGACAACTTGACAGATCAATTTTCAGACAAATTAATTTACATGACACAGATGTGATAGAGCTAGCATTTCCAGGATCCAGGCTGTCACACTTGTGTTGCCTGCCAGCCTATGGCTAGTGAGGCTGTAGACTTTTTTTTTTTCCGAGGCCTGTAGGGATACATGTAATATTATCTTAGACATCAGTACAGTATGTGGGGTTCAAGAGAAAGTGCCCAAGGAAACGTAACAAATTATGCATTTTTATTTGCAGATGGTTTCAGGGAAAAATCAGCCGAGCAAGAGCTGAAGAGACTCTTATGACACAAGATCATGATGGGGCATTTCTTATCAGAGAAAGCGAAAGTACACCAGGTATAAAGACCCGCTAACTCTCCCTCATGCACACTCACAAATATCTTCCCCCTGTGTCTCATTTCCCATGAACTCAGCTTCATAGATGGTGTATTTTTATGTCTTATGTTATCTATTTTATCTTTATTCTTATATATTAATACTTTATCCGTCTAGTCACATTTGGCTCATTGTTTTTATACTTAATGTTAATAATATTTAGCATACAATTTGCATTATTCATATTATTTTTAATTTGTAATAATCACAGATTTGATTCTGGACATTTTGTACAGACCTCAGATTTTATTTCTACTATGTTTTTATTGCTCTTTCCATTTGGCAGGCATTTCAGAGTAAATATATATGTTTGTATTCCTCATCCTTGCCTTTTTGTATCTACCTTTATAGGTGATTTTTCATTGTCTGTGAGGTATGTACCCTACCAGCATTTTTCTGAATGTTCTAACTCATGTGCCAGTAAAGATTACATTCTTGTTCTGGGACAGATTTTTTGTCTGCATTACTTGAGTTTACAGCAGAAAATATCTTACATATTCTCCCAATTTTATTATGTAGATACAAAGCTGCAGTCCAGCACTTCAAAGTACTGCGAGATGGAGCAGGGAAATACTTTCTTTGGGTCGTAAAGTTCACCTCTCTCAATCAACTGGTGGAGTATCACCGCACTGCATCTGTGAGCAGGAATCAGGCAATTTTATTGAGAGATGTACCTCCCGCCCAGGTAAGTTACATGTGGGACACATATATGTTACTGTATGTCAAACAAACATGTATTAATAATAATATTGTGAATTAAATCCTGTTGGACATGGGGCCAATACAGCCGAGTGTTTGAAAACCTGGTTCAAGTTTGAAACCATTCAGTTGGTTGATTGTTAAACTCGAGTAGCAGGCAAAAGAGCAAATCTTAGTCTTAGTTCTTAGGAATCACCACAGCTGAATTTCAGTTTAAAGAGCCTGTCTCAACCATGATCCTTTGCGTGCGTATATTATTGTTTACATTTGGCGTGTGACGTCAACACTCTTTGCACAGCTTCATTGCACTGAAAGCGGACGATTTCCCAGAAGAAAATAATGGCAATCATCGTTTTATCTGTGGTCAATCGTCGAGTGTGAAGCATTGCACAGCGAAGACACTGTATTTCCTGTAACTAACTGCGCACGTCTAATATTGTTATCAAAAGTTGTGGTCTAGACATTTTCACATGCGTGATTATGAATATTTGATTAGCGCTTTTCAAATGGCAATTTTATGTCTAAACAAGTGAAAACAACTTTCAAAATGACATTTAAAACCTCGGTTAATTTGAAAGATAAATCTTGAACCACTGCACCTGAATTTCAGGTAATTTTTCTGTGTTGACTTTGACTGAGCTGAGCCGAAAAGATGTGCCTTTGATTCTGAATGTGTAATTAGTGCATTTCCAACCGAAATTCTATATCAAAGATCGGACGACAAAAACTACTTTGGAAATCACATCCATAACCTCGGTTGATTTGCAAGATGAATTTCCATTTCTGAACCTTACTGGAGGCTCATCCGAAAGATTTTCTTGTGTATCTCTGTCAGTCTTGTGTCCTGTCGGTAAATGACATCATTTTTGCGTTGAGGCGGTTCTTCTGGCAGACATATTTCGAGGTTCATCACAAACAGCGAAAACAACCACGGAAATAATGAAAATAACTAGAAGCACTTATATTTCCACACGCTGAGTCAAGAAACTAGACACAAATCCACTCTGACCTTTGAAGGCTGCGATATATGTGTTAAGCATGCAGTTGACAACAGTACCTGGTCGCTAGCTTCAACATCCGAGATGGCGCTTAATTGATGGAATAAGAGTCCAGCGAACCTCCTGTGAGTTTGTTCTTTCCATCCCGTGGCTTCCTTCCTTCCCTTTGGTGTATGTTTTCTCCTTGAAAAACCGAATTTCCGTGAAGTCGAAAATGGCGCCAGAGCGCGCAAAGGATCATGGTTGAGACAGGCCCTTTAAAGGTTACAGTCTGGTTTGGATTGACAGTGGGTTGTTGCAATTTTTTCAGTTTGCATAAGAAAATAAGCCACTCACTCATATTTTTGAATAAATAATATTGCTAAAGAAGCTTCTCTACATATTTTACTGGAGTCCTGCTATGTGGCTTCTGATGACATGTTTGTCTTTCAGCAAAATTCAATGGGTTATGTCACCGCCGCTTTTGATTTTGAACCTCAAGAGGAAGGAGAGGTGGCATTTAAGCGTGACGACAAGATAATGGTAACAGACAAGTCAGACAAAAACTGGTGGAAAGGTATTGTTGAGTCTACGGGGCTTGAAGGAATGTTCCCAGTAAATTATGTAAAACAATAGTATGGAGCACATTAGAACACTGTATGAGCCTGGTCTCTATCAAGCTGTTACCTTTCACAGATATGATGTATAAAATGCTGAAAAAGCCTAGCTACAATATATGAGGGTTGGTTCACATGTGTGATGCAAATATGCTTCTTGCTGTGTGATCACCTTGCTTTTGAGTCAGCAGACTTTGCACAAAGCTGTGGATTCAAGTGCAGGTTTTGTAGTTCACCATTACGCTTGTAAAACCTCAACACAGCCAAGAAACTCAATACTAGGACTCGATCTTCAACTATAAGTTAGTTCAATGCATTTTCTGTAACAAGAAAAGTGAGCCTTGCATGCAATGTGTAATTTATATTATATTAGAAGAATTTAGATAGCCATGGTGATGAAAGCTGTATCGATGGAAGTGATGTCAAGAGTGCGATGTGTCAATGCAAGCATATCCCTTTCATTCCAATACAAGAGTGATCAACTTCAATTTTCTCCCTCAGTTTCTTGTCAGAAATTATTGATGCAAGCAGATGAATATAGAAAAACATTTCTTGCTTTTGTTGTTCCGATTCACACAATTTCTCTTGTGCTTGGATTAAACATGTGAACCAGCCATAAAGGATGATCTTGGTACACTGTATTATTTTGGTATGTCTTGTAGACTTCTAGACTCTCGTGACACTGTTTTGTAATATTGTTAATTATTACTGTATTGTCTCATTAAACATTTTTCAAAAAAATTAAAACTACTAAATATATCTTGGGACTTAATTAAGAGGTAAAAGCCACAACCAAACAAGGAGAAATATTGTTAGAACAACATTTTCTAAATCCAACATTTTTCAGTTGCAATTTATCGTGGAGGATATTCCAATATAAAGAAATTGTGGCCATGTTGGTTCCGAGTACAGTAGAGGCTAATAAGGAATTCCTTTTGTTAATTAGTGTTTATCCAACATATGCTGCTGATGACATCGCATGAAACACAAGAATATAGATACCATAAGCTTTGCTTCTTTTTGTTCAGCTCAAATACGATATTTCTCCCAACTAGATATGAGCATTAGTATGTAATGTAATGTATGATATGTATGGTATGTATCAGCATTGTTGTTGAGAATAATGATAGTTGCATCAGCTTGTGTTCAAACATGGTGTCAAACTCCCTTATTCTAACAACATATCTGTGGTTACAGTTTGAACTAGAGAGAATGTACTGATCATAGCCCTATTAATAGTCGAAGGATTAATCTGTTGCTGTCAAAAATAAAATATCTGATGTTGAAAAATCTATTCTTTGTCCGACATCATTCAGAGGGCCATATTGTGCAGTGAATGTTTGGTCATGTGACACCGATTTTCAGATTAAAATTGATGAATATTTGCAAAGAAATCTTCCTTTAAAAGTGCCATACATCAACAATAGATAAATTCCTGCCTACCACCTTGTAACAAGGATTTATTTGCAAATATTCATTGGTTTGATCTTTCCCACCCAAAGTTATTAGAGAAACTGTCGTTGTATGGTATCCAAGGTCCTTCACTAGCATGGATAAAGGCATTCCTAAGCGACCGTTCTCAAGTAGTCTCAGTCATGCAAAGTCCTGTCTGGAGTGCCACAAGGCTCAGTTCTTGGGCCAACACTATTCCTCTTATATGATATAAATGACATCGCCGAGGGTATCCGATCAACAGTCAAACTCTTTGCAGATGACAATAATATTTCGCCAGATACATTCAGCGGAAGACCACAATTTACTACAGGAAGACCTAAACAAACTCGTGGAATGGTCTGTACGCTGGCAAATGGAGTTCAACTCCACCAAGTGTTTCCATCTACCCATCACTAACAAGCGTATCCCCACCTGCTCGTCATATCAGTTGCATGGTACGATACCAGATAAAGTGTCATCACAAGATTATCTTGGTGTCACACGAGCTTCTGACCTGAGATGGCGCAAACAATGCGACAAAATAGCAAGAAAAATCCAACAAAACACTGGGACTAATCTGACGAAATTTAAAAGCTTGCACACCAAAAGTGAAAGAAAAAGCATACGAAGCCCTTGTTAGACCTAAACTAGAGTATGCCTCTGCTGCGTGGAACCCCCACACCAACAGGGATGTAAACAAAGCTGGAACAGGTGCAAAAAAGAGCAGCACGTTTCGTGCTTAACAACTATAAATCATCTACTAGCTCCTCAAGCCTTGTTAAGGAACTCGGGTGTGACTCCCTCGAAAACAGGCGCTTGCTGCACCAAGCAACTATGTTTTATAAGATCAAGAATGGCTTAGTCAACATATCCTTTCCCGCATGTCAAGAAATCACCTGGATCCTGCAAACCTCATACGTACCTACAACCGTTTGCCGAAGTTCTTGCTTTCAGTTTTTCCCCTTTCGTTAGATCTATCCGTGTATGGAATAATCTATCAGAACAGGTAGTCACTGCGCCAAACCTACGGTTATTTCAAGAACTAGCGCTATCTGAAATTCGTTCTCTGAGCCCACCCGCTGACCTAAAGAGATTCTGACTGCTGGCTGCAATAATATTTTAACTTTATGTAACATTTAACAAATCTTCGTCCAAATCACTGTCGTCAGCACTCGATTTTATGTGTCTGTCCTCTTATTGATAATGAAAATTAGCCAATCACAAAGCGAGAAACTGACGTGTTATTGTAAAAAACTAGTTGGAAGTATATATTCTAAATTCTAAGTTCTAAGTTGACCTTCAAAAAGCTCTCATGGTTATCTGGAAAAGATCGATTTCTTGGCAGTTTTGATTTGTTATCAATGCATGCATTGCGGTGAGTGTGCCATTTGCGGGACTAGTAGCCTTCTCCATCTTTTATGTTTCGTTGACTGACACGGCATTTAAACCAATTGCGCATGCGCACTGCAAGGGGGAATATCAGGCGCGCGTTGATGATTGTGACGTAATAATCTGTCAAAGCCCGTGAAACGCACTAATAAGATGGCTTTTGTCCTAAAAAGCGTTTTCTTTGTATTCGTCCTATGTTGCTATTCACTGTGCTGTGACTCTGCTGCAGAGGTAAGAAAACGAGAAAAATAGTATATATCGCAACCGGTTGTTAGATAGCCTCCTGCGCAGACGCTCTGAGCTCTGAAAATTTTTTAGTGACGAGCTCAGAGCGTCTGCGCAGGAGGCTAGTTGTTAGAGTGCCCAAGTTTGATTTCAGATGTGGGCACTCACAAGTTTGGATGGAAGTATGCCGCCTGGTTCTGAAAACTATTTCTCTATTTCAGACCAAAATAGTCAAGTTTTAAACTCATTTCATGCGCGATTTTTTTCCAGCTTTACGATGTCTTTGCCAATATTTTATTTGAGTTTGCTTCCATGCCTTCACAGCGCGTCAATTCATTGACAAAAATCCAACAATGCCAGCATTGGAAGTTCGACCCAACTGATGACCCCCATGTGGCACAGATCAATGTTCTTCTACAAAACGATGTAAGTCACAATCTTATCTAATACAAGGCGTATTCGTTACTTCATCTTTAGAGGTAGAGAGTTCACTCTGATTCCCGTTGCAGAAACGCAACTAACTGCTTATCCGTCGTGTTAGCTAAAGGTAATTTTTGTAGGTTTGAGAAGTCAGTCCAGGCTAAATGCGAGTCGACTGAAAACACTCTCATCACGACGCAGTTCTCAGGCTCTCAAAACTGCGCGCGCATCCAAACTTACTGTCACACAATTTCACCTTTTTTTTTTCATAGTGGACTGTCTTGCTACACTCATTGAGTTTGGATTTTCACGTAACTGCCACGCCCGAGAGCTCGTCAGATAATGTTTATGTTTGAAACTGCGTCCGAAGAGCTTAAATGTGCGCGCAAGCTTGAGAAACAGGTTTATTCTGATTTTCTGCAGGAAAAGAGAGTAAGGAAGTTATCTGTGGCTTTGAAATGCAACACCACGAAAAAACTCCGAGAACCGTCCTCGCCGTTTAAAATTAAACCAGTAAGTATATCAGAACCTTATCATGACATAAAGAGAACGTATAATCAGTACGAAGCTTACCCGTATACGCATGATCGAGGTTCTGAAAATCTGATCGGCAAAATAAATAGTACTTGGCCGTTTAACTTTTATTTTCTTCTTCATTTTCTCACCAGATATATCGTATAGTAAAAAGAACTTCTTTTTTTTTTTAGCTTGCTCAGATAGAAGCTGATTGAACTGTATCAATTAATTTTCACCACCTTGGAAGAATTCAAGTGTAGTTTGAGCTTGAAAGTGAAAGCGCGTATTTGTCCGACAGCACTAACTATGCTCTCTGTCGTGCCTTAGGGCAAATCCAAGGAGGTAGCTTTCGCTATTGCCGTTGATTATCGGTACTTTCATCACAAGCCTATTGTGCGTCGTCAACAGTGTCTGCTGGCCACATGGACGGATGACGGCAGGCTCTTTAATTGTCGATTCAATATCAGTATCTGGCCAAACGGACTCTTTTACTACAAATGTGTTCCATGTGAGTAAACATGGTATTTCTTGGTCAAACTTGTTTTCGAACATAATAATAACAATACAATAATAATACAATTATTTATACAGATGGCTTTATTATGTCACTTAATGTGATTTTCAATGGGGCACTGTTTGCAAGAAAGTATAGTTTTTAATACTGGGTACGGTTCTTGTTTCAGTTGAAAAAGGGCAGTTTGGAGTGAAAACCAAGATTACCAGCAAGGCCATGGAGTTTAACCTGAAAAACACTGGATCTGTAAGAACCCGACACTAATGCTGACAGTCATATTAGGAAATTCTGTTTAAGGAATAACTCAGTTGTCTGTTACTTTTCGAGAGAGATACTGAACAACACTGACTTATCTCACTCGATAAAATTGTTCCTTACTTACAGAGGTCATTTTACATCGTAAACTCTACGTGCAAACCAACAGTGTCAACACTACAGCATACACATCTGTATAAACGACTCAAACGCGATCAGACATGGGCTGTGGAATTCCCGCTGAAGTGGTACGTCTTATTTCTCCTGAATAAGGCAGCAAACAGGAATTAAATAATCCCATGATCGTTTGCGCGCGCATTTGCATCTTTAAACTACATTCCCAACTTTGCTTCTTTAAACTACATTAAACTACATTCCAAACAATTTAATGGCAAATTGTCCCAACACCCGAGGTTTCCTTTTGACGAATTCCGTTCTAATCCAACATGGCCGACACGTCTTCAAAATTTATCAAGCTACGAGGCACGCGAAGTTCTAAGGGCTTTGTTTTTGTTTTATTTCAGCTCTGGAGTGACAAACATGAACTACAAAGGAAAATGCTTTGTCACTGTTTACCACGTGTGCGGCACCACCACTACGTTTCTATGGCACCACGAATTTCCTTATCACGATGGTAAGCAATCCCATTTTAAAGGTGCCCTCTTAACCATAGCCTTTTGTACTCTGAATCCGCCATTCTCAGGGTCCGGTAGTCAAAAGCCCCCATTTCGCGGCCTCGTTTGATATAAGGTTATATCCACTTGGCCTGAAAGTGCCATTTACTTAGTTTGTCATTGATAAATTTTAATGTTGGAAACCGAAACTTGCTATTAGTTTTATTACACATTTCAAGATGTAAAGACGGCTTTTGGTTTACTTGACCGTTCACTCTCCTGAGAATGAACAACTTCAATCTGCCGTTACTGTAAACTCTTTGCCTTTGACCTTAAGTTTACATTCGCTTTTCTAATGTAGCACGTGATCTTAAAGGCGCAGTTACACTATGCAATTGTCTCAGCAACTTGTCTCGCAACGGTTGAAACATTTTCGTTGCAGTTGCGGGTGTTGACAAATTGCTGAGAAAAATTGCACAGTGTAACAGGGCCTTCAAATTCAAGCTGTACTCTTTTTTTCAATGATGATTATCGTGAATAGCGATGATCGTTGACCAACACGACAAATCTTCGCTGAGTCGTCGGTTTTTCCTCGGCGTTCCCTCGGCAGGTGAAGTCGAGGAGTGCGAGTATGTCAAGAGCAGCATCGGCATATACAAGCCTGGAATTTTTTCGTCGGTGTGGGGAACAAGTGATGTGTTATCTATCGCCTTAGCGACGTTCATCGTTCTAGAACTAGTTGTTATTTTGGGGACCTTCATAGCGGGCATCATAGTGAAGGTGAGGATAGAAGGGTCATTCTAACCCTGAAATTTTTCGCTATTGAAGCAATCTCGTAAATTTATGCAGCTGTAGTTCCTGGTTATAAAAGTCTATTTCAGAATTAATTTCTTGCATCTTTTTCAAAATGTGGTCTGGTGCAAAGACAAAACTGCGCCGCACTAAAATTCCCATCGCGCGAGAGGATAGGATTTTGGACTGCAAGAAGTACTTTCAACCAATCAGAAGCTAAAGTAATTTGCATTTGGCATCAGTGCGAGGAAACGCCACCTGCTTGCGTAAGATTGCAATCTGGTTTTGCTTTTGTTCCTGATTGGCTTAGAACAGCTGCCAAAACCTGTTACAACCAATCCTAAAGCGTAGCAAATGCTTCTCTTATTTCTTTTTCACTATCTGTTTAATCTCGTTTGTACTGTGTTTTCTTTTCAGATGGGTTTTTCAAAGGTCGCTTAAACGTTCATGTCACGCAAACGTCCGATGAAGTGCTTCAGTATAAATGAATGCGTGTTTCTGTTTAATTCCACGTCATCGATTCTCTATTTATTTGTTTATTCATTTAATGTCTGCGCTCAAAACCCGCATCATTAACCAGAACGTTCCAATAAAATATCCGAATACCACAAACTCTGCCTAAGATTTATGAGTACGCGAGTGACATGATTTTGAAGAAAATTTCACATTTGGCACAACTGTCCATTGTGAAAGCGTTCAAAATGTAAGTTCTCCACACTTCTCCCCACACGGACTTTGCACTATATCACGATGTATATATAGGCGATATCAAGAGCCTGTCATCCTCCAGTGTCCAATACGGAGTCTGAGGAAAAAACTATGCCCGGATTGAACTACGTTGTATTATTTTTTTTTAGGATCGGTTCTCACAAATGTTCCCACTGCGGTGCACACATGACCAAACTCAACCCTGTAATGAAGTGTGGGTCGGACCGCAGCGCATTCTCAAATATAGTTCAATCTGGGCGCTGGGCGACCTGGCCTTTGTTTCGCCAGGATGTCACTTGCTTGGTCATATTTACTTCCCAGTCAGCTACGAATGCGCAAATATTCCAGATGGCTTCCTCTTTCGACATTTTTCCACAGGTTTCTCATCATATTCAAAATGTGCTGCACTTTCTTGTCCTTGAATTCACTTATGTAATCCACAGACCTAATCTTTGATGTTCCTGGCATGCTCACGTGCGCATAACGGAGAAATGTCTCTATGGGCCAATCAGGGTTCACGTCTAGGATATACGTCTTTGTAACCTCGCCAAAGCACATGACCGGGATGCTCGGCCCAGTAACTTCAAAAACTTCTACGAAGATTCCCGGGTAAAAGCCGAGGTCAAGAAGTCTTTTTCCGTAAATGCTGTTTTGCTTGTGCAGCTCACTAATGTCAGATGTCGAGGACTTTCCGTCCAGTATCGGGAAGTTTCGTTTTCCGTTCGCTACATGTCGTTTGACCGACTCTTCTTCGTGACAAGAATGAACTGCTCTGCCGGTCTCGATTACGTTTTGGTGTTTATCGGGCAAATGAATAGCGAGGACGGATCTCGGTTTAAGACGAAATGCCTGGCGAAGCTGCAAATCCAGGAAGCGTAGTGGAATGGATAGATTGATTTTAATTTCCTTTATCTCCTTGCCAACCACGGACGCAACAACAACCTTTAGAAAAAAGAGAGAGGCAGAGAGGAGAAAGAGATAAATAATCGACCTCTTAAAGCTTTAGTATCCGTATATGTTTGCACGAGATACAATATATGTGCGTAGCTATGTATGTATTATTACCCTTAATACCTACGTACTGTAACTATTATTTATGAGCTGATAGAATTACCTGTTTCTGAGACGAAGGTCTGCCTAATCCGCGCAGCGACGCAACGCTCACAAAGTCTTTACTCCACGGTGACGTAATCATACAACCCATGACGTCATCTCCGTCACCAGAAACGTC
Organism: Plumapathes pennacea; assembly: GCA_964036295.1. Classification (NCBI taxonomy): domain Eukaryota; kingdom Metazoa; phylum Cnidaria; class Anthozoa; order Antipatharia; family Myriopathidae; genus Plumapathes; species Plumapathes pennacea. The sequence goes on along the minus strand of OZ038465.1, from coordinate 14,153,467 downwards.
ATCTCTATCCAAAGGCAGACAATTCTTGTAGAAACTTATCTCGAACCAAGGCTTCAACTTGAGTTTCTCTCGCACAAGCAATGTCAGCTCGCACACGAGCATGTTGCGCTTGACTGATAGGGTAATTGATTCACCTCGAACATAGCTAGGCCAGAGGCTGACCTTTCTGATGGAATTTTCTTCAAAGAAGTCCCGGATGTCTGAGGGAAGCTGGAGGAGAGTCGATGGAGGAATGCGCTCTAAGTTCAGGAACACTGTCCTGAGGCACTGCAGGCTCAACGAAGATGGAGTGGGGTCTCGTGGAAAGTCAAACCTCTCGGTGGAGTCTACATTGTCACCTCTGCAGAAATTAAAATTCGATTTCGAATAAGTGATTTACCTGGGGGTGGGAAAGTGAGTACTCAATTCAAGAAAAGATGAAAATCACCAAGCACGAGGGGGGGCTGATATTTTGTTGAAGCTATATATATAAATGGGGATTTGATCGGTCGAGAATTGTACGTGCGTTATTGAGGATCAACCCAAAGACACAGAAAAGACAACGACTGAAATATTTGAAAATGATCTTGTGACTCATAATAAAATAATGGCGGTCGTGTTTACATCACACAACGTGGCATGTGATTTTTCGTCGAGACTAAACGGAAAAAGAAACGAACGGAAAAGAGACGATCGATCTATACTATTTCGCGAATCTAGATAACCATTTAAAAAGACCAATTTAGCCTTTTAAGAAAAAAATATCACTGTGAAAACATCTCACCTTTCAAGGCTCTTTCGCTCGCTTGAGTAAACAAACTCGAGGCACCATCGAATAAATATATCGGGGGAAGTCCCTGGCTTCAATGAAATGACGTATTCATCTGTGTGGTCTATTTTCAGATTCACCGTGTCCCAGTCGTAGTAGAAAAAGAGCTGCTTACCAGAAAAGCGACCGAAAACCGGCGTTAGTTTCAGTCGCATCTCGTGATAAGGAATATTGAACTGACTCGTGTGGTTCTTGTTGCTCTCGTAGACAAAATCGGACGGGTCTTCGATGTATTTGAATTTCGGCGTCGAGTCTTCGTAAAACCATCCCTTTGCTGTTGTCTGCTGGAGCTTCTGGAAATCTTTTCTTGTGCAAGGCATGTTAAAGGCGCCAGAAGTTCGCGCTCAAACACTCTTTGTTTGATAAATGTATACCAAATATGTCGTGCATACATAATTAACATCGGATCAGTAGTTGAAAGAGAGCGATTGTTTCCTGGCATGGCGGGGTGCAAAAGTTGTCGTTTATGAACACGGGAGTCATAAAGGGACAAAATGTTTTATTTGGGAAAGTTTATTTCTTATGACACCTGAAAGAGGGGCTTTAAAAAACTGTTGGAAGTGAGGAAGGGGGAGGGGTGGGTGGGTAGCCAAACAAGTGAAACGCTAGCAAGCAGGGCTGCTAAAATTTCATGCTTCAAGTTTAAATATCCTCATCCCTCTCCTCTCCCCCCCCCCCCCCCCCCCAACCCCACCCTCTAGTCATAATAAATGAACTTTTTCTTATGTAAGCAAAATGCTTGGTCATAAAATATATGTTAAAATAAATAAATAAATAAATAAATAAATAAATAAATAAACAAAGTGCTTTAAAAACTGTTTATTGCAGTGCTTTTATAATATTGTGAAAACCTACTTAATATAACATTCATATATGTACAATATTATTTTAGTCAATTCTATTAGCTTACCCAGTGAGGGGGAGACAGGGCATTTGACAACCTGGTTGTTCATTTCCCAGGTAGAACCACCCAATAATCAAATCTCATATCCAAGGAAGGCTTGGAAATGGACAGTTAGGGGTTTCTGCCTTTGGCCCTGGCAGGGTCTAGGAATAATTCATTGCAATAAATTGTGTCTTGTTCCTAGGATACTTTCTATGATTACTACACCCCCCAAATGACCATGCATGTTATATATCAAACTGTTTGTTATATTGTCTCGCTGCTTCTAAAATGTCCTTAATACTATATGGCAAATGCTGACGATGTCATAGATGTTTCTATATTTTTGACTTACTCCCTCAACAGACTGGGATGAAACCAAAGGCACATGAAAGGGCTAATGGGGGTCTACGAAAGAGTGTCATTTTTTATTTAAGTTTTGCTTCAAAACTTTTTAATGATTTGTAAAAAATTAATTATGTGATAAATGTTCACATTTTACAAACATTAAAAAATATTTTAAGGCAAAATTTCAAAACTCCGAGAAACCTGTTTGTAGACCCCTATTAGGTCTTTCATATGCTGTTGGTTTCATTCCAATCAGGAGGGAGATTAACTTAAAATATATATAAACTATGATGTCACTCATTGTGCAATAGATTCCCCTGGGCTCAATATCCTTGGCAACAACCAGCAAGAATAAATGTGGTAATTTACAACAAACATTTTGAAATATCACATGCTCAAAAAATGTAAAACATGTGTGGCACTTTTTCTAGGGGGGAGGGGGGAGGATGTGATATGACATCATAATGTACAGTAAGTTAGTAATGACCCTAGACCCGTTGTTATAATATAATGATACAAAACCAAAATTTTGAACAGCTTTCCCCACCATATTCCCCACCAGAAGCTTTAACTTGAACCTAATATACTCAGCTGAAACAAGTTAGCAGTTTCAACAGATGTTTGTGATGGATTAAAAAGTGCTCATATCATTCATACAAAAATACACATCAAAATTTGATCAGGTAAGGAAGAGAACAGAGGGAGATGTATTTTTGAAGTGTCTGCAAAGAGGTCTAGCAGATCACTCCTTTACGGGAAAAAAAGCAACAAAAATTTGGCTAATAAACTAATTTCCAAGTTCTCTGTTTCTGCCAAACCTTTAACAACAAATGCATTTGACTTATAAAAGTGATCAACAGTAAGTGAATAATTAACTAATCCTCATATGAAAGGCTTTGCACATCTCAAACTTCACTTTTTGTAGACAGCAGCATTTTAAATTTGGATGGTTACCTTGAACTTGTACTAGGATATTATGCTATTCAAAATCAATTCATGAAAAACTGTTTTGCATTTGAACTTATTTTCCAAAGCAAAGGCAACAGCAGGCATCCCAGAAAGCATGGCAAACTTAATGCACAATGAATATTTAACTGTCTAATAAAAAAACCTTGACCCTTCAAAAATGAGCTTGACTTCTGGCTTTGCACTTGGTCACAATGTCTCTAGTCATAAACGTGCCTGCGCTATATTGACCAGTGTAGAGCTCATTCCCAAGGCCTTCAATATATGTCATCTATCACACAGCTCAACTCTATACAGACACTACAGGGGGCTCACTTTCTTCCAAACGCACACATGTTGGTGTCGTGGCCGATGCTGCGCTAGCTGCAGAGGCGTTACTTCGACTGCTGCTGCCGCTGTCCTCAGAGCTGCTCAGTGGTGTTCCAGGTAAGGATACATCCATGTGTGAATGAAGTTCAGGAACTTCGTTCTGTTGTTCCTTGCCCTCTTGCAAAAACTCTGATAATGGGGGCGCAGTGGCTGGAATTAAATAACTCACAATTATTATTTGCCGAAGTGGAGGTGAATAGCAGTGGATATTTACTTTAGAGAGGCAAATATTCACTGCTAATCACTGACACTGAGATTAATCATTTATTGTTTTAGTATATTGTATTTTATGACCAAAATAGACAAAAATCGAATTTGCAAACCCCTGTACCTTCCACATGTTCAAAGGGGCTGACTTCATCCACATCATCTGAAACAATTGATTCGCTGGTGCTTTCCTTCTCTAGCTTAGCTTCCTCACGTGGTAGGACAGACACATCAACACGTGCCTTCATTGCTGAGCCAGGCCTGTGGCGGGAAAGCGCAGAACCCGCTGACGTAGAGCGCTCAAGTTGGCGGTAACTGCGAGCACTGCGAGCACTGCTAGCACGGGACAGTGGCTTTCGGCTGGAGGAACGAAGACTAACTGCTGAGGAACGACGGCGCAAGCGTGCAGCAGATCCTGTGACAAAAAATAAAAACCAGGATGTAGAGCTCTATTGAAAAAGACATAATAGTAAAACATGTTGTAACGAGTGATCAACTTCCATTTCTCTTGTACATTTAGTTCTCATTACAATACTACAATACTACAATACTTGGGAGTGGAAGGTTCAAAAGGAAAATCAATGTGCAAGTGAAAAACCTTTGTAAAACAAAAGGCACAGCCACAGGAAACCTCTGTACCTTCTGGTATACTCTCTGGCTTTATTTTCCCATTTAAAGCTTCAACCAGTGGTATCTCTTGGTAGCCTGGCAGTTCGTCCTCTTCAGAATTTGCCTGCACAAGGAAGAAAATACTTAGAGTAAAGCACATTTCTTTGATCAACTCCAAAACAGGAGCAAAGTTGTCAGAGTAATTTAACAGAGTAGGTCAACAAGAATAATATTAGTGTCAGAGAAGTTTTTCAATAATATTGTCAAAATTAATCAAATTTGCTGTGCTGTTTCATTGCCCTAAAAAATTTGACGGCATTATTGGCCAATCAAGAGCAAAGGTGAAACCTGAAACATTATGATCTGCTCAAACAAGCAAGTGGTGAGGGCATTTTCTCACACTCTTGAATGATTTGTCCCTTTCTTCAAAGTTATTGCAATATTATTATGTTATTATTTATTTGGCTTCTTGAAGTTGTTTTTCAGCAGTTTCAAAATACTACATCTTGAGGTCATGAGAGTACCAACTAAATATGTCTTATTCTTCTCACCTCAGCAACAACAGTAGTCTTGGATGTTTTCTTTATAAATGCACTGATTTGTAACAGAGCAACAAAAGCTGAAGAGGAATATAAATTATTATAATTACAGTGTACCCTGGAACGATAATAAGAATATATCATGTATGCAGGGTAACAGAGGTTTTGAACACACTGATGTTCCACAGTGTGTGTTGGCAAGACCGAACACAGCGTAAGAGAAAAATAATGGTAGAGATCAAATAAAATTCCACTATTAGGGTAAACTAATAGAGTACTCACGAGATCTGCAAATGGGACAGTTACTTGATTGGTATCTCAGTGATTCACCTAAAAAATGAGATAGAAGAGCAGCCATCAAAATGGTTTCACATGACCACAATAATATAATAAAATATAAAAAAGGATAAGAAGGACATTTCATTAATGATTTATGTACATTGTACACATCTGATTGACAGAGTTTTATGCTCACCACATCCTCGGCACAAGCACAAGTGACGGCACGGCAGGATGAGAGTGTCCCTTGGGTCATACATGCAGATGACACACTCTAGTCCTGTGTCGTCCATATCCACATAAGCGTCCTAAAAAGAGGGACAGACAAGTGGACAATCACAAGATGGAAATAGCAGACAGTCACAGATAACAGTGAACTGCTTAACCTTTCACTCCCAGGATCAAAATATATGAGTGATGTAGTGAGAATTAATAGTTCAATATGCTGTAATTTGAGCAAGGTATCAAAAACAAAGTTCTCCTTGCTGTATGATGTATTTCTGGTGAGAAAATGAAAGAGAAGATTGAAGTTGATCACTCTTGGGAGTGAAGGGGTTAAGCAACTGGCCCATGTGTACCTCAGTATCCTGGTCTTGCTGGTTGGTTTGCTTATTTTCAATTCCATAGATCTCTTGAAGCAAGTAACAAACACCATCCACCTGTAATGCAAAAGAGACAGACAAAATCAACGCCTGTCACAAGACCACAACAGATTCCTTTAAACATCTGTAAGTTTCAGCTGTCACTCCAATTCACCACAGTGCTTCTCCGTAAATACAGTAGGGAGATGTGGCACTCACCATTTGTTTCTGCTTGAAAGGTTTAATGGCAAAAGTCCCATCAGTTGCTTTCTCAAATGTTGCCAGAGTTATGTTGGAGTGACCAGTGTGATCTGCAATCAGAGACAAAGCTCCTAAAATAATATAAAATGGTCCACACAGAACTACAGTTACAATCATGGTCAAAATTGTTGGGACGATTTCAAGTTTACCCCCCCCCCCCCCCCCCCCCCCCCATTCAATGTTGGGTAGTTGAGCATGGTTCGGCTTATAGTTGCACCACGGGCCAACATTGAATGGAGGGGAGGGGGAGGAACTTGAAAACAAGAAATATGAGACCCTCATAGGTTGTAAGGATTTACATTGTGCTCCGGATGTGTGTAAGTGGAGCATCCCAACGACTTTTGACCGTGATTGTAGTACCTTTTAGGCAGCACAAAACATATTATTACAATGAACTATTTCTAAGGCGGACACCCTCGGGACTAGCATTTAGTGTCTGCCTTAGAGAGAGTTCAGTTACAAAGAAACGAGTAATATTTAAGCAAGGACCAAATATGCATGCTTTCCACTTTTGAGAGGTGTCTGCTTAGAGGGACTTGACTGCACTTACCTTCACCAGCAGCCTCTATCTGAATAACCACTGGAATAAACTCGCTTGTAACTGGGTTGTAATTCATCTGCAAATTTTGTGAAAACACTCAGCATGCAAACAAGTGTTTATGACAGAACACACAGCCAATCACAAAGCTGTAACCTAGACTGTAATTTGTAGGGATTTCAGGGGGTAGGGATGAGGGGTAGATTGGTAAGCTGTTGAGCTGAAGCTGAATTCTGTTACAAAATCAAGTTTAAACCATTCGCTCTGACGAAGGGCTAACGCTCGAAATGTCAGGTACTGTAGTTACTGTTACGGTGTTCCAGTACCTCAATCAATTTTCAGTTGATACACCAGCATTTTTATCCCTATGCCAACACTTAAGAGTTGGTATCACATGGAAATAATGGCATTTTGCAAAAGCTATAACTGAATGGTACCTTAAGTTCTTCAATCATGCAAGTTACCTTGTCCTCTGTGAATGTGTCAGCCGGCTTTATTCTGTGTTTTGTTGCATTACTGAACACTTGACCTGACCCTTTGGGATAGCTGAATGTTACTGATGTCATGTTTGGATCCTTTGAGGAGAACCTACAGTACAAAAAGACAGTCATCAAGTTAATGTCAAGACATAAAGTTGCAAAATGAACCCTTTCACTGTTAAGTTCACAATGAAAATTCTTCCAACCATCTAAAATTTAAGAAAATATGTGAGTGATATATATTAAGTAAGAGTTGATAGTTCAATCAGCTTTTAGTCACTAGCCAACTCACCTTGCCAGCCCAGTGGACATGTCTTGGGTAGCCTCATAGTAAATTGTAATGAAACATTTCACATCAGCATCAAATGTAAATTCAATATGATAAGTCTCTTCCTCTGTATCTGTGCACCTGTAATAAAAACACCAGATCCCTACAATCAAAATTCAAATTCTCCCAACCATACAAGAAATGTAGGAGTTATTATATAGTACATGAGAAGTCACACTTCCACCTTTATCTCAGTACAGTATCAGATGTCAGATTCTCCTTGCTGTACTAAATATTTAAATCCATGGTTGCTGTAGATGTCAAGGGTGAAAACACAACCAATAATTTTCACAGCAATGTAGAGGATTGGAGCTATTGCACACAGACAGTAAAAAGTTGGCTTCAGATTGGTTGAAAGTGTTTCCTACAGCCTGTGATTGGCTCTAGTTGATGAAGTATAACTTACTTGGAGAGCTTCAAGGTGTCCTTCCGGAGATTGAGTAAACTTCTCAGTGTCTTTGTTGGTTGATTGCCAGGTGGAGAAGAATATGGAAACTAAACATAGAAAGAGAAAAACAATCTGACATGAAATCCTTCAGCTTTCTGCTCTGACGGCTTGTGATTTATTGATAATTTTCTTGTGCTCTCCCAACATCTGACATGCTTATGGATATTCTGAGGGAGAGGGGGACTGCAGCTTCTCAAGAAATTTTTGAGATCTCAGCATTTTCTTCATTTTCTGAGCAAAATTAGTGGCTGTTTTGCAAATTTCTTGAAATGTGGAAAGACTAGTACAACAAAATAATAATTTGATAGCCTGTATATATTTTTCTCTCCTTCTAAACAGGGTTGTCATGCACAAGGACCAAACATATGCTTCACTGAAAATAATCCCCAAGAGTAACTACCCCTTCCCCTTCAAGATACAGGAACAAAAATACACTCTTAGTTTATGTTACTTGTACATGTAACAGTATGCTTGGCATTTATCGTCTTTTTTTAGGACGATTCAGAGGCAGTAGCAGCTTCTTAATATTTCTATTGTACAGGTATGAATGTCTGAAGAGTTCATGTGTACATTACTATTTACTTATGTACGCGCATTTGATTCACTTTTACTTCAAAAGTTTCGGGAGCAAGACTTCATTATTTGTCCCCTGCCGCGTCGAACAGACGACGACACCACCTAATTCTATTTCGATTATGCTTCTAATATCATTACGACAACGCTATCACAGATTGTACGTACAGTGCTGTATAATTCGCTGTCTTTAAACACATCTGTCGTCGCAAAGATAATAAAGAACTTCCTTCTTTAAGAAGACGGTGGTGTTTTGTGTATTCTTGTCCTGTTTGTTTGACAAAATATATGCTAAGTTATGATATAATAATATTAACTGCAACAGGAATTAAACTTACGGCGACTGGTCTTTGACTGAACAAATTTAAGTCGTGGTTTTCTCCAAATAAATACGCCTCCGGTCGCGGAGCATCAAACTTCGTTCCTCCCAAAATGAAGTAGTCGGCGAAGTACTTTCCTATTGTGATCAAAATGGATGAGGATCTTCGAGAAGGCACAATACAACGACAGTATTCATCTTCAAATTATACCTTGGGCTGGAGGGAATCTATACAGATCGTTAGCTGTATTCTCGATGTTTTGAACTCCCTCATTATGCCTGCTGAGCAAACCACCCATTTCGGATAAGTTCCACTCTCAAGATTCCAGTACATTTATCGATAGAACATGTTCTATTTGGTTTAGGCCGCCATATTTGTTTCCTGTATGCTGCGTAATAGCCCTCTGACGTCATGTGAAAGGAAGTAACGCTGGCTCACAAAGCTGCCATAGCAACGACGGAGAAGTTTTGTTGCAAAGATGGCGGACATGAACGGTGTTGATGATTCAGAACGGAAAGATGAAGCTGCTAGACCTACTTCTGCAGGTTCAAAGGCTTCTGGAGATTCAAAGAAGTCCATTTTGGATACTGTCAGTAAGCTTACCGTCAAGGCTTTGAAGGAATTTCGTCTCAGCGAGCCAAGCGATGTTGATACAACCATCACTGGCGGGGAAAGCGAAGCTATTCTTCTGACCGCAAATTTGACCCAAGACGTTCCCACACTGGACCTTAATGGTGGAATGGGAGCGCAAACACTTCTGTCCGACCAGGACGGGGTCGGCGGTGTCGGTGATTTGGACGCCGGGAATATTTTGGATGAAGGTGAGCTCGGTGTCGCTGATGAAGACGACCTCACTGATGACGAGTCGGAGGGAGAGAGCGAAATGGTTGTGCTTGACCCGGACCACGTGAGTAAACTCCTTTGCAATGAATTTACGAAGAACTGTTATCATTTAGTTCAACACGGTCAAGTCGAGACTGGAAATTTATGTCAAAAACCCATATAATTAATTGAACATTAAAACTTCTATGAATTCTTATCATTATTGTACATGTATGTACAGTCTGTACTATAACAACCTTTACTGCTTAGATACAGTATGTCTAGATTCTTTGATTGTGCCTTTTTCATGACAATGACAATATTTTACATATTTCCCCCCCCCCCCCCCCCACCCATGAAAGAAACTCTTCCTTTCCTTCTACACACTGTTAGTTTATTCATACTGTATGCTTTTTTTTTCTGTCTCCAGCCTCTTATGGCCAGATTTCAAGCTGTCTATAAAGATCACCTGTTGAAGCAGCAAGAGAAAGTCAATTTGGAGTTGCGAGAACTGGTAAGTCAAGTGAGCTAGTGGGATGTCACTCCTGAGTTCAAACTATAAATTCTCCCAACCATTCAAGAAGGGACCAGAAGTAAATTTATGAGTAATGGTGTAGTGAGACTCCAATCAGCTTGTCTGAGTGCAGGCATGATAAAAACATTTTTGGCAGTTTGCCCATGCAATGCCATGACTCACTATAGCACAGATAGTACAAAATAGTGCAAGTTGTCAGGAAAATCAACTAACACAAAGAGAAAGGGCTAGCAGACATGACTTTGTCACACCCTGGCAGCAATGATTTTGTACAGCATCAAGAGGGCATTTCTATAAACACTGACTTTTGTGTCTGTTTAGAGGGAATTAACCTTTCATGCCATACTAACTTTTATTATTACTCATGTCTGACTGACTGACGATCATCACTTTAGGGATTGTCTTAGCCTGCGAAACAGGCCCTTGTGTAGCGTCCGTTGGCCGTGCTCAGTTGTCCGCGCGTGGTCGGCAAGAGGGGGTTGTGTAGCGTCCGAAGAGGGGAATACAAGGGCCTGCAATCAGCTCTTATGCAAATGAATTCAGCCCCCAAATTAATTTTGACAACCTGTCACAAAACCGACCAATCAGAAACACACCGGAAATGTTCCCACGGTTGATCGAGCTGTCAAAACAAATTCTCTCGTGCGCACGTGTGCAGACGTTGTACTTCATCTGGTATTCATCAAACATTTTGACACATTCCAAGCACATTCCAAGCCGAGTATTGACCAATCAGTATTTTCCATTCAGAATCTGAACGTGAATACTCAAATCATAGAGAGGTGGTTGCAGGCCCTAGTATACACCTCGCCCCAGACTCTGACGCGGCCACAAATCCTCGCCCTAGACTCCAACGCGGCCATAAAACGATTCAACGTTCTAACTGCTCGTGAAAAACAAACCCTGGGGCCTGTTTCGCAGGCTAGGATTGTCTCTAAAGCAATGATGCACAATCAGTTCTTGGGTTGCAATGAAGCCCTGGAGATTCAGAAGACATCATGTCCATATTGGTTCTGAGTACAATATTGTTAAAATTCATCCAACATGGATGTCATTGTAACTCAAGAATATATCTGAAATTCCTACAGTGTGGAGGAATACTTGTACAGTATATATAAATATCATACATTTCTTGTTACTTGACATGAAGCTCAAGTTTTCAAATTTAACTCAACAAAGTCTGCAAGTTGAATGATGGAGTACTGGAAGTCGAACTTGCTTGAAGGTTAGACTGCAAAATCAATCATTTCTTGAACTACCAGTAAGAGGAGAAATTTTACACACAGTAAGTTATGTTTGACTTCTCCAGGTCACACATACATCTCATGACCATGTTGTAGCCCTGCAAAGATACGTTTTATTCTCTTCTTGGTGTAGAGCGAAGGGATTAAAACTAAGAAACGTGAAAGGGAGGAACTTGGTGTGCAGCTGTATGGAGTCCAGCAGGAGCTGGCACGACAACAGATGCTGCTGGAAAAGGAACATGACAGCTTCAACAAGGAAAGACAAGAGCGGGATCAGAGTGAAACAGGCCTGGAGGAGACTAAGAAGATGCACAAGCAAGTAATAGATGACTTGAACCATCAGAGAAAGAAAGGTGAGATACTGATAGTGTTGAGTCAGGCTACTCTGTACTGTTAGTGTTTATATGCAATTTTGACAGGCAAGAATTTGTGGGAAGCCCTGATAATTCATATTCATATCACTTATACATAGTCCCATGTATAATATCTCTCAATGAAACTCAAGTAAAGTACAGGGGACTACTGTACATAAAAAGAGGAGTCATTATTTTGTAAAATAGTGATTGAGTCATTTAAACTTTTAAAAGGATAAAATAATGCAAGTAAAACAATACTATTGGTCCAAACAATAATATTTTTTACATCATCAGTTTCTCGCGTGATTGGCTAATCTTCATCGTCAATAAAACAAAAGACATAAAATTGAGCGCTGACAACATAGCCTGTGTACAGCCGTCCCATTCTTAAGAATGGGACGGCTGTACACAGGCTATGACAACAGTGACTTGGACAAGGAATGTGAATTCAACTTCAATTTTACCTCAGTTCTTGCAAAAGTGACATTCCCAATATATTAATGAAGTAGAGAACCAGAAGTGTTCAGATGCAAGACATTTTACCTTTGTCAAGAAAACTGCAGTAGAAAAACGTTTTTGACAGTTATACAGTAACCGAAAACGGTTCTAAAGCCGATCACCTTTCTAGCTATGGTTTTATTTTAGAGCATCACTGAGTTGTCGCACTGCCGCTATGTGATGCTCAGTATGAACCATGCAGATAATGGAGGTTAACTGGAGTTAATTTTATCACGTTTAGTGTGAATTCACCTTTACTGTTGAGCTGTGTTTATCCCTCAGCCAAAGAGTTTCGTATTGAAGTGGAGAATTTAGCAGCCAGACTGCACTATATGGAAGAGGCTAAGGAAGACGTGCGAGGAGATATCGCTGTCATGCGCAGAGCAGCAGAGAAAGCCGATGTTGAAATGGTCAAGGCAGAGGCGGACAAGAAAACACAGGTAAACAACGATCTTCATTTAAGTCATGCCACGTCCACACTAATAGGGCGGTTTCTTTTTCGAAGCGTTTTTGCCTTCTGTCCTTGCTAAAACGGTGATTTGAAAATGGTTCTCAAAGTGGAGGCTTTTAAAACTGATGCTTTTCGTAATGGAAACGAATGTTGGGCTTACGTTTACACGGATGCGTTTTCTGTTCAGTTTCGTGCGTTTCTATCTCGTCTTCACGAGAACAATCGAATTCTTTGATAAAAATTTGTCGATTCAAAAACGCAGCCAAAAGAACTTTTTCATAAGATCCAGTTTTCAGAGAAAATTAGGGGTAGAAACGCATCCGTGAAAAACGCTGCCTTAGTCTTAAAAGGAAGACTTAAAAAACGGAGGTTTTTCAAAGGACCTGTTCCCAAACAAAACACCAATAGTATTAGCACTAATAGGGCCTCAGCTGTCGAGTCCCCCACGTAACGTAAGAAAATCGTGCATATCTATTGTACCTGTAAGTACACACAGTCTCACTTCTTTTAGGTTCTCGTATTACACTATCTATTGACTGTAAATGTTACCTAGCAACCCCTCCCCCCATGTACTTGTCTGCAAATGAGTGAATGGGCCAGGTTGAAAATAGCTACCGTTTTTCTTGTCATTCGCATAGAAAAAGCATGGAACAACCACACAGCACAGGGTCATGGAACAATAGGCTCTATCTTGCTTACTGAAACGCAATCAAGGGAGGAAAAGGGGCCGGGAGCACTGCTCGCAGTCTGTGAATGCTCACGTTTTGAACTTGTGATTTTCCAGGACCACTTGGTTGACATGTTGACACAGACAGTAGACAGACTGCGAGAAGAGATTTCAATGTACGAGGCACAGAGCGAGGCCCAATTAGAAGAGACAAAGGCGGCTCAGAAGGCCTTGTCTGAAGCCATCACGGAGATTGAGGTAAGAAAAGAACGCTCACGAACTAATTCCACACCCATATTTAAACTTAAGCCCTGACTCCCTTGTCAACCTAAGTTTGCTGAAAGTCAAAACTTGCGTACGGACTTGCGATGGGTGGCTCAACAGAATCGCCTTTTGATTTCCAAGAAGGTTATTTGACTTCCAAAAACTGACGCTGGCGTTGACTAAGCCCGACTTTGGTTGGGTGACCAAACGGTGAAAAACTTGGGAGAAACTAACCTTACTTACTTGTTCAGGCTTTGCACCTGGAGAAAAAGCAGCTTCTTCAGCAGTGGCACAGCAGTTTAATTGGCATGAAGCGGCGTGACGAAGCCTATGCTGCCATGCAGGATGCTCTGAGGTGTGTTATTAAATAAGATCAGTGCATTATGTACGACAGCGCCGCGTTTGAATTGAACGAAAGTGATGTAAGCGTTAAGCACAAATGCATAATAACATTTATTTACGATACTTACAGTTTACAGAGGCAAAGAATCCAAGCTATCGAGACAGAGATCGAGGGTTACAAGAAATCCATCAGCAAAGCTCAAGAACAGAACGAACAGATCACTCTGATGCACAACAAGATAGAGGCGGACATCAGCATGGTGAGAAAGCTGATCTCCATCAGCAGGACCAAACAGGAAACCCTCAAAACGGAGTACAGTAAATACACACGGGCACTGCATGAGACAGAACAGCAGCTAAGCAGGGCACAGACGGTGGGTATATACTGACTACTGTAGTCTCTTGACTGTGAGTAAATGCACAAGGTACACAATACGACCGTTTATACGAGAGAGAAGAGGTCGCGGCTTACATCTCGTATAAATGGCACAAAATCAACGTTCGCGGCTTACACTGGGAAATTTTACCCTTTTACACATTGTGTAAAACGGGGTAAAATGTGTGTAAATATCCCACTCTTTGCTAGCAAATTAACATTTACATGCTGCCTATCCATTTACAAGTTGTGTAAATGGGTAGAGAGTATGTAAAAAGAGTTTACACACTATATAAACCATGCAATATTGCGCGCAACAATTTTGAGAGAACACACGGTGCAATTTGGTTGCAATACTAGGACCATGGGTATATTATCTTTAGATATTAATTGTAACCCTCCATAATAAAAGTTTATTATTATTATTATTATTATTATTATTATTATTATTATTATTATTATTATTATTATTATTATTATTATTATTATTATTACTCGATACTCAAGTATGAGTTAGCTCAAATCAATGCATTTACTATAACATAAGTTGTGCACAAGAAAAATGATGCGTGTACACGATGTGAAATTTCACCTCAAATCTTAAGAACTTAATTAGCCATGGCGACGAACGCTGAAGTGACGTCAAGAAAGTAGTTCCGCATTGCCCGCATAGAAAATGTTGGTTTACAGTTCGAGCGTTAACCCTTTGACAGAGTAAAAAGCAAGGGTCGTCGTTCGCACGAGCTAAAGTGTTACGGGCACTATCCGTTTTCACGAAACGAAAGTATTTGTATTCTTGACCCCATTTTGTGCGATAGTTTTACACTTTCGCAGGTCAAGCACGATTAGGCTAATTCAGGATTATAGTAAGCTTGTTTTCCATCTTAAAATTGAAGGGACTATTTTACTAAAAAGACGGCTTCACTGATAGGTTTGGAGGCAGAAGGAGCTTTGCGGATCGTGTTGGATGAACAAGAGATCTGTTGACCAGACAAACGAGAGAAAGAATTTGGTTGATTGTGGATTAATTTAATCGAGCATCGAACAACCGAGCCCAGGACTGCACTGAGGATATCGACTAATCGTTTTATATTTTTACCGCAATTAAAATCATAGAGCTGTTTGATAATTTTCCTGTAATGTTAGTTTGTTTGCTGGCTGTCATTTAAATTAACTTATCTCCCGTTTAGAACGTGTTTAATTTAATTATTTCGCTTTTCTCTATGGTTTGTTCTTTATCCAGGATGTTACACTGCGACAAAATGAGCTGACAGCTCTGAGAAAGCAGATTGAAAGAGAGTTTTTGGAAAAGGTGAAGCTGGAAGACGCCATCATGGAGAAGATGCGCTCAGAGTTAACGATGGACAAAGCTGCCAAGTACACCAAGAAAGTGACCAACAAAGTTAGGAGGAGAGCAACTGAGATGGTGAGAAGACGAGCTGCAGCAGTCTGTTAGAAGTACAGTTAGTGAGCTGTTGTAACATGGCTGAACACGTTCACTCCATTAATTATTTAATTTGCTCGACCTTCTTGTCAGTGTTCTTCACACTTTCTCGTCGTCATTACCATTGTCATAAACGTCGTCGTTATTATTATCGTCGTATAATTGTCATCATGACCATCACCATCACTGACCACCATCTTCATCATCATCATCATCTTCATCGTCATAATCATCATCATCATCTTCATCTTCATCAATATCATTGTCGTCATCATCACTACCACCATCATCATCGTCATTATTATCATCATCACCATCACCACCGCCATGGTGTCATCGTCATCATCGTCATCATCGTCATCATTTTCATCACCATCGTCGTTTTATCGTCTTTATCATCGTCATCATTTTCATCACCATCGTCGTTTTGTCGTCTTCATCATCGTCATCATTTTCATCACCATCGTCGTTTTGTCGTCTTCATCATCGTCATAATAGTAGCATAGATACTTATTAGTAACTATCAATAATTTAGGAGGGCGATCGTCCGTTTTGTCATCCTCTTCGTCATATGACATCATTATGTACGTCATACGTTTTTGCCCATCATGATCAACTTTATCGTCATGGGTTTTGATATTTATTCAAATTTGTTCATCATCAGTATCGTTTCGTAGCCATGCACTGCGATCACACGAAACTAGGAAGCCGAATGTGTAGTGTTGGATCAAAGAAACGTTGTACATGTTCGCTTCTTCTGCTTCGCAGGACAACGCTGTTGCAGAAGTTGAAAATACAATTTCACGAGACATCTTAGAGATTTCCAACGCATCAGCGCGCGTTCGCCAACTTCAGGAAGTGATGGATTCTCTAAACCAAGAGATACACGCCAAGAATGAGACCATCTCAAAAATTGAGAATGAGATTATCAAGGGGAATGCAGTCATTGAAAGGAAACAAGGAACCGTTGACCAGTTGAACAAGAAAATCGACCAATTGAGGAACAAGGATGGGGTGAGGAAACAGCCTGAAGACTAAATAAAGGAAAGAAGGGATTTAACCCTTTCACTTCCAAGAGTGATCAACTTCAATTTCTCTTTCAATGTTTTTTTACCAAAAGTACATCATATAGTAAAGAGAACTTGGCTTTTTATACTTTGTTCAGATGAAAAGCTAACTAAACTATCAATTCTCATTACATCACTCGTACATTTTCTTTTTTGAAGGGTTGGGAGAATCTGTTTTTTTTTTTAGCTTGGGAGTGAACTCTTTCATTGCCATGTTTTTGTGTCTACATTAGACTTAACTCAATCTTCTCCTTCAGTTTCTCACTAGAAATATATGCTATAGTAAGGAAACTTGGCTTTTGATACACAGCTCGGCATAGTCCCAAACGAACGCGTCCTTGATCTTCCATGGTTTGGTCAGAGAAGACCAAACTTGAGTATAAAAATAAAATAAATAAATAAATCAGGTAGAGTATGGTACAAGTGTTGATGTATATTCGCCATACCTCTCTTCTTCAGGGCGAGGAACTAGGGCCGCTGGAGCTTCAGATTCACACGTTACAGAAACAGATTGAAGCTCGTATGAACGAGATCACTGAACTGCAGCAGTTCTGGCTCAGGAATCAGAGCGAACTGGTCAAGACGATCAAGGACGTGCAGCGCCAATCAGGAGACATGGAGTACTTGAAAAAACAGTACACCATTCTTATGCAGAAGAAACTCAGAATAGAAGGTGAAGTCCCTCTTCTTGTCCTGTTTTTCTTTTATGGCAGCATATCCCTTTGCAAAACTCAATTCTCTACCTTCTCCTCGCTTTGTTACTAATTTACTTGTAAGCCCTGGCCAATTCAAGCCAACTTTAGGACTCGAGTTGGCCATCGTTTGGCCACCGAGTTGGCATGAGTTGGTTTGAGTTGGCTCAAATTTGATCGAGCTCAACTGAATTTTTAGCCAACTCGAGCCAAGATCAACGCAAGGCGATTGCGTCAGCTTTTGTTATTGCATTTAAATTGTTTCCTTGCGACTTGGCTTTCGTTGGCTCGACTTTAGTACCGTTTGGCCACCCGCACGCAAGTTCAGTGATTTTGTAAGCTAGTGGCTTGAGTTGGCATGAGTTGGCTGGAGTTGACAGTACTGTTTGGCCAGGACATAAGGGCTGGTTCACACGATAAAGCAAGCGCAGGCGCACGAGAATGGAAACCTTAAGCCCTGGCCAAACGAGGTGCAAGTCGACGAAAGTCGATGCAAGTTTTTAAATTTGCGCGGACTCACGTTTTGTTTGGCCACCAACTTACACGGGCTTGCATCTAATTGCAGTTGCATTGACTTGCGTCGAATTTGAACATGTTCAAATTTTCATGCCATTCGACCCAAGTTTTTCACCTAAAACAGCACAGCGCGTTAGCAAAGGCCGTAAAAAAGGAAAAAGTTTTTACAAAACTTGCATTAGCTTGCATCGACTTTCGTCTCGTTTGGTCACCCTTTTGCAAGTTGATGCAAGTTTACTGTAATATCGAACTTGCATCGACTTGCGTCGACTTGCATCTCGTTTGGCCAGAGCTTTACAAGTTTTACCGTGTGAACCGATCGCTTGCGTTTGTACTTGTGCTTGCTTTACCCGTGTGAACCAGCAAAAAAATTGTCGTTTTCTCTGTTTTGTTCGTAGGTGATGTCAGGTCGCACAATAATGAAATCAGCAACATAAGACGCAACATCAGAAGTATGCAAAACGACATGACCAAGTTGAACACACTGATTACCAAAGAGAGCGGACTCAGGGAAGCTCTGGAACAAAATGCAGTCTTAATGGAGAATGACTTTATTCAGGCGCTCAGGGTGAGTCAGTGTCAATTTAATACGACGAAGGGCTAGCGCTCGAAGCGTCAGCTTCCAGTTCTTTTACGGCGTCTAGGTTTCACACATCAACCCTTTCTCCACGCCGACGCAGTAAAAATCTAGTTCCCTTTAGTGCAAGTTTTCCACTGTATCAATTTGGTCACACACTAACAGAGGATCAGATGACGTTCGTAAAACCGCCACTGTTTTATAGCTCAAAAAGGACCAGGGAACTCTGTCAGAGAGATGCGTCCCAGTACGCAGGCCCAAATTTAGCCCAAGGTTCTTGATCTGCTAATGTTACGTGTGAACTTTTTCTTTCTCAGGAGAACGAACGAGAGTCCATTGAGATGCAAAGTAAGGTGGAAGCACTGAAGGAGGAGAAGGAAAGGCTTTTGAACAGTCTGGTGGAAGCTGAGTAAGTGAACGTTCGAGTGTGCTATAACTCACTCATCCTTCACACACACACACACACATATACATTGCCTCGCTTTCGTGCTTGAGGCATATTGAGAGGACTAGGAGGTTCTATAACTTACAATACGGACCAAGCACACGAGGTTAATAAGATATGCGTATTATCTGTGCCATATGATAACATCTGTTTATTTCCCTCCATACCATTTATTATCTGCGCATTTGGAGTCTGTCATTTTCCCATAGCATGCGTTTGTATATGTGGTGCACACCAGTATATGGTAGGATATTGGGAAATGCGTTTTCGACCCTTCAATCACTTACATCGGTGAGCCTTTAGCAAAAACGA
Organism: Plumapathes pennacea; assembly: GCA_964036295.1. Taxonomy (NCBI): domain Eukaryota; kingdom Metazoa; phylum Cnidaria; class Anthozoa; order Antipatharia; family Myriopathidae; genus Plumapathes; species Plumapathes pennacea. The sequence continues at coordinate 14,134,323 of OZ038465.1, read as the reverse complement.
AAAACGTCTGTATCTGACTGACGCATCGTCAATGTGGAAATTCTAACTCCACATGAAAATTGAGTTAAGTTTAAAACATTTGCCACATGATTCAACTTTGTTCACAACCTCTAGCAGTCCGCCTGAATACTCATTGAATCCAGTATAGCAATCAGTTATAATCACTTCTGTATAGCGCATTAGCTAACGACTCCTTTACTGACGGTTGAATACTCAAATCTTCAGACGTCAGATTATGCTGTGGGAGAAAAAGACCCAGTTAGCACGAGAAGCAAAGACTGCCGTGGACCAAGAGTACGGCCAGGGAGAGATCCGATCCATGAAGGCTGAGATCCACAGAATGGAGGTAGGCATGCACAGGAACATGGAAAAGTATAGGTTTGTCAGAGCAAAAAGAAAGCCTCCTCCTCATCGGTCACAAAACCAAAAGCGAGCTCGCCAAAGGAACTGGGACTAACCAATACAACGTTCATAACATATACTATTTTCCATGGCTACTTTTTAGTGAGCGTTTTTTTTTCCTTGTTTTCTTTTGTGAAGTCAAAATAATTGAACATGGTGGTGTGCGTGGTGTGGTGCACATGTAAATAGTTGGACTTATTTCTATTTTCATCGTTGGTGTCAAGGGAAAGTTTGAAAGGAAAAATATTGTGTTAATTTTCTCTTAAGGTTCGTTATTCTCAGCTGATGAGACAACAAGAGAAGATGATACAAGACATGGAGAGGACTGTGGTGCGCAGGGAGACCATCATTACCAGGTTGGTGTTAAAACACAAGCAATGGCCGGCAACAATCAAATAACATCCCGACAAATATGACCGATTATATGGCAGTCATTAAAACAGTTTAATCAGCTTTCATTTGACCTTCTCAGGGGTGAATGGTTTGATCTTGTTTTTGCACCTTGTTAGTTTTTAAGAAGAAGATGTATGAGTGATGTAGTAAGGACTGATAGTTTAATCAGCTTTCATCCAAGCAAGCTATCAAAAGCTAAATTCTCCATACTGTATAGTACATATCTCTGGTGAGAACCTTGTGAGAATATTGAAGTTGATCACTCTTGGGAATGAAAGAGTTAAACTGGGTTGTGAGAGATGAGTGGTCACACCGTCAAGTTTCATTTGACAATTTTGAGGTTGGAGACTTTGGTTGAGTGTCAAATTTGCCTTTGGAAGTGAAACAAAACAGACCTTTCTCTCTCTTTCTATGTCGCTATTTGTCTCTCTGAGCCTCATATGCTTGTTCCATTATGTAATCAGGGGAGATGCTCAAGCCAAGATGGGCAAAGTCACCAACACTAAGGGTTCATTCCAGAAGAAGCTAGCAGAAATGAAGAAGAAGATCAAACAAACCAACCAAGACGCGAATGCATGTGACGCTGGTAGGTCGATAATGAGGTGTTTAGGCTCCAAACGCTCCGAGGGTTTTCAACATTTACCAACAATTTTCTCGTCCATGCTTATGCAAATGCTTTCTCGTCTCGGCATTGTAACATTCTGGGTCAAAAACTCCGCTAGTTTGCAGTAAAGGGCTATGTTTTGTGGCTAACTCCGAGACTGGTACGGACTGTCACTCCAGAGCTGGAGAAGCCCTTCTGGTGTACAGTATAGAACCCCACCTTACGGCCACCCCGTTATTACGACCACCTCGTTATTTCTGTCCCGCGGAACAACGTTAATGCGGCCACCCCGTTAAAGCGACCAGATTGACCGTCATAACGATGATGACCGTCCCGATGATGGCCGTATTAACGGGATTCCACTGTATCTGTGTACTTCTTTTTTTTTTTCTTTACACCTGTGAGTTTACTCTCACTGTTTACTTCTCTCTTTTACGGTGTCACCTTGGGGCCGAGCATAAGTAAATCAAAAAGAAGAAAATGTTATCCATGATTTCTTCTTAGATATCCAAGAGCTTCGTGCAAACCAGTTACAGATCAGCCGGGAACTCGAGGAAAAGCAGACCACGTCACAGCAGCTGCAGGGTCGAGTAGACGAACTGGAGGTGGAGATTGATAGAATGTCAGAGGAACGCCAAAGGGTGAGCAGAGGCTTCTCATGTACACTGGCGCGGTTATTGCGGTTTGGCGTGGGAAATGTTAAGCCCCGATCAAACGGTGATGATAGTCGATGATAGTTCGAACTCTCACGCCCGTTTGAACACGAACTATCATGCACTCTTATCAACTATCATTCGATTTGAACATGTTCAATTTTTCCATGATAATCGATGAGAGTTTTTTCGTTTGATCACACGCAAGATAGTCCATGATAGTTTTTGGGTCAGCTGTTTTCTCAAGCTTTCGCAGCATTCAAAATGGCAAGCAATGAAAACAAGGCCGTATCGGGTAACGAAGAAAGTAAAATTAAACAAAACAAAACAGATAGCGGCTCTTCTGTTCATATAAACAGCCATGTTTGTCATGTTTTCGCCGAGGCGATTTGACGTTTTCATATGAGCTATAGCTCGCGCGAGCGATGGCGTTATTTCCAGTCGACTATTATGCGCTCTCTTGTGAGCGTTTGATCGCTCTCTATGATAGTCAATGATAGTAGGTGATAGTTTTGGGATCGCAACTATCATCAGCTATCATTCACCGTTTGATCGGAGCAATAGCATGCAGAGGCCTGTGGGAGAGAATCAAGCGCGCGGGGGATTTTGGGTTGGGAGGAGAGGATCCTTCCCGCTTCCCGTCGTACCCTCTTTTTTCTATTTTCCACCCTGCCCCAAGGAAGTCTTTGTGGAGGAGAGAGGTGTTTAAGCCCAATTCGCCTTTAGTAATTAAGTATAGAAGTTACGTTTAAGGTCCGTATCAATCGGGTGTTCCTCAGCCAGACAAACTCTTACATTTTGCTATTTTACAATGAGAACTATCATTCCTGGGATGTATAGCGGTTTTTGGTTGACTGTCGTGAAACCAAAATCCACCTAACTAAGTACACCGCTAATCACAGAGGCTGTAAGAAACACTTTCAATCAATCAGAAATCAAGGTAATTTGCGTTTGGGTGTACCATTGCTACTTGTATGCGAGGTGATAATCTAACCTGAGTATTTCTGTAAAAATAATTTATGGTTGCGTGGACTACAAATTATTTAACGAATACCGCGCGATTTGTCCAGAAATATTCCTATCCCGGATTCTTATTTCTTAAACATTCCATTGTGTTCCTTTCCTTGTCTAGAATCTCACTGACATCGTCGCCAAGCAACAGAAAGTTAAATACTACACCCAACTGAAGGAAGGACGGTATACACCGCTGTGCAAGACTGCTGAGAGTCTGCAGGCGGAACAGCAGAAACAGCGTGGTCGTCTCCAGTCTCTAATGACCATCGTGGACCGACTGAATCAAGAGTTTCCGCATGCGCAGCCAGCACTGCGTAAGATATCTTTGTCGTTGGCGTACAGAGGAATGCCAGAGGAGGCAACTCCCTGAATGTTTTTTACTTTCATGTCATTTCGTTGCGTATCGATTTTTCTCTCTCGTTTTAATTCTATGTAGAACATGTCTTGTGTTTAATGTCCGTGGTGCACATGTAAATAGTTAAACTTATTTCTATTTTCATTGTTGGTGTCAAGTGAAAGTTTGAAACAAAAATTTGTGAGCCAACTTTTCCTCTTGTTTCTTTGTGATATACTTTGTAGTTCTACCTCCCAAATACATTGTCTATGCTCTTGATATTACATAGTTGGAGAAGTTTCATTTGCATTCAGGGTGTGTGGTTGGTGTTGTCAGTAAAATTATGGCAAACGACTCGCCAATTTAACGATCATGCGCAGTAGCAAAATAGTACTTTCTTCTTTCTTTCTTCTTACTTCTATTTAGAACACGTTAATTGTTGCTCGATGATCTGCTCGTACGGTCGGTTGTCTAAACTGTCGAAGATTGCACACAGACATTTTTGTCATAGCATTAGAGAGCCTTCCTGAATGTTTCATGCAAGTTTAACATTAGGCCAAAACATAATGGGCAATTTCCGACAAATGAAAAAGCCTATAGCTTTCTTCTCCTAAATGGCTGTTGTTGACAAATCATTTTACCACCACGTACAAAGTTATCGGGGTCGCCGTGGTCTTGCGTGCGACTTCAAATGCTTCTTTTTTACGTCGTTATCAGGACGTGGACGATAAAATAACGGCAGTCGTTCTTCTTAGTAGGAAACGATGAAATCAATAGAACCTCGGCAAAAACGGAACAAATTGAGTAACCTAAGAATAGGCAAAGTTAGAAAGACATAGGAAAAACAGGAAAAACATTTTTTGGTTCCTCGCGTTGCCGTCGCCGTCCCAGGTTTCTTAAACTCCGTATTAACGATAGCGAAATGAAGCTTGCCAAAAAGCGTGGCCGATTTGTGTAGTTTGTGCCAGTCTCGTTTTGATTTTGACCAACGCACAGCGCGACAAATTTCTTTGACAGGGGGACCCCTCCCAACGGATTTTCTTTATGAGCAAGGCACGTGACCAGCCTGAACCAGGGTCTTTCTTCGGGGGCGGGGGCCGGGAGATGAAAGAGCCTGGGAACGAGGTTGATATAAAGAAGCCGTAAACGCGACAACAGTTCGTTCATCCACAAACTTTATCGCCATAGCTGGCCTGTTCTTCGCAAAATATATGAATATTGCAGTAGTCCAAACCCTTGCTGAGCAGTAACTCTGCAGGACAGTGCTGACGATCCAATTTGTCCGTAAAGCTTAGAGTAGTGTAATTTAAAGAATAGTTCACCTTTCTATATATCGGCTTATCATGAGCATTCTGGTGTAACGTGGCTAAAAACAGCTATTCCGAAAAGCCAATTTAAACATTTACTTTTGTTCAAAAGTGCCCTGAAACTCAAGGATCGAAATGTTGTTTGAAAATTTCCGATGAAGCATGCTTCCGGTTCTTCCGTGAAATCGAGTTAACGGCGTTTAAGCCCCTTGTCACAGAACTAAATCCGTTTCAACGCAATTCGAAAGAAATTCGTTAGGCGCCTTTACTCCGTTAGTTCAATCGTCACTTTTCGTATAGTGTTGCGAAAAATGATACAGAGTTCCTGAGTTACAGAACAAGTTTTATAGCAGTAACAGTACATTTCTGGCAAACTTATAAGTTTTCAAAACTAAGGTGTGGCGAGCTTTTGTTTGGCTTGGCCATGCCAGCAAAGACGCCGTCTTCCTTCTTCAGCAGTTCATCGTAGCTTTCAAATTCCACTGGTGTTCCACCCTCCATGACGAGAATCTTGTCACAGTCTCGAATGGTGTTCAGTCGGTGAGCCACTGTTATGACAGTACATTCCTTGAGTTGGTCGCGTACTGTGTTCTGTATCGTTCTCTCTGTGGTGGGATCCACGTGCGCTGTGGGTTCATCCAAGATAAGAACTTTGTTCCGCTCAAGTAAAACACGAGCAAGGCAGAGCAGCTGACGCTCACCGACACTGAAGTTCCCTCCTCCCTCGGACACTTGGTAGTCGAGATGTCCTTCAAGGTGCTCCACAAGAGTCCTAAGCTGCACTTCGTCTAAAGCTCGCCACAGATCAGCGTCTTCATGTTGCGTCAAAGGATCGAGGTTTTTCCTCAAAGAACCACTAAACAGGACTGGCTTCTGACTGAGGACCGAAATGCATCTTCGTGAGTCCTGGAGGTTCAAGGTAGCGAGGTTGATGCCATCGACTGTAATAACTCCCTTGGCCTCGGGCATGCGTAACAGTGCAGCTATAATAGACGATTTTCCAGCGCCAGTTCTGCCTGCGACTCCAATCTTAGCTTCTCCGTTGATGTGGATGTTCAGATCTCTTAGCACCTGAGGGCCACCAGAATAGTATCTCAAAGAGACGTTATCGAAAACGATACTTGCATTGCCCGGCCAGTCCTCTGGGGGCCTGGTGTCGATATCATATCCAGGCTCTGACTCAATTTCTGTATAAGTCATCACGCGCTCAACTGACGTCATCTGGTTCTCCACATCAGAACACTGTTGAACGGCAAACTGTGCTGTTCCGACCAGGTTGATGACGTAAACGAGTGCCAGAGCTGACAACGCTGATGTGATAGAGAGTAGAAAAAGTGCATTGAGGATACAACATTATTTGAATGGCAATAAACCAGCACCAAACTTTGGCCCTCAACACGATTACAAGATGTCCAATACCCAAGCATTTATATAATTATTACCCTAAAATAATTTGGTTGAAGTGCATTTCTTTTTTAATCCCATTTTCCTCCATATTTCCGCCCTGTCCAAATTTAAAATCACAAAATCATGCATCACATTCTGACGGAACGTAAATAATGTATCCTCATTGAGACCAAACAACCCAAGCTGAAACATCAGCGACTTAGCTTTTACTATATGGCTGGAGCTACTTCCGGTGAAATCGCGCGCTCTGATTGGTGTATTTGCTGGTCATTATTTTCCTGTAACGCCCGTGTGCTCGATTACGGACCGGCAGATTGAACGGCCGGGAGATGAAAGAGCCTGGGAACAAGGTTGCAGATTGAACACATGAATCACGAGGTCGTGCAGTCACCCAGTTCTTTGATTTCAGTGAATATGTCGGCTAAGTTTGGCTGAAGGCAAAGCGGTAGAACAAGGCGTAACAAAAAAACCACCGCGGAAACTAATTTGCAAGCCGAGAAAACGGTTGGAGATGAAGATTTGTTAACTTCGCTTGTGGCATCACGAACGGCGACTCAAGCACCGTATTCTGAGAATTGGTTCACATCTTGAACTTCGTGCTAAACACTTAAAGCAACGTAGAAGGCACAGCAAACTTCAGTCAAAGAGTGATGTGAACAACCTCAATGAACCGTTTGCGGAGCTACGAGCAGACTGATTATTTGTTGTCACGGTGCTGCAAGCGGAGTTCATACAAGCTTACTGAAACTGTAAGTATGGCATTTTAAGAGTGTGAACGCCGTTTCATTTCAACATCTTTGAAGACTTGAGTGAAGGAACTTATCTTTCTGTTCAGAATATAATAAACTTTTGATTCGTACAATTTTCTGTGCCAACGGTTGAGATACAAAATATTGTAGTTTCTTCAATATTTCCTTTGTTTGAATCCCGGAGTTTGAATGTTGTGATCGCATGTTATATATAAACGCTTGGAGCAAATAGAATTCTGCTAATTTTGTATTGAAAATTGCTTATCAGAAGAAGAAGAAGAAGAAGATTAAAGGAAAACTATTTTCAGTTCGCCACGCCGTGATGGGTTTTATATCGAGTGACTTTTTCGCTGAACCAAACCGGCACGTTTTGTGCTTGTACTTCAAAGATTCAAGCTCAGCTCAATTCATCCGGTGAGTCAAATATTTATTTCTCTGAAGTATTGTATAAGTTTGCAAATTGAGAAGCTGTGGTCACTAATTAGTGTAAACGCTGAGTCAGTGCATGCGTACGCGCGTAAATTGTTTGGAGACAAAGTGCTGTTCGATGTTTGTTTTGATGTAAAACTTTGAAGCCATATAATAAACTACTTATTGACCTCGCTTGCTCGGTCTGTACGGAGAAAATATCGCCCTCGGTCTTGACCGTACGGACTTCGCTGAAGCGGCTCAGTCCGTACGGTCAAAACCTCGGGCGATATTTTCTCCGTACAGACCGAGCAAGCGAGGTCAATAAGAAGTTTTTATTTGACGCTGTTCAGAAGTTGAGAGTATTCAAGGTTGAGACTGAGAAAATCTGCTTTGGCCGCGAAAGGCTTTAAATTAGTCAAGGCTCGTACGAGTCATCATTCAATCGATACATCACTAAACAACACAAGTAGCTAGAGAATAATACTATCACTTATAGTAGTAAATTTTCATTTGCGCTTTGATTTGGTTTGACCTTGAGCCAATTAAACAAACACCTATACGGGTATTGCACAAATTGGACTAAGCGAAAGTCTGCAAAAAGTTACCAAAGCAGATACAAGGTTCAAATGCCCAACAAACTGCAACAGGACCCCTTTACCATGGTATTGAATCAACTGTGTGAGAGCGTTTTAACGCTTTTAAACGTTTGGAAAAAATGGTCCAGCCTGGAAATACATTAACGTGTAAATGCATTTAGGGCCTTACTTGCATCAGAAGAAAGAACAATTGCCACAGCCGCCACTGTTCCAACAAACAAAGCACTGATAAAGTCCACTCGAATGCCCATCCACTGAATGCTTGCCATGCACATGTTGTACGCCTGGTTGTGTTTATCTTGATGCCTGGAGTTAAGAAGAAGAAGAAATAATAAAACTATCGTGTAGCTGTTTTATTCTATACCATCTGACTGGATATCGGTTCATGAAAAGCACCCAAAACGTACGTACGGGAGTCAGTAAATTATCATCTTCCTACTGAAACATTTCTCGAAGAAAGGTCATAGCCACATGCAGTTCATGTTACGACATTTTGTACACACATACCTATAGAACGCCTTGATGTAATCTGCCTGCCGTCTCCGAGAGCGAATTGTATCCAGACCATCGATAGTCTCAGACATATGTGAGAATACAGGACTGCGGCATATGGACTCGAGCCTCTTCAGTTCTCTGGAGGACCTGAGGTAGTAATTAACGATGTACAGAAAGGCCGCCAAGAGCGGCACAATCGCCAAAAGGATCCAGTAGTTTACCACGACGGGGACAAGAATGCCCACTAGAGACATCAAGATCAACTGCACGGCAGCAATGAAGAAGTTAGGAAGTATCTCGTCCATCGAGCCGACGTCTTTGGAAAAACGGTTTAAGATTCTTCCCACGGGATTGGTGTCAAAGAACAGTACCGGAGCTTTAATAATAGCAAGCACCATTTGGTCGTGGAGTTTCTCTGAGGATCTGAGTACGACGTGGTAGAAGAGGAAGGCCCTACCCAAGGCGAAGGCCAGGGCTGTGCCAATCATTCCTGCGTAAATAGCCAGGTTTATGACACTCCGTTGCTCCTCGATTGGTTTCTTTATCAATTGCGACAGCCAAATGTCCGGAAAGACCAAGAGACCTAAAGCCGAGAAAAGCGAAGTAAAACTATTTGCCGCAGCAACAGTGGTACTCAGCATTATTCACATGGATAGCATAAAACATCGTAATTAATAACAGCAGCCTTAAGCCCTTATTCCAGAAATACTACCAGTCAATATATGATATTTAGTAATCGTAATAGAGTGATTTCAATAAACCCGTGAAACAGATAGTAGACTATTAGAGACTATTAGAGACACGTACACACTCCAAGTATATGTCAGACTATACGGCAATGGACTATGTTCATTTGCCACCGAAAATTCTTCTCAAAAACCCCTACACAAAACTCACAGTAAACTAGACTCTTGCCCATCTAATGTTAGGAAGCAATGTGGGCACTTGATTGGCGTGTTGAGCTGTGCGAGTGGAGCCTAGATTTGTCATTTTCCGCGTATTCTAATTTGCAAAAACTAATGAGCCGGCTGCATGCACTACTGGCATTTGGTCGGTGAAAGGACAAGAAATTGCCTTGAGCTGACGTCGACTCGCATGTTTTTAGTGACGTTCCGTAGATATGCTTTCAATATATTTGTATCGACGCGGACATTAACACTTGCTAGCTGTCGGATCGCGGCCACTTCGGATATTCACTTTCCCAATATCGCGACATTTTGTTTCGAATCAAAGATATAGACAAATACTCTCTACTAGATACTAGTACACCCTAACTAATAAAAACTGTTTCACGGGTTTATTGAAATCACTCTAGTACTTCAGGAGTCAATGGCAGTATAAACGGCGAGGTAAATATCCACCGCTATTCACTGACACTGAGGAGAATAATAATTATTGTTTTAGTATATACCACACAAGTTTAATAGCCAACTCCCAAATAGCTATTTTATTTCCGACAAAAGTGGGCAAAAATTGGGCTTGTGCGCCATTTTGTTTTACCGGAAACCGCCGGGAGGTGAATAGTACTTGATATTCCGAGATTGAGGAGCCAATCAGAGCGCGCGCGAAAAGCACTATTCACTTGTGTGGTAGAGCGGTTTTCGGATGACTGTCGAAAGTAATTGTGTGATTGCTTTGGTTTTGCGTTTGCTTCGCTTTCGGATTGGTCCACACGAGTTTGTCAGCATGCTCAGCCAATCAAGAACAAAACCAAAACCAAAACCAAACACTTCTCACGCAAGCGATGGCGTGTACTCGCACTGCTGATTGGAAAGTAAAACCAAACGCAAATTTACTTTGGCTTCCAATTGGCTGAACTGTTTTCTCTCAGTCTCTGTGATTGGCCTGTGTGATCACTTTGGTTTAGGTTTTCGACAGTCATCCGAAAACGGCTCTATATACTAATGTAGTATAGTAGTATAGTATAGTAGCAGAAGTAGTGGTAGTGTAGCAATAGTAGCAGTAGCAGTAGTATGGTGGGTCACGGGACAGTAATATAAGGGAGAGTTAAGACAGCAGTTCCAGTGGTAGAAGTAGAAGGTGGAGACAGTAATAATAGTTAAAATTTAAGAATACATGTAGCTCACCTTGTGTGAAAAGGAAAAGAAAGATAATTCCAACAATCGCAACGGAGGGAATCCCGGCTCTGAAATAATTCCAATAAAGTTTGGAGGACAAGGTGCCAATACTTCTGTCCTCGTCGGGGATGAACAGGTCTTGAGCGAGACCCTGCTTTAGCGAAACTCCTTTTTCTACGCTGGATGTTCCACTCGCTCGTGTTTCTGCTGGTTCAAGGTCTTCATCGGAAGCTAGAACTAAACTCAACACCCCACTATCCATCAAGCTCTCGAAGCTCCCCCTCGTCAGGATCTCTCCTTTACACAAGAGAATCACTTCATCGGACATCTTCATGTAACTCATCTGATGCGTCACAAACAGTCTTGTCTTGCTGGACAGGAAGTTACAGATGCATTTCTCAAAGATGTGTTGACCGACTTTTGCGTCCACTGCACTCAGAGGATCGTCCAGCAAGTACACATCGGCATCGGCGTACACTGCGCGCGCCAAACTAATCCTTGCCTGCTGACCCCCACTGAGAGAGGCTCCCTTCTCACCGACGATGGTTTGATCGCTGTCCGGAAGAATCTCCATGTCCCTTTGCAAAGCGCACACATCGACGACTGCCTTAAATCTCTCATGGTCAAAGTCTTTTCCAAAGAGAATGTTTTCGCGAATGGTTCCCGGGAACACCCAAGGAGTCTGCGACACGTACGCAACTGTTCCAGAGCAGAGGATGCTTCCTTCGCTGATCGCGATTTCTTTATTAATGGCTGCGAGCACAGAAGACTTTCCACTCCCAACAGGGCCACTCAAGACCACCAGACTGCCTCGAACCGCTTCGAAGCTGATGGCTCGTAGGATGTACTTGTCGCTTTTCTCACACATGCGAAGACTTAGGTCTGAAACGACACAAGCGTTGGAGTGTTTTTCCTGGTCAGTTTCTTCACTATCGTCTTGATTATCATCGGTACTGTTGCGTGGAGACTCCTGCTCGATTAAGACGTAGCTGTATTCACTGTCACTCGATGATTCCCGTTCTGATTTACTGGACAGGTCATCCTCACTGAAATACTCTTTCAAATGGGGTAAATTTCTGAGCTGCAAGAATTGTTGAATCCTATCAAGGGACACATAGCCTTCCACCACTGCTTGCATTCCAAACGCCAAATAAAAGGAAACGCTCAGCCTCAGCAGGTTTATTAGCGCTACCAGCACAAAGACCCTCTCAGCCGTCAGTTTGTACCCGGTGAGTGCGATGGAACTCACTGATAAGAAGACAGCGATGGCTGGTGACGTGTACAGGAGACAACTCAGGCCCGAAATTATGGCGCTTTTTCGTCGAATTACACTGATTTCCTCTCTGGCGAAAGAAAATATTGAGATTACTATGGACAACAAGTTTACAGTTAGAGCAGTTCAACATTCAACTTTATTTAGAGTGCTTTTAACTTCTGAACGTGTCAAATTCAACCTAAAAATGTGTCCACTCAAACGAAAGCTTTGAATGATACGTTGTAACAGCGATGTTTATGCGCCCAAAGGCACGTCCAAGTTTAGCTTTAAGAAAACAACAACAACAACATACTAGCTAAGAAACAAAACACATGCATGCTAAACCACGCCCACTGCAGAATAATGAGGAAAATTGTGGGAAAACTAAAATGCAGAAGAGGGGGTGGGGGGAGGGGGTTACATCTGTTACAAAGTGAGTCGAGAGTCTTCAGTTGATGAAGAGATTGAACTTTGTTACTTCACGACCTAATTATTTACTCTACGCCGGGCAGGAAGATTGAAAGATTGTAGGTGCAAGCCTTTTTCTTGAAGACAAAGTGAACAAACATAAAGGGGGTTGTTAATGACGTTTTGACGTTCGTTCTAATTAACTTGCTCTTCACCTTCTGATTTCTGCAATATTGTCCCTGTAGATCCATTCCCACGCATTTATCTTCACTGCACGGATCGCTGACACTATTTCATTCATCAACAGAACGCGCCGGTCGGTAACTTCAGCGGTCTTCCTCCTGAACATGCCATTGACTTGAGATAAGAAAGCAGTGAATGGTACAAGAAGAACCAGGAATGCGAGTCCAGTTAGAGCCTGCCATCCGGCGAAATGCCACAGCAGACACGCAGTGACGATAAGGTCGAAGGTGGACAACCAGAGGCGTAGAAACATTTTAGGAGCCAGTTCCATCCGTTGGACGTCATTAGACACCAGGTCGTACACGTGACCAGTTGTGAAGTTCCGCAAGGTGTCTTGGGCAAGAACGAGAACCTGTATAAACAGATGGAACGCATGTTGGTTGAGTGGCGCTCTGTGTTAAGCCAATTGCGGGATTCACACGATGGGCAACGTTTCTCAGGTACAGTGTGTTACTTGTCTTATTTCTTGTCCCATTAGTTAAGAAGCATGGCTGTGTTTAAATCTGACCAAAACTCCTATCAAATTTAATAAGTTATTCAGGAGTAAGAATAGCCGGATCAATACGCATACACTATCGTTTGGGAGTGTTCCGTTCCCGGATGCAGAGTAGCCAGAATATTCTCGACTGATTTTTGGGCAAGGGGGTTCCGCTAATGCCCTCAAACTCTGACCCTATTCAAGACACAAACTGTAAATTTCCCCTCCACGGACACCCCTGGGCCCGGTTGTTCAAAGGACGATTAGGCTAATCCCGGATTAGGCTAATAAATATCCAGGCTGGATTAGCAGCAAACGTTTTGTCATTTTTAAGAGTAAAAAAACGGAAAGGTTGCCCTCAGAATTTAGCGTGCTTGATACGTTTTGAGCTAAAAGGAGGTTTTTTAGTTGGTCTTTGAACAAAACTCTTGCAGTTTGTTGGCCAACAGGACGAAGGAAAAAATGTGGTTAATTCTGGATTAGCTTAATCGGCTTTCGAAAAACCGGGCACTGGGCCCTGGGCTTTATCTTGACCCTTTGGCCACTAAAAATGATAACTGAAATCTTGTCTTAGCTTAAAACACATAGAGGAAGTCGTTCTGCGAGCAAAACCTCATTTTTAGGATCACTTAGAATCCAAGATTAGCCTGATCACGTTTTGAATAATTACTGGGCCCCGGACCTTGAACTGCTTGAACGAAACGCTCCGATATCATACACAATGCACCTTGGGACTATATATATATCTCACCTTGAGGTACACAACGGCCTTCAGAGCAGCCCTTAGTCGCATTCCAAGCATCATTGATTTGTAGTTGAAGTGGTGCATAGCCAGACTCTTGATCATGGCGGTGACAAACATACACGCCACGCAGATGTACGACAAACGACGATCACCACCTTGAAACGAGGTCAGTTGAGTAATCAGAAACCACACGTAGAGGGGCTGTAGAATGCGGCAAAGCGAATCCACCATGCCCGCAAAAAGTAACAGTCCTACATCAGCAAAAGATACGGAACCAAACACGCTCTTCCAGAACCGTGGCTTGCCGTCACTCTTGTTCTTCTCGCTGCACCAACGTTTTTGGATTTTCTCTGTTAAGCGTTTTGTCTCGTCCTCTTCTTGAAGTGGAAGGAAATCGGATTCTTCCAGGGGGCGCTTGGCACCTTCTCGAAATAGTCCGTTTAACCACCAAGCTGTTAAGGCGGAAAAGCAGCCCGCCTCTCGCTGTGGATCTGCTCGGGTTTGCTTGCCGTCAGAGAGCTTTTCGTAAACCTCATTCCCCATTCTAGCCACTGCTTCGTCGTGGCAGTTTCTGCGAGAGAGACAGAGACAGAGTAAGAATAATCAATCATAATTTGGCAACAGTGCCGTTCTACTAATTCAAGCCACGGGTTTGAATACAGAAATCTCAACACAAATTTAGAATTAATTTAAAAACCCCAATCTAATGTATCTAAATACATCGGAACTTATAAGAGGCACGGCTTCAGTAATGACTACACATACGTCGTATTTGAGTTGGTTACAGCAGCTCAGCTCAAGTCTCCGCTTGAAATCCGGACTCTGGTTAACTCTTTCTTAAAAGATGGCTCAATTTAACGTATATTTTAATTAAATGATTGTCTGAAGTGCTTCTGTACATTTTTGCAGTTACACATTTGTTTCGTTCCGTTTCACCTCACTTACATTAAAATAATGAATTAATTAATCGAAGCTGCAACATTATTATTAACATTCATGTCGGTCTTAAGGAACGCAGAAGTTTGAACGTACCGTTCTAAAAAGCTTTTTTTTTTTTATAGTTATATATATTGGTAATTCAGAGTTTGTCACAGTTTGTCACTCTCCAGTCTGCTCAATTCCCATTGCGTTCTTCAAACTTGCATTTTTTTTCCCACCAAAGTATTGAAACATAAATTCAATTTACTGCAATCAGTGTCTACCATAAATAAGGCTACCAAAAACGTATTTAACCCCACATATATCATGGTAAAAAATTAACTTCTGAGTAAAAAGTTGATAAGGAGTGCGGTACCTGTAGTTTTCGGTCTCACTATTAGTTATGTTTGCATGTTGCTTATACGATATGAATGACTTGGTTGGTTCATATTCTCTCCATTTGGGTCCTGTAGGGAAGATCGTGTAGAATTAGTCAACAGAAAATATTAATCGATGTACTTTTGCCAAGTGAAGCGAAAGTCTTTACAAGCTTCAATCCCAGTCTCTACTGGTAAACTTGACTTTGTGTATTGTGAAGTTAGACGAAGTTCAAGACTGATTTAAAGTAAATTTCGTAATTGTTGTGCACTATCATTAATCATCTGCTGGGCGAGAACTTGAGTGCGCTATTCCTCTCCCTACTCACCGCTGTTGAGTGTTCCTCTCTCTTTACTCTCAAAAACGAAGTGGATGTACGAATTCACTGATGCGAGCGCTCTTAATTCACTTTTTGTCAATCAAAACAACTGTCATTGAATCTGTGAACAAAAGGTTGTGGTCCTTTTTGTTATTTTTCTTACTAGGATTCCTGATACCACTCAGTTATTTCTACTTTATCCCAGAAACATGTTAAAGTTTCCCACAATCTAAAAGTTTTTGGTGCAAGTTAGTCAAAACCCAGGGACTTCTGAACCATTTTTGGCGCAGACTTTGATAGTTGTCCCATGCATTTGTTCTGTTCAGCTTGCATGACTTTCTCTCTTCATACGGGTCTTATGAATGAATAATAAATACCTTATTAAAGTTTTTATGGTTATCCGTTAGCTGCACGTCAGAAAAATTAACGCAACGAACTACAGTGTCACTCAAATTACTGTGTCATGTTTCCTATATAGTTTCAGTGCGGGCCAGCAGTTAATTTAAAAGTTGTGTCCTTTACAAGTAAAGCCCAAGGGGGAGGGTTGCCGGATCAAGGCGATGACTCCTTCATATAACTCCACACGTTGTGTTGAGACAGAAAGCGTAGTCAACTAATATCGATATGCTGTTTTCTTTACTTTGACTAATCCTAAATACATTATTTTCTCTTTCTGTCTTGATATGCTATTCTTCAGGCGTGAAAGGGACCAATTCTGGATACTGAATCCTGCAGATATCTAAGGGCCACTCTCACCCCCCTCTTTGGTAACGATAGTTGGTTTAAAACTCGGTGCGAAATCTACAGAGTTGAGGATCTTGAAGACTAAAACGACACACAATCATTATTGGCTATATTTTTTTGTGACGATTCTCGACGAAAACACCAACGAAGTTGTTATGTACTGGTTTCTCTTGGTCTTCCACCTTGGCCTCTTTCGCAACCGTACAGTTAGCAGCAAAAACAGTTCACCAAAAATCAAACAAAAATAAAAGAAATAAAAAAGAAAAAAGAGGAAGATTGCAAACAGTTTGCTTTACTGACAAGACTCAACTCCTTCATTTTAAGAAAAAGAGACAGGAAAACCGCAAGCTTCACTGCGTAAACCGAGCTGGACGAAACGATCGTTATTCATGATGTTCCGTTCATTGAAATCGGGCATTGTTTTCAGGTGTCAAACCAAGCATTTGTTTGGTTCCGCTCGCGTAACTGCCAGTCGAGCCGAATATGCAAATGAAATTTGCAACTTTGCAAAACAATACAGTCACCGGCTCAGCAGCAACTCAGGGTTCTTTCCAACCATGAAAATTGTTGTTTACTGATACGGTAGCGATAACTTGTGGCCAGAAAGGTTTCTTTTTTTTCGAAATACGAGTAAACTTGAACTTAAATATTACTTATGTGGCTAGAGATATGGTCGATTTGCCACTGATTAAAACGACAAGTTGGAAAATAAGATCGTCACTAAAGTTAAAAAACTGACTATTCCAAGGACCCGCTCGCACTATAAATTGCTTGATAGTTAGTAACAACTAGGTGATCCAATACAGGACTATACGGCTTCTTTGAAGACTCGGCAACGACTTACAAAATGTTGCCGACATCAAAGTGCTGTTCACGCTTGAAAAGTTGTATTAATTGTCAACATTAGTTTTGTTACGTTTTCCAAGTGGGAACGGGGCTCAAGGCTGCGTTTTTTAATTGAAAACGATTTTTCATCTCCTGTTTTGGCTGTTATAAGACGCGGAAATAGAAACCGGATTTTCTGCTTTCAGTTTCAAATAGATGTGTTTTTATAATCGAATTGTTCGACGCTGGTGGAGATGAAAACGCATTGAAAAAACAAAAAAGCCCATCCTGCGATATCATTATTTCTGGTTCGCTTGTTCGGCAAGGAAAAAAAATGTTCCTGTAAATTACACCACTAGCAGCTGTTGTTATTGAAAGGAAAGAGCCCGGTGACGTTAATTAATTACTATTTGGAACATATGTTTAAAAAAAAGCTAGAACTGTAGATATTACGCCTACACAACCGTGGCTGCTCGGTTTTAAGTTTAATATAGCTTGGATCAGGCGGCTGTGACAGCCTTTTTACATAATCTTTGATCTCGGGCGATTCATTTCAACTACAATAGCCGAACATGTGTGAACTTAATGCAAAGAAATAGAATGTCGAGCTTGCGAGTTATCTAGGAGTTCTTATTGGTCAAAACTCCAAGGAAACAAGCAAAGCAAATAACTGGCGTGTGCCGTGCGTGTATGTTCGTGTGCGTGCGTTTTTGTCCGCGCGGGCGCGTGTGTGTGCCATATGTCTGTCGAGTTTCGATGTCTGCTCTGTTCAGTCGAATGTTATGTTTGTGGGGTTTGCAGGGAGGTGCAAATGTCGGTGTTTTTTTTCTGAGTCTCTGTCTCGACCTTTTCGTCTGAAAAATAATATCTGGCTATCAACCTGAATATTGATTTCCTGTCCCTTGCGGCGAACAGTACTATCAAACGCCGACTAAGTTATAACCAGTTCAGCTCTTGTCAAATTAACAAGCAGCGGAGCGGAAATAGTTCTTGTGGCGTTGTCAGGATCGAAGTCGATCGGGTGAAAACTGATAGTCACCACAGAATTAAACTCCTTTTGCACTCAGCCCGGCGTCTATAGTTTCATAGTCGACCACACTAGTTTCACTATCGGCCGAGAAGGTCATATCAGCCGACTGATGCAAGAGAGGCCGGATATTTTATGATGCAGACCAACGGGGTGCAATCTAGAGAGCAACGCCTTCAGAGTTTAGTCTCGTCCAGGAGTCTGGTGAAACACTCTCGATCTTTGCCCATTTTATGTGCATTATATTGCGGAATATATCAATTAGATTATTGTGTTTTATAACTTTCGTCATATAAACATATTGAAGTTGTAGTGGCGTGACCTTTTCTGTGAGTGACCAACCGGATACGAGTTATTTTAAATAGCCTCTGTTCGCTTGCGAGTGAAAGCTTATTTATATTGGGCAGAGAAGGTAAGAAACAAGGCGAGTACAATACAAAATATATTTCGAAGAAAGGTCACACGGGCTTTGTGTGTCGTATATTACTGTACGTACGTGTTACCGACATTTTGAATACTTCACTCAGTGTGCTGACAATTGATTGGCTGTCATCAGTCTTGTCTGCTTATCATTGTGTGATATCTTTCTTCATAAGAAAATATACAATTCTAGACGAAGGAAAAAGCTACAACAACGAAAAATAAGTAGAAAAAGTGAGTACAAAAAAGCAGCATTCTGTCTTGTCCCTCGGCGTCAGTTTACAGCAATACCTTGTTGTTCAGACAATCATGTTAAATATTTTATAGGTGACCACCCGTTTGGCTTTTTAAAACTGTCGTACATCCACCAATAACCGGCAGAGCGTTAAACGGGCTTCGGACCGGTCACAAGATGCTCCTCCCACTTAAATCAGCATTTTACTGTACTCCATTTTACTGTATTCGACGGCTACTTTGGTTAAAACGATATAAAAATATATTTCGCGTGCATTCATCGCTACATTGAATTGTCAAAGTAGCTTTTGGATCATAAAAGCGATGATAAATAAAGAGTTTGTAGCCAGTGAGTAAAAAAGTCGTGAAAACGTTAGAATTTGTGTTTTTACTGTTAGATCAGTTCGCCTTATAAATTCCACAATTGCAAATTGGTTGCTCGGTAAGCATGCTCGCTCTCTTATTTCGATCTCCTCGATGAAATATGTTATGTTAGCATCTCCTAATGTAATGCGGAAAAATTAGAGTACGTCAGTGTGGTTTTTCGGTTCAGTCGCCTTGTTGCAGTCTGGTGCCAACAAGTCGGCTCTGGCTTGCGCACTGTCACAGCAAACAGCATGCTACGAATAATTTAGTCCAAGAACAATAAGGTTCGTGTGGATGGATATACGGCTGAAGAACGTTTGGGTAATGGCGAGTTTAATGCCGGTTAGCCCCTTTATCCGTAGCAAAACTATATTATAATAAACTGAAAACTCGGTGGGGATTGAAGCGAATATATTTAGTCAGATACATTGTCTTCCGGGTTTGGTGAAGCGAGCAGAGCAGTGAGCTGTAAGAAAAGTTGTAAACACAAAGCTCAGCCGTAGCAATTTATTTTATTCCTTTGCATTTCCGGCTCAGCCGAATTCTAAAAACAGAAGGCAAAACCCTGGATCGGATCAAGTTTCTTTGCCTGTCTTTTTAATGACAATACGTCATCGGTTGTCGGCTGAAACGCTCCGTGAACGAAACCGCGGGTCGTGACTGGATATTAAAACGGAATCTATAGACCGGGTAGGGACCGAAATCAATGAGAGTAAGAAGCCCATTTTAGAGCAGCCAGCAAAGAACCGACGCTTTCTGTGTTTTGTGATGTAAATCAAATGACAGACGCCACGCCATCCTTCAAATCTTTCTTCAATATCGTCGATTATCGTGTGCGCACGCGCACTTGTCAGTAGTCCCACAGCGAAAGCAAAACACGGCGGTGGTATTCAGCAGTGGTTTTTGTCTCCAAAGTTGGCGGTCGCTGGTGGAACCAGCTCGGTAAGCTGTTCGACTTGTTCGCTACTTGTCGATCTTGATTTTAACAAAGCCGATAGCGCAGTGCTCAAGCGAACATCGTCCGCTTTTAAACACACAATTTTGCCTCTACTTGTCGCGAGCGTGTGCCTTGCAAAGATGGCTGGTTGGCATTTGGTTGGCTGATCGGCGATCCGAGACCTCCGCTGACTTCACTTACTTCGACTTCATATCCCAGTGCAAGTAATGGCCTCTGCAAAGGGTCTCGGATTTTTTACCTGACGAGAAGAGCCATGCCTTTCGTTAACCAACTCGTAGAATCATTTTCAAAAGTGGCAATTTCAATAAGATTTAATCGTCGTTTTTTGTGTAAATTGAAAACGTGACGAAATCGCTCGATCGAATTCCTTCATATCGAAGCGACTGGGTAAAGCTGGAGGTTCACTCGAGCAGGTTTGTCATTTGCCGTGTGTAACATGCACGACTTTAACCCGCAGACTGCGTTAAATTCGAGAATTTGAGGCGTCTCGCGCAGCTATCGTGTTCAGCTGACCTAAAACGAAAATGAACGATTAAATTAAATATGAAAAGAATTGGCGAAATTCGGAAGAGGAAGCCGGTGAATTGAAATGTTCTGACTCTACTGTATCGTAACATTTCTACTGAAACAGTTAACAATCAATCCGCTTAGGTCGAAAACCATTTGAGTGCCGAGTGCTTTGGGATGTGAAATTAACCGGGTACACCGACAATCTGTCTGCGCACGGTGGAGTTATTGTCCGCCTCGGGAGGAAAGAACAGTCCGTATATTTGGTGACAAGAGCAAGCTGTGGCCTCTTTTGCAAGCTCTCATTGGAATTTGGTGTTTGTGAGTCACATTTGATTCGAGACGAGCCGTTTTCGAGCCGGAATCCAAGCTGTTGCTGGCACCTTTCGAACGCGTGTTTTCGCCGTCCACGCTTCACTGAGTACATGTGCATAAATTTGCAACCCGACACATGGCGACTTTTCACCCATATCGGTTTAGTTTAAAGTGATTGTGCGTTTGCTTCTTCAATGCTTTTCATGTGTAGAAGAGGAAGGATTTTTCAGTAGCTAGGAAACCGTCTAAGGTAGAGCGTATTTTTAGGAAACCGCGCGAGCGTTACTTTTGCGTGATTAATATTCATGACGAGAGAAAACAAAAGCTCTCGAGTAACTTGTTTGTCTGCCCCACCGAAATTTATGTATTAGCTCAAGAGAAGGAAACTTCACGAGTATGCTGCAACCCAGCTTTTAGTTAAATTACAAACGGTTACTCGAAAATGTTAATTGAAAGAAACATCTTCGACATCAACAACAGATGCGTGAATCGACGAATGCAATTTCCGCCATTATTTATCGCAGAAAATGGCATTTTGGACAACGCTCGATGTACTTGTAAATATTCCTGTTGCTTGCTACTCGAATGTGTATTGCATTTCTGTATTTCTGAAGATTGTATGTTTACCACCAAATTCCTATCGATCAATTAATCCTCAGTTTGCCGAAACTGTTTTTAGTAAATACTATGCATGCATGCACAAAAGAGTTGTTTCATTTATGCAACAGTAAGCTAGGGTATTTATTTCAGCCAGTGTTATCATGTCCTTAAAATAATCTTAGTCGTGTCTGATAATGTTTTACTGCTTGTGCCCTAAGTTGAACTGAATTATCAGGGTGTGTCAAGAATTTTTATTTTCTGAATAATGCTGAACATTGCTGCTTGTTGATGTTTATATTTTGAAAAACATTGCATCATCTGTATCATCATTAAATAATGCATATTTATTAGAACTCTAATAATATAGCTAAAATGTATAAAACAGAATTGTAAAAACGTTTGGGTGTTCAATCATGTTTCCATATAAAACAGATGTTAGATGTCAGAAGGAGTTAATAATAATATTACGATTGTCATTATGGAAATTTTGGAGATGTACGTGTACTTATGATTTTTGTAACTATTATGCAACAGTTTGTTTTGCAAAGTTGCCAGGATAAAACTTTGTAATTTTTTAATTATTTGCCCCAACTAAAGTAACTTACCTTTTGTAGTGATCTAAATTTAAATTCTCTTCATTTCCTTGACTGTTTTATAACAGAGTTAATATATCACACAAATATGAAATGACTGGCCTGCTTGTGACAGTCTAAGAATGGCAGTGGCATTTCTCCCAGAGTCTAAGAAAGTGTGTGAGTGGTGCTCATGAGTTAAACCTGCATATTTATACTTGTGAGTGTCAAGTGTGATATTCTATTGGTTTTCTTTTATAGACTTGTTCCATTATGGAAGACTTCATATCCCAGAGCAGTGCTGATAGTATTCTTTCCGAGACTCCTAATTTTGAGACCCATGGTGGCAGCACTCAAGAGGTAGTCAGTGATGTAACATCGACAATGGGGTCTGAGATGAGTGGCAAGGTGCCAGCTGTAGAAGTCGTAGCTCCATTGCTACCACCAGTTAATGACCCTGAGAAGGAGGACAACCCAATGGAGAATGTTGGAGAAAACTCTGGAGTTAATGAGGCAAACGTAAGTTAATAAAATTAACTTCTGGTGTTAGAGTGGGTTTTTTTAAGCAAGAGAAATTAAATCTTTTCACTCCCAATGAGTGATCAACTTCAATTTTCTCTTTCACTTTCTCACCAGAGATAAATCATGTTGTACAATAATTGTACAGTACAGCACAACCTATAATGCTCAAATGTTAGTTAGTTGTCTGAACAACACCACAGTATACAAAATAATATTTTGTTGTTATGGTTGGGAGAATCTGTACTGCAAACTTGGTAATGGAAGGCTTATGTATTAATATAATTTAGCGTGATTCCTAAAATTTAATTATGTTGACCTAATTTAACCATTCTGAGTTGGTATTATTTTTGTACCATACATTTGATCAAATTCTTTGTTGTAAAAATTATACAGTCAAACAGTCATGTGCACAGCAGGGGTCATTTTTGACTGATTCATAATGAACACATTTTGTTAATTTTACATACATACACATGTACGCTAGATTTCTGGCTGATATGTGGGTGCAATTAATTTTAATTACTACAGGGAATTAAAAGTATTGTGAAAGACGACCCTGATGCTAGTGCAGATGACAATGATGATGTCGATGCTCTTGCTGATGCAGAAGATGAAAAATTATCCAAACTTAGTAATAAGCTCATAGATATCTGTGATTTGGGTTGCTGTGAGTTTTGTGGTGGTCCTGTCAAGAAACGAAGACACTGTTCACCACTCAAGAGATTTTGCTCTAAGAGTTGTGCAAAGAGCTTCAAGAAGCCTAAGGTGAGTTTACTGTAAGTGTTCTCCAACTCAAAATGCAGATTCTCCCAACCTTTAGAAGAAAATATACAAGTGATAAAGTGAGAACTGATAATTTAATAAGCTTTAATTTGAGCAAGGTATTGAAAACCAAGTTCTCCTTACTGTGTGATATCTCAGGCGGGAAACTGAAGGAGAAAATTGAAGATGATCACTCCTAAATATTTCAGCCCTTCTGGAGGAGATGGTTCTCTTACTACACCTTTCTATATTATGTTGTAGAAGAAAGATGAAGACAATTCTCAAGAATCTGATGATGCTGGATCAGGTACATACTATACTGTATATATTGCTATAAAATCCTGTATACATACTACATTGCTATAACCTTTCACAGAAACTGTTAGCATAACTTGCAGCAAAAAGTATCTGAATGGACAATATATATCTGAGTTTACAAGACAAGACAGAATTAAGAGATGCTACATGTAATAATAAATAATAATAATTCTAATAATAATCCATCCATCAAGGGTGAGTATGCCCTTCTCACTGACATGTATTTGGGAGTACTTATAAGTACATGTTCTTTATGTTGCCATGGAAACACTCTTGGCTCCAGGAAAAGACATTGTACACCATTTACTTCTGTGGGTGTGGGACAGGTTACAATCATGACTGCCCAGAATATTGAATCCACCAATGTGCCTCTGACTTGCATTGTGGCATGTAACTTGGAAGCTTGTTATTCAACTTGTTGTTTAATTTACGCGGTAACTGTACTCTTTCATACTGCTAACAGGTCTAGAGGGAGAATTTTCCAAGTCAAACTGGGATGAATACATGGAACAAACGCTTAAAGTGTCTGTTCCAGAGGTCTGCTATAAACATGTAGGTTTCTCGCACTAGAGTTAAAGTTAGATGATGCATGTATATTTTGAGAAGTGCTCAGTCGTGCCATGCTGACAACAGAAGTGAGTGAACTGGAGATCTAACTGGCTAAGGTGCGAAATGCTGAATCACGAGGAGGAAATCTGATAACCAATATTATGCAATGCGACTAAATAATTAACCTATTTGATCAAGAGAATCAAATTCTATCATCACAAACACCTCATCTTAATGTCTCCTGCGCATTGTGTTAATGCCCCACAGTATGTGGTTTGTCTCCCACAAAATTATGGCATGCCAATCTCTCACTTTAAAGAGCTTTAGAACTATTTTCTTGGTGGGGGTGGGTGGGGGGTTCAGCTCTAAATTTCTAGCTTAGCAATTCTACCCCCACCCCCTGAGAGCTGTGCCCCTTGACCGAGTGGGGCCTAGACCCCAGCCTGAATCTTCTGCCTGATTGGTTGAGGTAATAGCATATCTGCATTTATCCCATTTGCATTCTTAAGTCTGGTTTTTAAGGTTTTTATGCAAGAAATGGCTACTTTTATTGGAAGATTTGGTTTGAATTAAGGAGACAAGATAGTTTATTATCTTATTTTACAGGTCACCAGTGATGTTCCTGGGTTGAAACCTGGAATGAAACTTGAAGCAGTGGACAGAAACAACCCTCCGTCATTTTGTGTTGCTACTGTGATACAACAAGTGGGGCACCGTGTGTGTATTCGGTATGATGGATTTGGTGGTGATGACAGTAATGATTTTTGGTGTAACTTCCAAGCAGAGGAATTGCATCCAATTGGCTGGTGTGCTCAGAATGGATATCCCCTTCAACCTCCTAAAGGTGAGTTGCACTAACAAACCACATGCAGTGCTCTTCATCTAAAGTATCTACAGTGCTTGACATTAATGGGTGCATACCTGCTACATCTGGGGCAACTATAAAACTTTGGTTGGTGAAGTAAATTCAGGGCCATGCAAACAGAAATGATGAATGAATATATGAATAAATAAATAGGTAATGTATACAAATTCTTAAATATTGTGTCAACTGCAGGTGTTAACAGTACCCTTGAGGACTGGCGAACATTTTTAACTCAGACACTAACTGGAGCACTTGCTGCACCTCAGGACTTATTCAGAAAGGTACTGTACATTGCTCTTGACAAACTGTGTAATTGCCAAACAAGAAAGAAATATAATAAAAAAATAAAGACAAATTATTTGTAGATTATTATGCAATACTGTCTAAGACAGCCTGTGCTTGTTTTTTTTTTTTTTATTTATTTTTTTTTCAGTCTCAGGATTACTTTCAGCCCAGAGTTCATGGTTTTGAGGTCGGCATGAAACTTGAGGCCATTCATCCCCTGAAGCCATCCATCATCTGTCCCGCCACAGTTACCAAGAGTTTAGGACCTTACTACTTTGCCGTCACAACAGACTATCTGGGAGATGTGCCTTCTTATACCTTCTGTTGTCACAGTGACTCTCCAGGCATTTTCCCCATAAACTGGTGTTTCCGCAATGGAGCAGAGTTGACAGCACCTGAAAGTAAGACAGTTTCCTTTCATCTCCTTATCCTTTATGTACCAGTCTGGGGTTGAAATGGTGACCCTTTCGTATAGCTCTAGTGAAAAGGTTGCCCCCATTTTATACCGTTCAACAGAAATGTTTGCAGAAAAATTGTGTGCAATCGAAGCACGAGTTTCAAAACCCATATAAAGTACCATTACAATGTTATTTTTTTTTAGTCCAGCTCTTTTTAGCAACCCCTTAGAATACCAAAGGTATTGTCTTTCTCATACCCTTTCTGAAGATCAGTAAAAAGGGACCCCTTTTGAGCAGAGCTCCACATATTATAGGCCCTCACAGGGAGTGCCCCCTCCCCAACCCTCCATCCTCAGGTGCCACTGCAACTTGTGGTATTTGCCTTTGAACTTCAGAGTGGGAATGTACAGTACTTTTACTACTAAGACTAATTTTTACTTTTTCCTTCCAGCAGCCGAGGGCTTCACTAAGAAAACATTTGCTTGGGAGAAATACTTACAAGCATGCAGGGCTTCGGCTGCCCCATTTCAGTTGTTCAAGGTAACTTTTGAGTGTTATTGTTCATTTCTCCAAGAATTAAAGTTACTGGGCTGATTTTATAAAAGAAAGTCCTGGTCTAAACAAGGTTTAAACAATAGTTATGCTTAATCAGACCATGGCTAAACCATGCCAATCCATGTTCTAAAAATGCAAATTTAAACTTTGGCTAACCCTGGTTTACAGAGTTGGTTAAAGGTCAATTTAGCGATAAACCAGGTTTAAGTTAGGTTTTGTTTGAAAAATTTCCCACTGAGTTTACCACTGTTTCTGAATTAGTGATCAATTTTCGCATTATTTTCTTTAGAATGATGTCATACTGATGTCCTCTTTAATACAGACAGCTCTAATATGGACACTAGTTTCTGGCCCTTTGTTCTTTGGTGTCTGTATTAGGGGGATTTGACTGTAGTTGCTTACAGTGTATTTGTGTGTATGTTCCATCAAATATTTTCTCCCGTGCATGATTGGTGGAGTTGCGACATGTGACCTAATAGTGTCTGTTCATGAGCTTCGTTTTTGGGCAACTGTTCACTTCTCGGAACAGATAATATCCTTGGACAATTATTACCTGTGCATATTTCCTTGCCAAAAGTTGCTTATAAACGATAAATTGTTTATTTAGTCATACTGTACTTATGTCTTGTCTAAGTTAAGCTTTGTTTAAAAATCACCCGCTGAGTTTATCACCGACTGTTTCTGAATTAGTGATCAATTTATTTTTACATTATTTTCTTAGAATGATGTCACATTGATGTCCTCTATAATACGGACATCTTTGTTCTTTGGTGTCTGTGTTTAGAGAGCTTTGACTGTAGTTTCTTGCAGTGTATGTGTGTTCAATCACACTGTACTTATGCCGAATTGTCTTATCTTTACAGCAAAAGATCAAAACACACAGGTTCAAGAAGGACATGAAGTTAGAGGCAGTAGACTTGGAGTACATGTCTATCATCCGGGTGGCAACCATTGCGAATGTAATGGGCCGCACCCTGCAGCTGTTTTTTGATGGACAGGCACGCTTTCAGTTTATTGATATTGACTCTCCAGATATTTATCCAATTGGCTGGTGCAAGAGAGCAGGTCACCCATTATCCACACCCTTTGGAGCAAGTAAGTGTAGCAGTACGAAGATTAAAGACTTCGACAGCAAATCTGTAACTGTGGACTTTACTTTATTCCCGAGCTTCTGCAAAATGGCTTTACAGAGGGAATACCCAAGTCTAACTCTGAACTAATCGAATGTTACACGGATAGATATAGCATACAGGATAATAGGGCTATTGATTACAAACATTACAAAGGATCATAGGCATTTCCTAGGCGTTTCCGAATTAGATGAATAGAGAATAGAATCATTGTACAGTAATGAATGGAAACAAAGATAAAATTGATGATGTAACACAAATCTTCAGACAGGACGTGACAGGCAGTGTCTGCACGGAATATGTGACTACACGGAATCTGATGTGGCTACACGGAATGTAATCCTATTACATAAGTCTACAATTTAAGATTTTCTTAATTTAGAGGGTTTAAACCCCAAAACCTTTCAGCCCTGAGAAGGTCATCACTGTAATATTTTTGAAATTTTATTAGCCATTCCAGAGTTGTGCAGAACAGATCAAAATTAATCAAATTGAAAAAATAACCCTGTGACAAGAAAAAACAAACAGTTAGTTAGTATTCCAGGTTTCAGCAGGATTGGTCTATCAGAAACTGGCAAAGCATTTAAAAATTGTTAAAATAAGAGACAAAATTGAGGATGGAGTGGGAGATACACTGTCCCCCAAGGTTAATGTTTTAGAACACAATGGGGCCATATTGAATTTAGGTTGGTTGTGATCGTCCGGGTTAGAGTAGTCTCCAGAAAGACTGTTGTTGGTGACTGACGTTTCGACTACCTGAGCGGAAGTCATCTTCAGAGTCAAGTGAAAAGTATTCATCAGATGGCGGTATATATGTCTCTGGTCGTAGATATATGTCTCTGGTCCTGGGTTCAAACCATTTGACATATTCAATTTGTTGCCACAATATTCTTATTTCGTTTTGTTTTCCCCCACAGTTCTTCCTGATGGGTAAGTGCAATTATTTTCTTATTATTTTACAACTACATATACAAAGAGTTTTATATAAATAGTCAGAAAACTGGTCAGACACACCCCCCGGGTGGGGGGGACACACCTTGATTTATGCCAGACATACTATAGTTAAAAGTTGTGCATTGTTGTTTTTCAAAAGGCAACAGTTAATTTTTTAAACCTGAACAACATTATTTTGATGCACCTCCGTAAGAGACCACTTAAATTAAAGCCAAACGAAGGGTGGTCGTTTACAGGAGGTTTTACTGTATTTACCTCTTAGATACAAAATGGAAGCTGAAGAGAAGATCTACATGCCGTCCTTTGCAGAAGTAATGGGACAGCAAAACCCATCGACGGCATCCCAGGCAGCTGGTAGGAAACTTTCAAGGAATTGGACTCCACTGATTCCACTACGTTACCGACGACATTCCGATTATATTTTGACCACGTACCGGCCACATACCGACCACGTTACTTACCACTTAGCGACCAGTGAAGCAAGTCTTTCTGTCACTGATGATGGATGCAATACATTGCTGAACGACCCTGTCAATTATAGGAATAATTTTATTGGCCTTATTGTAGTGTTGTGGTTCAAAGACAGGGAACTTCGTATTTACTTTCTTTTTTATTTTCAGCTCTTCCACAAAAGACCCAAACGAGGTAAGATGATTTATTCGGCACGACTTTTGAGGTACATTGCACTTAAAAGGCCTATAGATTGTACATTGATCTTTATCTTAAAGCTGACATCGGAAACCAACGCAATCTTGGCGCATATTGTGTAATGTTCTCATAGTAAAATCTAAATACTGTAGGATTTGTTTAGCCTCGTTTCTTCCTTTTATTTTGCCTAACACGTTACCGGATAAGAAAAAAAGTGCAAGCGTGCAGTTCAAGACATCAAAGCACTGTGGTCAGGGTAGATTGATGAAGGTCCTTTGAACTTGATTGTATTGGTTTGCATTCAGTGATCCGATTTCATTTATTCAGGGAGAAAGTGCCAGAAAGGAAGGATTTGAAAGAGCTAAAGGAATTAAAGGAACTCAAAGATCTGAAAGATCTGGACTCTGCAGACGAAAGTGATCTAAGCGAGGATGAAACAGGTAACATATTTTACTATTGCTTTGCATTTGCTTTTGTCGTGCACGCTTTCACTACCAAGTTAAATGAAAAAGTAAAAATAGAAATACAGTCGACTTCCTGTAAGACGGAAACCTCTCTTGGACGGACACCTGAATAGAGAGGCACCTGCTGAACTCTTTTTAAGACGGACATTTCTCTAAAATGGACAGTTATAGATGGAGGAAGCTCACTGTGAACATGAACGCCTTTGTAACGATGGCGTTCTAAACGCGTGCATCACCATTTCTTCTTCTTTGAAATTTTAGGATCCGAGCGATTTTATCACAATAAGAACCAGATATTTTTCAACAAGAGCTGCTGCATTGGGCCTCTGTTGGACCCAGAAAAGGTGTCGCTGCTTCCCGAGGCTACTCCCCCTGGGAAAGTCAGCAGCGTCATACGGTCGGGGTTGGAGATGGTCGCCAAAGCAGCTCGTAACCCCGAGAAAGTGATTGACTTGATGCAGGAAGGATGTGGTGTGAGAGTAATGGTCAGACATAAAGGAAAGCTGCTCAAGAAGGTGTGTTCTTGATGCATATGCCAAGTACATTTAAACCTCTCTAATGGACACCAAAGGGTCAGAAATTAGGTGTCCGTATTACAGAGGTGCCCGCGATTAGACCCCACGAATGTCTGTATCTTCTGAGGTTGGGGTGGAGGGGAGTGGGGCTTCCTTCTCGATAACTCTTGTACCTTTTAGTCGTTTTGATCGAAGTGTTACAAAATTTCGGTGGCACAATTTTCCACCCTTGAGATTTCTCCTCATGTGCATCTTTGTTTGTTTGTTTTCGCAGGCTATATCACGCGTGGATTCTCGTCCCAAGCTTGAACGATACTTGAAGCGATTCTGCCGGCGTCTTATCTGTTGTGAATTTTTCCTCAGTCTGAAGCCTGTGGGCAAACCATGCCCCGATAAGTGCAAAGCTGACGGTGAGATACGGCCGGCCCCTGATAATTTATTAGTTGTTTGGTAGTCGGGTGTTCACGTTGAACTTTATATTTTTCAGACCAAGGGAACTTGCAAGGCCCTAAGGGCTTGAAGGCGAAGCGCTCTCGCGAATACTTCGAAGTGAAACACCTGGGAGTAGAGAAGAAGAAGAGAGGACGAAAACGTAAGTCAGAGCTCCCACTGCGAGACCCAAGCGCTATGAAGAGAGCCATTATTGAATCAAACAAAGTGATGACGGTCGGCGGGGGATCCGTGATTACAGTTGGTAGCCCTAAGCCAGTTCTTCCACTACCTGCTCAACCCAACGGCTCTACTCTGTCCCGTCAAGTCCTGGGAACCAATCATTCCCCGATTCAGCCAGCGCCACCTAAGTACCAGTCTATCGGCAGTGTCCCTTCCTCTCACGGTCAACTCACCAGTGTAGCCACTGTTAGCACAGTCCCTCACAACCCTCTCCCCAGTCCATCGACGACAGTGGGTACTGTGCAAGGCGTTCACCCAGTTATTACACAGGTAACAACAATAACAACAACAACAACAACAACAACAACAACACTTTATTGTACCCGCTGGATTCCCTCATTTTGAGTACAGTTTTCCAGTAAGATTATTAGTTAGTTTAAACATACACATACAACTTGTGTGCTTGATGGTGTACAGTTTCTAATCCTCACACTTATGGATTTCTTAGGGAATGCCGACCCAAGTCCTGAACCACCCTATAGCACCGATGGCTGACCACGCTGTAGTCAATAGGGGTCCAGTGAGTGGGATTGTCACGAACATTTCGGGTGCAAGATTTGCTAAGAATGCCACGAGTGCCGGCACAACCATCACGTTTGGACGACCACCACCCAACGTGACCGTCTCATCCTCAGTCCCTCCACCACTAACCAAGATCGGCTCGGAAGGTGGTCATGGCAACGCTTCTATACCAACTTCAGTGCAACTGGAAGGCAAGGCACAGGTTCCCCCTCCACACAACCCAATGTCGATGGCTGCGGGCAGCGGAATCCCCCCTCCCCCGTACACCAGCGCGAACACCGCGGGACGTCCAATGTCAGCACCGCGGGTGCGGATGAATGCTGGTGCAGCCCCTCGGCAGAGCCACCCGTCGGTGAAATTCACGGCACCAGCTAGACCCCAACTCCCAGCCCCTCAGAATGTGAATCCCATCTGTGGGAACGCAGGCACGGCGCCTCCTGGGTATTCCGTATCGGCGGGGGGTCTGCCCCCTCAGATGCCGCAACAGAATCTGACACCAACCCAAGCTTCGGTTGTTTCCCCTCCACCTTTGTTGCACACTACCCGGCCCCCAGCTGCATACACAATAGACATGTCTGTTTCGACCTTAGACTTCACTCCACGTTCTGTGCCGCAGTCCAGATCTTTCCAGCCCCGCTTCACCGGGCCTGTCGGTGGAAATCCCAGAGGTGCTCGTCCTGTAGGCCACCCCCATCCTTTAAATAGCCCTCCTCCTTTAAGCAGCTCATCCGGGACCGGTCCTCCCGTTTCTGGGACAATTATCCATCATGTCCCCAGCACTGGACCTCATCGAACGATCATGCCCAACTTTCACGGCGTTGCTCGTGGAGTAAGGATACCTCGTGCAAATTCCTCTAATCCCGGGGGATCTTTCATGGTTAGCCCAAATATGGGGCCATCAAGACGGTTCCCAGTAACGTCCCAGAGAGGCTCTACTGTGACTAGAACTGCCATCACTGGGCAACAGGTGAGAAGGTTTTTTATTTATTTATTTATTTATTTATTTATTTATTTATTTATTTATTTATTTATTTATTTATTTAAACAATATTTGAACGTTACATTTGCTGAGTGATGTAGTGAGACTTGATATTCTAATCAGCTTTCATCTAAGCAAATGCCAAGTTCTCCATACTGTATGATGTTATTTCTGGTGAGGATCTGAAGGAGAAAATTGAAGTTGATCACACTTGGGAGTGAAACGGTTAAACTAGGTGAGAGAGTTATGGTGGTGTGGGGGTTTGAAAATCACATTGTCGAACCTGACAGCTTGCTGAGGTGAAAACTGATCTAAATATCAATTCTCATTACATCCTCCATATATTTCGTTCTTGAATGGCTGGGGGAATTTGTTTGGAGTGGAAGTGTCTCAGCTGATTGTATTCTTTTAGGGCCTGAGATCGCCAAGTGTGATGCAAAGTATTCCTTATACAACAACTGGACTTACACAGCGGTCGTTTACCGTGACGACTGCACAAGGGGTGCCCTATATGAATACGGCTACAGCACCTAGCATGGTCAGACCATCGCATCCACCAGTGCAACTACAACCTGGCAAAGACACTCTACAACAATCACCAACCAGCACCAACCAGCTCGAACCAAAACAAGAGCAAGAAGACGTAACGCACAACAACGAAGGAGAAGTTCAACACGACGGCGAAGACGTTGAGAAGGCTGAGCCTCCGAAAAAGCGCAACCTTTGGTGGTTGAAGAAGCGACGAAAGAAGCGATCTCGGTTAACGTACATCAAGACCAAGTATCGTCGGAAGGACGACGAGCGAGTGCCGACCGCCGCCGAGGGATCCAAAGTAGAAACGGAGGGGGGAGAGGCCGGGCAACCGTACAGCACGCGCCCCAATCCGGCGTTTGAGAAGCCCAAGAGGGGTCGACCTCCCAAGGGCGGGGCAAGTGGCGTGGCTGGTGTGGGTGGAAAGACAGACGAGGAACTCAGGAACAGCAGTGATCCGGACTGGGACGAAAGTGAGGAGAAGAAGAAGGTGAAATATCCTGTGAAGAAGAGAAGAGGGCGCTTTAGGAAAGGTTGGTTGCTTGGCTTTTATGTTGTTGTAGGATGTGCTGCAATCATACTACAGTCAAATCTTTGCTTAGCGGCCACCCTCGGGGAATAGCTTTGTGGTCGCTTAATTGAGGGACACCAACAATGGGCCTTTGGTGTGGTTAATCTTCGCTTGATCACACTTTGAATGTGATTACATGTAAACTTGAGTGAGATTTCAAGTGTCCTGCGGTCTCTAATTTTATAGCCCACGGTTTAGTTTCGGTTCCCTTGCGGTACAAATTTGCAACACAAATGTGTAGTTATTGGTGGTGAAATTTATAAAGTAGCGATTCGGGTCAGGTTGCAGATTAAACTTGTATTTTTTTTTTTTTTTTTTTTTTCAAGCAGTCAGAAAAAATTACGTGGCATCTTATCTGGGCAATCGTTTATCCAGCGGAACAAAAACATTCTAAGTGCGCTTTTATACATATAGATATTGATATAGACAGTTGTAGTGGATTGCTGACACTGCACACGTAATTCACTGTATTCACACTAAGTCGTGTGTTTCGTTTTGCAGACCCCGATTCCACTCTACCGAAGCACAGTTCTGCGGCTTTTTTACCGGAGTACCATAACCTCAGTGGCAGCATGGTGAGAGAGGTTGGGTCAAGGCTCGTTGCCTCGTTACCCTCCAGCGCTCCTTCACTGGCGATCAAGTCACCAGTCTCTTCGCGACCACAACAGACCGTCAAATCACCCGTGGACAGGCGTGTGTCGGCTTCCCGTCTCAAGTCGCCTGGGTCCAAGTCAACACGGACGAGTTCACACGTTGACGGAAAAGGTGATTGATTTACGAATTCAATTATTTCTCTTTCCGTGTGGGTACTTTATTAGTCTCTTCCCCTGTCCATGTTGTTTCGCGAGCTTGGATGGAGGAGTTCAGCCAACATCTTGAGGGAAACTGCTAGAAATCAGTTGATCAACATTGAATGAGAGAAGGGGGGTAATGCGTCAACAACTTTGTCCGAGATTGTGGGAGAGGAAACTGAACTTCGAACCTCACTGCTTTTGGGGAATTGTGAAACGTCCGCTTAACCCTTTCACTTTCAAGAGTGATCAACTTCAATTTTCTCCTTCAGTTTCTCACCAGAGATATATCATACAGAAAGGAGTACTTGGCCTTTAATACCCTGTTCAGATCAAAGCTGATTAAACTATCAATTCTCACTACATCCCTTATACATTTTCCTCCTGAAAGGTTGGGAGAATTTGTATTTTGAGCTTGGGAGTAAAAGGGTTAATACAGGTGGAATTTGCAGCATCTTACTGGGATTTTGCGGACTTTGCCAAGTGTCCGCTCAATAGTATGTTCATCAGGTTGGTAAGATATCCAAAACCCACTTGGTTAATTTGTAGGGCTTCTCGCTATACGGTCAAACTTGTACTGAGCGCCCTGTATTAAGCCGACATTTGTCAAAGTTCCCTAAATCTACCACTCCCCAGTAAGATACTTCGAGCTCTCACTTTATTAAATAGACACCCTGACTCTGACTAAGCGGACACTTCACAATTTCCAAAGGGTGTCTGCTTACATGTTTTACTGTATAGTGTTAAATTTAACTTGTGTATTCTTGAGAATCTCAGTTTCAACTTCAAAAGTTCATAACTGAAAGCATTGTCCGTTCGATCTTTTCTCCTTCAGGTTCTCACCTATTATCCATGCGCAGTCCAGGGCGCGGTTCTGCTTCCCATAGTGCTTTAGCCCCTCTGTACGCTCGTCGTTCGACTCAAACCAGGCCTCTTTGTGTCGACGTAGGTACCAATACGTCACTTCCGGGCTGTTTGAATGGCAGGTCACCCGACCTTCCCGCCAACCCGGTCACGTGGTCTGTCGAGCAGGTGGTGCAGTACGTGAGGTCGACAGACTGCGGAAACTACGCGGGAATTTTCTATGACCAGGTCGGTGATCTTTCGGTGTTAGTGTACCACCTATTAATGAGGAATAATTTACTTTAACAAATACTATTTCTTTTTAACGCCTATGGAATCAGTACGTAAAATGTAGACTCTTTTATCAAGTGATTGATCTCGTTTAACAGGAAATCGACGGACAGTCCCTAATGCTGTTGTCTCGAGACTCCTTGATGCAGTTTACTCACATGAAACTCGGCCCCACACTCAAGATGTGTAGTTACATAGCGCAGCTCAAGTTGCGCGCTCGCTGAGCCAGCTTACCAGTACGCAGGGCTGTCCTCTCCTTATCTACACTCACTTGTGAAGAAAGAATTGTGTAGTCTACCGATTCATCAATTGACGACTTGGCCAAAGTGTCCTACTAATTGTAAACATATTTACATACTATAGCAGGCAACTCTTTACCTCAGTTCTGAGCCTTTTGACAGCCGTTTTCTCCTTAAGTCTGGTTTTCATGAACGACACAAGCGTGAGCGAGCAAGCACGAGAGTCCTTATTTTACAGCGAAAATAGGCTCGACTGCATCAAAATGTTGTCTATCCTTGTTGCGTCGCTCATTTCCACGGCCGCATATCTCTTGTGCTTGCGCTTATGTTTGCATCGCTCGTTGAAACCATGCCTTACTCTTTGCACAGGAAATTTTAAATGAGAATTGACAGTTGAAAAAGCAAGTTATCAAATGAGAGAACGAAGAGAAAGTAGAAGCTGACCACACCCCGGGAGTGTTGGGCTCGTTTAAACGAAGAGCCAATGCAGACCATTCTTTTGACAAAATTTCCATTCTCATTAACAAAGGGTTTTGTTTAGAAATTTCTTGGATAATCTCTGTTTTCATATTGTTTCTTTGTACGTTACACATCGCCTGTTTTCAAGCTTTTGGTGCGCTCGTAAAGGAACGCCTGCTGCCATGGCCTGTCAGCAGTTACAACCACAGCCATTGTAGTCTCAAGAAAGTTCTCAGTAACCAATGACTGCTAGCGTTTTAGTCTGGATAGTCGTGTGAAATTAGACGTAACGTTTTCGATTTCTAATCGGTAAAGCCGACTACCATAGGAATTAAGCTGGGTCTCATAGTATAAAAGATTTTTGTCGTATACAAAGAGCCAAGCTCAAAACTCTCCCCTAGATTGTTTATATGAGTGAGTACTGTGTGAGATGTTTTGTAAAATATATCTGCGAATTGTTTCCAAGTAAAAGGGAATTTAAAAAATACTTTAGGTAGGAGGGTAAAGTCTGGGCTGCAACATGAACAATTAAATGACTATTTTCATAATATTTGATTTGCGGTTTTCAGTATTTCCTGCCTTAGAGTGCAGATGATTGACTGAAGAAGGTAACAATTGTCCCCGAGCGAAGCGAAGCGAAGTGAGGGTAATAATCACGGCGCTAATGCAGCAAATTCGCTTTGTGTGGAGACTCCAAGCCAGTCGCCATCTCGAAATCTAATGTTCGTCAGTCAGTCTGTCAGTCTGTCAGTCTGTCAGTCTGTCATAGGGCGACCTCTAAGGCAATGACGTAATAATAATAATTATCGATTAGCGTCAAAGCGAGGTCAAACAAAGGTTTGAATGAAGCAACAACTGTACGTAACTGCGTTTACGAAAATGAATTTGAAAACTGGAAAACTTGACACAGCACGGTCTCGCGAAGCTCGTCTGCAAAAGAGAAGGGAACTAGCACGGGCAAGGCGAAATCGTGAAACAATCGAACAGCGCCAAATACGTCTAGAGAAAAGACGACAAACATTTGATAACCGACAGCATCATGAACGGAAGCTTGCCGAAGAAACGGCTCCGCAAAGGGAACAGCGCTTGGAAGCAAATCGGGAGCTTCAGACGCCGTCTTGTGTTAAACTCAGATCCTTATTCAGAAAGGACAAGCAACAAAGGTTAGTCAGTGGAAAGCGAACAATCACCGTGACAAATATATTCTACCCGTATCTTGTAACTCGATCACTTCAAGAATGTATTAAAATCTGTATGCTGATCATTTTCCCTCGAAGTATTGTTTTAGTACGCTTCTGTCGCCAGTTTCGGCTACCGTATTGGCTCAGAGCAATCGAAACTTGGAGTCTTGAATGATTTAGTCAGATGTCTTATTATTTCTTTCAAGACTAAAACTGTAACAAATACTGTAATTTGACATGCGGTGATTGCAGCGAGAATCGTTCACAAGCCCTTAGAAGTATGACTAGGTCTGAAGCCCGTGTATAATTTGAAGTAAGCCGTTGAAGTTTTGCTTTGATTCTGGGAGAAATCATGTTGTTTTGAGCGCGTTCACGTACAAAACAATTCGAGCTCATTAAACATGCATGCCTGAGTCTTGTGCGTGTAATCCAGAGTAAAAACAAATTGCACAGGAAGCCTATTTAATTGTACTGCCTATGAATTCAAAATTGGAAAATCAGCGTTCCTTTTTTTCCGTACTACGACGGCCGACCAACTTCAAAATTGAATTGAATATTAAATTTGAGAACCGCGTGCTTGGCAGACTGTATGAATTAATTTGACGTGCAGACCGTGGGAAATACGTACTTCGTCACGCAATCGACTCTTATAACACACCATTCTTTTTCATCTCCTTTGCGTGTAGCACTTGACTTCGAAGAGAAGATTGAGTCAACATTTCGGTAAAACAAAGGCTACTCTTGTTGGGAGTACCAAAGTAAAAGTCCCATCAATGGCAGAGCGAGGGGGTATCTGCGATTATCGTATTTCTAGTAAGTTCTTAGTCGGATCTTGGCAAAAACAATCTATCGCTATTGAGGAAAATCCCCAATCCTTTCTTTATTGATTGGTGCATTGGGATGTTTGAAACAGGTCATTGTATAAACAGTGACCGAAATTGTACCCCTTAAAGAGACCCTCTCACCGTAGATGCTTTGCGCGCCCATTTTGCCCACCTGGGGATAACCAGGTCCGTGACTGGAAAGCGCGAAGTGAAGGACTGCTCCATCCACCGCCCCAGTCCTTTGCGCCCTTTTTTCGCGCTGGTACACAATAATACATCGTATATGACGTATCTACCAAAAGTAAAATGGCGGACGTCGAACTTCGACAGCCAAGGCGTAAAAAAGGGGCCAAATTTTACGCGAACGAATCTCCTTTTCCAGTTCCTATACAAAGCATAACAAAGAAAGGGTCTTGCGACGAGAGATGGTACTACTACAAAGGCTATTTCAGGGATAATTGCGTCGTGGTCGAAGATCTGGGAGACGTCACATTCTTGTTTAGAATGGTGAGTTTGGACGAACCAGGACTGCACACTGTGTTGTTCATATATACACAAACTACAGAGGCGAACAGTTTGGATATGTCGTACTACCACCTGTTACAGCGTGTGGGAATTATCCTTTATTAACGAAAAGGGCACGTTTTGTTGTGAAGGTGTTTATGCAGATCACGTACGCACAGATATTTATAGTGAAAGCACACGTTGAGTGGTTGCAGATGTTGTACTGTGGATGGAGGAGAGGTACTCAATATGATTAGGGAGAGATGTGTGTGTGGTTGGGGGAGAGTGGAATAGATAATCCCCAGTCCATGGACCACCACTTCACAGACCCGGTCCATGGACCACTCCATGGAACAGGTCTGTGACTGGGTCCATGAGGTGGTCCATGGACCTGGGGTCATCTTTTCCACCTACACTTGCAAATCCTGGCTCTGAGGTGCTGAGTTCGTTTACATATAACCCCAACAAAGAAACTGAGTTAGGCATGAAGTGTGATTAGGAAACTTCTTGTTTAGTTGTTGGGAGAATCTGTATAACTGTCTTGGGAGAGGGGATCAGTGGGGTCTTCCTTATAATTTTGGATGGGAGAGTGCTGCCCGGGTCTGAAAACCCTTGCCCTATTTCAGACCAAAATTTGCAATTTACTGAAGCTCATTCAGACCAATTATGTGATTTTGACCCTATTTCAGACCTGTATTCCAAAATGGAGCTTACATGTTGAAAATGGTATTTTGGGGACTGGCACATAACTAATTCTTCCACCCCCCTCCCCCACACCCTGCACACACCAGGAAAATAGAAAAGGGGATTGCCCTCTTTCAGACGAAGTTCCCTCTAGAGCTAGAGTTGCAATCACCCTTTTGGAGCAGAGGTGATATAAAGTAAAGTAAAGTATCTTTATTTATACATGGTAAATAATTCAGCAGAGCTGGTGGGGCCGTGTTTTAAACTCAACATAAATCTGTTAAGAATCCCAATTGGTCGGAGGCTAACCAGTTGGCTATTAATTCATAACTATTCAGTACCAATATTGAGTATATAGGGTTTACTCCAGTGTATTTGTCCTCAGGGATTCTTTGGCAAAGGAAGCCTCTCCAAAAGCAAGCCTGAGTATGAAGCTTTGTCTGACATTTCTCAGAAAGCTTTTTCAAGAACAGAGAAGATAAGAAGATGTGGGTATATTACATAGTATATTACAGTGTGCCTGTGTGAGATGGTGGTGTTGAGGTCACAGGGGAGTTCACCAGAGATTCCACTAGACTGGCATATGCCGGTATTTTACCAATAAAAATTGTACTATACTGGAAAAAATTGAGGCTGCCAGTATTTCGTACTGGAAAAATATGAAGTTTGAATTTTTTTCTGACGGCTCTCCTGTGCAAAGGGATCAGCCCACACTGAATATTCTATTCGTTCTATTGAAGAAATGCGCCGAAACGGTCGTAAACTCGATGAGATAGATAATCTTGTGTCCAGTCTGCTGCAGTAGAAGAAATGATTATTTTGCTTCACATATAATATGTTGTACCGTTTCCAGGTGGCTCTGTACCAGGAAAACTATTTCCTACCTGTACTCTATACCGGCTGATAGACGAGTCTAGTGGAATCTCTGGTTCACCCCTACAGTACGCGTATTCCTATGTGGGGACATGCTGATGAATATGGTATAGTTTTCATCTGTTTAATTATCCTCGTTTGTTGCCTTTATAGTACCACCAAAGGAAAGAAAGATAAGGCAATCGAAGTTCAGAGAAGTAAGAAAAGAACGGTAAGTGTTCCCCATTATTCACATAAATATTTTACTTAGTATCATCACATCTTGAAATGACTAGCACGTGTGGCCCTTGGCTTATCAATATTAACTGCTGTGTGAACTTGCATCTAGGCCTAGTGTATTCTTTCTGTTTAGTTTCAAGAATCACCTTGGATGGTCCTTTGCAGCAGGAATTACTGAAGCTGAAGCAGAGCAGCTGAATGACAACTCAACACCCACCAAAAACATCTCAAACAGAAGTTCATGTGAAACACCCAGCTCAGAAATAGACAGTGAATATGTGTTATCTGCTAAGAGAAGAAAAGCAGATGATCTTCAACATAATGAGGTTTGTGTTATGTTATTCATGAGTATCTTGGTGTAACATGGAAAACAAATATTGGGTTTATTACTTCAAGATTGGCTCACAGCAACTTCAATCACCAGTTATATTGGGCAACTTTAGTTTTACTAGTTATGTTGGGTAACTTTAGTTACTGAGTTAGTTTGGGCAACTTATGTTTACTTACTAGTTACTCTGGGCTTGCAACTTTAGTTACTAGAGTTACGCGGGTGACTTTTGTCATTAGTGTGACCGGGTCGAGGTTCGTGTTGTTATGGAAACAACGGCAAAATAATCCAGTCCAAAATAGGAATTTAATAAAACACTCGATACAAAGAAAAATAGGTTTTAAACAAAACAAAACAAAGCCAAAACAGTACTACAAGAATGAGAAATGATATCTCTCATATGAACAGCTGGATATACCAAAGGAGATGACAGTAATCCTCTGGGGAGTTCAAACTAACTCGAAACTCAAAGTGTAGAACGAAAAGAGTCTAAATTTATATGCTAAAAACAGGAAATAAGTAAACAGAAAAAGACCAAATGAGGCTCTAAATACTAATAGTCGAGTCATAAACCCACACATCAGGACATGACTAAGCAAAGGTTAGGCAGAAACCTAATAACATGGGGCATAAACTCATATGAGGTCATTTCCTGATTAATCAATAACACCAAATTAACTAACACGCCTAAATACTTAAAATAACAGAGTAACAAATCAATTCTAAAATTAAACAAAGCAGAGGCTTTGTTGACCTGGTTACATTAGAGTAACTCTTACCTAAAAAAATGCTAAAAAAGGCACTAATACCTTTTAAAAATGTAAATGTCAAATTTCAAAAAAAAAAAAAAAAAAAACAAACAAAGAAAGGAGGAGACGTTTACCTAAAAGAACTAGACTGGCATTGCCAGTGAGCTCGCGGCGTGAGTTGCGTCGAGACCAGAATATACTAAAATGGAAAGTAGGGACAAGAGTGGAACTCCCAAGAGAGACTTCCAGTTTCTCATCAGAAAAATATCACACAGTTATAGAGAACTTGGCTGTTGACACCTTGCTCAAATGAAACCTGATTAAACTATAAATTATCATTACAACACTTATACACTTGCTTCTTAAAGGTTGAGCGACCCTGCATTTTGAGAATGCGTGACATATCTTTTTATGCACAATTGATTTTTGACAGTTTGACTTCGACTCTTATTTCTAACGAGAGGCCACGATTAATCCAGCCTTCGCTTCAATACTTTTGTGTTTTCTTTTATTAACTGAATACGTTTCTTCTATCAGGCTTTCGAGTTTTCGTGTTCTGTAACAAGCGAGGAATGTAACATGACACTTGTTTACGTCAATATTATTGCGGTTTTGTTCACAGTGTGTTCAGTCATTTGTGAACTGCAAACTCAATGCTCAGGACTATTTCGGTGTATTTTTCATATCTGGTATACAATGACCATTGCGAAACAAAGGCTACATGATCAAATGAAAGAAACATTTCAACAGGCAAAGTACGATAAGCAGAAGAATTTTATGAGGCAACAGATGTCATGTACAAAGTAAAGCATAAATCGCCATTGTTTTGCGGCTAAAGCTCATCGTAGCTTTGGTTTCCGTTTTCGGCCTGTTATCTTCCCAGAAGTATTTCGTGCCGCCACAGAAAGTTTCGTCGGGACTAAATATTTAGCGGCGACAGAGAAATTTGCAATCCCCGAGCGGTATCCATCAAACATTTAGTTTACGGCTGTTCTCAAAGCTTCCGCGGTGAACTAAAGAACGCAAGCCAAAATCGTTCCCTAAAATCCAATTTATCCGTGCATGTTCTACAGTGCCCAATGGTGTTGAGTTTGGATGGGATGCAGTTAACTTTTACACACAAGTAACGAGCAATTCACTGGCCACATCTTGAGTTGTTTAGCGAAGTCAATTACATACATACATACATACATACATATTTTTATTGATGCTCCCCTCAAGGGGCTTTTCAGCGACAATTTGACTTCGCCATATTACTGTGGAGAACAGGCACTGAGGGTGGTCACTGCCAGAGATTTGTTTACGTCCTCAGTGGTTCTTTTACGTCCCCCCTGCCATCAAGTATAGAAGTATAGGGAGACGGGACCGCCATTTTACGTAGTCAGCCGAGCCAAGTGAAGATCTTACCATCTGCTGTTAGAAACAAAGGCAGCATCTTCTCTTCAATTATTTTAAGACCCTGAGTGCTGGTCCGGCCGGGGTTCGAACCCGCGACCTCCCGCACGAAAGACCAGCACTCAACCAACTGAGCCAACCGGGCGGCGGTTACGTCATCGCATATCACGTGATCATATGAACCAATCACTGTGTGCTGATTCTCGACCCAGAAGAAAAAAAAACTCCATTTTTAAGCTCGCCGGGGCCACACCCCGCAAGCAAAAAATGATGATAAAGGGAAGAGGGGACCCTTATCCAAAAATTGTCAAACCAAAGGTACCCTTACCTAAACAATGTTGAAAAACCAGAGGGAGGGGGGGGGGGGGGGGGGGGGGGAAGTTGGAAGAGGGGAAAGAAGGGCTGTCCTGTCCCTGCTTAGCCCACTATAGCCTGCTTTACTTCAATCCTGCCCTCTCCCAGTTGAGAACCTGATACTGGGAGTAAAGGGGTAATATACTAGGCTTTTTTTTGTGTATTTAGACTACAATATTTGCTATGAGTTAAAAAGGACTAACAGGACAAAATTTTGTGTATTTCCCAATCTGCAGGAATATTCCTTGCATCTAGAAAGCACCACGAAATCTGACAATACGGATTGGGGACTGGAGGAAGAGAAAGGCCAATTCTGTGAAGATTCAGATAATTCATCAAACAGCCCTGAGAGTTATGGTGACACAGGGGAACTTGATGTAGACAACATCAAGGAAGATACTGCACATTTGACTTGTGATGCAATTTCTGAGAGCGAGAAGAAAAGAGAGAAAAAGGACAGAAAAGATCCTTATAAAGTTTATGAACAGCTACAGTTGAGTCTTGAAGAGGTAGTATACAGGTTGATATATTTTTGTCTTGTAATTTTCATTGTTGTATCAGTCTCATAAAGACATGAGTGTTTTATTGGAATTTAGTATATACCACACCAAGTGAATAGTGCTTTTCGCATGCTCTGATTGGCTCCTCAATCTCGGAATATCAAGTACTAATTTTACCTCCCATCGGTTTCCGGTAAAACAAAATGGCGTGCGAACCCAATTTTTGCCCACTTTTGTCGGAAATAAAATAGCTATTTGGGAGTTGGCTATTAAACTTGTGTGGTATATACTAAAACAATTATTGTTTGCCTCAGTGTTGGTGAATAGCGGTGGATATTTACCTCGCCGAAACGGCTTGGTAAATATCCACCACTATTCACCTCCACTTCGGTGAATATTTGTTAAATATACCATGCATAAAATCCATATGAAGCTACATCCGGGACCTGAGTGGTGTAATTTCCACATCCTCACTAGTGAGGATATTGATGGCATATCATTTTCCGCTTTTGCAATGATGTTTGTGCATTTTCTCGTAAAATGCTTGTGTCTATAAAATAAAAATAAAAACACAGCAGCTTGCAGATGTAGGTTTTATTTTCTCGTGGTAAACACAATATTAAATTTTTTACTCACTCGCGCAGAGCTCTTTTGTAAAATATTGTTTTTGCCACTTGAAAATAAAATTCATATCTTCGCACTGCCGTGTAATATCCTC
Organism: Plumapathes pennacea; assembly: GCA_964036295.1. Taxonomy (NCBI): domain Eukaryota; kingdom Metazoa; phylum Cnidaria; class Anthozoa; order Antipatharia; family Myriopathidae; genus Plumapathes; species Plumapathes pennacea. The sequence goes on along the minus strand of OZ038465.1, from coordinate 14,090,376 downwards.
TATTTCTTATATAGACATGAGTGTTTTACTGGAAAATATACGGTGGGTAAAATCCATATGAAACTACACCCGGGACCTGAGTGGCGTAATTTCCATATCCTCACTAGTGAGGATATTGATGGCATCATTTCCTGCTTTTTTTTGAATGTGCACTTTCTCATAAAACACTCGTGTCTATATAATAAAAAGAAAATTACATGGTGGCTTGAAGATATGGATTTTATTTTCTTGTGGTAAAAACAATATTTTTATTCACTTGCGCAACGCTCGTTTGTATAATATTGTTTTTGCCACTCGAAAATAAAATTCATATCTTCGCTCTGCCATGTAATATCCTCTATTTATTGTACAGTAACTGAAATATGACAAGTACATATGAACTGGGCCTGGCTGAGCTTGATTAGTGACATTTTTAGGCCTTAAAGTGAGATGATTTTACTTTATGAGCATGACTTCTGTGATATGTTTTGAGCAAGAACAAGGTTTTTAGTTAGTTTTTCATTAAAACTCTGCAGTTTGTTGTCAGCCATGAAGTTAAGATGAAGAATTTTGTTAATCCTGGATTAACTTTCAACTTGTATGGTCAGTTTCAGTCGAGATCTTTGACTTTTAGCTGCTTCAGTTTTTAGCTCCCAGTTTCTTTTGCTATTCCAATTTTTGCATTATCACTTGCTTCTAATCCATTCAAAAGTTTTTTATTATTATTATATTTTGCCAGGGAGTGTGTTTTTCTATGCTACCTCCATTTACAAAGTAATATGGTTTATAATATGTAATTATATATATTTTTTGTCTAGTTCTGCCTTCCTTCCATCCTTCATGTAGATCGTTTTATTATTTCTCCTTCCCTCCATATTTTACAGTCTTTTATCTCTCAATTGTCTCTCTGGTTTTACTAATGTACCATGGCTTTCTCTTAGGCATTCTTTCTCTCTTATGGACTAGGGTGTCTGTCTGTTATTAACAAAGAAAACAAGGTAACTTGCTCACAAGTCTAAAAGATTACAGTATTATTATCTAATCTTATCCAACAGTATACCTGTTATTTGTGTGCAGCTTTATATGCCTTCCCTATGTCACTTAGTTCTTTGGTCATATACCAGTATTCTGTATTACCACCAGGTCCTACCATTGCAAGAGATGTGGTGCCAATTCTGTGCAGCTCAAAAGGGTTTTATCCCAAACTATGTTGCATACCATTACTTCAGGTCAAAAGGCTGGGTACCAAAAAGTGGAATAAAGTATGGCTCTGACTTTGGTAAGAAGAAAAAAGAGAGAATATCAGCTACAGTATTTGTCTACCAGCTACTGTATATTATAATAATGCTGTTTTAACAATAATGATATCCATAAACTGTAGGACATCATGTATGCAGTTATCATTCCGAAATGATGTGTAGTTGTTTTGTAAATTGTGCAGTCTGATTGGCAAACAATTTTACAAATGCAGTGAATTGATTTTTGTTGTTTTTGCTAATTTATTGTTTGCCCTTTTTTATGAAAGAAATAAAGCTCTTGTCAGCCGGGCATGTTGAGTTATTGCAGCACTTGGGAATTTGAAGGAACACTCAAGAAGTGTGGGGAAGCACTATGCAGTGTCGTGCTGCTCCATAGCTCTCTCTTGTGTTCTTCTGAGTCCCCACATGCTTGTATAACTCAACATAGCATGCTGGCATGTGTTTTTTGTCTGTGTCTAATTGTTCCCTTTTTGTTTAGTCCTTTACAGAGAGGGAATGCCATTTTATCATTCAAGGTAAGTTTGCCTCATTGTCTTTCTCTGTTACCCTCCCCTCCTCATAGGGTGGGAGTGTGCTGCCTGGTTTTGAAAACCCTTACCATTTTGAGACAAAAACACACAATATTTTAACCCTACTTCAGAGCTGTATCCCAAAATTGTCAAAATTTTTTTTACCAATTTTGCACCCAGAGTGCAGATAGCCAACTAAGTTGTATTTTATCTTTCCAGTTACTCTGTTAAAGTACAACTGGTGGATTCACAGTCCTTAGATGTTCCAGTTAGCACAGCAGATTCCCTTCAGTGCCGGGAGGTCACGTGGGCATGTCTAACTGGGCTGAGCAGAGTAAACGAGCATGCGGCAAAGGTAATGACCGCAGTACCGACATATGGTGCCTTCCAAAGGTCCGTCGCTATGACACCCAGTAACCAATCACAAAGCACAAGAAGACGATAAAAAAGAAAGAAAGAAGGAAAATACGAAAAGCATATTTGTCGCCCAGCCTTCTTTAATTACCGCAATTATCAACTACGCCATTGTCACAGTGCAAGAACCCTTAATATAGAGAATGGCAGACTATATACGTTTTGACAGTGACGCTAACAGGTTTACTCATGGCATTCAGAATACAGTCGAACCTGTATAAAAATGGCCACCCTCTGTTGAACAGCCACTTATCAAAGTTCCAAAAATATTCTTTGTAATTTACTGTAGATTGTCCCTCTATTATACGGCTACCTCTATTAAGCCAGTTGCGGCCACCCGTAGGCAGTTCCAACTGGCGCTTCGTATTGTATTTTTTACCTGGGCAGCATGTCTTATCGTAGTCAAAACTAACGTTTGAGTAGATTAGAGACCGTAGAACTTGTATCTGTCGTCAATATTTCATTCAACACATTAAACCTCACTTAAGCTTATTAGGTAATTAAATTTAATGTGTGAACAAACGAAGCTTGATCACACCCAAGGCCCATTGTTGTTGGCCCTTAAGCGGCCACCTGTATTAAGCGGCCGAGCCATTCCCTTTCGCTTGATGTGTACAAGTTTTTTCCTCTACTTTCTCACTTGTAATATGTTTCTACGTTTTCCCTCGTAGGTCTCTCTCTTCCGGCTTTGTGTTTTGTTTCTCTTTGTTTGTTTTTGTTTTTGTTTGTTTTTGTCTTTGTCTTTGCTTTTTGTCTCGTTCTGTTTCTGTGCGCCTTTATATAGTTTTCTTTTTCTGTCTTTGTCATCCTTCGTGATTCCCATTTACAGTCCTTTCTGCTTTATTTTTCCAGGAGGTGATGATTTGTTATGTCATAAAGCCAAACGGTAATGTTGAAGCGGAAACGGATCCATTTTAAATTGAAAACTTATTTTACTGTGTGTGAAGATTTTTGAAAAGTGAAACAAAATCTGCCATTTAAAATAGCCGAGCTTACAGCGGCATCGCTGCTTTGATTTTCCCTAATGAATCGAGCAGAAACCATTCAAAGCTAAGAAGATTGCCTGTTCATGTGTCCACAGATATGACTGACGAAGAACTTTCATCGCCAGATTGTATTTCGAGATTCAAAGTACAAGTAAGTGGATGCGACTGTAAAGTCTTGGTTTCAACTCACCCACGCACTCATTCCAGATTCTCGGAAAAGGGAAAGGTCCAACAAAGTGATTGAAGTTCTGAGAAGACAAAGTGGTAAATTCTCGGAAGAAAGAAATGTCCGACAAAGTGGTAGATTCTAGGAAGAGAAAGGTCCGACAAAAGTGGCAATTTATAGGAATAGAGAAAACTCTGGCAAAGTAGTAGATTCTCGGAAGAGGGAGAAGTCCGACAAAGTTGTGGATTCCAGGAAGAGGTAGAAAGGTCCGGCAAAGTGGCGGTTCTAGCAATGGAGTAGGAACGTCCGACAGATTGTCAGACTTTTGGAAAGGGGACAGAATGCTAAATTTTGGAGCAGAGGAAGGTCTGACATAGTGCTAGATTCTGGGAAGTGAGAGGAAACCTTTTTTCACTTTGGTGTTGTTTCAATTACAGGAGGTTGTGATGAGGAGATGGATTCCCGAAAAAGCAAGAGAACCAGACAAGAAAGCTGGGATAGCTTCTTAGTTTCTTAACATATACTATAGTGCCACAACATTCCAGAAGGCAACCAATCATGAAATGAGTCGTCGAACCAGCGGTGTCTTTGAGACACACACACACACAAAAGATGGAACAATTTACGATAAGCCCTCCCCTGAAATCCTCTGTGAGAGGAAAACCTGACTTCTACGAAGTTTATACCGGCTGTAGACGGACGAAACCGGTAGGAAAAAAGAAACTTGACGACGTTTTTGCAACCAAGTGTCCTCCGTGTGCTGCTCACTCGAGTTTCTTACTCTCTGATGAAAATAACTATTTATTTCAGGAAGGAAATGCCAAACCCAACTAAATTCGCTGATCCAGTTTTTGGTGATTTAGGATGATACCTTAGTCTATATGTAAACTGGCCGTGTAAAGTTTGCGAGTGTGTGCCAAGATTTCATCTTTCTGGCGAAGGGCCCCCGTCTCCAATAATTAAGCGCTCTGTCTCTAATAAAGCCTACTCCTCGATCTCTCGGAATGTATTAAGCGCCCGTGCCTCTCCTCCGTAGAGGCTCCCTAGGAGAAGGGGGCAGGAGGAGAGAGGCAAACGCCAAACGTACTGAGAAGCCGTTGTGGATAATATTAACATCATTACTGCAGACCATTTCCTATTTTCGTATGAAAGGTTTTCTCGACCTATGAAGATAAAAAAAACTCGCAAAAACAAAAATAAAGACAGGCTGACAAAATGTGGTATATAGGGCGGCTGGGGACTGGGGCTGAAGAACCACTACATGAGACAAACACGAAGTACTTGCTTGAATCCAAGATGGCGGAAGGTGCGTGTTTTTCCAGCTCCGATCGCAAAATTTTGTTATGTGTCTGTCTTTTGTGATTCGTATATTGTACGTTACGTTTTGCAGTCTCACGCACCCATTCTTCTCATAGACCTATAAATTTAAACTTATATTAGCATTGATTGTCAAGAAATTAATATGAAACAGCTGTAAAATCAGACGGTGTAATCTTGTACCCATATATTTCTCGTACTCTGCGTAATCTAGCATTTATTGCCACAGGGCGGTAAACATACGTTCTTTAGCCTTGTGTGATATATGTGGGTTGTTTTGGTCTGAAATAGCCCCCGGAAGGGACTTCAGATAGCTATGTTAGAACTGTTACTATCTCCATAAAAGTTCATTTGTGTTTTTTACCATCAAGACCTGGAACAGAAACTGAATTCCATCAGACATGTCATTTTGGTGCTTTCTGGGAAAGGTGGAGTGGGCAAGAGCACTATGGCAACACAGTTAGCTTGGACCTTGTACAATAACGGGAAGAAGGTATGCACTCAAATCAATAACGTCACAGCGACTATGTTGATGAAATTTTTACAAAGGTCTGCTCATTAGCTTCTGTTCTAGTTGAATCCAACACGGTTGCATTTTCATTGTATTCTGAATACTATACCCAGGGATTGATTGCAAACCAATAAATGTACATGTGAGACACATGTACAGACAGACAGATAGATACTTTCAGGCTATACACATCTGAAAGCTGAGATACAAGTGGACAACTTTGTTTATTCTATGTACAAGAGATTACCCTTCATGAAAGCTATGTACTACAATATTGTACAAGGACTAGTTGCTAAATATGACTTACACATAGGAATTAACTTTTAGTAAGTTAAAAAAAGTTTATGGGAAATGTTAGTGCTAAATTTTAATGTGTTAGCATGGAGATAATAATAATAATGTATGATGTATCAATATGAAGTAAATTTCAATTTTTTTATATAGCTTAAAATATCATAACTTTGAACCTCTTTTTCAGCATTAAGCAATATTCACATCAGCCTCTTCATCAACAGTTGATATATCAGACATTAATCAGGATTAATTTGTAAATTGTCCTAACAATATTTTAAATTATTATATAGACACGAGTGTTTTACTGGAAAATATACCATGCGTAAAATCCATACGAAACTACATCCGGGACCTGAGTGGCGTATTTTCCATATCCTCACTAGTGAGGACATTGATCGTTGGCATCATTTCCAGCTTTTGCATGGTTGTTTGTGCAATTTCTCGTAAAACACTCGTGTCTAACATAATAAAAAGAAAATTACACGGCGGCTTGAAGATATGGATTTTATTTTCGAGTGGTAAAAACAATATTTTACTCACTCGTGAAGCACTCGTTCGTAAAATATTGTTTTTACCACTCGAAAATAAAATTCATATCTTCGCGCCGCCGTGTAATATCCTCTATGTACTAACTGCAGGTGCTTTGCATGTAATGTTGTCAGGTTGGCTTGTTGGATGTTGATTTGTGTGGACCAAGTATTCCAAAGATGATGAACATGGAAGGCAAGGACGTCCATCAGTGTTCTGCAGGGTAAAAAAGTCTTTTTCGTAGCACCCACTTTTTTTGCTCCCACATATAAATCTCACAATAAGATTTAACTTGGAGATGGCTGCTTATGCAGCCCTATCCAAGAGTGTATGGTGCTTTCACCGCTACAAATTGTGATACAGTGGAACCTCCCATAAGTGATGGTCACTTGTGAGAGGTTTCATTGATAGTAATTTGAATGAGGAGCTAATTGAGACTTTCTTTAATAGTCAGATATAATATGTAGTTGCTTTTAATAGGGAGGTGGTTATTCAGGGAGGTTCCACTCCCAATTTTATTTTTCTCCTTCGGTCTCTCACCAGAGATTTTGCCACTTGATTGTTTGTTTTAATAGATGACAGCTGATTGGATAATCGTTTCTCAGTACAATCACTCATACATTTTCTACTTGAATGGTTGAGAAAATTTGTATTTTGAGCTTAGGAGTGAAAGAAAAGATCTTATATATGACTTTATGATGAGTGAGTGCAAGTTACTTTTCTCTATGAAATAGTGATTACTGTTTTTCTCTTGTAGATGGGTTCCAGTTTACGCTGACAAAGACCAGCGGCTTGCAGTGATGTCCATAGGCTTCTTGTTAAATAACAGAGATGATCCTGTTGTGTGGAGGGGCCCAAAGAAAAATGGTGCACAAATTGATGAGTTTTATAGCATTAGAGTGTTTTGAATTATTGTAGTTCCTGAGTTCTTATTATGAAGGGCTAAGAATAATTGGAAGAGGGGTAAGGGAGGGGGGAGCTTACAGTATATTGGAGATTTCTGTTACCCAACTGGTGGGCCTATATACAACTGTGGGAGGGAAAGGGGGGTGGGGTATAGTAATTGAGAAGTTGAGCTATTGGTATGTGGTTGCAGTAACATGGTTGGTATTTGATTCTGTTGTGTTTGTGTTTTGTATTTATAGCCATGATTAAACAGTTCTTGTCAGATGTTTCATGGGGAGAGTTGGACTATCTTATCATTGATACCCCTCCTGGTCAGTACTTCAACGAAAGTAGCTGTGTTTATATGTGAACTATTAAAGAAACATTCATGATGGTGCTGACTGCTTGAGGAGAGTTTCTTAATATGTCAGAGATCCTAAGAAATGATGGTGGTGTTAGTGATGCTGATGGTGATTGCTTTTTAAATGGTTGGACCTGTGCACGATGGTGATGTTTGATAAATGTGATAGTGATGACGATGTTATGTATGGCAAGGGCAAAGATGTGATGTTTGGTGTGCCTGTAGGGTTAGCTGTAAACAGGGTAAGCTACAGGTGTTTTTTTCACTGTTATTGTTTTTGTTGACCTTTATTATTGTTTTCCTCCAAACATACTGGTAATGACAATGGCAGGAACATCTGATGAGCATATAACAGTTGTTGAAAATCTAAAAGATTACAATCCAGATGGAGCCATTCTTGTCACCACCCCACAGGTAATGCAGTCAGGAATGTGATTCAGACATGATGCAGTTTAGTGTAAATATCTCGGGGGGGGGGGGGGGGGGGGACTCCTAAATTAAAAAGGACAGGGATGCTCGTTGTACCTCTTAGGGGTCAAAATCATGGGTTTTGGTACCGCTTGGAGTGCTGAACATCAAACGCTGACATTTTTATGGGATGTGGTACTGTTTAGGGGTTGCTGGTTTAAATTCTTGGTATGCCTTTATTGGTATCTTTTAGGGGTCAAAATAACTTGAGCCAGGCCTGTTTCAGTACCTCTTACAGTTCAAAATCAAATTTCCCACCGAACATCCCCAAACATCATTTTTATGTGGGAGTCCCCCCACCCCCTTGGGGTAAATATATGATGTGATGTAATATAATGTGGTATGGTGTGATGTAATGTAATGGTGACAGTCAGTTGGTTATCTGTTTGAAAGGAATTATTATCTTTGGAAGTCAGTAATGACAAATGAATTATTGTGCAAATCTCCAAAAATGTACCAATATTTATGTACTGTTACACTCTTCTTGCATCCCAGGGAGTGTCAGTGGCAGATGTGAGAAGGGAATTAACATTCTGCAAGAAAACTAAAATACCAATCCTTGGGATAGTGGAAAACATGAGTGGATTTGTCTGTCCACATTGTAGTGTAAGTCTAATTAAAATAATATTATGATAATAGTGTAGTAACAGGAATTTTAACAGTGTGTGATGGCATATTTTTTCATCTTGTTTCAGGGACTGTTTGAGTTTTAACTTAATTTGACAGCCTCACCTAATGAACATCTACAGCACAGTCAATTGTCTTTACACAGACACCTCTTTAGGTGGACAGCATGCAGATTTGGCCCTTGCCAATTTTCACTTGTTCCTCTGTAACCCAACTCTCTCCAAGGCGGACACTAAATGCTAGTTTTGAGGGTGTCTGCCTCAGAGAGAGTTCAATGCATTATTGATTCTGTTTGATTCCACTAACTTTTGCTGTCCTCTGTTTACTAGGAGTGCACCAATGTATTTTCTAAGGGAGGAGGGGAAGCCCTGGCAAATGACTGTGGAGTACCTTTTCTAGGTGAGTCACAATCAGGTCCTAATTCTCTCAATTTTTCCTGAATCAAATGTATGAGTAGCGGTAGGAGAACTAACAGTTTGAGCATCTTGAACCCAAACAAGAGGATTCACCTTCCATTTTCTGCTGAGGGAAATTGCCTCTTCTTTCTCCCTCCCCCTCCCTTTCCCCTTCTTCCCAAACTGCTTCTCTCTCACAAAATCATGTCAATCTCCCGTTTTATAGAGCTAGTGGCAGTTTGAACTTTTCTGACATAATTTAACTTGAAAAGGGCCTTTTTTTCAACTCATTTTTCAGCAAATATCCAGCTTCAGCTCCTAAGTTTAGGTTACCAATCTACCCCACCCCACCCCTAAGAGCTCTATTCCTTGATCAAGTGGGCTCAGGCCTGAGTTATTGTTACGGTTGGCATCTGTGCTTCATACAGTAAGTCCCCATTTTCTTCTGGGCACAAGAAATGAACATATTTTTGTCTTGTAACACAGATCCATGGACACAATGAAACCTGTGACATGTAGATCTCTTTTCTGTCTAGGTTGCATTCCTTTGGATCCAAGTTTAACACAATCATTAGAAGAGGGTAAAAAGTTTATGGACTCAGGCCAAGGTTCACCAACTCTGGAAGCTGTGAATTTGATCGTTCAGAAACTGTTGCTAAAGACCAGTTGATCCATAATTTTGTGTATTTAATATGTTCTGAAAGACCACCAGGCTCAGTTTCTAGCCATCAGTGTTTCAGCATCGGTGATCCTCCCCAACACAAGGTTGGGATCCTTAGTGCCGAAACACTGATGGCTGAAAATTGTTCAAAGGCTCTGGGCTGTCCTGTACTCTTTTTGAGATTTTTTCTGTCCATCTTTGTCTGTCTGCTCTCTGTTACTTTGTAATTTCTCTTCTGTTTTTCTGAATATTCCCTGTCATTGTCTGTTATGTCTGTCTGTCTGTTATGTCTGTCTGTTTGTCTGTCTTATAACTGCATCAGCATTGAATGTCCATGTTCTTCTGCGATAATTACTTGGCTGTCTGTCTGAGAATTCATGTGTTTAGTTTGTAGAAAAGATAATAATCGTAATCATAAAAATAGTATAAATAATAATAATAATAAATGCAGGAAGAAAAAAGACCGTGAGATAATTGAATCAGCACCATAAAGAACTTCAGCGAACTGATGTAGTTTTTAATTGACATAGTCAATCATGGTAGGTTGGTTGTGATCGTCCGGGTTAGAGTAGTCTCCAGAAAGACTGTTGTTGGTGACTGACGTTTCGACTACCTGAGCGGAAGTCATCACTTGACTCTGAAGATGACTTCCGCTCAGGTAGTGATCGAAACGTCAGTCACCAACAACAGTCTTTCTGGAGACTACTCTAACCCGGACGATCACAACCAACCTACTGTTCACACTCCTGGGTTCAAACCATTTGCCATAGTCAATCATGGTTAGAGCTATTTTTCTTTGTGTTTAATACAACCTCGGGTTCCGTGTCATCTGTATCCTATTCTTTCTGATTTTATTTTCTTTCGCGATCTCTGGAATCTTTATGAGTCCGGATCTTGATACTCAGTTTATTGGCGAAAGATAACGCCTAAAAATACGAATGACTCAGCTTTGTCAAACGTTTAGATTTCGGGGGTTGTTCAATGTAAGACTCCTTTTCAGGTCATTTCTAAACAAGACTCTAAAAAGTTATGCTGACAGTCTTCCGGGAAGTTACGAAGTGGGCTTGCAAGGAAGCGGGGAGGGGTGGGGGAGAAACATAAAGTTTAATTTTTTGCACACCAATTTTCTGTCTCTGTCTCTGTCTCTGTCTCTCTGTCTCTCTGTCTCTGTCTCTCTCTTTGTCTTTCATTTTTCTCCCGCAAAGCATGCCTACTTTATGCATGGCGAAGGGAAGTTGTTGCCGCACCGGAAATGAGGAAGTTTCGAGTCGATGACGAAGGGAGGGAGGGTCAGGTGTTGATTGTTCTCGTACAGTATTTCCTGGATCGGTGCAATGTGAAGAGATAGACGATCGTGCTGCAGAAACGTCGTTTTGTAACTGTCTAGACACCAAAAGATGGAGGCTGTGGCTAAACACCAGTTTTTTGCGACACAGGAAGATGAAATGAGTTTTGATAAAGGAAGCACAGTAAATGTATGCGCGTATACTTTGTCCATTGTGAAAGTGTGAGAATTGATTCTGTGAACAAAGCACTCATGAAGTATGTTGTCGTTTTATGCAGGTATTGGACATGGATGCCGACAAAAACTGGTTTAAAGCCGAACAGCACGAGCGGGAAGGTTGGATCCCGAGAACATACATAGAGATGAAACCTCACAAGTGAGTAAACCATCTTAACAAAAGATCACGACAAATTCGGGGTCAAAGTATATATTGTGTGTTTTGTCTACTCACCACTATTCAAGAAAGCCAAGAAAAGCCACTTGCCTTGTTGATGAACTTTATTTGATCGTGTATTAGAATATTGTTTCACGGGCGTTCAAGCTGGTCCACGCGCATTTATTGTCGAAAACAGCACAAAAAGCGGACATTTTTATATAAAAAGGAACATCTATATGACAAATCGTGTTTCTTATGCCCTCAGATGTTTTTATGTTCGAATTGCAATTGCTGGTTTGTGCGCAAAAGTGTGAACTTTGAAGTTCACGCTGGCTATATATTAATAACGAGGGCATGCAATTTAAATTATTTCTTTCGAGTTTCAGTTTGTCTGCTTAACACTTCAGACTGTCCCTTTCGTAAATATTGGCTCAAAAGCTCGATAGCAAGCCAATGACACGGCCTTCGAGATTTGGGAGGGCCATAAATACTAAAACAAAACGTAAGTCGATCAATTTAGTAATAATGAAAAGAACAATAGGTTAAAGGTTTATTGATGCATCCTTCGATGTATGTAAAAAATGTCAATTCCTTTGTTTTTTGTTTAAATCAAGTGCTTTCTGGTTTATGTATAGTTTTGAGCGCCTTTAATCGCCACATTCAGTTTTGCGGAAATGCAGGACCATCGCGCGAACATTACAATATTAACCGAAACGAATCCGCTGTTGTTATTAAAGTTCGTGTTTTGTTACAGCTTTAATATTAATACAGTGAAAAGTGAAACAGTGGTGGCACAAATAAAATTTATTTAATATTTTCGTGCAATATTATTGATGCATTTGTGCCACTCCAAAGGATTTTTGTAAAACATTTTAGTCTGAAATAGGGTATGTGCAGTATAGACTTCATGACTTTATTTCTGTTGATGTTTATTCTGAAATGAATGCAAATTTGGGGATTTTTTTAACCCAAATAAAACACCAAATATTTTTTTTTGTTTTTTGCATTTTGAAAATAAGCCCCCCCCCCCCTTTTTTTTTGTTTTTGTTTTTTTCTTTTTGCCAATTTTTTTAAGTATAAGGGTCCCATCTTTGGTATTTCAGCATTTTTCTAGCTACAGGTCCCCCATTTGAGTTTTTCAGTGTTTTATTATTATTGTTTTATGGAACATCCCCCCTTTTTAGGTAAGGGTTCCGCCTTTTAATTTTTTCAGAATTATTTAGGTAAGGAGTTTCCCCCTTTGGTTTTGTTTTTCAGTTGGTTTCATGGAAAGATAACCAGACAGCAAGCAGAAACTACTCTGAACCAACAGAATACTGAAGGTGCATTTCTCATCAGAGAAAGTGAAAGTTCTCCTGGTATGTGTGGCTGTTTCAGTACACTATAATCAATAACTAATATTTTTTCATATATTAATGAATATTAATGAGGTATTCACTTTGGAGGGGGAATCAACCCTGGATGTCAGATCTCTCTGACCATTGACCTCTGAAAATCTGTGCAAGTGTCACTGAAGTACACTGTAATTGAGCAAAAAGATGCATTAATACCTCTTTATTTTCCTTGCAGGGGACTTTTCCATGTCAGTATGGTAAGTAATGTTTAGCTTTTTTCACATTGGAGTCTCTATTTAGATTTTTGTGTTTAAAAACCCTGCCACTGATAACAATTGCATGTCATTGAAGGTCTTTAACCCTTATGTTAATACATTTAATTTTGTAATATTTATATCATACGCTAAGCGTCCAGTGTGACTGACCACTATTATTTTGGAAATTGGAAATGAGTTTAGAAAGAGTATATTCAGCTGTCAGATTACTGGATATATGGGGCTGATGCTGCATTTTCGAAAAACAGGGAGATTTTGATGTTGATCGATTGGCGACTTGCCACCAAGTGGCGGTACGATCGAGTGGTATGGGTACATGCACTACAGAGAAAATTGTACTTGGACACTGTAAACTGCATCCAAGATGCTTGAATTAGACATAAAAAAGGATCACCATATTTTGTGGGGGTCCCACTATAAGTTACTGTATGTATCTTATTTTCCAACTCATAGTAAATGAATGTGGTAGTATGTATGTATGAATAATATTATCTGTAAATTATTTAGTAAATATTTTTTTCTAATCAGTTCTAGGGGACAGACCCAACATTTCAAAATCTTTAAAGACCGCGAGCACAAGTATCATCTTTGGAGCCAAAAGTTCAACTCACTCAACCAACTTGTGGACTTCCATCGTACTAACTCTGTCAGTAAAACTCAGGAGATTTTTTTGAAGGACACCTCAGGGACGTTGACACAGGTACTACCTTTTACATTCACCACTTTGTCTAAACCATTTAACCCTGTTACTCCTGAGTTTATAATGCACAAGAACAAAAATGCAGAAAGGAGGATTGATAGTTTAAACAAGTTTCATCCATTTCATTAATAAGCTGATCACTATTTGAACTGAGAGGAGGAAGGGGGGAGGGTGGATCCAGATCAGTTTACACCAATTCATGAAAATGGTCAGATTTTCAAAAAACATTATAGTGCTGTGTGCCTCAGGAAGTGATGTTTTGGAGAGCCAAACAACAACTTTTTCTAAAGGATCAGAAGGAGTGTCCAATATGGGCTTCACTTAGTCTGTTAGGCATCTTCATAGTCAACAATTTGTTTAGAGGCACGTGTGCACTAAGATTTTAATTACAATAATTATATTTTTCACCAATCACTATTTCATCTGTATAGCACCATACACCATCTGAGGCAACTACCTATTTGTCCATTAAACTCACATCTGGATCTGCCCCTGAGAGGGGTGGGGTAGGGATTTGGTTTTTGGATGGGGTATCTTGGGCTCAGTGCAGGGTAAATATTGAAGATCTGATGGCAAGATATTTCTTGAAGGTACAAGCACTGTTTGACTTTGAAGCACAGGAGGAAGGTGAATTGAGCTTCTCCAAAGGTGACTGGATTGTCGTGGTGGACTACAGCGAAAAAGACTGGTGGAGAGGCAAGGCACATGGAGTCTGTGGACTGTTTCCATCCAACTATGTGTCATTTGGCCCAAAATAAGGCAGTCGAAGCTCCCTTGAAGTAATGATGCCTGTACATCTTTTGCACATGGTTGTTTACAAATATTTCAGTGAACAGAAGAGCATTTACAGTACATCGGATTAGTCAATCAGATAGAGCTGAACAAAGTAACAGTTGTCACTTTGCAATTCACAAAGTAATGTTTAGCAGAGTTTTTGTGAAAAACTAAACCCAGGGCAAACCTTGCATTGAACAAATTCAAAGTCACTATAAGCTCTCAAGCCTGACAACATGACTTAACTAACTTTGTTTCAACAAAATATATGAGGTAAATATTACAAGTGGTGGTCAATCAGAAAGTAAAAGTTGTGTTTTGCATTTTGTTTACATTTTTTACATAGATCTGTCAACTCATGACAGTCACTGACAGCATTTTCTGCCATACATTTTATCAGAAAAACCCCAATTTTTCCAAAAAATCAACTAACCTGAATATGAGGAAGTGGATGAATGATGCATTAGGACACTGGTATTTTATGGTAGAAAATACAATACATTTATACTCGTAATCTAAAAATATGTAATTTCAAATTCTATTGTAATTAACATTTTTATAGGAAATTGAGTGAAATGACTCAGTTTTTGTGTATAGATGGAATAAATTTAAAATCTAAATTTGGTACTGATAAGCATGCATGTAGAGTTAAATTTTAGTATTTGACTTATCTATTAAAACACTGTTCACAACAGATAAATTGTGTGTATTCCCATGTGTTCCTGTGTATTCCCATGCTCTCAGGTCACTCAGTTCCAGTTGATGCTTCAATGGATCTGGATTTTTTAGACCCCCCCCCCCCCCCCCCCCCCCCCCTGCCTTTAAGTGTGTAAACATTTTTGGAACCCCCCTCAATATCATCATCCCCCTTTGCACTTAGAACCTCAAATTTGAAGGAGTTATTACAGATGCCTGACCTAAAGTCTCCATAAACCACAGTGTGTCATTCTCTGGCCATTTTGGGTCAGCCAGTAGATTAATTTGTCCATGGAAGGGATCTCATGAGTATTTCTCAGCTCATACTGGCCCATTTCTCTATTTGCCTTTGCACATAGCTTCCTGCAAGAGCTGAAATGCCAAATATGTGGCCAAACTACCGTATCTTCACATGATTGATTCGAGGGAGGAAATACTGTTTCATCTCTCAGGAAAATGGGTCACCAAATGTCAGTTTTCGTTGCTTACTAGATTGCAAGCAGCAAGGTTTGTGTGTAACTAGTGGTATTGGTAACTCAGGTGAAAAAATGTAAAAAGGTAAACCAGTGTACTTCCTTGAGAAATCAAATAATTATATCCGATTTATTGATTGATTGGTCTGTTTCACTAAATTTTAAATTGAATCGATTTATCAGCTTTAATATTTGATTTATTGACTAATTTGTCTATTCGATAAATATTTAATTGAATAGATTTATCAACTTATTTGATTTATTGACTGACTTGTCTATTTGCTAAATTTTCAATTGAATGGATATCAACCTACTCAATTTATTGACCAATATGCCTATTCGATAAAGTTTCAATTGAATGGAGTATCAACTGAATTGATTTATTGACCGATTTGTCTACTTGCTAATTTTTCAATTGAATTGATATAATAACCTATTCGATTTATTGACTGATATGCCCAATATGTCAACTTATTTGATTTATTGACCAATATTTGTCTATTTTCTAAATTTTCAATTGAATGGATATACCAACCTATTTGATTTATTGACCACTATGCCTATTCGATAAATTTTTAATTGAGTGGAGCCTCAACTGAATTGATTTATTGATCAATATTTGTCTATTTGCTAAAATTTTCTGTTGAATGGATAACCTGCTCAATTTATTGACCGATATGCCCGATATATCAACTTACCTTGTAAAAACGTGATCACGCAGACTTTGGAGTTTTAAAGGTAGCATGAGTATTTTAGCGACATCTGGTCTGAAACTCGACAATTCTTTATTGACATAGGAATCCCCTCGACGCAATAGGTACTGGGGACGAGGTCAACTGTTACTCAGTTTTAGTCCCTCGCGGTCAGTACTGTCATCGCGGCCATCATGGCTGCCAAATAGCCGGAAGACGTTTGACTGCGATTTAACTGAAACCAGTGGCGTTTGATCGATGGATTTTGGCGCTTTCCGTTTGAATAACAACTGAAGGTACAATGCCTACTTGAAATACAATGTCAGCATATATCGTTTTGCCCTGCTGGAGGGTGCAGATTTCGATCAATGTAGAGTGAGCTTTTCTGGGGAAATGTCTATACGCCGGTTGTCTGTACACATGCTAAGTACGCTCATTAAACTTGACTCAACAAGTCAGGAGGGTGCGCGAATTTCGAGGGTCGCCAACTGCTGTATATTCCTATTCACTGTATAACTATGGAGCTTTTTATCAGCATGCGAGGTATGCAAAGGGAACTACTAGTTTTAAGTTATATATCGGTGCGTAGTTGGCGACCAGTATTAGACTAAGAAATAAGATCAGTGGGGACGTCAACTAGACCATGAGTTGTTTTAAACATGAAGACAAGATCAGCCGCTTCTGTGTGCATGTATGACAACTTGAGTTGAGCCAGCCTGTCCTTGTAGTCCACGTGTTTAACCAGGATTAGCCTGGAAGCATGCTGCTGCAACTGATCCAACCTTGAGATGTTGCATTTCTTATAGGGCAACCAGACTTGGCTTCGGTACTTAAGGGTGGATCAAACCCATGTAATGTATAGTAGGCATTTTATACTGTAGCAGGGTCATTGAGTTCCCTACAAAATGGTGTAGAAGGCCTAACATTTCCTGTGCTTTAGCTGCGATGTGATCAGTGTGGCAGTTCCAGCTTAGATTACTAGTCATCCGCACCCCCAAGTCTTATTTAATTTTTGCAAAATGCTTGCTGATCAGGAAGATTAAGCCATTTTGAGAAACAATTCATTAAGCGTTTCAAGTATTCTTGGACACACGGGGTACTGGGGTCTTGTTTTGACCTGTACTTGGTGGCTGCACCCAATAAGTTAAAGGTCTGTGATCTTATGAGGAGAGGGCCTATGAAGTTTACAGTTTTATTCTTCTGACTATGATGATGAAAACTCTGATGATGAAACTGGTGAATTTAGAACTGTTAACTCATATTAGTATAGCAATGAGATGGGCCAAAGTTCCTGAAAATATACCGTGCATAAAATCCATACAAAACTACATCCGGGACCTGAGTGGTGTAGTTTCGTTAGAATCATTTCCTGCTTTTGTGTGGTTGTTTGTGCAATTTCTCATAAAACACTCGTGTCTAATATAATAAAAAGAAAATTACACAGCAGCTTGAAGATATGGATTTTATTTTCTTGTGGTAAAAACAATATTTTATGAACCAGCACTTTGTGAGTGAAATCAAATCAAATCTCTTATTTGTTTTTACCACTCGAAAAATAAACTTCATATCTTCGTGCCTCCGTGTAATATCCTCTATATACTATCAGTGATCATCCATTAGTCTCTGTGTGATAAACAACAGAAGTTTCTAACTAAATCTGTAGCATACTGTAACTAATAGAAAGCTTGAGCTCAACCATGACCGCATGCTAAATGAAACCTATTGTAAAATCAAAATAATACAGTCACATACAATAGAACCCACTGTCTCGAACCCTCAAGGGAAGTGAGTAATAGTTTGAGATAGCAAGGAATCGAGATAGCCAGGCACTACAAAGGGGAATTTCTACCATGTTCTTTCAAAACTTCAGGCTCCACCTCAACATGAAATTAAGCAAATGCCCAAAAATTTCTATACATGAATGACATGCCAAGGACTAGATTTATTGGAGTTTCCTTTCAAGCAAGCTGTTCAGCACAGCGTAATCTTTTATATGGGAGATACGCCGGAGCTACGCGATTAGAGATGAGAGATGTCTATTTTCTGGACTGAAATGATGGAATTTCTAGAGCAGGAACAATAGAATAATGAACATTTCATTTTTCCTGCTCTGCTCCTTAGTCTGTTTTGTTTCTAGCACTGATGGCAGCATCTTTATTTCCTATTTTTTCCTTTCTTCAGGACGGAACAGCTAGCTCACGGGTCAATTGCACTTACTGCAGATGTGGACACCCCGAAGGGAGTGTTCTCTGCCATGGGAACAACCTACGTCTCACCGTTTGCTGATAAGCTTGTTATTCTTCTGAATCCGTGAGTCTTACGGTAAAAAGATTTATAATCACTGAGAACTTTGAGTTTACACAAGAAATATTTAATCAACGTTCAGATGCACATGATGATGATGAAGACGAGGAAAGCAGTTGTTGCTAGCTGATCCACCTGTTAACTTTCGCCGAGGCGTACGCATTTCGAAACGTTTTTTTTTTTTTTTTTTTTTTTGCAAGATTCCCAAAACGCTGTTCTGGCAGATTCGCTCCGATGTGGCACTTATTTCCCCGCTTATTTTTCACAGGCATTCAATTACCTTGACACATTAACTCCACGCGCTAATTAGATCACATTTGACAGATTGCGAGGCGGAGGATTTGGGCCGGAATTTATATAAGAGCAATATAGTGCGTGCAGGCTTCCTTTTCTTGCGACCGTTGCGATTACAATCGAAGTTCTCTGGACGGACAATTTCGTAAGCAGTCAGCTCTTCACGGACGCCGTAACATCAGGTCAACACTTAAAAGATCTGGGCCCGGTTTTTCGAAAGCCGATTAAGCTAATCCAGGATTAACGAAATTCTTTCTCTCGATCCCTCTGCCAATAAACTGCAGACTTTTGCTCGAAGATGGATTTAAAAGCTTGTTCCAGCTTAAAAACGCATAAAGAAAGTTGTTGTTGACGAAACCTTCACATTTTCAGACATAAATGACATGAAAGTTTAGACCTAATCCAGGATTAGCCTAATCGCGCTTGAAAAACCGGGCCCTGTATAAACACTTTAGAAGCGGTTTGTAAATTGTTCTAAAATCATACGTGGGACTAATTTTCCTGCCCGGGACCAAAATTGCGGAACAAAAAAAACAAAAACAAAAACAAAAACAAAACAAAACAAAACAAAACAAAACAAAAAAAGATCGTTTAAAGTACATAATTACTCTGTGAAATTCGATGGACTAATACGTCATTTGAAGTTGATATGAAGATGACCACTAGTCCAGCTACCAATAGCCCGCATTTTCTTATTCATTCCCAAACATCTGCAGGTACTACTTACATTTCAGATGTATTTTAATCTTACAGTCGGGGCTTCTTGATAAAGAAAACCAAACATACATCAATGACGGTAAATCATTTGTTAATTTCTATCGCTGTGTGGGTCCGCCACAAGCCAGTTCCCCGTCCATTCAGGCCCGAAGGTGGTAACTATTCGGCCCCGAAGCCATAAATGAATTATCCCTGATTCCTGGGAGATTGATTACGAGTTTCGGGTACTAGTTCTATTCCAGACATGCTTCATTTGGTACTTATCAAAAAAGAAAATTAAAAAAGAAAAGCTGATGACAAAAAAAATTTGTATTTGTTTTCCGATCACTGTGCGGATCCGCCACAAGGCAGTTCCCTGTCCACCAACTTGCAAGCTTCTTATGAGGGAGAGATAATTCGGCCCCTAAGCCATAAGTGAATTATCCCGGTATACCTTGCTTAGGATGATTACGGTGTGCTATGGACAGTACAGCTTGTTACAAAGATGTGACCCGCTAGCTATATATAGGTCAGTTAACAGGATACCTTTTTTTGTCTTGGTTCTTTGCTTGGTTTGTTTTCACATTCGGCCATATAGAACCCTTAGCTATATTAGTTTCAAATCAACGAAGTACTTGTTTTGCAGGCTTTTGGATTTGATCGTTAAGTGTTTTAGGAAGCTAAATTATGACAATTTTCATTATTGGTACATGCGCAGTTGTGCAACTCTTTTTTTGCGTGTTTTGATGACTTATCACCTTCGACACCAATGTTCTGACGAGCTTTCTTTTTCTCTTAGAAAATCCTCAAAGAAATTTCATTGTACTAAAATCTTATTCCATACTGTTTTTAATTTTTGCAGATCCAGCGAGAAGTGGCATAACCAGATCACTTGCGCGGACGGAGGCCGTGTTAGGAACTCAGAAGTTTAATAGGAGTTGAAGAGAGCACCGCTTAGATCTGACATTTTTGCTTGTGAGGAAAATGGAAAAAGGGAATTGCAAATTCGCAGCGACAGTAATAGCCAACATCAATGAAATAGGAAAAACTATCACTCTACAAGTCTAAAGGTCTTATCCTAGCTTAAGTACGTTTCTCAAAGATAGGTCGTAACTAAACTGGCCGTTTTTAAACAGTGTAGCACTGAATTTCTTTCTATGGAAAACATGAAAAGTGGAAAAATAAAATACTTGTGACTCATACTTGTGACTGAATACGTAGGTTTGCTCGCAACACCATGAAGGCTCCCGTCCTCGGTTGAATCTGTTCCCGCTCACGCTTCCACTGGTCACGCTCCCGCTTCCACTCCTCTCGCTTTCGCTCCCGCTCCCGGTCGCGCTGCCCGTTCCCCTTGTATGAAGTCAATTCAAATTGTCGCGCTTATCCTAACATTTGAAAGAGCCGAGGTCGCAGAAAAAGTAATACATTATTTTAAAACGAACTTTTATTAGGAAAGAACCGTGAGATCCTGTTCTATATAACAACAAATCTGAACGATAGGTTGGTTGTGATCGTCCGGGTGCAAAGCTACGTATTCAGTCACTTGGATGATCACAACCAACCTTCTGTTCACACTCCTGGGTTCAAAACATTTGCCAAATCTGAACATGTTATTTCTCAAGTGATGCAATAGCGCAGTCGGCAGGACGCACAGGAACGAAGACAGAGATTCGGGGTTCGAATCCTGGCTCTTTCATTTTCCTTTTTCTCCCAGTTTACGCATGCGCATTACCCTTTATTATGACGTCATCAAGAGTCCCACATGTGGAAGAAGAGCGCTGCCAATAAGGCAGATTTTGCTAGTGTCGTTGGTATACACTGCCTTCAAATCGGCGGCACTTCTTTTAGTGCCAGATTTGCCTTTCGAGCTCTTTCAGCTGGGAGAACTTCACCGAAGAGATCCTTTGCTGAGGTGCTTTAGAGGAGTCAGCCATTGCTCTGGATGGAGTACTGGTCAGGACTCTCAGAAAGGGAACCCTTTGAGGTTGACCGCTGGTGCTACGGCACTAGTTGGACTTCTAAGGAGGGGGACTTTTTTGAGGGGAACCTGCCATTGCTTCGAAGGGGCAACTGGTTAGCTCTCTCGTGGAAGGAAACCCTTTAAGGGGTGGACTGCTGATGCTACGGCACCAGTGGGGACACTTACCGAAAGGGGAAGTCCAAGTTCCAGAACTTGGACAACTGGAATCATAGGATTCCAAAAGAAATGAATAACATAAAGAAAAAAATGAATGCATAATAAATCAAAATAATATATACAGCTTATTAATAAATTCAAAATGGCGACCACTACACTGCGCATGCGCAGTAGTGCTAACTACCTAATTAGCATCTCATTAACGAATTTTGGCCCGTTTTTAGCTAAAATAGCCCGTTGCCATGGCAACCAATTAATTTCCGGCCTTCTGATTGGCTCAGAGCTTCATTAATAATTCTGAATAAAATTAGCATAGAAAACCTATTGTTTACCAAAGAAATGTCTCCGAAAAATAATATTACAAGTCTCGCAAAATACACGTACTTCTACACTTATTCTTAGCTCAATACGTTCAAACTCAACTCAACAAGTGCACGCACGTATAAAGGAACATCATTTATTGGCTACAGCGCAGTTACAGCAATAAAAAACAAGACAAAAATGAAAAATCTCAAGTACAAGTCTTACAACATATCTCAGATTCGGCGCTTGCTAGCTTCAAATCACGTTTTAAGAGTTCAAATGACTTGTACAACTTTTACAAACGACTTATACAACAATCGGCAGAGTTTACGAACCTTCTGTAATCTTCAAAAGCGAAATATCTTTCACAACTGGGTCGTTTCGGCCTTCACAACAAATGTATCAAAGTGTTCAGAGGGTTCGCTCGCAAGTCAATATCTCTTCCAACGAGCAATGAAGCGCTTCTCCGATTGTCCTTTTGTGATCAAGACCATGCAACATGCCCGTCGTTCTCATAACTTCATATCGCTGTCTTTAACACTCCATCAAATCCAAAAGTCTCTTGGTGTTGTCTTGAACATTTGCTGCTGTTCGACGGCAGGTTGTCCGTAGCAGTTTCAATATGTCATCAGTAATTGCGTCCGGGTTCCATTTAACTGGTTCAACTTCAAGAGGGCATTCTGCAAAGAGCGGAGAGCAACGATTCCTTCACAGGTTACTCGTCTTGTGCTAAACTCCCCGTTGAAGAACAAGATACGTTTCTTGCGTGGAATGAGACTTTACGATATTTACTGCTCACTCATCCAAGCTAGAGATTCGTACGGCATGAGACACCAATTTAGAGGAGTATAGGAGAATAGAAATCGCTTGCAGACGTCCAAACAAGGAGTTTCGCTCTCAACGAGCCATCTGCATGGTTCTGACTTCAGTCCAATATCGTATGCAAATACGTGCACAACCTGAAAGACAATGGACCACATAAGCAAAAACGTGGAATGCGTGCGTGTTTTGGCATTTATTTTTGTTCGACAACAAAAGAATGTGTTTTCTCATACAAAGAGCCAAACGGTACGAGACAAAAGAACGCTGGCTGATGTTTAAATGGTCAAAACACCACCAGAGTGACTCATAAGCTCATTCTAAGTGCGAGTAAACTCCGCGTTCAATTGAAAACTTGACTCTATTACAATAGGAGAGAAATCTGTTGAAACACCACAGATTAAGGTACTGAAAATCTGATGTTTAAATGGTCAAAACATCACCAGAGTGACTCATCAGCTCATTCTAAGCACGAGTAAACTCCGCGTTCAATTGAAAACCCCGGATTCTTTTTTCGCGGGAGTTTATTTTCGCGGGAGTTTTATTTTCGCGGGATTTAATTTTCGCGAATCGTCGGAAAACCCGCGAAATTCGCGAAAATAATCTCCCGCGAAAATTTCTTGCCACACGGTAACTTGTCCCGGGTACGTGACTTAGTATCCTTTACTCAATCGTTTACATGAGGCAAACATACCCCTGGTGCTAGGATACCCTAGCTCTCAAAAAGGTTGACCCTAGTGCTAGAGTGATCCTGTAAACAGAAAGCGGAAGATTGACTCTAGCGCGAGAGTGACACTAAGTTCAGGATGAAAACAGGCCCTAAGGTACCTGCCAAGATTGGGCTGGAAAACACATGCACTGCACTTCAACTGGACAACAGGACGAGGTGCCACAAATCCGATCAAACAAGCTTGCATATGATCAAATACCTTTGTTCGTTAGAAATGCAAATCGTGCCACTCACTATTCATATGCAATTCAAAGAGAGAATGAAAAAGTTTGGTTGAATATTACAACTCCGAGTTTTGAGCCCCTGCAGCACTCGACATTAACGGTTGCCTGCTTGCCCGCTTGCCCGGGGCAACCAAAACTTTTGGTCGGGCAGGTAAATTCTGGGCTGGGCAACCAGAAATTATGAAACTTTCTATTGCTTGAAGTCAATCTACAGTCCGAGGGGCAACCAACCTAGAACCTTAATGTCGAGCACTGCCCTGCCTCTTCAATTATTCCCAAAAGTCTCAATTTTCACTGTTCGCATTCTCCGTATATTTCTGATCTGACTTGCCAAAAGACTGAATGATTCACCTAAAATAGTTATTACTCCTAAGACCCCCAGGGGGGGAGGGACTCCCATATGTAAGCCATATAGGTATGTGCCGCCCCAAAGGGTATTGTTTTCAAGTATTTTTAGTCTGAAATAGGTATAGATTTTGCCTTTTTGATCTGAAATGTCTTTTTGGTCTGGGATAAGTATGGTTTTAACAGAAATGTGTTGACGCGGACATTGCACAGCAGATGGAAGAAAACACAAGACGGAAATTGTTGCAAAAGAAAAAGAATATTTGAAAAAAGGTCTGAAATAGGGTATAAATTTTGAAGTCAGGTCTTAAATAGGGTATAGAAAATCAGATATTTTGGTCTGACATAGGGTAAGGGTTTTCAGGACCAGGCGGCACACCCCCACCCAAAATTATGATGAGCAATCCTAGAACTATTTAGGCCAAAAGTAACAATCATTAAAACTTCATTGTTCCTGAAAATTGAAAGACATGTGCGCAACTCATAATGAATCATAAGTCAGTGGGGATCGACTAGCCTAATTAAATTATGCATCAAAAAGATGTGTTCTCAACCTAAGTTATTTCTAAGCTTACTGAAATGTCAGTTATATGTTGAGTTTGTTCCAATATTTTCACAAACCGAGATAAAGTTATTAGATCAAGTTACCTGCGTCATCGATATTTCATCTAAGGGATATAGCATACGTTTTTCTGCAGGATTCTTGTGCTCATGCTTCTCTTGCTAGCCTATATATTGGCTTATTTTAGTAAAAGGTATTGCTAGCTATTGCTAGACCTCAGTGTGACTATTCAACAGTTTTGTTATGACATTTGATTATGTGTTTCACTCTTCATATGAACTCCAAGGAAGACTATAAAGATGAAATCAATGTTTGGTTGAACATTGCAACTCCGTGTTTCGAACCTCTGCCAGCTTCATGTTAAAATAGAAGTTGTAATGCAAAATACTTCAAACTCTGTTTAGTTGCTCACCAATACCAGATCAGTTGAATAACACAGTATAAAAATGGATTCACCATTATAATATGATGAGAGAGTTTTGGTCTGCCAAAATATCCCCCTACATCATTCTGAGTAGCTCACCATGTCAATCATTTACGTGGCCAAAAAACTTGAATGAAATATACAAATATCAAAACAAGTGAAAAGATGCAAAATGATGGCAACAAAGAGCACTTTAGCACTAGTTTTACTGAAAACTGTTTTTGCTTGATTTACACTAATGTCCTTTAAAAATGTCCATGTCTAATGTCCATTCGCTCTTTTAAAAATGTCTAATGTCCACTCGCTCTGACGAAGGGCTAGCACTCGAAACGTCAGCTATTGTCTCTTTGACAGCGTTCCATTACCCTCATCAACACATAGTTGATACACCAGTTTGTCCTTTTAAAAATGGTTTCCCTACTCACTTTGCTACTGAGATTTTAGCTGTGGGCGAAATATTTTTTCATTTCTTAGTACCTTGCTGTAATGAAAACTATTAAAACCAATTTTATTTACACACCAAAGTGATGACCATTAGATTTGAACAACATTGAAAAAAAAGAAAAAAAAATTAGGGAGATGTTTGTGCCCACACCCCTATACAGAAAAACCTGCAAAACAAAACAGTGTGTAACAAAACAATGGCAACAAAACAGTGTTTCTATCATTTTCAAAATTGTTTTCTTTTTAGTTCGATTATGTACTGGAAAGCTTTAGGTGTGTCTCCATGTCTTCTCCCTGCATTCAGTGTTACAATTTATGAAGTCTTCGCTTTTTGTAAGCAACGGACCTTTAGACATGCATAATATGATATCCATGTTTTCCATAGCAACATAACTTATTTTGTGACAAATAAAAAAAAAAAAATTTAATAATTCATTGCACAGAATTTTGTATGTCGACTTTCTGTGTTGAGTCAAACATTTCATTGCAGTGAATTTAAACAGCAAGCAAAGTCTCTTATTAGCTACACTCCCATTGAATTACAATATTCAGAATAAACAAACTCCCTACATCACACTCTGAGGATGGTACAGTACCACACAGTACAGTAACTGTGATTCATGTTAACAAAATCTCCACTACTTTGCAGCTACTTCAGGTGACGAATCAAACATTACGGTAAACTGTTATGTCAATCTGACTGGGTGAGTCTTCTGTTCCCATGAAAGCCGCACTGGTCGGATAAAAATCTACAAATAATCACAGCTGACGGTGGTCATGTATAACATTTGTTTACTGACGATGTGTGTTACCATATCGTTTACATTCGCGTTTTTGTGAGGTCAGTTATATAGATACACACAAAACATGTCCGTACCTGTTATCTGGCCTTTAGTTTCCAAATAATTCCTGATCCCAGCAGCGACTGTTTACACACACACATTCGTCCGCCATTGAGGAACGCGGGCTCAAGATTTTCAGCGGATTATTACAACCTCGTCCCCAGGGCCATCCGCGTAAGAAGCCCCAAATTTCATCTCGTTGTCCATTCCCCGTTTTATTTGAGCGGCGTGCGGCTGTAGAAGCCGCAATGAACTAAGTTACCTGGCTAACCCATTTAGAAACGCTTTTAACTTGGCATTGTTTCAACAAACATGCTTAGCCGTCTGGACTAAAGACTTGAAAATCGCATTGACGTTTCATGCGGTGTCGTGCTATCCTTTTGCCTGCATGCATAACACTTCAGTGCAATTTTTCAAAACCGCCGTAGGCGAAAATCTATTATGTAATGTTTTTTGAAAACTTCGGCGTAAGTATGGGATCCTATTTGCCTTCGTAAGTGCGCATGCTTACTGTATAACGTTTATTTAAAAAGATCGTGTTTTAAATAACAATGGTGCGTGTATGTGCTGTAAAACAGGTATATTTGTTAATTTGAGCGTTGGAGTTGATGCATTGGCAATGTTGCATGTTCGTTCCGAATACACATCCCATACTTACACCGAACTTATTAAAAAACATTTACTACTAGTTTTTCGCCTACGGCGGTTTAAAAAAATTGCACTGAAACGTTATGTATGCATGCAAAATGATAATTAAAAAAAAAAATTAAAAAAAAACTTACTGTGAATACTACTGCTCGCAGGTATACAGCGCATCAAGGAGTTGAAAGTTTACTGAAGAAATATGCTGCAACGGGATTCGAATTAAAGGAAGGAGCGTTTTCTATAGGTGGGCTAGGGGGTTCTTTTGTATTAAAAATCAAGGTCTAATAGTTCCTCAATTGGTCTTATTAAAACGAGTGTGACCCTGCCATTTAGAGTTATCTGAACACTCGTACTTTGCTATCATCACTTTTTTTTAAACTGGGGCCCGCATGTATAACGTTTCAATGGATTTTTGAAAAACCGCCGTAGGCGAAAATATAGTTGTACTTGTATCGTGATTCTGTTTGGCGCAATTATGGGATGGGCATTGCTCCCATAAGTGCGCATGTTTACTGTATAACGTTTATTTCAGAAATTATTCGTCTTTTAAATAACAGTGATGCGTCTATGTACTGTAAAATATATGTATATTTGTTAAATTGAGCGTTGGAATAGATACACCGGCAATGTTGTATGTTCATCCGCAATACGGATCCCATAATTGTGCCAAACAGAAACACGATACATTTACTACTAGATTTTCGCCTACGGCGGTTTTAAAAAATTGCATTGAAACGTTATGCATGCAGTCAAAATGATAACCTAAAATTAAAAAAAAAAACTAACTTTGAATACCTGCACTGCTCGCAGGTATACAGTGCACCAAGGAGTTGAAAGTTTACTGTTCTGAAGAAATATGCTGCAACGTTTTCTATAGGTGGGCTAGGGGGGTTCTTTTGTATTAAAAAATCAAGGTCTAATAGTCTCTCAATTGGTCTTATGAAAACAAGTGTGACCCTTCCTTTTCGAGTTATCTAATCACTCGTACTTTGTTATCGTCACTTTTTTTTAAATGGGGCCCGCATGTATAACGTTTTAATGGATTTTTGAAAAACCGCCGTAGGCGAAAATATAGTTGTACTTGTATCGTGATTCTGTTTGGCGCAATTATGGGATGGGCATTGCTCCCGTAAATGCGCATGTTTGCTGCATAACGTTTATTTCAGAAATGATTCGTCTTTTAAATAACAGTGATGCGCCTATGTGCTGTAAAATATATGTATATTTGTTAAATTGAGCGTTGGAATAGATACACTGGCAGTGTTGTTTGTTCGTCCGCAATACGGATCCCATAATTGTGCCAAACAGAATCATGATACATTTACTACTAGATTTTCGCCTACGGCGGTTTTAAAAAATTGCATTGAAACGTTATGCATGCAGTCAAAATGATAACCTAAAATTAAAAAAAAAAAAAAAAAAAAAAAAAATTAACTTTGAATACCTGCACTGCTCGCAGGTATACAGTGCATCAAGGAGTTGAAAGTTTACTGTTCCGAAGAAATATGCTGCAACGGGATTCGAACATAAAAAAGGTGGGGGTTCTTTTGTATTAAAAAATATCTGAACACTCGTACTTTGCTATCATCACTTTTTTTTAACTGGGGCCTGCATGCATAGCGTTTTAATGGATTTTTGAAAAACCGCCGTAGGCGAAAATATAGTTGTACTTGTATCGTGATTCTGTTTGGCGCAATTATGGGATGGGCATTGCTCCCGTAAATGCGCATGTTTACTGTATAACGTTTATTTCAGACATTATTCGTCTTTTAAATAACAGTGATGCGTCTATGTACTGTAAAATATATGTATATTTGTTAAATTGAGCGTTGGAATAGATACACTGGCAATGTTGTATGTTCATCCGCAATACGGATCCCATAATTGTGCCAAACTGAATCACGATACATTTACTACTAGATTTTCGCCTACGGCGGTTTTAAAAAATTGTATTGAAACGTTATGCATGCAGTCAAAATGATAACCTAAAATTAAAAAAATTAAAAAATAAATAAATAAAAGAAAACTAACTTTGAATACCTGCACTGCTCGCAGGTATACAGTGCATCAAGGAGTTAAAAGTTTACTGTTCTGAAGAAATATGCTGCAACGGGATTCGAACTGAAGGAAGGTACGTTTTCTATAGGTGGGTTAGGGGGTTCTTTTGTATTAAAAAATCAAGGTCTAATAGTCCCTCAATTGGTCTTATGAAAACAAGTGTGACTCTTCCTTTCGAGTTATCTAAATATTTGTACTTTGTTATCATCACTTTTTATTTAACTGGGGCCCGCATGTATAACGTTTCAATGGATTTTTGAAAAACCGCCGTAGGCGAAAATATAGTTGTACTTGTATCGTGATTCTGTTTGGCGCAATTATGGGATGGGCATTGCTCCCGTAAATGCGCATGTTTACTGTAACGTTCATTTCAGAAATTATTCGTCTTTAAATAACAGTGATGCGTGTATGTGCTGTAAAATATTGATACATTTGTTAAATTGAGCGTTGGAATAGATACACTGGCAATGTTGTTTGTTCATGCGCAATACGGATCCCATAATTGTGCCAAACAGAAACACGATACATTTACTACTAGATTTTCGCCTACGGCGGTTTTAAAAAATTGCATTGAAACGTTATGCATGCAGTCAAAATGATAACCTAAAATTAAAAAAAAAAAAAAAAACTAACTTTGAATACCTGCACTGCTCGCAGGTATACAGTGCACCAAGGAGTTGAAAGTTTACTGTTCTGAAGAAATATGCTGCAATGTTTTCTATAGGTGGGCTAGGGGGGTTCTTTTGTATTAAAAAATCAAGGTCTAATAGTCTCTCAATTGGTCTTATGGAAACAAGTGTGACCCTTCCTTTTCGAGTTATCTAATCACTCGTACTTTGTTATCATCATTTTTTTTAATGGGGCCCGCATGTATGACGTTTTAATGGATTTTTGAAAAACCGCCGTAGGCGAAAATATAGTTGTACTTGTATCGTGATTCTGTTTGGCGCAATTATGGGATGGGCATTCCTCCCGTAAATGCGCATACTGTAACGTTCATTTCAGAAATTATTCGTCTTTTAAATAAGTGTATGTGCTGTAAAATATATGTATATTTGTTAAATTGAGCTGGCAATGTTGTTTGTTCATCCGCAATATGGATCCCATAACTGCGCCAAACAGAATAACGATACATTTACTACTAGATTTTCGCCTACGGTGGTTTTAAAAAATTGCATTGAAACGTTATTCATGCAGATAAAAAGATAGCTTAAAAAGTACTAACAGCCATACTCCATGTTGGCAGGAATAAAGCACATCAAGCAGTTTAAAAGTTTACTGAACTGAAGACATATCATGCTTCAACGGGATTTGAACGAAGGGAAGGTACGTTTTCTATAGGTGGGGTGGGGTCTGGGCTGGAGGATATTTAGTTGTATCAAAAAGGTCTTGTCCATCCTTTAGTTTGGCAGTACAACTTGACGCAAGTTTGACCGTCAAGCGTTGCGCATAAAACGGGATAAAACGAATTATCCATCATCAAGCGCACCACTTCTGCCATTCACTCAGCATATTGGCGGTGCTATCCGTGAAAGTCTGCCATTCTCGAGTTTGTTTGTTTGTTTTGTTTGTATTTTTTGGAAGACACTCAATCGTGGTGAAATTAGACCATCTTAATTGAGGCTAAATTCAATTTGGGCAAAATTAGACTCGAGACAATTCAGCGGTCTTCCTATGATGCATTGGGGGTTGTGTTGTTTTCCTCCGTACCTGCGGTACAAATTTATTCTGACGTATGGGTGATTCGACCAAATATCGGGTTTGCTTCCAAATGACTTGACTCATTTCCTTGGCTATGGAGTAAAAGAGGGGATGGAAAGCTATTGGAACTACAGTGGAGTCTAAGATCCTTAAAGTTGTGGTCGTTCTTGTTACAGCTTCTCGGTCTGTGAAAGTAACAAAATGCTTTCGAATTAGAACAAGTTAGATTTCATTTGCTTTTTTCTACACCAGTACAACAAAGATATGAAAAACGTCAGAAGAGCAATTGGATGACAGACAACACAAGTTCCACACAGCCATCGAAACAATTTATTTGACAAAGTTTCCTCTGTTTACACTACGAAAATATATTCTATCAGACACGTACCGTTTGTAAACAGTGCATATTTACTACCATTCTCTCAGTGGGCGTCATAGCTTGCAAAGCCTCCAGTAGCTCACAAATAAACAAGTTACCTCATTGCGCTCTCTCAAGTTTATATGTATGTACAAGTCTACAATCCTGGCCAAAAGTGGTGGGACAAATATAAAACCTTGTCAGTCACACTTCGTAACCTCCTCACCCCCCCCCCCCAAAAAAACAAAAAAACAAAACAAAAAAAAAGTTGAATTTGTGCTTCCACGTGCCCTTGATCTAACATTGTCTAGGAGGAGGGGGAAGGGAGAGTTTCAGACAGTTTTGTTTGACGGGATATTCTGAAATACCAAAGTTGTCAGGTGTCCCAAAGATTTTTGACAAGACTTGTGGTGTCAATAGTTTTCTGCTGGGTAAACCATTTAAGCCTCAAAGATCTACGTACAAATTCTCCCAACCTCCCAACTTTATGACTAATGTTAGGAGAATTGACAGTTTGACCTAACTGAACCCAAGCAAGAGATAACCGCAGAACGAAATGAAAATGTCTTCCATTCTAGGCAACCCTTTTCACGTAATTAGTTTTTCACTTGTTTAAACGGTCCCCAGCCGTGGAAGCACTTGGTGAAATCGTGAGGTTCCCTGCCTTGGAACGTGATACGAAGTTTCCGCACAGCTCCGCTGTGGAGCTGAAGCAGATGCTGAATGTAAACCTACAAAAGGAAAAAAATACAACCAAAGGCTAAGAGCACGACAATATTTGTACAGCCTTAGCAAATCTCGAAATTTTATGACTAATTGAAGCTCACAGAACTCATGAAGAAAAAAGCAACAGCAAATAACAGTCACCTGTGCACTTTTGATGGCGAGTTTGCGCTCCACATCGCTTGAGTTTGGTCCCATCCAGACGTAAACCTGCAGAGATGAAATTATTGCGTTACTTAACTTTTATCTCTAGAACGGCTATGTAAAATGTTACCAAGACCTACAAAGCCAAGATGCAACCTTTGCATCAGCTTTTATCTCGAGTACAGCTGTATAACATATGACCAAATGTAATACACACACACACACAAAAAAAAACCTCGTTATACTCCCAGGAAGCAAGCCAGGAACAACTCTTCAAAGAGCAACTTCAAACGTCTCCTTCGGTTTCTCACCAGAAGTTTATCATGCAGTGAATTACTATGTCTTCTGATTGGTTAAAAGTGCTTTCCTACAGCCTTAGTGATTGGCGTTACTTTGATTTTCATTGATTAATTGAAAGTCGTCTAAAAACCGCTCTGTATGCTGGTAAACTAGCGCATACATATACATGCATAACGCACAAATGCCATACAGGAATTTTACTCGTTTATATTTACATATACGTTTTTATTTATCCCATCCTACCCGGGGAGAACATGGGAACAAGGATGAAGTAAACCCTATTCACCTGATTGCCATTATCCAGAATCATGCAGTCATCAGGTGCTAAGTCATCCTGCGGGAAAATCATAAACATTCCCCATCTTCGTTTCCATAGAAATTCGACGGGTAGATTTAAGGGTGCTGCAACCCTCAAAAAAGTTGCAGCCAATTCATGCAGTAAAGTACGAGATAACAACGACCTGGGGTTACCTGGCACAAGATTTAAGGGTGCTGCAACCCTTAAAAACGTTGCAGCTAATTCATGCAGTGAAGTACGAGATAACAACGACCTGGGGTTACCTGGCACAAGATTTAAGGGTGCTGTAACCCTTAAAAACGTTGCAGCTAATTCATGCAGTAAAGTACGAGATAACAACGACCTGGCAGAAGATTTAAGGGTGCTGTAACCCTCAAAAAAGTTGCAGCTGATTCATGCAGTAAAGTACGAGATAACAACGACCTGGCAGAAGATTTAAGGGTGCTGCAACCCTCAAAAAAGTTGCAGCTAATTCATGCAGTAAAGTACGAGATAACAACGACGTGGGGTTACCTGGCACAAGATTTAAGGGTGCTGCAACCCTTAAAAACGTTGCAGCTAATTCATGCAGTAAAGTACGAGATAACAACGACCTGGCAGAAGATTTAAGGGTGCTGTAACCCTCAAAAAAGTTGCAGCTAATTCATGCAGTAAAGTACGAGATAACAACGACGTGGGGTTACCTGGCACAAGATTTAAGGGTGCTGCAACCCTTAAAAACGTTTCAGCTAATTCATGCAGTAAAGTACGAGATAACAACGACCTGGCAGAAGATTTAAGGGTGCTGTAACCCTCAAAAAAGTTGCAGCTGATTCATGCAGTAAAGTACGAGATAACAACGACCTGGCAGAAGATTTAAGGGTGCTGCAACCCTCAAAAAAGTTGTAGCCAATTCATGCAGTAAAGTACGTGATAACAATGAAGTGGGGTTACCTGGCAGAAGTCGGTGCACTTCTCGGAGACGGAAAAGAAGCCTTTCTCGTTTGAGCAGCGAAAGAGACGACAGAACTCCATGTAATCAGCACTCTAGAGTTTACAAAATAGAAATGGAAGGATGAGTTACAAAGAAACGAGACCGAGGGAGGAAGGATGGAAGGAGATGCAGAAGAAAGGAAGGAAGGGAGAGAAGCAGGAGGGAGGACAGGAGGCGTGGGGGGGGGGGGGGGGGGGTTAGGAAAGAGGGAAGGACGTTATTTCTCACCGTATCGTGATCTTTCTTGCCACCTAATGCGACCCAGAAAAAGTTCTCAGGTTCTTCTCCTTCGTTCACAATCTGAATTGTGTAGCCACTCTGTTGACGCAGACAAACACTCAGTCTAAACTAAATAGATCACACCCCACAGGAATAACTGTGTTTCTATGTGGATCTAAGATGACGACAAAACGGACAAATCGCATCAGCGACCAAAGACATAAATACCGCTATCTGACGAAACCTTTTCACTTGACTCTAATGATGACGTCTGCTCAAGTAGCCAAAACGTCAGTCAACAACAACAGTCTTCCTGGAGACTACTCTAACCCGGAAGATTACAACCAACGTACTATTCTAACCAACAGACTTTCGGAAATACTGTTTCTCCCAGTAAAACACACTTATTCGATAGATGTGTAAACTGCTCTGCACTCGAAATGACATAAACGTGTCATGAACAATCAACTTACATCCCAAATTTCATTTCCAAGTTCCTTGGCATGATCAGCATCAATCTCACTGACTTTGCTGTGAGCAGACAAAATATAAAGAGGTTATTACACGGGAAGGAGTGCAATACGGCGGAGTATTTTTACGAGCCTGCTTCAGGCGAGAAAAAAAAAAAAAAACTGACGAGTAAAAATGCAGCCGTATCGCACGACTTTTCGCGTAACAAATTGTTTATATACGACAAACGAAGCAGGGCAAACGTTCTCGCCGCGAGCAAAGTGGAGCAAAAAATTGACGCGTTCGTAAACTTTGCTTGCAAAAATTGATCACGCAAGCTAATAAACCAGTTGATCTGGTTCCTGACGAGTGCAATACGCTCCCATCTTTGCACTCGTTTTGGCCTTTATTTGCACTCGAAAATGTGAAGTCGTTTAATAATGGCACAATATTAATACTACTCATACTCCTGCTCGCTCAAAACATCAACTGTAAGCAAAAACAGTAGAATCAGTCACGACTACAGGTTGTATTTAACGTGTGGTGCGCTTGGTATAAAAAGACCCCACCAAGACAATGACAGTATGTTTGAAGGGCTGTCGAAGAGTAGACATTGGTTGGTTTGTTGTAAAATAAAGGTGAAATGCAGTGAAATAAAAACCAAAGAAACCTTGTAAATCTACGAGTCCTTAACTGAAACTGTTCGCTTACGAGAATGTGTAAATACAGAGTTTGACTGAGCTAGAGCTTAAACGGGGTTTTGTTGAGGCGTCCGTGAGTAGAGCTGTCCGCTAAGGAGAGTGTCCGTCCAGAGAGAATCGTTTAAGCTCTACTCAGTCAAACTCTGTATTTACACATTCTGATAAGCGGACAGTTCCAGTTATGGACACTTTTTCTGCTTCCCAAGGGTGTCCGCTTACGGGAGCGTCAGCTGTATCCCCTTACAGGAAACAGTTAACTGTAGTGTCTTGGACTTCTTGAACTTATCCTAAAACAGGTTCCATGAATTTATACGCACCTTCCTATCCACGCGTACACAATGCCATCTTCGGAGTAGTTCTCAAAAGGAACTTTCAGGATGTAACTACAAAGAGAAAAATGAACAAAGAAACAAAGAAAAAGTGGTTAAACTCAAACAATGATGGTGAGCAAAAGTGCCTCGTTGGTCACTAGAATACAGCATTTCGAAGCTCGACTAAGCTAATCCAGGATTAGCCTAATAATTTCCCTGGGACTCTTGGCCGACAGACTTTTCTTTGCAGTACTCATGTTTAGTCCACACTAATCCGTTTTTGCTTTCCGTCCACACTAAAACGATGATTCAAAACCGGATGCCTTTTTTAAACGGAAACGAATTGGTGTGGACGGGCGACTCGAAAACGGAGAATTAGTGTAGACGGGCAAAAACTGAGGTTTTTGAAAACGCACTAGTGTGGTCGTAACCTAAGTCAAACAGCTCAGAATGGAGTCAATTCGTGTATCCAAGCAACCCCCTCTCCTCTGCGCAGTGTTCACTCACCAGAATTCTGAATTCAGCAACTTGCCGGTGGCTCGGATCTAAAACAAGAGCGAGAGAGCCCAACTTACAGCTTATAATAAGCAACTTACACAATGAAGGATTAAACTTGACTACGATTTCTATTTCTTGATTACCCTTACATTGTCATGTGTCTAGTTAAAATATCACGATGTGGACATCAACAACAACGCGAACACTGAGTGTAATCTTTAAACATTTCATTTGGGTGGTATTACCTTTAAGTTTCATTTATCAGTTCAGGAGTTGACTGGTCTCAGCGCTGAACCCAATTCCTTTTTTTTTTGGCACTGATAAGGTTCAAGTGTGCACACAAAACCACAACAATCTCCCTGACGTGTTGAAAAACGCGTCACGAGAACGCATGTCTCTTCTAACATTGCGTATAGGCTTCATTTAGAGCTCCCGTCTGTATGAAAACGATCACCAAAGGCATCGATTCGAAAAAATGGATCGTGTTCAAAACACTACGGTTTCTGTTTCTGTATCGAGGACTGACGAATACGCAAATTGTACCTGAAAACTCACTCAACTACGTACGAGGAACGCATTCTTGTTAGCAAACTACGCCTTAAATATTTTTTTTTCTGGGTCAGTGCAACCTCTGCATACCTGTATAACCCGTTTAGCCAGTATTCCACCATTGGAGCGGATCTGATACAGCTCAGGCTTTGCCTTCTTTTCTGGTTCTGACGACGCTTTGCGGTTTCCCTGAAGCGGTAAACAAAATAATCAAAAAAGAAGAAAACAACAGAAGTTAGTAGCATGGCCAGGACTACCGCCTGCATACTACAATGAACGTGCGACGTGCTACCAAAAGCGAAAGAAACAACAACAACAACAACAACAAAAACATGACCTACAGTAGAGAACCAACCAGGACAAGGACAAGAGCAGAAACAACAACAACAACAACAACAACAATAAAAACATGACCTACAGTAGAGAACCAACCAGGACAAGGACAAGGGCAGAAACAACAACAACAACAACAACAACAACAATAAAAACAACATAAACCACAGTAGAGTACATGAACCGTAAGAAGAGCCAGGACAAAAGCAGAAACAACAATAATAACAATAAGAGAACGGCACAAAAAAAAAGCAGGAATAACAACAACTGCAACTGGAGCAGGAATAATAACAACAACAACAACAACAACAGAGTTGATTATTCCTTACATCATGGATAATGAATTTTCCTTTGAAGTGGGCCAAGAACTTAAGTTGCTCTTGTTGCTGCAAGACAAGTCAAACAAGAAACCGTTGCACATCTATTCATCATCATTATCTATATTTTACCATAATACTAAGGTGGCTGCAACAATCTCTCGGATATACTTAACATAAACAATATAAAATTGGACACAGCAGATTATTAGAAAGTTGATACAGAAATACTATGGTTTTGGATTTCTGATAGAGATTAGACGAGAGTGTGTATACAAGTGTACAAGTACTAGTTGGGCCTGCGGACAGATGATTGTCGACAGTTAGTTACGATCAAGGAATGGGGTATTGAACAGGCAGAAAAAGGTAAGTAATTGAAACTGTTTAGCTTTCTGCATTCAGTACATTGAGTTTAGAGCGAAAGACAATAAATCACAACACACCTGATGCGTCTTAACCACCTCCAGCTTCTCCCCAAACAGCATCTCGAATTTCTTCTGAAGACTAAAGCAGCAAGAGAAGTGCATTAACCCAATGCCGACTGGACTTGTGTCGCAACAGGCAGCTGAAAAGACGTCACCGTACAACAACAACAACAACAACAACAACAAACACTGACGATGACAGACAAAAACAATGACGACGACAACAACGATGAGAACAACAACAATAACAACGAAGATAACGACAACAATGATAACGACAACAACAACACGAACAAGGATAACGACAGTGACGGCAATGATGGCAACAACGATGACGATGATGATAACGACGACAAGAGTAGCAGGGAGAAATTCGTGTCACTGACCTGAACGTAAATGTCAGCCATCCCATCTTGTTGGCATTTCGTCCCTGATAATGATAGTACAGTAAACGTCTTGTTATAAATCCTCTTCTCCTTTTCATCATTTGCACATTTAAACACACACACGTTCGGAACACTGGTCGTTAGCCCTCTTACTGTTAACCTTTTCACCCTTTCAACCTTTTCCCAAACTCAAAATGCAGATTCTTCCAACCTTTTAATTTCTCCTTTCTGACCAAATATGTAACATACAGTATTGATAAATTGGGTTTTGGTAGCTTGCTTAGATGAAAGCTGATTACACTATCAGTTCTTACAACATCACTCGTACAGTTTCTTCTTAAAAGGTTGAGAGAATCTGCATTTTGAGCTTGGGAGTGAATAGGTTAAAGTTTACCCAGCCTAAGACTTCAGAAGACACGATGAACCACAACAAAGTAATGATGTGGTAATACATTCAATTTATGGCAAAACCTGCATTAAATTTACCTGCCAGAAATAGACGACACACTGAAAGTCTTCCTCTTGTTCCACCGGTTCTTCCTCTTCCTCTTCGTCGTCTTCAGCGGCCCCGGCCGGGACCCAGTAGCGGCACAAGAATACGTAACAATCACCATTGTAAAAATGACCTAAAATGGCACATAAGAGTGATTAGATCAAGACAACGTGAAAAATAGGTAGACTGGTATCTATGTGATTAGATATCGTTACCTCAGCCAATCAGCGCTAAAAAGTGCAATAAGCATAAAGACCCAGTGAATCTTTGCGTGACGTGTCAGCCATTTTGGATTAAAATGGACTTAGCTATTTTTGGCGTTAGAAAAAAGTTCAAGAAATGCGCTCGAAAGGAAATATCCATTCGTCTCGGTACTTCGTTGAGAAAATACGGCGAACAAACAAAACAAAAACAAAAACAAAAAACAAAAAAGCAAGGGGTGTCACTTACCTATCTCGTCCTCAGGAAGCCGGACAAACTTTTTGCCTTCCAAAACAAAACACTCCATGCCATCCAGATCCTCGTTCCATTCTTCCATGAGTTGTTCCTAAAAAGTAGATTTAACTGTCATCACAGGAGTCAACTGCTACACTGACTGTTTTGAATCTTCGCTTCCCTATTCCGGCCTATACCTTGTTGCTAATCATCCACTGCCAAAGTAGTTTGCATTTGGTTTTGATTCGAATACCAGACCAATTAGCAGTGCAAGAAACGCCCTCGCCACTTGCTTGCTTGCGTGAGCAGATCGCAATCGGGTTTTGCTTTTGTACCTTCCTAATTGGCCTGTAACTTCAGCCAATCAGAAAGCGTAGCAAACGGAAAACTAAAGCGTTTACTTTGGACAGTCATCCGGCTCTAAGACGCTAGTAAGCGAGTGAACACTAAAATAACGTTGAAACTTTTGTTCTTACTTGTTCCTTGTCCGGAATGGGCTGCTGTCGGGTTGTGAACAGGGCCGACAGGTCGGTCTGGTGGACACACAACAAACACAACTGGTTAGCAATGAAGATGGGAACTCTTGTCGGACTTTACTATTTTATAGAAACTGTTCTGATTGCACGCTAACATCACTACAATAAACTGTGTATTCATCCCGTAAAGCCCTGGAAAAATAAACCCTCAAGTCGACCCAGGTACCCAAACTCAACATACAAATTCTCCCAACTTTTAAGAAGACATTTATATGAGTGATGTAACGATTGATAGTTCAATCAGCTTTCATCTGAGTATATTATCAAAAGTCAAGTTATCCTTTCTGTATGACATTATTTCTGGTGCAAAACTGAAGGAGAAAATTGAAGTTGGTCACCGGAATTGTCTCAGTTAACCAGACCGTTTACGCTGTTGAACGTGCAGATGTATCGGGTGACCGCAGACGAGTTCACCGGACAGCCATGCAACCAAAAGACCAATGCACCTTTGCTAAGAAAAACTTGCGATGGGTGACCAAACGAAATGCAGATCGATTCAAGTCGCAAGAAAATCATTCAATCTCCATACTAAGAGCTGATACGATCAGCTTGTGTTGACTTGGGTGAAAATTTTAGCTCGAGCCAAGTGGGTGGTCAAATGATACCCAAGTTGAACCAAAGTCAAAAATGGCTTTAAGTTTGGTCGATTTGGGAATCCGTTTGGTAAGGACTAAATGAGCCATGTATGTACTAAAAGTGTCCGGATATAGAGATTACTTCATGGAAAGTGCGCGCGTACGGTTTTTATTCACGAGTTGTGAAGTATCATAAAACGAACGAGCGAGGCTTTGCGAGCGAGTGAGTTTTATGATACGAAACAACGAGTGAATAAAAACTGTACAAAGCACTTTCCATGATGTTTTCTGTTTATTATATACATACTGAGACATTTATGATGGGACCGGGAAACCCTTTAAAAGTAGTGAAAAATCGTCGTTCGCAGCTTGTGATTGGACGAACGATTTTTTTCACGTGTGAAAAGCGTCGTTCGCGGCCTCTCATTGGCTAGAACTCATTTGCGTACGAAATTTTACGATATGGCTTTTTCGTGAGTATGTCTCAGTATGTATATAATAAAAGTCCTAACTGACCATTTACAAGTCGTCTTCAAAGCATTTTTGTCTCAATAGATTTACCTTTGCCACTTTGCGTAGCTTTTCTTGAGATTCCTTTGAGGTGATATTCTGCAAGAAAGGAACTGACCTGTTATAAATAGCACGTATTATGTGTATTTGTTGTAAATATACATGTATTTATTAATGTGAATGCAGTGTTTGTGTATGTATGTATGTATGTATGTGTATACACACCGTTGTTCCAAGCTGTTTGGATACTTTTGAGACATAGTCCGCACTGAGGGTGTAGTCAACAGCCAAGACGTCATCCCAGCCGAAGAATTTCGACTTAAACAACTGCGTTTCGGCACTAGATGAAAGGAAACAAAATAACGAAAACACCATCAGAATTGACGAGGATACTTCTAATGTGGGAAGAGCCTATCACAAAAAAAAAAAAAAAAAAAACCCGCGCAAACCAATAATTAAAATGAAACTATTTGTACCGTAGAAAAAATTCCGAAAACAAAAATACTGAGAGATATGATGCTTTCTCATCAGTCCAATAAGAATGACCGAGACAAGCTGCACTGTCTGTACCATTCTCACTCGTGACGGCGGATGTCACGTGATTGCACGAGAGGACCTTGGCACTAGTCACTGATTGGTTCCAAGCAGTGGTCCAGCATTTTTTGTTTCGTTTGTGGTAGCAACAAAAATAACTTTTCCCAAACAAGCGAATAACTTCAACACATGTGTAACTGCCCAACTGTTGCTCACCCTTCAAGATTCCTGATCACTATGGCGAAAGAGGGTCGGTCAATCATGTTACACAGCTCCTGTGAAAGCTTCAAGGCAGCAGCGCGCACCAGACGAGCTGACTTACGACCAATCCTGAATAAACACGGAGAGCTCCTTTAGTTTAACAATAGAATACCTAACATTCTGTTGACTAGACATTATAGACTAGACTATTCTGTTGACTAGACATTATAGACTAGACTATTCTGTTGACTGTTGACATTTTATTCTGTTGACTCTGACCCATAATGGATTTCCACCTGTCGTCGTTATCACCATCATCATCATCATCGTCAACATCAACACTATCTTCATCATTATCATCATCACCACCACCATCATTATCATAATTATCATCATGATCATGATCATAATCATGATCATGATCATGATCATCATCATGATCATCATTTCCATCATCATCGTCATCCTAATCAACCTCCTTCCATCCTCCTTTAACTGGTCTCTTTTCCCCAAAACTATACCCCAAAATAATGAAGATAATTTCTCACCAGACAAAAATCTCGTAGAAATAGTCCAGGATGTAGACACTCTTTGTGCTCAACAAATTCTTGGTCAGCTTTCCTCCAGGAATGTCCACTTCAAAAGAAAGCAGAATAAAAGAGTCACTTCATCAGCACCAAACGCAAACTCCCCTCCCTCACGTGATAGAACATGTACTGTATCGTGTTCTAGCTCCGTTTTTCTTGTATCCAACGTATGTCAGACAAAACGTACGAAACTAATATATGCTCGAGTATCGAGTCCAAATCTTGAGTATCCTCGCTAAGTCTTGAGGTTTTATAAACATTGCACAAACTATGAAAACTGAACTTGAATTTTCTGTCGTTTCTGGTTTATGCGCAATGACCGCTGAGTCGTAAAGTAAGGAGTTTGGGATGTACCTTGAGGCAGCTCCAAGTAGCCCAACCCGAGGGCCACTTGGTACAAGATGGGCAATGGAGACTTGTTCTCATACTCTGGCTTTTTCTGAACAACAACAACAACAACAACAACAACAACAACAACAACAACAAAAAGGACAACTGGTCAACACCGAATGAACTTACTGTGCTGTTGTTGAATATCGAGTCAGAAACAAAGATTCTTCCTAAAGGTGAATCAACCGTTACTCCCGAACATTTTCACGTGATATTTTATCCGAGAAAGTTAAAGTGGCTTTTGGATGACTTTTAATTAGTAAAACCACAATTAAAGTAAATACAGTGCCAATCACAAAAGCTATGTAAAGAATCAGCAGTGCGAAGAAACGTCATCGTCACTGGCATGCTTCTGTGAGCAGATCGCAATCAGTTTTTCCTTTTGTTCCTGATTGGCTACGAATGCTATAAAACTTTTTTGGACCAACCCAAAAGCGTAGGAAGCGAAAATCCAAAGAAATTACACGATTAGTTTCTAACTGCTCTACCTTTTATTTCAATACGAGTACTGCAA
Source organism: Plumapathes pennacea (assembly GCA_964036295.1). Lineage (NCBI taxonomy): Eukaryota > Metazoa > Cnidaria > Anthozoa > Antipatharia > Myriopathidae > Plumapathes > Plumapathes pennacea. Next base: position 14,048,123 of record OZ038465.1, on the reverse strand, counting down.
CATTCATGAGCATGAGCATAAGAAAAAAACCAAGAGAGAGAATCGGAGATGATCACTCCGTCTCCATTTACTTACGTTGATTGGATCAGTGGGAAGTCCCCCAAGAATCTTTAAAAACTGTTCAGATTCTTCCTCCTGACGAAAACAGTCATGATACAAACATCAGATAATCGGTCCATGAGTGAGGACCTGGTAACGTTCATTTAATAAATGCTGCATGCACTCACCGTTTCACACATGATGATCTCTGCCTTGTTTTTTCGCTCATTTTTGTTCAACTTCTCGACAAATAACCTGGAAAACAAGAGGAAAAGAGAACATTATATCTCATTAAGCGCAGCACACGGACTGTCATTACCTTCTGCTTTGATCCCGGGATAAAATAGGGGAAGAAAAAGACAAAGTTCAAAACCTCTATCCGAGAAAGTCACCAAAACACAGGTAGACATACATTACTCTTATACAACCCTTTCATTCCCAATAGTGATCCACTTCGATCTTCTCCTCCAGTTTCTCACCAGAAACATATGATACAGTAGGGAGAACTTGGCTTTTGATACCTTGCTAAGATGAAGGCTGATTAAACTATCAATTCTCTTGCATTACTCCTACAGTTTACTCTTAAAGGGTTGGGAGAATCTGCATTTTGAGCTTGGGAGTGAAAGGGTTAAACAGACTTATACTCCTTGTTTAGACAGACAAAAGTACAAACACTGATAGACTGAAAACAATGTAGATAAACGTGCTTATACACAGGAAACAAAAGCCCTTTCGGATAGTACAAAGTCTCCAATATTTACGTCCTTCCAAAATGGCACCCGAAAACTCAAAGCTTTTCCACTGGGGATTCATATATAACAGCCCTGGCCTTCGTAAATCTGTAACCCCCACAAAGATCATACACATGAGCATACACAAGTTCGGTCTTGCTTGTAAACAAACCTTCCTTTCGTCTTGGTGGTTGCCTTTGCCTATCAAATAAAGCAACAATTAGTTAATGTGGTATCGCCATAAACCTCTTGCCACAATTTGTCACGCGACCCAACATAAGCCACGTTAATGAGACTCCTTTAAAGGATATGTCAATATTCTACGGCAAAACTGAGAAGGAAGAGTCAGAGGTGAAGGAGAAGAACAAGACGAATGGTAAGAAGGAAAATAGAAAAGAAAAGAAAAAAGGAGGAGGAGGTCAGAGAAAGTCAGGAAAAGGTCAGTAAGCAAAAGCCAGGAAAAGGAGGAAGCCTGTTACCTTTTCTCCACACCAGATGTAGATCTTCATTCCAACGTCCAAGATGAAGGAGAAAGTGGGGTCCAGCGACTCCATACAAGGATGGACCTTGAGCAGGAGAAAAAATGTAAAATACACAGACAAAAGGAAAGGATTGAAAAATGAATGCAAGCAACACATCGTAGAACAAGCATAACTACAGCTTACCGGCTCCAGCAAAAACTTTGCTGTCTTTAAAATCTTGAAAAGTCGAGTCATGTAGGTCTGCAAGGAAAGGTTGATTAATGGTGATGCCTATCTATGCTTTGAAAGGGTGACACAGAGCTAAAGCCCTGGTCAAACGGTACTGCCAACTGCAACCAACTCATGCCAACTTTGAGATTGGCTCTAGTTGGCCATCGATTGGCCACTGAGTTGGTTTAAATTTAGTTGACCTCAAATTTTCAGCCAACTCGAGGCAAGTTCACGATGTTATCTAAGGTGACTCCTCTGAATCGTTATTAGTGCATCTGGTCAGGACAGATCAAAACACCGGAAAGAATAGCAGGTACAGTAGAGAACCCTGGTATGACGGCCACCATAGGGACATAAAAATCTGCACCGGCGTATATCAACGGGGTCTTCAGATAACAAAATGACTGGGGCGTTTGTTTGTTCAGGACAAAAAAAGAGTGGCTGTAATAACGGGGTGGCCGTAAAGCGGGGTTCCAGGCAGAAGAAAGTGGCGCGTGGAAAATGGGGCCGCTCGCGTCTGGGCTCTCGCAATACGATCTTGGAAGGAAAAGGAGGGACAGCTCGCAGTCTAACATTGGCCGAACTTCATCATGTTCACAAGGGACAGAACCTCTGATTACAAAGGCCGACTTACCGGGTCTTCGACTGTAAAAAATCCACTGGCAGTTCCACCTGAAGTGAAGAAGGCGAGATGAACATAAAGCCGATCGCTGAACAAGAAACTGGAGGACTGGAGGAAGCACACCGGGGGAAGGGGGGAGGGGTGGGAGGAGGGAACACAGATTCGGATACCTGCTATGTACTGAATTCCATTTTCGGAAAAGAGTTCAGTGAACTCTTCTGATTCGTCTCCTTGTTCTTCACGCTGGCAAAAATAAAAAATAAATACAAAGATAGATGCAACGTTACACGCGACAATCTTCCCCGCGACTTGCAACGCGACAGCAAATCAATGCACTCGCACGTAACGTTGGGAAAAATGGAAAATTGTTCGACTTCCCCTGCAACAAGTTCCAAAGCGTAATTCCTTCTGCAACTTGTCTCGCAACAGTGTTTTGCTGCAAGCCGCAAGTTGCAAGGATAATTATTTCATGTGGCAGGGCTTTTATAAAACAGAGTAAATTTTATGTGTACGCGCGCGTGTCGTATTATCAGAAAACAACGTCTATTGTAACAATACGGGAAACAGTACAAAGAGGTTATTACACGGGAAGGACTGCAATACGGCGGAGTATTTTTACGAGTCGGTTTCATTTTTTCGAGCCTGCTTCAGGCGAGAAAAAATAAAACTGACGAGTAAAAATACAGCCGTATTGCACGACTTTTCGTGTAATAAATTGTTTATTATACGACAAACAAAGCAGGGCAAACATTCTCGCCGCGCGCAAAATGGAACGAAAAATGACGCGTTCGTAAACTTTGCTTGCAAAAACTGATCACGTAAGCTAATAAACCAGTTGATCTGGTTCCTGACGAGTGCAATACGCTCCCATCTTTGCACTCGTTTTGGTCCGTATTTGCACTCGAAAATGTGAAGTCGTGTAATAAAACGCCATACGATCTAAGATGGCGCCTTGCAGGAAATTCAAATGATACACAAACACCACAAAACAACACACAAATTGAAACAGAACGGAACAACAGTACATACAATCGTTCTTGTTTCTGCTCCAAGAAAGTTTCTGAGGTTTACGGCGTGAATGGCTGAGCAAGCTTTTTTGTCCAACTGAAAAACAAGATGAAGTCAGCGCGACAAGTTATCGCAAGTGAGCCACTCATCACAAAGTCGGTCAGCAACGATGAACTTACAGAGGCGTCTTTACCAATCCAGTAATAAATCTGCCAGAACATGTCGTCACTGTCATCCAAGGACGTCTGCAATACATCGTAATGTTATTCTCACAAACAAGAATAAACTTTAGATTTAGATGCGGAAATACTATGATTATCGGTATGTGTTATTTTTGCAACCTCGCTATGGTTATGGATATACTGTACATCGCGAATATCGTTATAATGGTGTATCTTTGCTCGCCATCCTTCTTGTTATTGCTGTATAGTTTTAGATGCTGACACTAACAGCTGATGCTAAAGCCTGGTTTCACAAGCGACGCAGTTTCCAGGAACTCACCTGCAAAACTATATAACAGTCGCCTTCGTAGAATTTCCCATAAAATGCTGCATACAGAAAAAAAGGTTAAGAACTGCTGATTTACAATACACTGGTAAGTCACAACATACGTGTAGACTTCGCATGCACTCGCGATGGCTGTCATAGCCATGGTCACAGTACGAACCTAGCATTTTACGTTTTGTAGTTTACGTCCACTCAACAAACTCCCCCCCCTCCCCCTCCCCCCCCCCCCCCCCCCCCTAAACGTCCAAGAAATATGGCTGACATCCAGTTTTGGGGAGTTGAATTTTTGGCTTTGGTAATTGACCTTACCTTGTTCCACGTGTGCAGGGAGAAAATTCTCTATCTGCCAGACAAGAATTCCTGAGGAAAAAGACGGCAAATATTTTCTGAGGTTGCTCATTATGGAGCAACAATCAGAACGGAGAAACGAACACAATCATAAAGCAATAGACAAGTTTAGTTTGGACACCATATTGTTTAACAATAGATTAGTTTAGAGTACTAGTAGCCGTAGGAGTGCTTTATGGACCAGGGCCTGGTTGCATAATACCCGGGACTAGGCGTTAACCTCATCGCCAAGATGGGGGCAGGTGCCCGGTGAGGGAGTTGCTAAGCGCAGTGTTGAAGGGCCCAGGGAGGTATCCATGGCAACCCTGCCACAGCCCACCACCAGGCACCCGTCACATTGATAATCAGTGGAATCTAAACCTAACTAACTTACCGTGGGGGAGAGGCGGGAGGGGCAAAATCAATCCTGCTACGATCGAGCTAGAAACATTGAATGCGACGATCTGCTGCAAGAAGCGACTGTTAAGCACGTGTTAAGCCCCAGAAACCCACGGGGCACCCCCGGCTGCGGGGAGCGACTGCTGAACAGCAATTGTCTCGATGCTTACTTTGCCTAAATTACATTTAGCCTCATTTAATAACATTGAAAAAAAACAAAAAACAAAAAACAAAAAATAAACAAAAAAACAAAACAAACTATCCTCATTGTTGCTGCTTACACCTAGTCCAGGGCGTTCCTATTTATGTACCCGGGCCCTTGGTCGGTTAGTTAAGGCTGGTTTTCACTAGTGCATAAGCATAAGCATAAGGACGTGCTTGATCCTGATGCTTATGTCGCCACTGTCTCTATGTGCTTATCTCTTGTGCTTATGCTTATGCGCTAGTGAGGACCAGGATTTACTTGCCTAATTAATTCTTATGTGTCAATATAAGGTTGATGAAAGCTGGTGTTTCGCGAAGCGTTAACCTTTAAATTCTCACCTTCATCGTGTCCTGTCTCGCTGTCGAAGAAGTCATCATAATTCAAGTTGGGTTTCACCAGAGATTCATTCCATTTTCGGGCCCTGGGAAAATGATTATGTATAATGATAAATGACGACTATGGTAACAAAAAAGCCAGAGAAATAATGATAACGAGGATGGTGTGCAAGGATAACGTGATGTAACAATAGTCAGCAATAACAAGAACGATGGCGAGCAAAGATACACCATTATAACGATATTCGCGATGTACAGTATATCTATAACCATAGCGAGGTGCAAAAATAACATAACGATAACCATAGTATTTCTGCAAGCATGCACATTGTTCTAAATCTTGTTTTACAGAGGAACAAACGAACAAAACAAACAAACAAACAAACAAAACAAACGAACTGACTATTAACTAAGCTAAATGAACAAGTCGCATTGCGGTAATTTCCATCCCTTTTCAGTGACCTCCGTCCCTTATCATCCAAGGCAAAGGCAAAGCAATTATGAATATAATAACACTATCACAGTTATTATTCACTTACTTTAAAACGGGTTCCTCTTCAGGTTCATCCTTGCCCTCTTGCTGCCACGAAACAGAAACAAACCACGCTGTCAAACTTGAGCAAAGCACTACTGCACATGCCACAGATTAATGACACAACTTGAGCGAAAGGAGCCCAGGCACAATGAGACAATACTGCTACAAGGTATTAAACGACGTTGCCAAATTTCCATGTCAATTTGAACCGAATTATTCAACAAATAAAGCAGTTTTCTTGTTTCATTGACTACTTTCAAGCAATTATCTGGTGATTATTTGGTAGAGGAGGGGAGATCCTGTGATAGGTGAAATAGGTATTCATATTTACGCTTGAGGTGTTTAAGGTGATGTAATACGGGCAACATTTTCTCGTAACTTGTCGCGAAACAATGTTGCGCTGCAAGTTACACTGTACTGTTGTGCGTATTACCACCATGTTGCAAGTTGTAGCAAGATGTTGCACAAAGTAGGAGTGGGTTCTACGTTGTGAAACATTGTTGCTGCAACTTGCAACATGGTGGTAATACGTGCGATATTGAGGGTGCAACTTGCAATGCAACACTGTTGCACGACAAGTTGTACTGTAAATTTTGCCCGTATTACTTCGCCTTTGAAAGATAAGGAAACAACCTTTTGTTTTTGGTATTCATACTACAGTAAGGTTATTCAGTCAACACACTCACCCTTTTCCCAAGCTTCTTGTTCCTACCCGAAACCTTTTTCTCTTCGGCATCTTCCACCATGTCCTGATGGATGAGGAAGAACACTTATTATACAGTAGAACCCCGCTATCTCGAACTCTCAAGATAAGTGTTTTTTTTTCTGCTGGCTGAGGCACGAAAGAAGCGGAAAACCTATTTAAAGTAAGGGTCCCCCTTTGGTATTTTTTGGTAAGGGTCCCCCTTTGGATTTCTTTGGTAAGGCTCCCCCCTTTGGTAATTGCTGCGGAGCACCGGCGACGCAGCGAAAATATTTTTGTCACTTGAATCGAGATAGCGAGTTGTCGAGATGTCGAGATGCCAGATTTTCAGTCATGTGACAGGTGATGGCCAATCAGCAGCCATCTTAAATGCCCAGGGGTCCGTGAGAGTGTTTTTCTCCGACGTCAATCGAAAGTCGAAGCAAGGATTTGTTTAGTGTTCCTGAAGGTCGATAATGAATCGAATATTGAAGTGAAACATTGCCTGATCTTCCTGATGATCTCTGCCAAACAACAACACGTCACATTCGCGATGTACAAACGGTGTGTCTTTCGTGTCAATGTGCCTATCAATGTTTATCTGTTTCATCGTTTGGCTTTACATGAAGATCCATGTGAGTAAAAAAAATAAACTGCACTTTGACTTGAGATTACAATTTGTTTTTGTCGTTAACGTTCGTTTCTTCGCTGTTGAGTCAAGCCGCGTTGCGTTACTCACGATTAAATACATGTTGCGAGGGGTCAATCACGGGCATTCCACTGCTGACAATCCACTTCTTGTGCAAAATTCAAAGCAGTATGGGCACATGTATTTTGTGTGGAATGATTTGTCGAGGCCCACGAGGTTTGTGTATGTATTTGTTGACTCTTCTTGAAATCCAACCGTGTCTACTTTAGCAAAGTTTTCTCGCTCGCTGTCAAAGCAAAGGAATGTCGTGGGAAATTATGCAGGTTTCATTTCCGTACGGCCCGTAGACCCACTGCAAATTCAAAGCAATCAAACCAAGTCATTGTACTCGGTGGCTTTTGAGCCCACTCAGACCCGATCGATGGAGATGTGTACATGTATTGTTCCATTTCGTGTGCAGCGAGAACGCCTGAAGCTGGCTTGAGAAAATAAAACTGAATCGTAAAAATACGCCGCCGTATTGCACTCCTACCCGTGTAACAGCCTCTTTGAAGCAACTGTAGAATACCGACACTTGCAAAATCGAAATTTTGTTATTGTCGACTGTTCCTGTTACTTATTCCTTTTTTTGGTAAGGGTCCCCCCTTTGCTTTTTTTGATAAGGGTTTCCTTTTGCTATTTTTTAGGTAAGGGTCCCCCATTTGGGTTTTTTTAAATTAAGGGTCCCCTTTTGCTTTTTTTAACTAAGGGTCTCCTTTTGCTATTCTTTTGGTAAGGGTCCCCCCTTTGGTTATTTTGGTGAGGGTCCCCTTTTTGGGTTTTTTAGGTAAGGGTCCCACCTTTGGTTTTTTTAACTAAGGGTCCCCTTTTGCGTTTTTTTGTTAAGGGTCCCCCCTTTGGTTTTTTTAAATACAGCCCCCAACCCCCTTGGTATTTTTGGTAAGGGTCCCCCCCCTTCGGTTTTTTTTGGTAAGGGTCCCCCCTTTGGTCTTTTTTGGTAAGGGTCTTTGGTCATTTTTGTTAAGGGTCCCCCCTTTGGGTTTTTTTAAGTGAAGGTCCCCCCTTTTGCTTTTTTTGGTAAGGGTCCTCCCTTTGGTTTTTTTTAGTAAGGGTCCCCCCTTTGGATTTTTTTGGTAAGGGTCCCCCCTTTGCTTTTTTAAGTAAGGCTCCCCCCCTTGGTATTTTTCCGTAAGGGTCCCCCCTTTGGTTTTTTTCGTAAGGGTTCCCCCTTGGTTTTTATAGTAAGGGTCCCACCTTGGTATTTTAAGTAAGGGTCCCCCCTTGGTTTTTTAAGTAAGGGTCCCCCCTTGGTTTTTTTAGTAAGGGTTCCCCCTTGGCTTTTTTAGTAAGGGTCCCCCCTTGGTTTTTTTTAGTAAGGGTCCCCCATTGGTTTTATAAGTAAGGGTCCCCCCTTGGTTTTTTTAATAAGGGTCCCCCCTTGATTTTTTACGTAAGGGTCCCCCTTTGGTTCTTTTAGTAAGGGTCCCCCCTTGGTTTTTTAAGTAAGGGTCCCCCCATGGTTTTTATAGTAAGGGTCCCACCTTGGTTTTTTAAGTAAGGGTCCCCCCTTGGTTTTTTAAGTAAGGGTCCCCACTTGGTTTTTTTTAGTAAGGGTCCCCCCTTGGCTTTTTTAGTAAGGGTCCCCCCTTGGTTTTTTTTAGTAAGGGTCCCCCCTTGGTTTTATAAGTAAGGGTCCCCCCTTGGTTTTTTTAATAAGGGTCCCCCCTTGATTTTTTACGTAAGGGTCCCCCTTTGGTTCTTTTAGTAAGGGTCCCCCCTTGGTTTTTTAAGTAAGGGTCCCCCCTTGGTTTATTAATTAAGGGTCCACCCTTGGTTTTTTCAGTAACGGTTCCCCCTTGGTTTTTTAAGTAAGGGTCTCCCCTTGGTTTTTTTTAGTAAGGGTCCCCCCTTGGCTTTTTTAGTAAGGGTCTCCCCTTGGTTTTTTAAGTAAGGGTCCCCCCTTGGTTTTTTAAGTAAGGGTCCCCCCTTGGTTTTTTTTTTAGTAAGGGTCCCCCCTTGGTTTTTTAAGTAAGGGTCCCCCCTTGGTTTTTCTAGTAAGGGTCCCCCCTTGGTTTTTAAAGTAAGGGTCCCCCCTTGGTTTTTTAAGTAAGGGTCCCCCCTTGGTTTTTTAAGTAAGGGTCCCCCTTTGGTTTTTTAGTAATGGCCCCCCCTTGGCTTTTTAAGTAAGGGTCCCCCCTTGGTTTTTTTAATAAGGGTCCCCCTTTGGTTTTTTTAGTAAGGGTCTCCGATTGGTTTTTTTAGTAAGGGTCCCCCCTTGGTTTATTAAGTAAGGGTCCCCCCTTGGTTTTAATTAGTAAGGGTCCCCCCTTGGTTCTATAAGTAAGGGTCCCCCCCTTGGTTTATTAAGTAAGGGTCCCCCCTTGGTTTTAATTAGTAAGGGTTCCCCCTTGGTTCTATAAGTAAGGGTCCCCCCTTGGTTTTAATTAGTAAGGGTCCGCCCTTGGTTCTATAAGTAAGGGACCCCCTTGGTTTTTTTAGTAAGGGTCCCCCCTTGGTTTTTTAAGTAAGGGTCTCCCCTTGGTTTTTTTAGTAAGGGTCCCCCCTTGGTTTTTTTTAGTAAGGGTCCCCCCTTGGTTTTTTAAGTAAGGGTCTCCCCTTGGTTTTTTTTAGTAAGGGTCCTCCCTTGGTTGTATAAGTAAGGGTCCCCCCTTGGTTTTTTTAGTAGAGGTCCCCCCTTGGTTTTTTAAGTAAGGGTCCCCCCTTGGTTTTTTTAGTAAGGGTCCCCCCTTGATTTTTTAGTAAGGGTCCCCCCTTGGCTTTTGTAAGTAAGGGTCCCCCTTTGGTTTTTTTAGTAATGGTCCCCCCTTGATTTTTTAAGTAAGGGTACCCCCTTGGTTTTTTTAGTAAGGGTCCCCGATTGGTTTTTTTAGTAAGGGTCCCCCCTTGGTTTTTTTTAGTAAGGGTCCCCCCTTGGTTTTTCAAGTAAGGGTCCCCCCTTGGTTTTTTTAGTAAGGGTCCCCCCTTGGTTTTTTTTAGTAAGGGTCCCCCCTTGGTTTATTAAGTAAGGGTCCCCCCTTGGTTTTAATTAGTAAGGGTCCCCCCTTGGTTCTATAAGTAAGGGTCCCCCCTTGGTTTTAATTAATAAGGGTCCCCCCTTGGTTCTATAAGTAAGGGACCCCCTTGGTTTTTTTAGTAAGGGTCCCCCCTTGGTTTTTTTTTAGTAAGGGTCCCCCCTTGGTTTTTCAAGTAAGGGTCCCCCCTTGGTTTTTTTAGTAAGGGTCCCCCCTTGGTTTTTTTTAGTAAGGGTCCCCCCTTGGTTTATTAAGTAAGGGTCCCCCCTTGGTTTTAATTAGTAAGGGTCCCCCCTTGGTTCTATAAGTAAGGGTCCCCCTTTGGTTTTAATTAGTAAGGGTCCCCCCTTGGTTCTATAAGTAAGGGACCCCCTTGGTTTTTTTAGTAAGGGTCCCCCCTTGGTTTTTTTTAGTAAGGGTCCCCCCTTGGTTTTTCAAGTAAGGGTCCCCCCTTGGTTTTTTTAGTAAGGGTCCCCCCTTGGTTTTTTTTAGTAAGGGTCCCCCCCTTGGTTTATTAAGTAAGGGTCCCCCCTTGGTTTTAATTAGTAAGGGTCCCCCCTTGGTTTTAATTAGTAAGGGTCCCCCCTTGGTTCTACAAGTAAGGGACCCCCTTGGTTTTTTTAGTAAGGGTCCCCCCTTGGTTTTTTAAGTAAGGGTCCCCCCTTGGATTTTTTAGTAAGGGTCCCCCCTTGGTTTTTTTAGTAAGGGTCCCCCCTTGGTTTTTCAAGTAAGGGTCCCCCCTTGGTTTTTTAAGTAAGGGTCCCCCCTTGGTTTTTTTAGTAAGGGTCCCCCCTTGGTTTTTTTAGTAAGGGTCCCCCCTTGGTTTTTCAAGTAAGGGTCCCCCCTTGGTTTTTTAAGTAAGGGTCCCCCCTTGGTTTTTTTTAGTAAGGGTCCCCCCTTGGTTTTTCAAGTAAGGGTCCCCCCTTGGTTTTTTTAAGTAAGGGTCCCCCCTTGGTTTTTTTAGTAAGGGTCCCCCCTTGGTATTTTAAGTAAGGGTCCCCCCTTGGTTTTTTAAGTAAGGGTCCCCCCTTGGTTTATTAAGTAAGGGTCCCCCCTTGGTTCTATAAGTAAGGGTCCCCCCTTGGTTTTAATTAGTAAGGGTCCCCCCTTGGTTCTATAAGTAAGGGACCCCCTTGGTTTTTTTAGTAAGGGTCCCCCCTTGGTTTTTTAAGTAAGGGTCCCCCCTTGGTTTTTCAAGTAAGGGTCCCCCCTTGGTTTTTTTAGTAAGGGTCCCCCCTTGGTTTTTTTTAGTAAGGGTCCCCCCTTGGTTTTTCAAGTAAGGGTCCCCCCTTGGTTTTTTTAAGTAAGGGTCCCCCCTTGGTTTTTTTAGTAAGGGTCCCCCCTTGGTATTTTAAGTAAGGGTCCCCCCTTGGTTTTTTAGTGAGGGTCCCCCCTTGGTTTTTTAAGTAAGGGTCTCCCCTTGGTTTTTTTTAGTAAGGGTCCCCCCTTGTTTTTTTTTAGTAAGGGTCCCCCCTTGTTTTTTTTAGTAAGGGTCCCCCCTTGTTTTTTTTAGTAAGGGTCCCCCCTTGTTTTTTTTAGTAAGGGTCCCCCCTTGGTTTTTTAAGTAAGGGTCCCCCCTTGGTTTCTTTAGCAAGGGTCCCCCCTTGGTTTTTTAAGTAAGGGTCCCCCTTAGGTTTTTTTTTAAAGGGTCCCCCCTTGGTTTTTTAAGTAAGGGTCCCCCCTTGGTTTTTTAGGAAGGGTCCCCCTTTGGTATTTTTTAGTAAGGGTCCCCTCTTTGGTATTTTTTGGTAAGGGTCCCTCCTTTGGTATTTTTTCGTAAGGGACTCCTCTTGGTTATTTTTTTTTTGTAAGGGTCCCCCCTTTGGTATTTTTCGTAAGCTTCCCCTCTTTGTTTTTGTTTTTTTTGGTAAGGTCCCTCCTTTGATTTTCTTAAGTAAGGGTCCCCCTTTTGGTTTTTTTGGTAAGAGTCCCCCCCCTTTGGTTTTTTAAGGAAGGGTCAGTGGTTTTCCTTGTTGCCATCAGCTTGGCCTGACCTTTCCAGCCATTCTCCTATATATAAGATGTTAGATGTAAGGAGCATTGGTCTTTAATAAGTTTTGATATCAGCTTCTTATTAGCTTTCACCATTCTAAGTGGCTGTCTAATATTGTAAGTCTGTTACATTGGTGAAATAATGTGTAATAAAGGTCAGGTGGTGGTGCGACTGACATGCTTCCAGCGGTACATGAGTAGTGTCTCTGCTGGACACAGCTCCCAGTGGTGTGTGAGAAATGAGAAATACAGTAAAACCCTGCACACTAATGCTCTACAAGCAGAAAACATGCACACACCTTTAAACCTGTGGACTGGCTGTGATACCTCCTTCCCCTCATGCGTAACTGTGTACATAAAGTAGAACAGTCAGGCAGGTTTCATACATTACAGTAACAAATTATACATAAATATGCTCTCAGTCGAAAAAAAGACCTCTTCAGCAAAAAAAGATCATGTGCAGTTATATCTGTCAACATACTAACCTTCCTTGCGTAGGCATCTTTGTGTCCTAAAAAGAATTTTAAAAATGTAACACTAATTCAGTGCTTCAAGTAAACCTCTTGCCCAAGCAGAAACAAAAACAAAACAGGTAGAGTTTTGGGTCAGCAGTAGCTGCAAGTGGCTTGCAAGTCAAACATGTGGGGACTGCGTTTCTCTCACTGCTGATTGGTCTGTTGGCACTATTTAATTCCTTTGGTTTCTAGTTAGTTGCTATGTAATTTACTTTGGCTTCTAGTTGGTTGGAGCTGCTCTCTTACGGCAGGGGTGTTCTCTTTGATGGTGCTATTGTACGTTTTCCTTTTGATTTCTGGTTGGTTAGAAATATATATATTTATTATAGACACGAGTGTTTTACTGGAAAATATATCGTGCGTAAAATCCATACGAAACTACATCTGGGACCCGAGTGGCGTATTTTCCATATCCTCACTAGTGAGGATATCGTTGGCATCATTTCTCACTTTTGCACGGTTGTTTGTGCAATTTCTCGTAAAACACTCGTGTCTAATATAATAATAAGAAAATTACACGGTGGCTTGAAGATATGGATTTTATTCTCTTGTGGTAAAAACAATATTTTACTCACTTGCGAAGCGCTCGTTCGTAAAACATTGTTTTTACCACTCGAAAATAAAATTCATATCTTCGCGCCGCCGTGTAATATCCTCTATATATTTTTGGTGCTGTAATTTGAAATCAGATTCAAAACTGCCCTTTGACTAGTTGGGAGAATTAAAATACTGATTATCTTTAGTAGCTAATTAAATTATCAGTTGTCACTAAAACATTCACATTTTCATTGTATGAATGGTAAATAGAATCGAAGCTACAATCTCAGAAGTCATGGAATTAAGTGCTGTACTGTACCCTGATTTGGCGGAGGTGGAGCCCCGGTAGCCATCCTAAGCTGGTTTTGTAGTGAGAAGTCCACATTGTAGAACAGCGGCCCTGCACCAAGCTCATCAGGGACCGGTTTCTCTGGCATTTCCAACTCGGGATTATAGCGCACATCAAGATCCTATGAGTTGAAATGAGACAATCCTTTCAACAAAGCGTTAACAGTTTTGGTTTAGCAAACTCTCAATGGTCAAACTCGAACTAAAACAAAGTTAAAGAAACCTGTTTTCAACTGAGCTGGACATCAAGCTATTTTAAAAGAGGATGGGGGTTGGTGAAGTGTTAGCTCTTTGTTGGAGCTAGTAATATGTAGTATAAGCAAGTGACTTGCTCTGATGAAGAGCTAACGCTTGAAACGACATCCTTATGGGATTAAGCACATCCAAATCAGCTTGACACATTATACAAAAGTATTTAGATTTAATGCAAGAAATATCAGAAGATTACGTTGAAGTGCGATGCCAAGCTGAAGTTCCTTGGATCTCAGGTTCCTCAACAGAGACTCTCTGAGCAAAAGTACAGTAATTCTAAAGTTCCTGCACTGGAAGTTTGATGAACAAAGCAGACAATTTTTGGAGCTGAGCTAGAAGCCTGAACTTTGCCACAGTTTGTATCCCTCATAATAATAAGGTGTTCAGATGATACATACGTACCACTAAGTTGGTCAAGAAATGGAGACCTTCTGGTAATGTGAACAGACAGTTTGTATGTAGAATGAGTTTCCTCAGCTTTAGACACCTGGGTGAAGAAGAAAGGAAACAAACAAACAAACAAACAAACAATGCCTTAGAACTTCTCCTAACAAATGACTGGACTGATATGTACCTCTTGTAGACAGACAGTTTGAAAAGCAATGTAAAGCATGAATGATGAAGTGAGAACTGATTGTTTGATCAACTTTCATCTGAACAAGCTATTTCAGGATTTACATTTCTGAACTGTATGATGTTTCTTGGTTAGAAACTGACAGAAAAGTTGATCACTTGAAGTGAACGGAATAAGGCCCAGAACATCAACAACATAGTGTTACAACTACAACTCTGTAAATGGATCTTTGAAGGCTTAGCTTTTATTGTATACCTGCACAAGCCCTCAGGAATGCACTCCAACCTGTTACATGCAGCCATTAACACCTCCTGTGGTCAGACACAAAGTACTGGTCAAGACAAGATGCCACAAAAAAAAAAAAAAAAAAAAAAAAAAAAACTTCTGATAATATGGGATTTTATCAGTTTTTTCAGACGTCATATTTCACGCAAAATTCTTCATAAGATGTTATCTGTAAAAAAAAATGCATTATTTTGTTTATAATTATACATATTTTCAGGAATGCCCCACAAGATTTCTTCACAGATTCACAAAAAGCAGTGTGATCTCCGAGTTACTGATCAAGAGAATATTCTGAAAGCTCACCAAATTGTACAGTTTGCCTATCCCCGTTGGAAGTCCTTCAAAGTTAATGTTGTTCCCTGTTGGCAAAGAAAGACAAATATTTCCTCAGTTTACAGTAGGAAGAAATGCTGTGCCTGAGCAGCGCACATACACTACTTACCATTGATAAACAGCCTCTTGAGACCCACTAGTTTACACAAAGCAGCCTAAAATGATAAAACAATAATTGAAGGGGTGACAGCAATATCATTCTAAGTGACAATTTTTGACCAATTTTTCGTTTTGGTCAAAATTCGCCGTGGTTTCGCATACTAACTCATCTTTATGTAATAAAAACGTCTGTGCATTTTTTTTCTGTTTCTGGGTTTTTATTATTAATGTTATTGTAACACAAGAGACATTACAAATAAGTGCTCTATGCAAAGTATATTGATGCATTTCACAATGATTGTTAATGTGTGTTTGAAATATATAAAAAATACAGGTTACCCTTATGCCAAACATTGAATACCCAAACCCTTAAAACTGCATGGTTGCCCTGGTAATTTTGGAAAATACCCGAAGATGAGATTACATTTTTGTGGGCCTGGGTTTCCTGATAGTTTTCAACGCAGACAAGCAGTCAGTACTAACTTAGCAGTAAACCAGAACTTTAGTAGTCTTGGACAACCACTGTAATTTTGAGGCCAGAATTTCAATGAAAAATACACCGCTATTCAACAATTCTCAGGAAGTGTTTTTTTTTAAGGTTTGCTTCTTTATGTACACTGTAAGTTTTCAAATGTAAAAAAAGTAAAGTAAAGTATCTTTATTTATACATGGTAAGAAATTCAGCTGGTAGCTGGTGGGGCTGTGTTGGTGGAATATCTGTAGAAAGCAGACAGGCTTGGAAGGGAAAAACCATTGGAGTTGCCTCCTCGGATGAAAAACCTTCTTACTACTGCCGGCTGTGGGGATCGAACCCACGACCTCCTGGTTCAGAGCTTCATTACAAATTCTGGTCCACCACCCCAGACCGCTCAGCCACTGAATCAGTATTGTGACACATGAACATGGTATGGACAGCTTGGCATTTGACAGCTTGCCCAGATAAAACTATCAACTCTCACAACATTTTCTCTTGGAATGGTTGGGAGAATTTGTATTATGAGCTTCAGAATGAAAGGGTTATGGTCATAGTGCACAACATTTTCAACAGATACAAGTGGACAGCATGACTAAGAAAACACGGAGCAATAAAAGTCTTTACTCACAGGAAGACCAGTCAACTGATTTCTGGACACATTGAGAGTTTCAAGATGGGTCCAAGTATCTGTGGAGAAAATGTCACAGAGTCTTTAATGCAAACTGAGCTCAAACTACTGGAGACAGGAGAAAACACTGATTATTCAAAACATCTGTCTACAACTGTGTGTGGAAACTACAGAACATCTATGTTTTTAACATTGTAATCACCAATAAGTGGAATGCAAAAAATGGGTGTTCTTCCCTAAATATTGCGGACTCTAAGTGAATGCTGTAACTTGGGTAGACGTGGAAGTGCTTACAAAAACATAAGGTTACTATTGTACCCACCAATCAGAGATGACAACTCTGTGATCTGATTATGACTCAAGTTCACTCTCTTAAGGCTGCTGATCAGGTAAACAGGCTCGGGAACTGCAAGAACAGGTACAGTATGGGTACTAATTCAAGACATCTGACCCACCGTGTATTAAAACAGGGTATTCAGTAGTTGATAATAAAGATGCAGTAAACCCCACTGTCTTGAGCGAGAAATAGTTTGAGATAGTGGGGGGTCGAGTTAGAAGGGTTCCACCAAGGAAAATTTCTACCAAGTTGATTTCCAAGGGAAATAAGATTCTTCTCGAGATAGCAGGGAGCTCGGAATAACTGAGTTCAAGCCAGCAGAGTTCTACTGTATGTACATTAGAAGCTTGAGAAAGAAGCATTGCAGAAGTTTGAGAAAGAATTGCAAATTAATGTATCATTAAGTTTAACCCTTTCCACCCCAAGATCTTAGCAAGAGATCGCCTCATTGAAGCACATTACACATGTACACTGCAGATAACTGTTTGGACAGGAGAAATTTGTCTCTGATCACTTTTGGTATCTAACAGGTTGAAGTTGATCAAAGTCTAGTGTGATCGAACAAGGTTCGACACAAGAGATGCTCAGCTGTAGGAATGGGGTGCAGGGGGGAGGGGAATCTGTACCATCTCACCTCTTGGTAGATCATTGTGTGAAAGGTCAAGATCTGCAGGAAAACAGAGGTGGAAATTAGTGGCCTGGGATTTTTGCTTCACTCTGTAGTTTACTGCACATAAAAACATGCATTGCCAACTAATGAACATATCTGAATGATATATGCACCCATACCTGTTAAGTTAACCAGGCCTTCCAGTTTATTTGGCATGTTCGTTATTGTTCTCTGCAAGAGAAGTTAATTTAGAACCACTCTGTGGAAGTGCTGCTGTGTATGCCGTTATCATACCGTGTGGCATGAAATGTTAGGGGGATCTAATTTTTGTGAATTTCACAGATTTTCTAGCCTACGTGTAGCTGGATTTTTCAGTGATCTGTGAAAATTTAGATCCTGTAAAAATAAACTCCAGCACAAAAAATTTATGAAAATTTACTCTGTTTATTTAGATTACTGAGTTTCAATTACATCAACTGTAAACAGCATTATTATTATTGTTATTAATAATAATAATAATAATAATAATAATAATAATAACATTATTATTATTATTATTATTATTATTATTATTATTATTATTATTATTATTATTATTATTATTATTATTATTATGTGATCAGCACTTACTTGGGTGTTACGTAGGTGAAGAGTGTGGAGTTGGGTCAGAGAAGGCAGCTGCCTGTAAAACAAAACAACAACTTTACAGTACAGTAGATGCATCAGAACTACAATCGTAGACAAAACTTTAAGACACTGCATTCACTTCAGTTCCTTTCCCTCAAGAGTTTTAGCATGGGAGGAAAACAAAAGATTTAGAGTGCTGTACTCTACTCACCTTAGCTGTGCATGCAACAGAGGATTGTTATTGAGAATCTGCAGGAAAAAAAATGAAGATCACTTACTGAGCTGTTATTATTTCACTGCCGAAGATTGAGTCACTGTCACAAGTACAGTAATGTCTTCGCTTTGTGACACAAGATCACTCAGCTGAATGCACTGCACACTGTGTTGCTTGCTGTAAATGACTTACTAGGGTTTGCAAGTTCACAAGTCTTCTGAGTTGCGGCGGAATGGTTTCTGAAGAAGAATATCAACAATTAGACGCTAGGCAAAGTTGGACATAAAAATCAGAGTTGTTTTTCTCCCCTTTGTGGTCTTCACGTTGCTCAAAACTGATTATCACTCTTGGACTTGGAAGGGCGAGGAGTCATAAGTCACAAGCCATTTTTATTTTAATTCTTTGCGTCAAAATCTGTTTGCTTTTAGGCCTCTTTTGAAATGCTGTTTTATTCTTATATTTTAATGGTGGCTTTATTTATCAGAAAGAGAACAGACAATGGCAAACTGTTCGCAACTTGTTAAATCTCTGGGGCTCAAAAACTGCCTCATTAACTGCAGTAAGTAGTAACAGTGTCAAGGTGGCTGTATTTGATGGTTATAATTACTTGCAAGGAGTCCACTGACAAGAATCAGTCTTGTTCCTTTAATATTTTGCTCCTCAGTATGAATACAACTTGTCAACTTCACAGGTTTGGTATTCATATCATCACCTTGTCGCATTTTAATCTGACATCATATCATCAATGTCAAGCCACTCTAACTTCTTACCTAAGCAGTTATCACTGAGATCCAGGTAAATCAAATCGGTCAAGTTGATAAGTAGCTACAAGAAAGAAAAACAAAATTATTATAAAGTAAACATGGTTGATAAAAACAAACAGAATTTAACATTGTAAGAAATCTAAAAAAAACCACAGGAACTTAGGAATGAGAAAAGTATCTAAGAAAATTATTCATGTATTGAGCAAAGGAAGGAATGGTGGAATAAAACTGTCATTACCTGATTTGGTATTGTGGCAATTCTATAAAAGAAAAGAAAAGAAAAGAGAGGAAGGAAGGAAGGAAGGAAGAAGGGAGGAGACAAAAATTGCAATAGTGTTACTCACATACACAGTGCCATACAGTTAAGTGTGGTGACACTAATTCTACATTTTATGTTTGCTAAACATACTACTTAATTACAGTCAACTCTCTCTAAGTGGACACCTCTCTAAAGCGGACATCATGCAGATTTGGTTCTTGCCGACTTTACTTGTTTCTCTCAACTCTCTCCAAGGTAGACACCTCTCTGAGGTGGACACCTCTCTGAGGTAGACACCTCTCTGAGGTGGACACTAAATGCCAGTAGTCCCAAGGGTGTCTGCCTCAGGGAAAGTACACTGTACATACACTACTACACTGTATACTGTTTGGTTCACTTCATCAAACAACTGTGTTTGTCTACAAGTGTCTTAAATCCTGGCCAAATGGAAGTGAACATCAGCCCCAGTCAACCAAAGATCTTGTCTTATCGAACTTGTGTACTGTAATGTTTAGCATGGCACATATGGGTTGCCTGGGTGGACCCCAAATTTGCAGGCAAGTCAAAACAAATTTATCACCATTTGGCCACCCAAAGAAATATTGATCCAAATAGATGCATTAATTTACTGATCACATCAGGGATTTTATTATATGGTTGTCTTGTGGCTTGTGAATCCATTTGATCGCCACCCATCACAGTGTGTCTATCTATATATTGTACTTTACAATCTGTCTGTAGATCTGACTTCATTTAGACTTACTTATTGTTACTAAGGGACAAGACAATGAGTGCTTTTGCATTTTCCAGTTCTGGTGGGACCTGAGTATATAAAGATGTCAGTCACTTTAGCATACAAGAAATATGTACTGTACTGTATGTGTAGCTGGGAAAATGTCAAAACCTGTTCATGCACTTGTCAGCAGAGTTCACAGTTGGCTGGCTACATAAGATTAAACTTTCTCTAAATGGCTATATTTCCTTTTGACCCATTAAACAATATTTCTCTTGTGACTACTTGTAAATAATGTCCAGCTCTGTTGTCCCAGCCAACAAGGAAACAAATTTGAATGACTACAGTATAGAGACAGACAGTGTAACTACCCTTAGGTTGCTGGAACCCTTAACCTACTGTACACTGTGCAGTAAGATGCATGCTGCTTACCTCTTTCAGTTGATTCTGGCTAAAGTCCTATAAAAAAAAAAAAAAAAAAAAAAAAAAAGAAGAAAAGAAGTAATGCAGCCTTTTTACTATATAGTTACAATCAACTCCCTCTTAATGGACACCCCTCTAAGACAGATGCCCCTCTAAGACGAACACTTTGAAAAGGAGTGGTTGAGTTCTCTTTAAGATGGCCACCTGGAGTGGACAGAGTTGACCGGACCCATAAGTGATGTACATGTACAAGTGTGTGTACATATTGAAGAATTTCCTCACAATTGCACAAAGTTGAGGACTTAGTACATACATTAGTGTTCTGGCTCATGAATGAGTAGGCTCAGACTCCCAGCCTACAGGACGGTATTTAAATCTCAAACCTGAAAATTTGTGAAGATTGGCATCTGTGCATCACTAATTCAAAACTTACCACTGTTAGTAGATCTTCCAGATTAAATATGTCTCCGGGAATCCCAGAGTTCTTCAGCTGGTTTTGCCGTGCATTGATCACCTTGAAAAAAAAAAGCATTCAGAGCATGATAAACTGGGGTTGAGTCTTTATGATGTTGTGAAAGTATGAACAACAAAATATGTTGCAATTCCAAATGAAAGACATTACATTGGACAGACACTATATTGTTGTATCACTGTATGTAAGCAAAATAGAAATTAAATCTTCAAGCAAGGCAAAATTGGTCCATATTCACCACACCTTCGCACAAATGAAAACAAAAGTGTTGCCCCACAAAAGGGAATCCCGAATCTAATGTCTTCTTTTTGGTATCCAGAGTCCATAATGGTTTAGAATCCTGAATCTGCTATAATCATGGTTTAGAAATCAGAATCAAAAGGCTGAAATTTGGAATCTACATGGCTGGATTCCAGAATCCCAGACCTTGAAGTATTTTCTTTTATTGGGCAAGAAAGTAATGCTATCAAATAACAATACAACAGAAACATCCTTACTCGGAGATGAGACAGAGTTGACAGGTCACCATGGATACTGGTAAGGTTATTGTTCTTCAATGACAAGTGTTCCTGCAGCAGTTGAAAAATATTTACAAACATTAGGTGGACCACGTTGATAAGTGAATGAATTACAGACACAAAAATGTCATCACAGATGGATGGGTGACTCTATCAAAGATACAACATGTACAATACAATAAGTGCATCAATGATACAGTAGATCTTGTTATGGACTGGGACCAGCATAACATTATTCAGCATGCTACAGTTTAGTATATCATGGTAAGGGTTAATGAAGTACTTTATACTGTAGCTTCATATTAAAGAATTTACAACTAATATAACAATCTTTTAACCCAGCTTTCACTCCCAAGTTCAAAGTGTAGATTCTCATAACCATTCAAGAAGAAAATGTAGGAGAGATAAGGGGAGAATTAATACTTCAATCAGCTGTCATCTTAGCAAACTATCAAAAGCCAAGTTCTCCATACTGTAATGATATGTCTTTGATGAGAAATTGAAGGAGAAAATTGAAGTTGATAACTCTTGGGAGTGATTAGGGTTAAACTGTAGCTGGTACATGTTCTGTAAGATATACACCAGTTACAGTATTGCTGTAGTGAAACATTACTACCAGACATGTTTTCAGAGGAAAGTTTCTCCTCTCAGGACAAAGTCAGCTGTATGTAGTTCAATATGGAAAATGGCGGGGTGACCACTTCCTTACATGTACAGTATATTAAAGCTGACGAGACTATTGTACAGTGTATCAGTTCTCCTCTCTGAGGACAGGATCAGAATTGACACTCAGACTGTACAACATTTGTATGCAAACAAAATTGTTGTTTTGCACTGGTAAATGTCTGTAAATGAGTAAACTGGAAGCCTACTAAACTGTCTAATTTCACTTTGTCTGCTAACTGTCTGTGTAACCTCTGGTTGTTATTACAATTAGCTTGTACTAAATATCACATTGTTACTCGTGTTTAGTATTGTCAGTCACAGTTAAAGTGGTTCTAAAAATATACTACTGTGTTCAATGTCACTGTCATATTCACACAAAAACAAACTCCACTGGTTAACTTGAATATATGTAAACAAGCGAAAATTTCCCAGTGTTCTAACAAGCCCATTACTTATAGCACATACTCAGCTACTAATGTTGATTTGACAAGTGCTATTACGTAGACAGGCCGCTTTGCTAAACAGATGTCTACAAATTAAGGATTACAATAATTCCATGATGGAATCTTATTGATTTTGACCAAGTCATACACAATTTCCGACTGCAGCCTTTAGTTACTATTCTACAATTCTAATACAAAAAAATAAAACGTATTACCAGCTTCAACAAATGCGACAGTTCATCTGGAAGAATCTCTAATCCCGTGTTGTTCAATCTGAGCCACCGAAGGTTTGGCATGTCCGCGACTCTTTTGGGGAAAGATAATTCCTGGTTGTCGTAGAAAGAATATATTAGTCACATCTGTGGCAAACTCGTCGTCCAAGGAGGACATGGAAGTAAACAGATACCTTGAAGTTGTTCTGGGTCAAGTCAAGACCTCGGACGAAAGGCAACACACCTTCCGCCATCTTGACTTCGGAGTTGTGAATCGGAGCCCGCAAGCAAACTGTCATATTTACGGTTCTGGGGGAGGGGGCTGGGGGCATTTTCCGCATACAGTAGTTACTTTAGTCAAATATCTTAGATAAAGCAACTAAATAAAAAGATTAGGCAATTAATAAGCAAATTCTACCTTTTTTTTAGTTGATCCGTAAAAAAAAAAAAAAAAAAAGAAGAAGAAAAGTAAAGAAAAATAAAGTACTTTGTCATTCTCTTCCCCAGCCCTCCCCACGAGGGAGTGAAACTGTTCTTCTGTCAGCAGAGGATCGGAGCATGGCGGAAAAATCTGGAAGAAAAACATGGTGCGAACTTCTTGTGTCTGTTTACGATCTTCTCCTAGAAAAAGCAGATGATGTTGTAGACGATACCAGCCTGGAGAAGCTACTAGGTTGGCTTGAAGAAGTTTGCAAAGATGACTTATCACTTCAAAAACTCTTAGCAGTCGACACGGGTACCGTTAACTTTCTCAGAAATGAACGAGTTTTCGATTGTTCAAAGGCCCTCGCTGTCGCTCTAAGGCTCTGCGGACTTCTGTGTTCGAGGAAAGAGATGTTCATCCTTTTATCAAGCCACCAGGATGGCAGTATTATCGAGAAATTGTTCGGTAAATTAGTAGATGATTCGGCTGTCTGGAGTGATGGCGGCGTGCGGGACGCATATTTCACTTCTCTGCAGCAATTCATGGAACACGAGGAAGGATTTAAATGGCTCAAACAATCAGGTGTGAAACTTTCACTGCATTCTTTTACTTCTAAGCTCATGATAACAAATTCTCCCAGCCAATAAAGAAGAAAATATGAGTGAATATTAGTGAGACTTAAGACTTTGATCAGCTTTCCATGAAGTTATCCCACCGTTTGATTATAAACCTCTGGTGAAGGACAGTGGGGCGAGTTTGGGTTTTGAATGATTAGTTCAGATGAAGCTGGTGATTGAACTATGAATTCTCACTACATCACTCATATATTTTGTTCTTGATGTTGGGAGAATTTATATAATGAACTTGGAAATAAAAGGGTTACTTCATTTGTATTGCAGGCTGCCTGTCTGCTGCACTGAAATGTATTGAAGACAGAAGCATGTTTGTCGCTGTATCTGCAAGAGATTTTCTGGTGAAGTATATGATGAAATGTTACCAGACTGCCAACCATGCTGACAACAGTATTCCAGCTGACATTTCTTCTGTGCCTGAGAGACTTCAAGGAATTCTACAAACTGAAGCTATGCCACAGTCTGATATTTCAGGCCAAAGGATAGCTGTGATCGATGTAGTAAGGATGTTACTGGAAGTGGATGCAGTTTATGGACTTTTGTTTGTCAAAGAGACAGGTCTGTTTGTCACTTGTCTGCAGCAAATCAGGATTGCAGGTTCAAATGTGTGTGAGAAACTGGTGGATGTGCTCAGAGAGCTGGGGAAAAGGAAAAAGTTAGTGTCTATTATTTTCTGTAAAAAAAAAAAAAAAAAAAAAAAAAATCACAGACAATTCAGTGAAAACATAAATACACTCATCTTGTAGTTAATAATTTAGTGACGCTTTGCATGCTCCCCCCCCCCCCCCCCCCCCCAGAAGCTTGTGTCTTTGGTGCCAGCATATTTCTCCTGGACCCACTCCTGATAATTTCTTTCTTCTTAATGTTTGTTTCAGTATCATGGACTGGGGGGAGTTGTTACAAGACAGAGATGCAGGTCCTACATGGGAAGTCCTTTTGGAGCTGCCTTTGATCCTTCTTAGCAGGGGCTTTATTTCACAAGGACTCTATCTTGCTGCAGCTCTGGGTCCCTATCAGGGTTGTTACAGGTTTGGATTAAGTGCCACTATTCTTTCTGTATTCTTTCTCCCATGTCCTGTTCCAAATCAGTAGAGCCACTGGTATGCTAGGAGCAGTGGAAATTCCTCTTCCCCTCTGGCCACCTGCCTTGGATGGTCAGTCAAAAACATCTGTCTCAGCTGTTATCCTCTGCCTGCTGGTTTGACTGTCTGTCTGTCCGTCTCTGTTTCATATTTAGTATATTGAAGCATGTTCTTTTCCTGTTCTCCATGTTGCAGTGGTTCCCCCACATCATGGTTAGAGGTCCTGTTTGGAGTGATGAACTCAACTGTAAGTGTGGCCTTGACTTGCCTTGACAAGGAAACCAAACTGGAGAACAGTGATCTGCAGATGAATGGGAAACCTGAAGTAAACATCAAGACTTTAATAAGGGATGTAATTACAAGAGAAGATCATGATTATGAAAAGGTACAGTACAGCTTTACAAAAAAATTGTAATATTTGTGTGAACTGCATCCTTGGATATAAACCATTAAATCTAAGTACACTAAAACCCTGCTATCTTAAACTCAAGGGAAGCGAGAAGTAGGTGGGGCATCGAGATAACGAAGTTCTACCAAGGGAAATTTCTACCAAGTTCATTTCCAAGAGAAAAAGGATTCTGTTCAAGATAGCAGGAAGTTTGGGACAACTGAGTGCGAGATCTCTTGCATGTTGATCAGACTACCATTCACCTCTCACCATTCATGCATTTTGTACAGCCGGCAAGCCAGGAGAATTGGGGTCTAGATATTTAGGGTGTAAAGAAATTTAGCAAACTAACCCAACCTGAGGCAAAGATACCTTCTCTCAAATCTGATCAGATTTGTTCTTCCCACCTACTGTACAGTGCAGTACATTATTATACAGGTGTACCTGTCATATATTACCTTTCTTTTTTTTAGGTTAACCAGAGAAGCTTTGACTTTGACCACATTGTAGCACCCTGGCTACACACAAAGAGCATGTGCTGTGATATTGTGTGCCAAGCAATGAATGCTTCTCAGGATCTGTTCTTGAAAGAGGTACTGTATTGCAAAGCAGGGCATTTCACTTTTAGCATACCTGTATGTATCTTTGTTTGCATGCAAGGATGTGAGAGAATGTAACTTTCTTTCATCTACAAGTGAGAGTAGAAATCCTGAGGTGAATGGAAACAGAATAATGGAATTGGTTTTTAAGTGTATTTATAATATGTATCAATGATTACTAGGTACTGAGGGTTACCTAACATGGCTGTTATGTTAGACCTATGTATGTCTGTCTCTTATAGGTTAATGTAGCATGCCCTTTGCCAGTTGTCAGCTGGATAAGACTGGCATTGAGGATTTTGGAAGCCTCCTTTGTCTCCACTGCTGAATCACCAGGAAAGCTTTCCTTACATTTGTACGGAAATGAAAGGGTCCTAAAATGTTGCCTTAATTGCATCACAAAATTTGCAGAAGGGCTGGACTCTGGCAGTGCAGGTAAAGGCATGCATGTATGACAATAGATAATTAATATCAGTAACCAGGTAATGTTTTTCTTAATTTGTGAATCTTTCAGATAGACTTGTTCTGGCCTAATACAGTCAACTCTCTCTAAAGCAGACACCTCTCTAAGGCAGACAGCATTCAGATTTGGACCTTGCTGATTTGCACCTGTTTCTCTGTAAATGAACTGTCTCTAAGGTGGACACCTCTAAGGCAGACACTAAATGCTAGTCCCGAGGGTGTCTGCCTTTGAAAGAGTTCATTGTATACTTCCCTTCACTTTTTGTTCTTGTCTGAAGCCTTTTGGTTCTTGTTCTCTATAACCTGAAATCTTCTGGTTCTTCCCTCCTTCTTTTTGCGTAACTTCTTGATCAAATTCTGACACACAAATGCTTCCTCTGCAACAACAGGACAACAAGATAGAAGTGTGGTTGATCTCTCTAAAGATGTATTGGAGGTTCTGATCACACTGATTCAAAACTCTGAAACCAGTGCAACTGTAAGTGACCAGCCAGAAACTCTTGCGTCTACACTGAGATGACGGAGAGGAAAACCTCAGAGCTAACTTCAACTCGCCTTCCTTCGTCAGGCAATTTCCTGTGCTTTGAAGACGACGGGGCATCTTTTGAGAAGAGCGGACGAAGCTTTCATGAGCGAAATGTTTGGCCTAGTAGATGATGACCTCTCCCCTTCTACAAAAAGAACTAAATACGATAAAGATAGTGAAGACGGCAAAATTATAAACGGTGAAGCGCGTATTTCATCTGGCTGGATCGGAGGGAAGCTGGGCTTTGTGTTGCATCGTAAACTTCGAGACCAGAGATGGGAAGTGAGAGACTCGGTGTTGGAGTTGATCTTGGTACTTGTGGAAATCGGACGAGGTACAGATTTTTCTTCCGTAACTTCCCTCGTTTTCTATCGGTTAAAGCGAAGAACACACATGAGGTCAAACAACTTGGTACGACTTGTGCGTATGTTTGTGTACGCACGTATTGTTTGTTTGTGTTTGTGCGCGTGGATTGTCTATTTGTGCGCGGGGGTTGTTTGATTGTGCGCGCGGGTTGTGTGTTTGTGCGCGCGGATTGTTTGTTTGTGCGCGTGGGTTGTGTTTGTGCGCGCGGGTTGCTTGTTTGTGCGCTTGTAGTCTTTGTGTGCGCTCGCGCTGTTTGTGTCCACGTGTTCTTGTGTGCGTGGATTGTCGATTTGTGCGCTGGGGTTGCTTGATTGTGCGCGCGGATTGTGTGTTTGTGCGCGCGGATTGTTTCTATGTGCGCGCGGATCGTTTATTTGTGCGCGCGGAATATTTGTTTTTGCGCGTGGGTTGTGTTTGTGTGTGCCGATTGTTACTTGTGCGCGCGGGTTGCTTGTTTTGTGCGCTTGTAGTCTTTGTGTGCGCTCGCGCTGTTTGTGTCCACATGTTCTTTGTGCGCGCGGGTTGCTTGTTTGTGCGCTTGTAGTCTTTGTGTGTGCTCGTGCTGTTTGTGTCCACGTGTTCTTTGTTTGTGTTTACGTGAGATAGTAGATGGTTGTTTATGTTTTAGTGTGCGCACGTGTTGTTTGCTTGTGTTCGTACGCGGTCGTTGTCTATGCATGCCGTACGAGTGTGCTTGCGCCAAGTATATCCTAAACAATAACTGTGCATGGTAACTCGCCTTTTTCGCAGATCCTCTGGACGCATTTCTGCAGCAGTTCAACATTCCTCACGCTGTGTGGTTGGCCTCGAGTGACACTGGCGAATCTTACGTTCGCGCGTCTGCCCTGCAGGCTCTGGGAGCACTGGGATGCCGTCATCAACTCTGGTCAAACCTGTTACAAACCAGTCGGCTGACGGAGGTATGCAGTCTCAGCTAATCCTGTAACTTCACATCGGGGTGCATCAGATTGTGAAGCAGTCGTATCCGCAGGCCATTTGCTTCAAGGCATTTTAGCGGTGAATCTCATGATTCCACTCAAATTGTTTCTCTAGTAATTAGACGATGTCTTTGTGAGACGATCGGGATAGAAGTGATAGAAGAGATCTATGAGACCTGCCACCCTAAAAACAAACAAACAACAAAGTATGTGGCACCATTTGGTAACAAGCTTCCGAGGGGTCCCCCTTTTCATGTCCATATTAGTCAGTCCCCTTCAGTTACAGACCTCCTACGGGTTAGCTACCTGCACATGACACTTATATCGTCTTTATTTTCATCCCCAGGCTGATATCGTGGAGAAAATCGCTCGTGTGTTGCGCGAGGACGATGAAGCGTTTCCGCGACGAAGAGCGATGTCGTGCCTCGTGCGGTGGATGAAAGACGAGCACCCGACGATGAGAGCCATCTTAGAACCCGACGATCAAAAAACACCGGGTGCCGAGGAAACAGATTCTGTGGCTCCGGAAAGCAAAGAGACTAGCAAGGTACCCAGGCAAGTGATGAACCTTGTCACTGGAGGCATCTGCCATGCTTGTCAAGACTTCGACTGGGAAGTAAAACTGCTTGGTATTCAGTTTTTGGAAGCAGTCATTGACCACTTTGTTTCGCGCGATGTTGGAGGATTAACAGACTTAGTGACATTCGAAGATGACGAAGTGTCCCAAACTTCAATGTTCTCTCGAAGATTAAAACAAACGGCGTCAGTCGAGTCCACAGTTGATCCCAGAGAGGGATGTCTCCGTATTTTGGCGAACATGGGAGCGTGTAAAATACTTTTCAACGCTGTAAGCGACTGTGACCACATGGTCTGTGAAGAAGCTCTCAAGCTTCTGATCAAGTTGAAGGAATTCTGTTTTTCTGAAGAAGAGAGTCGTGAAAACCAGGTACAGCCGCCTGAGGACCTTCAGGAAATTCTGTCGACTTCCAGCAAGATTTCATTGGATCAATTCCGAGAAATCTTGAAGAACACTAACTTCACGGCCGCGTTACACTCGAGCAGTGCCGCGGACAGCAGCGTTAGGTCGGATCCTGTGTCGTTTTTAGAAGATATCCTCTCAGCGGCGGGAGATCACGAGGATAATTTATTGGATTGCTATTAATGTGTGGAATAAACCCTGAAGAGTCGGCCGTTCAACTCAAAGCTCACTAAAAGGCAAACAGCGTTTCTGTTGAAGCCACTACGACACAGTACAGTAAGGATATGTAGCACAGCTTGAGTAGTAAACAACGATGGCAAGAACATTGGCCACAGTAATCCTACAGCGACCCGACGACAACAACCAACTTACACTGTACACCACACGACAGCAGCAATACCACGGCAGAGGAAGAATGTGATAGGACTACAGTTAAACAACAAGAATCGCACACCGACGACAACTCACTAACGAGACTTACCAGTTGTTTCACTAAAATGCTCCCTAACAGACTGTGATACGAGTTCAATAAAGTCTGCAAAACAATAACGAGGTAGACTACACCACCAACCCCCAGCAGCCTGCTGGGCCCGGTTTTTCAAAGCACGATTAGGCTAATCCTCGATTAGGTCTAAACTTTCTTGTCATTTTTTAGCCAGAAAACGTAAAAGTTTCGTCCACAACGACTTTCTTGATAACGTTTTAAGCTGGAACAAGCTTTCTAATCCATCTTCGAACAAAACTTTGCCGTTTATTGGGAGAGAGGTCGAGAGAAATAATTTCGTTAATCCTGGATTAGCTTAATCGACTTTCGAAAAACCGGGCCCAGCTCTTTACTTACCACCAATAATTACTGCCACTCCTGTCCCACTACACCGAGAACTGTTAACACCACCTCTACTGCTACTACTGCCACTGCTACTATTACTGCAGCTTACTTTACCACTACCAGTAATGGTACTACAACTCTG
Source organism: Plumapathes pennacea (assembly GCA_964036295.1). Classification (NCBI taxonomy): domain Eukaryota; kingdom Metazoa; phylum Cnidaria; class Anthozoa; order Antipatharia; family Myriopathidae; genus Plumapathes; species Plumapathes pennacea. The sequence goes on along the minus strand of OZ038465.1, from coordinate 14,018,677 downwards.
CTACTACTACAACTACCACTGCTATCTCGACAACCACTGCCACTGCTCCCTGTTTGCACACGTGGAAACAATTAAGCAGTCTAAGATGTAATGTTTGGTATGTATTTAACACATCCTGCAAGTTGCTCAAATGACATTTATCACACAAGACGAATAAGACTATTTACAGTAAGAACATGTGTACCGTAGGAAATAAATACACTTTTGATAGAGAAAAATCGACAACCTAATGCGCTGTGAAACTTTTTGCGCCAGTTATTCTACAATACATATATTAGTTAAGGGCCGTGGAAAAAATCCTTAATTACATTTACAATAAACGATTTATATATCACCAACGCATAAAGTAAATCTCCCACATATATTTAGTACAGTGATGAAAACATAGCACCCATGTAAGCCGTGAGTCATGAACCTGTCAGCGCTGACAGAACCGTTTGGTTCACTCGACGTTTCTTGTCTCTTTGTTGAACCGCGGTCTCTCCGGAATCGGTTTTCCCGGGCATTTTCCTAAGTCTCATCAAGACCAGACAGTTTTCGAGGCATTAAAACTACGGTGAGCTTTTCTTTTATTGTCGAACTCGCGTAAGTGGACCTCCTCCTCGCATTCCCGACATTGCAAAGCAGTGAAGTTCACCAGACAAAGTTGAGCTTTCCGCTGCTTCCCTGCGAAGAATTCAGTGCTGATGGCCCAACACTAACCTTGTGCACAGAAATCTAATAGTCATCGTGTCCATTGAAGATCTCCTCATCGACCTCCTCCTCTACTTCTTCTCCGTCCTCCTCGTTCAGATCTCGCTCGGCGCCCATTCCTCGCCCCAGGGGGACCCCCACAGCTTTATGTATGGTCTCCATGGTTTTGATGTTCACGTAGTACGCCATGTTGACCGTGGGGACGCGCTGTCGCATCTCTTCCATCACGGCGTACGCCTGATTAACAAAGCGAGCCGTGAGAACAAATAACCAAGAGCACGCGCTATATTTACTAAAACCCTCTTACACGAGGCAATTTTCTTGCAACACGGTAGACGAAGATACCGCAGGGCGAACTGTTGCGCGCCCGCGGCTAAGTCGTTCTGCGGTATCCTTCGTCTAGCTACACTATGTATGGTTTTACACAAAGAAGAACCTGTGAATGTCTTTGACAGCGAAAGTGTTATTGAAGATTCGTCACGTGACTGACCTTGGAGTAGTTCTGCTGGTTGGCGTAATGCTCAATCATGATGCCGTACACATCTCCAATTCGCACGGCCGTCTCCAGATCCGGCTCCTCCAGCAGCACTTGACACTGTTTGATAGACTCCTCGGGCTCCTCCTCATATGCCCTGTGCACGAGACACAGTCAGTCCAGGCTCTTCACACTAGCATTCCAACCCTCCCCTCCCCTTATACCAACTCCTCGGTCTCCTCCTTATACGCTCTGTACAGTCACGAGACAGTCGGTCTCTCTTCACACTTGGCACCCCACGATCCCCTCCCCTCGTACCCAACCAAAGCCTTGTAACTTCCTACGGCGCATACCCGACAAAAACAAAGACCTCTGGGAAGACCTACTAAAAGTAGTGCTTCCCAGAACCCTTCGTTACCCTTGAGCACCCGCCGAAAGACGTTAGTTAGAGACTCCGCCTCCCCCTAAAAAAGGAACATTACAAAAATGATTGCTCCTATATTAATAATCAGTGCCAACGGTGAAACACAGACTGTAAAAACAAAAGGTTTATGAGGGTATGCTGGCGCAGAAAAACAACAACAGCAACAAGACAAAGGATACGAAATGCTAGTCCCTGTAAAAAAAGAAAAAAGAAAAAAGAAAAACGAAAAAAAAAAAAGAACAGTGCAGATCTGCGCCAGGAAACGGTGAAATACGGAACGTAAAAACGAAAGGTAGATGTGGGTATGCTCAACGCCAAACAACAACAACAACAACAACAAATAACAACAACAACAACAATAATAATAATAACAACAACAACAACAAACAACAACAACAAATAATAACAACAACAACAAACACCAGAAAAGCAGAATGCTCCAGAAAGAGTTGAGGTAGGTGTGATACAAACGCTTCGCAAATTGCAGTAATTCAGGTGGCGAGAGCGACAGTAGAATGGTTGCTCACCTCCTGGCCTGCACAAACTTCTTGATAAGTCCTATTCTCTGTTTTAGGAAGCCGACCTTGTCCTCCTGCTCGCTGGCGTTCTTCATCTTGGCCTTGGCCATGCACTTGTACGCCTCCGTCATTGCACCCAAGGCCTTGTCGTAGTTCTGGTATTCGTCTATTTCAACCTGTAAATCCAGCAGAGTCAGTAAAGAATACACTGCACAATTTAGAAACCCATTGATATTTTACGACAGCTCATTAAAAGCTCCCAGGTGAGTAAGTGAATGCGTGAGTGAGTGGATGAGTGAGTGTGTGGGTGACTGAGCAAGTGAGTAAATGTGTGAGGGAATGTGAGTGAATGAGTGAGTGAGTGTGTGGGTGACTGAGCAAGTGAGGAAATGTGAGTGAGTGGGCGAGTGATTGATTGATTGATTGAGTGAATGTGTGGGTGAGTGCGTGCATTAACAAATTCAAGAATAATTGCATCGTTGGAAGAATCAAGGGCAAAAGACTTGAGTTGATAGTACTCACCTGAGCACAAGCGTCGTAAAAGTTGGCCAAGGAATCCAGGGCCCGACCTTTGGTGTAGAAAGCGATGATGTTCTTCATGACCTCGGGGTCTTTCCGCCAATCCAGAGACTGAAGATAATTAGCGGCCATCAGATATATCTCCTTCTGTCTCGACACTCCAGCGAAGAAGATGATTTTCTCCGTGTCTCCTGACTTCAGCAACGCCTTCATGGCCTAAGCAAGGAGCAAATACAAAACGAAAAAAATTTACCATTTGGATCTGTACCATGTACGCTGACATTCCTTATTTCATACCCGCACGCACACACACTCGCTCTCTCACGTACACGCTCACTCATTATCACTCACTTGTTCACCAACCTTCTCTCTCACTTTCTCACAAACGTCCTCGCTTACTCACTCAAAACGTAAGCGCATTAACGCTCAGTCTATCTATTTCTTCTCTCTTTTGTTGTCAATACCACTTACTTTGACCTTGTTCCCGGCCTGCGTGAACTTCTTGGTTGCTAAATGGTACGAGCCTTGCTGCATAGCGCATTCAGCGATTCGTTCCAGCAGTTTGGTGCGGTATTCTGGGTTGGAACCCTTCGGGAGAGTCATCTTCTCGCCCAGCTCCTCCGTGATGATCACGTTATGAGACAAGCAGAGATCCAGTGCATCGGCAAACTGAGGAGAAGCAAGACGCGGCACAAAACGTTTAGAGTCGATTTTTTAAACAAGGTTTGTACCGCGGTCAAAAAAGCCCTGATCTCAACCTATTGTAGTTTAAACAATTATAGCCATCCTTATAACTTTGTAACCAGGAGACTCAAAACTTAAGATTCAATTCTTCGGGAGAGGATAATTGCGCTAAAAAAAACCGGGGCTTGCGCACGATGCAAAATTTTACTTGCAGCAACGTAGCAATGGCGACGAACAGAGGGGTTCACCAACAACACTATCACTCTGAACAGGATTGTGGAATCGTAAGTTACCTTTTTGCCAACGACCAACAGATCCACGGCCTTGTCATACTGCTCGTGTTCCAGGAAGAACACTGCACACTTGTTTAACATCTCTGGATCCGTGTTCTCGTCCAGGTCTTCGGCGATCACTTGAAGGGCCGCAAACTGCTGACTCCTAAAGCACAGGTCCAGGGCCTTGGTGATGTTACCGCCCTGAGTGCCGAGAGAAGAGGTGGTGTTAGAGAGAGAGTAAGAAAAGAACCCTAAAGCACAGGTCCAGGGGCCGGATTCCCAGGGCCTTGGTGACGTTGCCACCCTGAGGTCCAAGACAACAATAGGGGTCGGAAAGAGTGAGAAGAGGGCCCTAAAGCACAAGTTCAGGGCCTTGGTGACGTTACTGCCTTGAGTTCCAAGACAATAATAGGGGTCGGAAAAAGTGAAAAGAGGGCCCTAAAGCACAAGTTCAGGGCCTTGGTGACGTTGCCACCCTGAGTTCCAAGACAGCAATAGGGGTCGGAAAGAATGAAAAGAGGGCCCTAAAGCACAAGTTCAGGGCCTTGGTGACGTTACTGCCTTGAGTTCCAAGACAATAATAGGGGTCTTGTGGGACAAGTTCGCTTCAAATGGACTTGCTCACCTTGTGGTACAACACGACCGCCTTGTCTTGCATGTTGGGATGATTCTCGTAATACCTACAATATTAGCAAAAAATTGTGTCACTGAAACTCTCTTTTCTATACTTTATCCGGCTTTAATATTTAAGATCTGTTAGAAAACGTAAGTTGCTAGAAAACTTAAAATTCGTTGTCTTGATCTAGACGCTTAGTTATTACTACCTATCCAGTCTCGTACAAACGAGCTCTTAGAATGAAAATAGTAACGTTATCAGGTAACTGCTCCCCACGTCTTGGTTAAAAGTTCAAGTTAATGAGAAGTTCTTTAAACGATAAAAGTTCTAACAAAGAATGAAATTTGTAGTACTACAATCAACTACCTCATAACGTCACCCCACGGACAGACACCTGGTGGGAGGGGTCCCGGCCGTCTCCTCAATCATTTATTTACTCTAACTGGACTCTCTTTAAGACGGACACCTCTATACAACGGACAGTTGAAGCTGGTTCCGAGGGTGTCCGTCTTTATAGAGAGAGTTGACTGCATATGTAGCCTGCGGCGCTTTACACTCCGGTGCCTTAAATTAGCAATACGAATCGTCTACTTTCGAACCTTTGTACAGAGATAATTTTCAACAAAGGACCAATAAATGGCCGTGAACACGAAGTTCTACAAGAAGCTTAAATTAGCTGCGGTATACACAGGCAAAATTGTCTTGGAAAAAAAAAAGTTTTCTACTTTCTAACTTTTGTACAGAGATAATTTTCAATAAATGGCCGTGAACACGAGGTTCTAAAAAAACTTTCCTTTTCTTGTGCTTGGAAATCGAGCAGAAATGCTACGACAGTATTAACGTGAAAAGCGAAAACGAAAAAGAACAAAGAAGAAGAAAAAAAAATTAGCAGAGCGAGGTTTCGATCCTCGGACCTCTGGGTTATGGGCCCAGCACGCTTCCACTGCGCCACTCTGCTCAGATGAAATACTTTAGTTTACTACGCGGTAAATAAATTAAAGAAGCTGATGAAAATTGGTTTATCGTTGCATCAGCCGGTCGTGCATCATTTCATGTCTAAATTAACATAATATACCTCTCAGTGTGAATATTATAATTATTACACCAATCCTGACAGACGTAGATAAATTATAGTCGAAAGCGAAAGTTTCTTGCGATTCGTTTTCCTCTGATATTTTTCTTAGCTCCTGGAAACACACGCAAGGCGGAAGTAGTGTCTGAGAAATACAAACTTGACACGCGGAGTATTCATCTAGTTGTTTTTCCTAAGACGGCCGCAATTGTTTATAAGGTTACAACTATTAGTTGCTAAACGAATAGCGCCACGCGAATGTCTTCGTCAACTGCTTCCATGACACTTTGTCTTGACATGCGTTAAGAAGTTATAATGGTATTCGGTGAGTATTAAAAGGCACTCTCAGGATTCAAGGACTATTTTTCACTCCATCCCCGAACTAATATTCAAACTGAACATAAACGAAGGCAAAGATCAGAATAGTCACTTGTATATCCGTCTAACTCACGGGCGATGTATTCCCCCTTCCCTTCACCCCCAGATTTTTTTTTTTTTCCCAGACAAATCTTCAACAACAACGACCGACGATGTATATGAAAAGTTGAAAGGGGAAAATTATATGCATTATTCAAGCGTGAGCAATATAACTAGAGTAAACGTATAAATATTAAGAACAGACCTTGCCACGTCCAGCATGTCTTGCGGTGAACTGAGCAGCGCTAAGTTCATGAGTTCATTGTCCAGACCGTGATCCTGAGAAACAGATAAATGTGGAAACGGGTCAAGAGGAACTAATCGCACTGTATAACTGACACGATCGCTCCCCTACCCTCCCCTTCCCTGCTTACTAACTCTAACAAGACATGACGCAGCATTGCTTGCAATAATTCAAGGTGGAATGGATACCACGCCCACGGCACAATATTTTTGTGCTTGTGTCTGATTTTCAGCGACTTTAGTGTACCGCGGCCTATTGTATATATACACTGCATCACACGATTTCTTTTTTATCGACCAGGCTATGTAAACAGTCCTAAATAGATTTGAAATCGATCTATACGATCTGGGCTGTTCTCATTTTACCGATCCAAGTGTAAACTAAGATTGCGAGGAAGTGTTTCATTTTTTTTTTTTTTTTTTTTTTTCAATTAGATTCCAAAAACTAAACTTGGGCTAATGATCAAGTTCACCCTATGAAGCCCTCTCGTTACTTATTTACCTTGGCCAGTCGTATAGCGTTACTGTAGCACTGGGCCCGCGTGTAGAAATGGATGGCGTCTTTGATGTTATCCTGTTCAGACAGAAAGAAACAGGAGATGTGTAAATACAGTAGAACCTCCATTAAGCAAGCACCTCTTTTAAGCGACCACTTACCAAATGACCGATTGGTCCCTTGGTCAAATACTATATGAAACCTCTCGTAAGGGACCAACTCTCGTAAGCAACCCCCCATTACCATTGAGGCTCACCGTTTGAGTTTTTCTATTGTTTTTACATCCGGTAAACGACCACTCTAAAGAGCAATTTTCTGTGCAAGGACTAACTTCCTTGCAGAAACCGGACTTGACAAAACGCTAATGCATGTAATGTAACGTGTACCAGGGCACAAGGTTGATTTCTTAAAACTCGATGTGTTATTCACTTACTATACACTGCTTAATTTGCCACTGGTTTTGGCTCAAAGCTGGATCTCAGTTTTCCCTAATCACCTTCCCTTCCTCTATAAAGAAAGTTAACAGCGTTCACTCACCTGGTTTTCAAACTGCCGCGCCAGGTGGTAAGAGGCCGCTCGGTCACCAGTCTCATTACAAATCTCTGCAGCCTGTTGTTTACGAACAAGAGCAAAGTTGGGAATAAGTTTGTCTATTTTAATGAAAACAAGAAAGGCCTACAGCTACAGCACTAAAACATCAGTAGCGACAGGTACGATTTATAATAGCAACAACTGCAGCAACGAAAACAAAATAAACACCAAACCATGACAACAGTAACAATAACAACAACAACAACAACAACAACAATGGCGGCGGAGACGATGTTAACGGTGGGGGTTCAATCTCTACATCTGAGCTAAATCTGGGAATCCGAGGAGAGAGGCATGAACAGTTCATAAGACAAGCAATACTTGAGATAGCGGACCTTTTCTAAGTTTCCACAGTAGCAGTAGACCCGCACAAGGGACAGGTTGTCTCTCGCCGCTTCATAGAACTGAAGCGCGACCTCCATCTCACTCGTGCTCTCCATGTACTGCGCCCACCACTTGCGCAGCTCCCTGGAACAAAACAGGATATGATGTATAGATACAGGATATGACGTAAAGAAAACGCTGTCAAACTAACAGGATATGACGTCAAAATCAACATACATGGGCAGCCAGGATTAAAGTGGAGCAAACTCTTGTAATCATCTCCCTTTTGCGCGCACAAACACGACATCGTGGAAATAGTAACGTTCTTGACGTCACTTCTGCCTAAGACTTGATTTGCTTCAAAAGGTGGGATTTCCCTGATTTGGATCAACCCAAACTCGAATTAAGTTCAGCTCATGGAAAGTTGGGCATCTGTTGTGGGCCTTGTGCACATACTTACTCACACCTGTCTATTAATAACTGCAAACTAGGCATACGGACTTCACCCTTACTTGTCTTTCGTCTTCAAGATGTAGGCCTCCAGTTGCTGAGGTTCATCCAGCAGCATTCTGGGAACTTCAAAGCGATGCGTGTCTGACTTTTCAAAACTGTAGGCGATAAAAAGAAGTTAATTGATTGCAATGTCAGGATGTAGGGCCCCGAAATTATTGGTTTTCCAGTTGGCCCGGACAACCGAAACATGCTGGGGCAACCAAGCAGTCTGCAATGGTTGTCCCTTGGGCAACCAAAGGCTTTGAAAAAACTTAAGCACTTTAGTGCTACATGATGATGCTACTGGGACACCAAGAGATTGGATGGGGCAACCAATACACGACTTGTGGACTCGCAGGAAGACTGCTTGAGAAAATTTTACGACAGTGTTTCAATAACTTTTGACCAGGAGTGTATAAGAGCATGACTTTAAGAATCGAGGAGTTGTAAGAAATCGTACCACCTACTTGTTAGTAGCTGCTGAGATGTTTCCACTAGACTCCAGGTGTTTTGCGTAGTTGTAGTACGTTGTCCTCAGGTTAATGCGGTCCTGAAGTTCGGCCACTTCAACCGCCTGTTGCGTAAACGTAAAAGAAGAGAGTGTAATACCAGCTCTTAAGAGAACTAGGTTGACTGCGTCGGCGTGGCGGAAGACAAACTGGTGTATCAACTAGGTGTTGATGAGGGTAATGGAACGCCGTATATTGTCTATTGTCTCTTTTACGGCGTTCCATTACCCTCATCAACACCTAGTTGATACACCAGTTTGTAAAAGAAGAGAACCATGTTAGGGCTGTTTTAAACGTCGATTTATTTATGTCTGCTCAGTAATGCTGCAACTGTGTTGCACTAGTGTTCTCACCTTACTCCATTGGTTGCTTGCTTGATAAAATTTGTTCAACAAGTCGAACCGGCCACAGTTTTTGTACAACTTCTCCGCTTCATCCTAAAAATGTTTTGAAAATACACTGAGTCGCGTTTACTCGGCTGACTAAGCACCTTATCCTGCTAACTCAGAAATGCGGTTAAAGGAAAATAGGGGAATTAAGAAGTAAAGAAGAGAAGCACAAAGAGGGTAACTGAAGAGGAGAGCAAAGCAAAAAAAAAAAAAAAAAAAAAAAAAAAAAAAAAAAAAAAAAAAAAGCTGAGTGGAGGAAGGGAAGAGAGAACAGGGGAAAATACAATAGAGAGAAAATACAAGAGGGGAGGGGATGCGTGTCGATACTTAGTTCGGACGCGCGAACAATAGGCCATTTCTGAGATGCCTGTTGCCCCTGTTTCAAGATGAGGTGTAGTGGGAAACCTTACTTATGAAAATTAGTTTCATTTCATTCATGCAAACAAAGAAAGGATTCGCACTAGGCCTCGGTCTGAAACAGAGGAAACAGTCGGAAATGGCCTATTGAGACTGGGGAGGGTGTGTACTCACCAACATGTTGAGTTGAATGGCCAACATGGCGACCTTGGCGTCCAGCTCTGGCTCGTGACTGGCGTCTCTGACGGCACGTGCAGCTCGAGCGTTGGCCATGTTCCCCAGACAAACACTGGCAACATCAAGACGCTTTGTCTTCACACACATCCTCGCCATGTTCTCCCAAACAGTCTCACTACACGAGAGAATGAATGGCACCGCTGATAAGTACAACAAATAGAAGAAACACAAAGATAAAAGCAGACAACGAGGAAGGACGACATGAAAGCAAGACAGAAAATATAGCCACACTTAAACGTTCAAACAGATTATGTGCTACTTGCATTTTACACACAGCTTCGACAATGAAGAACGAGTAAAAGGGCAAAGTGGGACGGAGGCAGAGAACTAGGAGGGAAGAATGGTTCAACGAAAGAGGGAAGGAGTAGGCAAGGGAGTGAAAGAAGGAAGAAAGGAAAGAACGAGAAATGGAAGAGAAATTTTGCAAACGCGCTCAAACAACGCGTTGTACATTATTATAATATACACGAGAGATATGTCAACGTTTGTACAGTGCATGAATAGACGATGTATGTATGTGTCTCATCAACAGAAGTTCGACCAACAAATTTAAACACAAGAGGAGTAAGTCAAGGCAGCGCTGGCAGACCTTTTGATTGTCTTGATCGCCTTGAAAGCCTCGTCCATGTTTCCTATGGCGGACAGATAACTGAAATCCATCATGGCCTTTTTCGCGTCTTCATTGGCATCTTCCAGGCCGAGGAAGTCCCTCATGGTGTGCTTGATGACAGAATGGTGGGAGCCTCCATGGAGACCCGAGGACATGTCAGGCCTCTCCTCTGCGTCTATTCCCTGCAGAAAAACGAATTAACCAATGAATGTGATAAAGGCTCTTAAATCTACATCATTCTACTTTACATGTACTCGACGGCCTCCTGTGACTCCCCGAGTGTGCTCAGGTTAACCATTTCACTCCCAAGCTCAAAATGCAGATTCTCTCAACCTTTTCAGAAGAAATGTAGGAGTGATCTAGTGAGAATTGATAGTTTAATCAGCTATCATCTGAGCAAGGTATCAAAAACCAAATTCTCCATACTGTATATGATGTTTCTGGTGAGAGACTTGAAGTTCATCACTCTTGGGAGTGAATAGGTTAACATGGTACATAGAGTGAAGAGAAACTAACTTTGAGTCCTATACATTAGAGCGCATTGATCATTAAACCGTATTCCTCTCAGACACAGGAATCTGACGGTCCTGCGGAAACTACTTAGTCAGTCTAATAGAGAACTCCTATTTGCTCAGACGAAGGGCTAACGCTCGAAACATCAGCTTCAAATTCTTTTACAGCGTCCAGCTTTTACACATCGACCTTAAGTCGATCCAAGTTATATGGGTAACAGAGAACCCCCTGAACATAAAGTGTGAACGTACCTTCTTCACGAGGAAAAAGAATGGCACTTGAACGCCGATTAGATCTGAAATGGAGCACGAAAATACGATTCATGTTAATTTTTACACAATAAGAGAGGAACACAAGAAAGTACTTGTAATGCCACTCACTGTAATATCTGGAATCAATAGGGAAGTGATCCTGAAGCAAAACTCCATTCTGCTGCGTGCTGAATAAGGAAACTGCCATGACATCAGCCTGAGAGAGAAACAGAGAAACGTTTACTATAATCCTAGACAAAATTGTCGGGACAACAGACATGATTTGTGCAACATGACAGTCACACTCTCCCTCCCCCTCCCATTTCGACGTTAGAACCAAGATATGATGTGTGTGCGTTGTCAAGTTTATGTCTTCAACATTATCGAGGGGGAAGGGGGATACATAACCATTGAATCTGGGAGCTGAGAGCCGTTCGGGATACTGTCTCCCACACAATTTTGTCTCAGACTGTAGTTACACGCTTCAGCCGATCCACGCAGTGGACATCTATTTCTGTATATCTGTCCTGTCTTTTGTCTGGAAGCCAAGAGTGAGCAGAGGTACAGGCAGCACTCATTCTCGGACAGCAAACCTGGGGCATTGGCCCAATGTATACCAGGAACCCAATCATCGGAATTATCTGACGTTCAAATATACATTCGGAGTTTGGACGAGTGTAATCCGTCTGCTCTCGGATACGCCGACGATGTTTTGAAACAGAGCCAGCACAATGTACATGACCCCACGGTAATTCGGGACATTCACATTGTACTTCTCTCCCAGACCTCTACTTGGTCTTGGTGACTCAACGACTGTGATGATAATTTACACCCAGATGGATGATCTTTACTGCTCTTTTCGTCTGTACACAGTGACCCAATTTAAATAAAAATGGACCCATGTGGGTCCAATCCAATCCAAGCTAGTTGAGCACTGTACGAAACAACAGCTAAAAACAAATTCAACCCACCTCTGAGCCGGCGCTTGATTCGGCTGGTGTCATCTTAGAAGGTTTCTTCGCGGCATTCTTGTTTTTCGGGTTTTGTACCGCTAAACCAGGCACTTTTACAGTCTCGCAAACTAACAGCCTGGGTTCCTGGGGATCCCAGAACTGCGCCACAGGTCTCCTGCCCGCTATCTCCGCCGACTGTTGTGATCTGCCCAACAGGTCTGCACCCTCACGCTCCTCTTCGTCTGTCCCTGTTCCTTGACCCGTCGCAAAGTCAAACGACTGCACTGCGTCGTGTTCGATGTCCCACACGTGGACTCTTGTGTCGGGCGCAGAATTCCCCTGAAAGTAATATATAAAAGGTTTATATGCGAAGCTCTAAAACAAGCGCTAACGCAAGGCAAAGCACGTGTTTACCGTCGTAAATCGTACTTTTTCCAGTCTTCCTTATGTCAACTGAGTTTTTGTCCTTGTTAAAGAAGGAAAGAAAACAATGACAAAAGGAATACTGGAAATAAACTGAGAAACGCAGCAAAATGAAGATATATCCATTCTCTTGCATTTGCTTCATGTCTCCGTTTCACTGTACTCTGCCTGTTTTTGTTTGCGATACTTCCTTTGTCTCCACTTTTTGTGCTCTATCTTTGCCTGTATCTGTCTGCCTGCCTGTCTGTTTGTCTTTCTTTCTTTCTCTACTTCTATCTTTATCTGTGCCCCTGTGTTTGTTGTTCTTTAGTTTTATCTCCCTCTGTGCCTCTCTCTTTTGTCTTTCACTCAGTCTTAGTATCTATCTGTGCCTCTCTGTCGTTCTTTCGTTCTGTCTCTATGTCTATTTCTTGTAATCGCTCTGACTTGCAGCTATGCATCAACTCACCTTGTCACAGAGGATGCTGATTTTGCTGCCACTACAGTTACACTTGACAGATATCAGTCTACCCAGACCTGGGATGCTTGCTTCAAGAGCTTTAGGGTTACCATGCACTTTAGCCTCCCTGATGACCACAGAAAAAAACACATGAAAACAACGCACGGAGGAGCTGAGGGGGAACTCCACTAAAGTTATAGGTAAATAATGTTTCTGAAAAACTTCAGAAACATTTGTCGTGTCCACGTGGAGCGCAACAATGCTGCTGCACGTTTTGCAACCCAAGAAACATCGAAGGACACAATGTTGCCGTCACATTGTGTCCTTGTTTTGCCAGGCCATAACTTATGGACCGATACATTGATCAATCGGACGACGCAAGGACATTCAAGGCACCTCCCTGTGTCCAAGACACAAATTTGTGTCCGCAACAAATGTTTCGCGCGTGACAAAACGAGGCAACATTTGGGAAACATGCGCGCGCTAGCAATGTTGCCGCAACACATTGAATGTGTCCTCGTTTGCCAGACATAATTGTCGTTAACCTTCTGGTGAGATCCCACGCCTTGACATAGCCCTTGGACGTTCCAGCCACAAGGAAGTTGCCACAGATATCCAACAGCAGAGGGTCTCCTTCTGATTCCAGGAAAGGAAGAGTCTGTTTCACTGTACCCTATGATGAGAATCACAACACAACTGTTATTTAGGCACTCACTTCCAACACTGGACCTCCAGCGTTGTCAAATATTTCCAAGTGGCAGTGCCTGGGAGGTAAAGGAACCTTGTTCAAAATACAATTGTGTATAAATACAGTTGTACGACTCGTGTATAAATAAAGGATTGATTGATTGATCTGCTAATGGGTTCAATGCGGAGGAACAAGATATGCTAGGACACTGGATTCACCAACTTTCGCTCGCGTGAAAATGTTTCTAAATATGACTTACGCGTCATTGCGCAAGATAGTATGCGTAAGTCAAACTTACGAACATTTTCGTGCGTACAAAAGTCTGGTGAATCCAGTCCCTGGTCTTTTCAAAGTCTTGCGTTGTCTTTAGTCCGCAAAGTCTTAAGGTGATGTTACACGAGACGGTTTTTAACCACGATTTTTCGCCCAACACCTACAATTTTGTAGCTAGCGCTTTGGCTTTTACTCTAAAAACATGGCGAACCTTCGCCAAAAGCAGAATTCTGTGCAAAGATTGCTATTCATTGATAGTTCAACGATTACTAGGCAAGAAGTATAGAAAAAAAATGTTGCGCAAAAAATCGTCGTTAAAAATCGTCTCGTGTAACATGACCTTTAGTCAACTGTTCACACCATACTGCAATTCACCAACTATTCAACAGCCTCCGACTACTAGGTATTAAAAAAATTACTGCTCAAGAGAGTTTATAGTAAATCGATAAGCACTTGCCAAAGGAAGGCATACAATGTTACAATGGCATATTTTTGCTTACTTGGAACGTTCGCACTTGAATCTTGCCTGGTTCTACGGTGTACACACTCTGTTCACGGACTACGACAACTGGGGAGTCTGAATCAAATGAGCCTGCAATGAAAGAATTCCAGTGTGATCTAAAACTCCTGCTTTAGTATCCACTCCTTTTTTTTCCACATCACTTAACCGGCTTTCTATTTGCCAGTGCCCTGCCTCTTTGCTACCCTGCTTCTTCCATTCCTCTCTATTCTTACCTCCCTCCTCCAAATCCCTGGCCCCAAGCCAGCTTCATACATGCATTTTAAAAACCTGGAGGCACAAAAACGACGACCTCACCTTCAGCCCTGACCATTGCCTTGTCTTGTGCTACTTCATAAACGACTATTCTCTTGCCATTCCAGATTGTTGCATGGTTCTGAAAACCACGTGGAAAAACAAAATTTAGTATTGGGATACATACGTGTACAGTACAAACGGAAAGCTGTTGTCTGCAAAGAAGTAATGCTTCTCTCTTTGTCATGGCAGGCCCCAGGGGCAGGCCTCTGATCTGCTGGAAAGTCAGTGGAAGTGAAGGGTAGACTTACAGTAGCTCACATACACATACTAAGGAATAATGAAGGTGACATACTTCAGTAAATGGTGCAAATTAATATAAGGCAAGGTGAGAAATGGTACAGTACAACCTACTGTAGGAAAGGGAAAGTAAAGGTATCTTTCTTGACCTTTTAAGGGCATGTTCGATTAACCGTATTCCAGAATAGGAATAGCTAAAATGATCCAAAGTTTTGCTTGTTCTGGGGAAAATTGTTTTCAAAACCTTCATGCTACAGTGACAAAAGTTCTTGAGACGCTTTCAAAAATTGATGTATCTCAGACACAAGTCATTGACTAAGCATACTGAAAGTTGCGAAACCATTTTTCTCCCCCCCTCCCCTCTGTACAATGTTGCGTGTGTTTGGGAAATTGTCTTTCAACTGAAACAATAGAAAAATTACTGAAACTGTGCGAGTGTCCCAAGACTTTTGTCACTGATTGTAGCATTTCGAACAGCTCCCCAATACATTTTGACATAATTCTGCTCCAAAGCAAAATATTTTATCAAACTTAAAAGGTCAAGAAAAAGTCAGTCATAAAAACAGACAACACGTGTAGGGCAGTCAAGCAAGTCTAAGCTGGAACCAGTTGGTGTTAAGAAACAAAAAGGATAACATTTCAGTGGTTATTAAATTCCTTCAAGAAGATAAACAGACATGCACAGTATGGTTTACCTTGGTGATAAAGACTCCTCTGATATGGACATCTGTCTTCAAATCTTGCTTGAATGATGTCGCAAAGTTCTCAATGGTCAAATGACTAGGTGAAACTTGAAAAGCTGTGATCTAACAAAACATTTCAAATTACTGTACAGTACGACTATCATTCTTTCAAAATCCAGTGATAAGATACTAAGAAAGACTTGCTCAGATCTCAAACTGACACTCAAACCTGGACCATGTTTTGATGAGAGACTGATGTTCTAATCATTCGGTCAACACTCTGGCCTCTGGCCTTCTGAACATTTTTATGTTAACCAGCCCTTTCACTCCTGAGAGTGATCAACTTCAACTTTCTCCTTTAGTTTCTCACCAGAGATGTGTGATAAAGTGTGGAGAATTTACTGCTTGATAGTCCAATCAGACGAAAGCTGAATTTGCCTATCAGTTCTCATAAAATCACTCATACATTTTCTTCTCAAATGATTAGGAGAATTTCTATTTTGAGCTCAGGAGTGAAAGGGTTAAATGTACTGTAGCTCATCAAAGGGATCAACATTTTTCCAAAAATGTTTTTTACAGCATGACACAGTCCACTCACTTGCTGATTGTAATGTGCATTCATCACTTGCTCATTGAGTATGACCACAGTTTGAACACAGTTGACAGCCAGGAGGCTTCTGTTGGCTCCCCAGTGCAACTGTGTCAGCACAGACCCTCCCTCCAGAACAGAAGGTGACTGAAGCTCCCACTGGTCCTGGCCCTCCTGCTTCTTGCCCTGTGCCTTGCTCACAACGTGCTTCCACATGGCCACCTTGCCTCTGCTGGTGCCAGCCGCTAAAATATCTGAGACAACCACGGGAAATATTATCTTTCTAAGTAGAGACTTGAATGCTGTATATATTAATTAAGAAATATGTAATACAATCCTGTGTAATATACAGTAGCCTCATCTAAACATGCAGGAAGTTGGGAGAACATGAGCAGGCAGCTCGAGTCAATAACATACATCACACATCATGTCAGTGTGTAATATACTCTCATCTAACATGACTCCCGTTAATACACCCACCAACGGGTCATTTTAATTTGAATTAAAAGGTGGGGCATTCTACTTTGGGTAAAACAAACACTGACCTTTTAATTTGCTGTATGCAATGCAGTTAATCACTTCTCCCGTTTCAAATCCACCATCTTCAAGTGACAACACATAGTTATCATTCTGCTCCAAATCCAACATTCTAGTGATACAAAATAACAACAAAATCTGACAATTAGGGGCAAACAGAAAAAGAGATCAAATACAGCAGCTGTAAGTTGTAAAAGGTTTGGATTGCACACAAATTCAGGATAAAACCCTGGAAAAAAGATGGGTTTGACTTGGGCATTGTTTGGGCACCCACTTGGCTTGATTCAACTTTGATTGAGCTCAAATTTTCAGCCAAGTCAAAGTAAGGTCAATGCAAGGTAATTGCAGGTGCTGGCTTTTGTTATAATGGCATTTTTATGGTTTTCTTGCAACTTGGCTGGACTTGGGAGTACCATTTGGCCACCTGCACAAAAGTACAGTGATTTTACAAACTTGTGTTGAGTTGGCTCAACTTGGGAGTCCATCTGGCCACCTCTACTTAGACTACAGTACAAAATAAATATTGATACAAAATAATTGATTTTCTTAACACTGCATGTATGTTATACACACACATTTTGTTCAGGGAAGGTTAAAGTATTGGAGAAGAGAAGGTTGAACACCTCAAGATACTATATAATAATTGTATTTAGAAAAGTGAGTGACACTTACCTGACTACTGTCTCCCCTGATGCTGTAGCCAATACCTGTGTGCCAGACCAGATTATCTGGCTCTGAGATGGCTGCCCACTCAGCTTCACCTAAAATTATAATATTATAATAAAACAATAATAATCTAAAATTCCCAAAAACAAAACAAAAACAACAAAAACAACTTACCCCTAAACTACAATCAACAACAATGTTAATACTGCTAAAAGAGTTCTTGAATGCAAATGACAAGAAGGCTTTCTATCTCCCACTCTCTTCATGTAATGTAATTTCTATATTTAGTTTTTATGTGGAGAAAAGAATACTTTTTTGGGGTCTGAAATTTTGACCTCAATCACACCTCCCCACTGACAAATATACCTGAAGTGAGTACCCTCCCTGAATCCCCTCCCTGGGCTTTGTACCCATTCTTCCTTGTAACCATACCTTCATGATTTCTGTTGTAGTGCCATCTGGGGCAATGCTGTGCTGTGATAATATTAGGCTGTCTGTAACAGCCACAAGCATGTCCTTGTTTTCACAGCACAGTAAAAATTTGATTGGTCCCTCAGAAGTAAAGCACTCCGTACTTCGACCTTTATCATCAATGTGATGCACAGCACCTTAGCAAGCAAGATCAAAAATATAAAATTATATTATTTTCCATTCTCATCAGATTAAAAATTATGTTCAGAAATGAATGAAAGAAAGAAATAGATCTGTCGTCAATATTCACAGACAAGTTTATATAACGTACATGATTGTACACTAGCTTGGGGCAACCAATTTTTTCCATCTAAAGTAGATTATCCAACAACTTTCTCAGAAGAAAGCTGTTTGGGTGAGTGAGTCATACTAAGTAATGTTTCATCTTGCCCTGAAAGCAAGTTCACAAGCAGAAGTATTATAGAAAAACAACTTTGAAACTCAATCTACAAAGCACGACATTGAGGACCAAAGTAACTTGACTTTCATACGGTAGTCATCCAAACACAAGTGAATACCAAGTAAGCTGAAAATTTGAATATTGTGGACTATCAAACTTGGTAGTGTGTGCATGTAATGTACATGTACCTTATTTTGTACAAATCTGCACAGCTCAGGCCTATTGTATGTTCTCACCTTCTGTTGTGCCATAAAAGAAGGCATACTCTGAGGCTGCTGATGAATTCAGTTTATTTGACCCCTTACGCCACATGAACATATCCAATGCAGCCTCATCTCCCGCAACAGCTGCCTTGGCCAGACTTGTCATCTCACTACATAATAAAAACAACAAAACCATATGTCAAAAATTGCACACCAAGAATTAACAAAGAGAAGTGCTAATATTTGATATAAAATTGGCTGTGACTCTAAGCTGAACACTCTAAGCCTGAATCAAAGAGTGATTATTTACTGCATAATAATTATTATAGGTCCACTACCACACCACAAAAAGAATGCTTGCCTAGAGTTGGCTGACACTGGGGGTCTGAATGCCAAAGTGGCTACTGCTGGCCATGCCTCCAGCTGGTAAAGAGGGTTCTGTTGGAGTCTTCCCTTCTGGTCGGTTTTCCACACCAGCAACAAGCCAACCTACATGTAAGGAAGTATGGTATTTAGAAACACATTTTAGGCACTTACAAACTATATAACCCCAAAAAATTTCAATTTCTTCTACTCAGTCTACCATATCCAGAAATTTGACATACAAGGAGCATACTACACTGTATAACCTGTAACTTAAAACACAATCATTCAATATCAGCTTTTCGCAGGCTAGCAGGACATCACACTGGTTCCTGCCAGCACCAACTGAATAAATGAATAACTTTATTTCATTACAGCCAGGTACCCCATTCAGCTTGAGTACTTTTATCTAGAGGAGCTCTGCCAACTGCCAAGTTCCAAAGTAACTTACTAGTTGATTAATCAACAAATTATTTTGTTTCTATTTATGGTCTAAGTGTGAACTAACCAAATGGCTTGAGACTTACATCATCAGCGGTGACAAGCCTGTTTCCATTGTTACTCCACTTGACAACCTTGATCTTTGATTTGTGTGCAGAAAGTGTCTCGTGTAATTCATGGTCATGCTCATTCCAGATTAAGAGATCCCCACTTTCCCAACCAATGGCCAAGATCTTTCGGACTGGGTGCCAAGCAAATGATGTCACAGAGTATGAACGCTGAATTGAAGAGTCTTCAACTAGCTCACCCTGACACAAAACATGTGGTATAGGTTAACTGGAAAAGATGATATTCAAATAATATTTGACCCCTCAATCAGAGATACTGTATTGATAGAAATTATGCTGATGGAAATATTACAGTTATTATAATCATACTGTACAGCATATGGAAAACTTGACCTCATAGCTACGATAATGCAACATCAATAATCAAAAATCAACCAGGTAACACTTTATAGACACTTGCAAAATGACAGCTATGTCATTACAAAACCATTGTACTTTTAACAGACTGACTGCATGGTCACATGGCTTTCAAAAGATCGTGGACTAATTAATCTGCTTGGCAACACTTTATTGCAACTTGTTGTGCAACAAAGTTGCTTAGCAAGTTGCGGCCTATGTTGTACGTATTACTACCTACGCACGCAACAAGATTTCGTGTTACGAGTTGCGGCAACATGTTGCAAAATGTAGACTCGGCTTCTACTTTTTGCAACATGTTGCCGCAACTCGCAACACAAAGTTTGTTGCATAACAAGTTGCGTGCGTAGGTAAGTAATACATGCAACAACAGGCTGCAACTTGCCACGCAACTTTGTTGCACGACAAGTTGCAATAAAAATTGCCTGTATTACTTCATCTTAAAGACTGCCGGATTGTAAATTAATGGTGCCACACAGCAGGATCTAACACTTTTCATTACATATGATAAATAGATACGACTACTTTTTTAACCTTATTTTTACTGAGTTTGATTGTATAATACTATATTGGTGTTTAGGAATATGCCACCCTTCTTTAGCATTGGGCTGGTTCTAAACAACTACAGTATGTAGTGCAGAAATAATAAGTTCATCAGGTGTGCTTTGCACAGATACATGTGTTGTAACTCTATAAAATAAATGTTTCTTGAATCTACTGTAACTGGCGCAGACATTTTCACAACCTTACCTCATCCAAGTAAAAGTTCACAGATCCTCCAAGTCCAGGTTCATTTTTAGAGGCGACTGCAAGGAGAGGGTAGCTGCTATGCCAAGCAATGTCTGTCTGTATACCTAAACTCGGAGCTTGAATTTTATGGTCAAAATATACCGCCATAATGACTGGAAACGGAATCCACGCCAATATTTACTGCGGAACGCCAAACAGTCGAAGATACTGCAGTTCGCCTCAGCTACAGCAAGCCAGCCATGTCTTTATCCAGTCTTTGACCAATTTTTGACCAGATGGAACTTTTAAACCATTAAATGCCAAGAGGAAGTCTCGGGATAAAGCAACCTAACCATGTAAATATAATAACAGCCCTGTTGCCACGCAGATTTGGACTTCTGATAGATGGCGAAGACTGCACAATATCCCCTGTTTTAGACTAACGTAGCTATCCCAGAAACGTAGATATATCTTGATAACTCCCAGAAAATCACATAGTGCCACAGAAAGATCCTTTTTTACACCTCTAAATCGTCGTGCTTCGCATCAAACGGTTGAAAATGTCGGACAAAAATCCCCGGATATTGTACTTTCTATTTTCATTTGTATTTCCGCTGACACAGCTTAGCAACGCGAACAGGTTCTCTTGTCTCGCAATGGGACGCTGGGGGTAGTCTCCCTCGCAATGCTATGCAATCAAATACCACGATAAAATTCGCATCTCCGAGCATCCATCCATGCAGTGTTCTGTTTATATAGATATCGCCGGATGAAATATCCAGAGTAAAGACATTTCTCGACCCTCTAGTGATTTCGTAGGAAGAGTCTGGGTACGAGATTGTACCCACCTGTCGAAAATGGCGGGCGGTGGATTGCACAGTTCGGTATTTCTTATGATGGCTTCTGGACAGATTGAATCTGCCAGAGTAAGTATCAGTCTTCTGTTAGCCTTGCTATAAACCATGTATTTACTTTTGTCATGTTTTATCTTGACAGTTTCCAGAATTCGACGATCTTTACTGCAAATACAGTTTTGTTTATGGTCAAGATTGGGTAGTAACGTCCGTAAGTATTTCAGAAGTTTATGAATCTTTCATTCTTGTTCTAGCTTAATAAGTGGTTTAAGTGGTTTTTTCTGACAAAATGCTAACCGCCCTCAGCTGGTGCTGCGTGTCATACAAGTTGACCCAGCTTTTCGTTAAATCCTTGTAGGGCTGGGAGGAAGGTATTTCTCAGATTTCGAAGAAAAGCCAAGACAGAAGACAGTTATTTATATGGAACTTTCCTCTTGATGTCACGTTCAAAAGTACAAGTCCGTTTGGGTGTAAGTATTTATATAACCATCAAGTTTCTGCCCAGTATTGACTGAGTTGTTTACGTTTTATAGTCCGATTAGGCATAAAATGATCAGGCAGGATTTAACCCTTCCCTCCCCAAGTGCTCCGAATCAGCTTTCATCCATTGTATTTTAGAGTGTGGTGTAGATAATATGAAGAGAAAACTGACACACTCTTATGAGATGATTAATTAACCTCATGCACTATTTCTATGACCATTTCCAGCCTATGCTCTTTCACTCCCAAGCACAGAAGAATTATGCAAATCATTTGAGATGAAAAATATGTAATGAGTGCTGACTGTAGAAAGCATCTGATAGTTTGATCGGCTTTTGTTTTTAGCAAGCCCTTAAGTTATCCAATCGTACTGACATGATATATCTCTGATGAGAAACTGAGAGAGAATTAGTGAAGCTGATTGTTCCTGCTGGGACTGAAATGATCCTAAATTAAACAACATTCTTTTGTTCTACAGTTGCTTGTACAGTTAGTTGTAATAAATAATACAATTTTTGTACAGGAATAAACTCTGAGATAATTGAAGCTTATTTGCAGGCTGGATAGTTATCTTTAGTTAGTATACCACTACAATACCAGATTTCCTTTATTATTGAGCAGGGCCTCAGCTGGTGATCAGCTGTTATGGATCTGATGTATTTGGGCATGAAGTTGTCAGAGGGTATGGAGCAGTGCATCTACCCACTTCTCCTGGAAGGTGAGTGGAACAATCAATTTGAACCAAGCTGGTTTGGGAAGGATTATGAAGCATACAATCAGTCACAAAAGTAATTGAGTCACTACACAAAAGAATAAAAAATCCACAGCCTTGGAGAACTAATCATTCACTCCCCCCCCTCCCCCTCCCCCCCCCCCCCCCCTTCTCAATGTTGTTCAAAGGTGATAATTTTTGGTCAGCTGCTCATACACTCAACTTTGAAGAGGGGGAAACTGAAATCAGTTGTTGTGGTTTGAAGGAATGCAAGGGCAAAGAAACAAAATAATGGTATTTTTGGCAATTTTCTTAACAATTTTCAAACTCATTGTACTGTAGGTAGGTAGAAGGACCGTGAAAGAAGACTTTTATAGTTATGATACATTCTTTTATCTTTTAGCCACACCAGGGAAATCCCAATGTTTGTACCAGAATCTTCATCTAAGCTACAAAAATTTACAAGGTGAGGATTTTCTGGAACTCACGTCAATTTACAGGATCCCTTAGTGACTTCTAACTCTGTTAAATATTACCTGCCCTGAACAAAAATATGTTTAAGTACTACTTGAACCCATTCAAGTGATCAGTTACTGTACAGTACTAATTTCTCATACTGAACTACATACAGGTGACTATACTAATATGTGTTTTGCCTTTCTGTCACTTTTAACCCAAGGACCATACCTTAGTTTGCAGAGCATAACATATAATTTATTGAGTTCATGTAGAATGACTTATTGGGTCAACACATAGCATTACTATTATACCAATAATAGATATCAATATCAAAAGTGCAACATTAACTGTGGTTGTCTCATCGGCTAACAGCTGGTTTTTAGGGAGAAGACCTGAGTTTGTGGACCCAAAGGTGGTTGCTCAGGGGGAAGGCAGGGAAGGTAAACATAAGTGACCCATACTAATGCATGTGCATCCCAGCTTGATGGGCCACAACCTTGATATAAGAATTTTTTATCAAGCATTCCTGTGTAAACATTGTGGAAAATGGCTTTAAAACTCAAGATAGCTGTCCTAATTCAAATAAAAGCAATGCATGAAGCATTTTCATCAAGGCTGAACACGGTCCACTGTGCCCTTTCAAGTGACAATGTTGCGATATTTTATAAGACAGTGAAAAAAAGAAATTGCTGTTAGTACAAGTCAAGTAATATTACTTTTTGTATGTCATTTTTTGAAATATTCTGCAAACTATTCCATAACACCACAGTTCACTTTTCTATCTCACAGTAATATTGGACAGTACAGTTACTCTTTAAATCAAGATTAGCTTCCATATAAAATATGATAGAACATGTACCTACACTAATTTATTTCTTTGTACAGATTCAAAATATATACATTTTAAGACTTTTCCTTATGGCTGAAAATATTTGTAAATGTTATAAATTAGCAGCACAATTCAGCATAACATTCATTATCATGACTCCTCCAATGCATTTCCACTTCAGTAACAAGAGTCAGATCTCAAGGCAGTGTCAAGGTGACCTTCAACGTAGTCACAAGAGACACAAAGAAGCTGGGTTATGACACCGAGCCTGCCAGCACAGCCATCCCACACATCGCCCCCAGTGGTGCTGGCACAAGCACCTTCAGACCTGAAGCTTCAGCGGCAGAGACGATGGAGAGCCACTCATAGCCCATAGGATGAGCTGATCCAACAGAAGTGAACACTACCCAGTCCTGTGGTGTTGAGCAGAGAACCAGTCACTAAACCACGACTGAGTTGTAATGCTTTACCTCACAGCAGGTCAAACTAACACAATTCGCTCATTGCATGGTGCCACCATCTTAGATTCAAAGCATGATTAACCTGGCACAAAATTTGCCAGACATGAAACAAGAGTTTCCTACCGCTCTGAAGCACCAAGGCATCTACAGAGAGATGCACATGTTTCATTTAGGGAGTTACTTGCACAACTTTCCAAGTTAACTTTCTTAGTTATGCCAGAACAGCCTCTTTTTTAAGCCTTTCACTCCCAAGCTCAAAATGCAGATTCTCCCAACCTTCCAAGAGGGAAACATATGAGTGATGTAGTGAGAATTGATAGTTTAATCATCTTTCATCTAAGCAAGGTATCAAAAATCAAGTTCTCCTTACTGTATGATGTATATCTCTGGTGAGGGACAGAGAGAGAAAATTGAGGTTGATCACTCTTGGGAATGAAAGGGTTAAGCTTGTGCAAAGAGCCCATCTCTACTGATTGACTGAAAGACTTTTAACCAGGGGATCTAAATTGCATGCAGTGGTGTACATGAATCCTTTTGCCTCTCTACTCTACCAACCATTCAATGTTATGAAAATGTATGAGCAACAGTTAGAAATTGATGATTCTATCCAACCTCCTTGAAGCAAGCTAACATGTATCACATCAGCCTGTAATATACCCTCATCTTTGCAGTTATTTAGCCAATCAGAATGTGGGTAGTATCATAGGTATTCTATACATAAATGTACCAGTTCAGTACACCGGTATATTCTTTATGCCAATGAGAGAATTTGGACCTAGCATGAGGTTGAATTATGTGAGTTACAAGTATTTTTATATGGCTCACAGTTAAACCATGTCTTTCAGAGCTCTAAAATCACCTTTAATTTTCCCTTTTAAAAATACTTTTGAGCTTTTATAAACAGAAAGTACAGTATCAGCTATTTGGGTACTCAAAAAGTTGCAAAGCATATTGAAGCAGTTTTGTTTGCTTATCATCTGGAGAATTTATTTAACGAACTTGAAGCCAACCTCCATACAACTAAGTACTATGTGAGGTCATGTATGTATATAATTCCTTCCAAGACAAGAACAAGGGAAGCCACTACTGTATCACAACAGAAACATACAAATATTTCAAAAACAATGTGACTGTTTATTATCATGCTGTGTATTTCATGACAGAAGTTCAAATAAAACTATATACAAAGAATGATTGGTCCACAGTCCTTGATCTGAGTTATCAGTGCAACCTAAATGAGAAGCTTCTCTATTGACTGCTGCAAAGACTGAATCTGTGGCTTTAACTGTGAGCCCTCATTCACTGTAACAGCACAGGCAATGACAGGACGGGATACTCCACATGCCCGTCCAATGGCCTGCTTGGAACGGACAAAGACATATGGTACATTCTGAAAATCAACAGAATTAAAATGTTAGTAGTTTAGACTAACCTGTCCTGTATCACATGTATGAGAACAGTGTTACATGTAGAAGAATAATTAATATATTATTATTATTATTATTGGTCAAGGGTGTGACAAACAAATGGCATTAAAACAGTAAAGTTTCCCGACAACTTTTTAACCCTATCACTTCCAAACACAAAATGCATGTTCTCCCAACCTTATTGTATGAGTCATGTACTGTAGTAAGAATATTGATAGTTCAATTCATCTAATCATGTTATTAAAAGCAAAGTTCTCCTTCCTATATGTTAAGAAAAAAAACTGAAGGAGAAAATTGAGGTTGGTCACTCTTAGATTGAGAGTTAAGCTTACTTTTCCTAAAGGAAGGCTAACTACTAATGCAACAGAGCTACAGAGTACAGTCATTCTGTGTCAAAAAAAACAAACAAACAAAAATCCCCAAAGAATTGAAAAAAGTATTCAGTTAACTACTATTAATATTTGGCTTGAGTGGCTGTTTGGAAAATGTGGGGTGCAGGCTTAAAAGATTTAATACTATACTAGAAGATAGTTCCCCCAAGTGTTAGTTGTCATGCAGTACTCTAAGGGAGACCAACAGACAGAAGATCTTTGAATGTGAGCCTCTGTATTTTACACTGAAGGTAGTAAATGCTTTGATATGATTCTCACTTGCATGCTTCTCACCTTATCTTCACAAAGCAATGGAAGATGGAGAAGGATTTCAAGAGGTTCTGTATCAGCTGCCATTACAATGAACTCTGCAATGCCTCGATTGAGACACTTGGTTGCTGAAATGACAAAGTGATTTCTCATAAGACTACAGTACACGTATATAAGCAGTAGTGTAACCCATACTGTGGTGCCCCCTCCTGAATATTCACAACACACATTGTATCACACAAAATGAAATAACAGGTGACCGCAGTGTTGCATCCAGAGCGCGTCATTGCGTCCCGGGACGCACAAATCTCAATTTGGACGCAAAAAATTCCAGCAAGTGCGTCCGCTTGGACGCACTCGAAAAATTAATTGGCAAGCGACTCTTTTCGGAACGCAACCCGCTAAGCGGAAAGCCGACGCTGATCCTTCACCACTGATAGCGCGTCGGTAAAGCCCGATTTACATGTTGCAACTTTCGCTTACGACACGAATAAAAAACCACTCCGTGATTTGGTTTTCTGTCGCATACGACACGAAAAAAGTAATACAATTTCGTAAGGGTTAAATCCTGGAATGCGAATGTGACTGAACAAATATTCGATCAAATGTTACTGTAAACCACTGGCTGTTCGAGCGATTCAGTTTATCGCGACGTGCACACCTTTTAACGATCACGACGACACCGCTTTTAATATGTCAAACAGTCGAAATCTGTCCGCATACAAATCTTAAAACATTGACCTGTAGTCTTGCACATCGACTGAAAATTTTGCGTAGCGTGGTGAAATTTGATAGTCCAAAGAATTGAGTTCAGATTTGCATAAATATGTTTTGTGCACATGGCGGACGTCAATAAAATACTTTTAGCCGAAAACTTCCTCGAAAGAGAACAAAATGTGGCAGGAACATAAAAAATGTCCTATCGGCTTGTTATTTGTTTGGTACAAAAAAAGGAATGTGAATAATGACGCGCCACGAATATTAATATTAAAAATGAATATTAATTAGTTGGACCCCACAAAATCCTACTTGGACCCCTAAATTTTGAAAACCTGGATACAACACTGCAGGTGCATGGTGTATTTCTGGTAGGTACAGTAAATAATACTGTCAGATCTGTAGCATCAGGTAATAAGCGGAAATGTCCTCACACAAAGTGCTAGGATTGTTAATACTTCATCATCTGCTACAACAATCTGAAGATCTCAAAGAAAAATTGTCCATGGCCCCTTGGGTGGACTGACCTTCATTGGCACCTTTTCTGAGCTGCTTGTAGTTTGTGGCTTGCTGCACCAAATCGAGGATTGTCACTGTTAGCTGAGGATCAGCCAAGGGATAAGCCTTTGGGTTCACTTCATCAGCCTACAGTTTAAAACAATCCAAAATAATAAAAAGCAATATTAATGGATGCATTGATAATGTTCAATAACATTCCTCGTACATACTAGAACTGTAGCGTCAGATAATAAGCGGTATAGTCCTCACAAAACTTGATTGGAACTAGAAATTTTCATCATACGCTACAAGCTAGGTTCTAAGAAGAGAAGTAAGGTACGCAGCCAGAAAGAGAGGGATGTTTACAACAACAATACAAGCTTTATCGGCTCGACCTACACGAGGTGTTGCTAAAGCAGTCGCGAAAACTAGTGAAATACCACACACACGCGCTTGTCCAAATTACAGGCGTACGGATTCTCCAACTCTGCAACACGAGAGCTGCTATCCGAAAAAAATTACGGCACAAAAAGAGCTACATGAGCTCCTTTGGCGGACTTTTTCGCTGTTCTATGCTCACTATATCCCCAAAACCCCAAATGAGATCTGTATCTTCCTTCTGCCGTCTATTAAACCTTTCGAATCTTACCTCCACTACTTGGAACGTATAAATCAAGAGAATATTGCCTGTTCATGTCCAAGAGACGCCTGACTATAAACACAAAGGTATAACACTAACCATTACGTTTTCTTGGTGTATATCCTCTCGGCAACTACAGCTTCACGGAGGAACGACAACAAGCACGTGGAACAAGCTAAAAGAAGTTGTACCTGACGTGCATTCTGGGAATTTTCCCCCAGCCCCTCCCCCACCGGGGCTTCCAGGCCTGTCCGCGCCATTTTGCGAAGTGATGTTTTGTTTGCTTGATGGCCACGTGGTCCCTTGGGGCAGTTTTTGACGGCCAAAATACCCGGCAAAACAACCTTAAAACGGTATTAAAATGCAACATCAGTGCAACGGGCAGCCTGTCCGGGCTAGTGGTCAGCTGAAACTGGATGTACCGGCACTTTTGAAGGTATGTGGTTTACGTTTTTCGAATGCAAAATATATTGAATTTATCAGCAGTGCATTGGTATTAACGGTATGCAGTTTGCTTTGTTAACCTCGCTTAAGGTGAAGTAATACGGGCAACATTTTCTTGCAACTGGTCGTGCAATACCCTGGTCCCAGAGGTTTTCTAATCCCCCGAGACGAGCATTGAGCCGCGCGGCTCAATGCTCGTCTCGGAGGATTAGAAAACCTCTGGGACCAGAGTAGTCGTGCAGCGAAGTTGCGAAGCAAGTTGCGGCCTGTGTTGCACGTATTACTACCTACGCACGCAACGCAAAATTTGGTGTTGCGAGTTGCAGCAACATGTTGCAAAAAGTAGACTCGGCTTCTACTTTTTGCAACATGTTGCCGCAACTCGCAACACCAAATTTTGTTGCAGAACAAGTTGCGTGCGTAGGTAGTAATACGTGCAACAACGGGCTGCAACTTGCTTCGCAACTTTGTTGCACGACAAGTTGCAAGAAAATGTGGCCCGTATTACTTCACCTTTAAACAAACCATTGGAGGAAGTCAGCATTTTACAGGGGGGTCAACAGAGGGGCTTAGCTGAGCCAGGGTCAGTGTTTGTCGAAACTCAATTTAAAAAGAAGAGGGTCCGGCGAGTTTTTGTCGGCTATCCTACCTCATTTCAAGACATTTAAAAACTCGTCGAAAATGATAATTGTAAGAACAGATTGAAATACTACTTTGTTTCACAAAATTCCCCCACTTGTGGTGGAAATTCTTGATTCTGCTTCATGCCCGAGGAGCAGACTGATGCACTGTAAATGCCCTGTCATTTTCTTTTTTCAGGTTACTGTGCTACCTGGGAAGGGCGAGGGGGGGTACTCCTCAAAATTTTGGGTGGGAGTGTGCTGCCCGGGACTGAAAACCCTTACCCTATTTCAGACCAAAATTTGCCATTTTCGACCCTATTTCAGACCAAAATTTGCAATTTTCAACCCTATCTCAGGCCAAAGTTTGCAAATTTCAACTGTTTTTCAGACCAAAGTTTGCAAATTTTGACCCAACTTCAGACCAAATATCAAAATCTCTTACTCTCTCAATACCCTATTTTAGACTAAAATGCTGAAAATGATACCCTTTGGGGTGGCACATACTTATGTGGCTCATATATGGAAGTACCCCCTCCCCCTTAGGCTGTGCTAATATCATGCCTGCCCTATTGTATGCACCACTGTTTTAATGTATGTGACTTTGAATGCATTCACTGGCATATATTACATGTTGTCCAATGTGCCATACCACTGAATCCCCTTGTTTTCCCACTTGACGGGGCTGCTTGATGTGCTGTCACCAAGTAATGAAGTGCCACTTACACTTGTCTGCATAAACTCATGTTGACAACAGTGGTAAATGTACATTTAAGAAGCCAAAAGAACAATTATTTATTATAGAACCTTATACTTATGCATTGATCAATTCCAGCTGTAACCATCTCTCTCTCTCTCTACCTTGGTACCTCAAGCTTGGTTGGCTTGGAGAAATTTGCAGAGGGGGGTGGGGGGGGGGGGGGGCAGTACTCTAATTAAAGTACTGAGTATGAATGTTTTATTGTGAGTGCAGGGTCCTGTTTACTCAAAAACCACACCTGATAGGAATAATGTAACATAAGAAATTGTATGACTAAGGACTCATTGGGCACACTTGAATGTCTCACTAACAAAGAATTGAATGTCTTTAATGTTAGGGTCACATTGTGTAACCAGCCCAAACAAACAATATTAACGTTTTCTTCTCAACTTCCATTTTCACTAGTATTGTAACAGTAACATAAGAATGTTCTATTTTCCAAGCAAATTATCTTAGTTGCAAACATAGTTATCCCAACATAATTGTCTTAAAACAATGCAAATATTAAACAGTGGTAATAATACTCACTGTGCAAATATTTAAAACTACACATTCATCGAAAACCTAAATGTGTTTTAAAGTTATTAAGTTCATTTGAATAAAACATTGACCACAGCAAGCACATCACCACGCATAAAGCTTTCAATAGGAACTATTAGATCAAATTCTATGAGATAAATACAATATTTAATTCCCCGCTTTTACCATAAACAAGATAATTTATTGGCCCAAGCCTCAAATCACTAAAATGACGGGTTAAAAACCCGACGTTCACACTGGCCCTGAAAAGATCAGTCCGAACCGCTCTGATCCGATCTACGCTGTTCACACTACAGAAGAGATAGGTCCGAACCAATGCAAAATAGTCCGGAAAAAAGGTTGGTTTTCAGACGTAAACAAACAGAACCGATATCGACCGAGGTCCCTTCCGCGCGGAATATTTGGCGCCAAAAGTGGAAACGCGTTCGTACGTGCACTTTTGGCGCGAACTTTGAGGCAGCCGCGCGGCGCGCGCCGGAGTCCTTGGCCACCGTCCTATTGCTACAGTCCTACCGCCGATAAAGTCCGATACTAAATAAAACACCCTGCAATGACTGCAGTGTCAGGAAGGCACAGGTACGACATTACAGAACTCTGACACGAGTTGTTTAATTATCTGAACCCTAACTTTTGTCAACTGTAAAGTAATAAATTTGCAGTCGATACAGACGTATCTTCTCGAAAAACAGCGTTGTGTCCATTCAGATACTTTGTTATTTCACGATTGATTTGAACAATTTAAAAAACCTAAAAGCATTTGATTTCTTGAAAAAAAGTATTCAAAGTGGTTTATCTAAATACGGTAGACTCTAAAGGTGATGTTATACACGAGACGATTTTTAACGACGATTTGTTGCGCGAAAACTTGTCATAGTGTACTATGGAGCGCCGGACGATTTTTAGCGAAATTTTCGTTGCGGCAACATGTTAAAAGTTTTTGAGTGGCCTTCAAACGCATGCAATATTGTTGCCCGAATTTTGTTGGAGTTCCTTCATGTAACACCCTCGCAATTGGCCATTTCGGCAAACACGCCGCTGTCTTTCTTCATCAGTTTCTCGTAGTTATCGAATTCCACTGCCGTTCCATCCTTCATGACGAGAATCTTGCCACAGTCTCGAATGGTGTTCAGTCGGTGAGCCACTGTTATGACGGTACATTCCTTGAGTTGGTCGCGTACTGTGTTCTGTATCGTTCTCTCTGTGGTGGGATCCACGTGCGCTGTGGGTTCATCCAAAATAAGAACTTTGTTCCGCTCAAGTAGAACACGAGCAAGGCAGAGTAGCTGACGCTCACCGACACTGAAGTTCCCTCCTCCCTCGGACACTTGGTAGTCGAGATGTCCTTCAAGGTGCTCCACAAGAGTCTTGAGTTGAACGTCTTCCAGAACTCGCCAAAGATCAGCGTCTTCATGCTGCGTCAAAGGATCGAGGTTCTTCCTCAAAGGACCACTGAACAGGACTGGATTTTGAGAGAGGACAGAAAAACATCGTCTTGATTCTTGGAGGTTGATGGTAGCGAGGTTGATGCCATCGACTGTGATAACTCCCTTGGCCTCGGGCATGCGTAACAGTGCAGCTACGACGGACGATTTTCCAGCGCCAGTTCTGCCTGCGACTCCAATCTTAGCTTTTTTGTTGATGTTGATGTTCAGATCTCTCAGCACCTGAGGTCCACCAGAATAGTACCTCAAAGAGACGTTATCGAAAGCGATGCTCGCCTCGCATGGCCAGTCCTCGGGGGGCTTGGTGTCGATATCATACCCAGGCTCTGACTCAATTTCTGTATACGTCATCACGCGCTCAACTGACGTCATCTGGTTTTCGACCTCTGCAGTTTGCTGCACGGTAAACTGTACGAGATCTATGGTTTCAAGGACGTAAACAAGTGAAAGTCCAGCCCGAGCTGTGGAGGAAATATAGAATATCAGCATATGAAACATAATAAGATAAAATATTAGTAAAACCATAAATATAAAGTATCAGTGTAATATGCATTAATCTTAGCCTTATTATTTCAAGGTCAGATGGGTAGCGTTATCGAATTTTAGATTTTGTGAACAATTAGTTGGTGCCAGAGTGGAATCTGGTGTGCGTACTCGAGATCTCAATGAACTAAGGTTCGTAGGTGCTCCTTCAACCACAGGGCGCAAAGGAGTTCGCTTGCTTACCATTATGTAATACCCTTCATATTGATCTACATCAAGGATACCGCAAGACGATTTCATCGCGGGCGCGCGAAGGCATACGCGTCTTGTACGCATGCCTTCGCGCGCCGCGATACATACGATCTGCGGTATCCTTCATGTAGGTCAATAATAGGGTTTTGCATGATGAAAAGCAAGCGAGCTCCTCTGCACCCTGTGCTTCAACATTCAAAAGGGCAGTTACAATCTGACAATCTCATTATTTAGCTGCCAAAGAAAAGAAATAAAAACTCACCTGCATCGTGGAGTATACGAATGGCGGAGAAGGCGGTAACCCCGACGATCAGCGTGCTTAACAAATCCATTCTGAAGGCCATCCATCTCTCGCCAGCTACACACATCTTAAACGCCTGGTTATGTTTGTTCTGATGCCTGAAGAGAAGGAATCATGTACAGTGCTAAAAATATCAAGTTCAAAAGCAGTACAAGCTTCCAATACGCGATTAGCCTGCGCAACAGGCCCTTGTGTTTTTCTGCGCGGCTTGTTGTCCGCTTGCTCAAGTCTGGCACCTGCCCATTTGCGCGCGCTCCCCGTAAAGAAGAGCGCCTGTTGTGCAGGCTAATAAGCGTTCAGCAAACACGATTTGGAATATCTGTGAGCTATTCAGACTGATTTATAGTAGCTTTTAGCCCATACTCGAAAATCTTATATCTTGACAAATTTTGTATGATCTTCCCGTTCAGTTTTATGCTTGAATCCTAAAGATTTTGTCACCAATCTAATCCACCGTAGCTTTCTGTATAATTTAACCGAAACCCCGATTACCTGTAAAACTGTCGGACAAAATCCTTCTGGCGTCCTCTCGAACGAATAGTGTCCAATCCATTTAGAGTTTCCGAGACATGGGAGAAGACGGGACTGCGGCACATCGACTCAAGTCTTTTCAGTTCTCGGGAAGACTTGAGGTAATATTTGACCAAATAATTGAAGCTCACACATGCAGGAACAACTGCCAATAGCACGCAGGGATTCAGGACGGATGGTAATAGTATGGCGGTTGTCACATACAAAACCATTTGAATAGACATGAAGAAAAAATTCGGCAAAACTTCATCCATACATCCAACATCTTTTGAAAAGCGATTTAAGATCCGTCCCACTGGATTGGTATCGAAGAACAGTACAGGAGCCTTGAGGATGGCCCGAACCATTCGGTCATGCAGCTGTTCAGAGGAGTTTAGAGATGCCTGGTAGAAGAGAAAGCATCGCAGCATGGCGAAGAGGAGTGTCCCGCAGACTAACCCGCTGTAAATGGCAATGTTTGTTTTACTTTGCTGTTCAGCTATTGGTTCATTTACCAAGTGAGATAACCAAACATCCAGGAAGACTGAAAAACCTTTAGGGAAAAAAAAATGGAAAAAATGTGTTTAGTATCAAAAATATCAGAAT
The DNA here is from genome assembly GCA_964036295.1 of Plumapathes pennacea. Taxonomy (NCBI): domain Eukaryota; kingdom Metazoa; phylum Cnidaria; class Anthozoa; order Antipatharia; family Myriopathidae; genus Plumapathes; species Plumapathes pennacea. Next base: position 13,984,899 of record OZ038465.1, on the reverse strand, counting down.
ATTTTTTAAAAGTTAGTGAATAGTTATTAACCGGCTAACGATTGTTGCGTTCTCTAACCGTTTTGCTGAATAACTTCGTTCAATCCGTAATCTGGAATCTACCCGTCGCCCTTCTAACGAAAGAAGTAATACCTTGTGTGAGAAAGAACATCATAAACAGTCCAATTATTGCCACTGTGGGTAGCCCCGCCCTGAAATACGTCCAATACAGATTCAGGGACACTGTACCAATACTTCTGTCTTCTTTTGGAATCTCCAAACCCATGTCGACGTTTTCCGGTATAATTGGTTTTGGATTGTCTCTTTGTCCAAATAACTGCCGCCGCATGTTTGGGCCAGGTACTGATCTCTTGTGCGTGTATAGAATTTCATCAAGCATGCCAATCTTCGTCAATTCCTTGTAAGTGCCTTTGGCAATTACGTCTCCTTTAGACAGTGCAACAATCTGGTCTGCTTTTTTCATGAGACTGATCTGGTGGGTCACAAGGAGTCTTGTCTTGGTGGACAAGAAGTCACAGATGCATTTCTCAAAGATGTACTGACCGACTTTTGCGTCCACTGCACTCAGAGGATCGTCCAGCAAATACACATCGGCATCGGCGTACACTACGCGCGCCAAACTAATCCTCGCTTGTTGACCTCCACTAAGAACAACACCACGCTCTCCGACAATTGTTTGATCGCCATCTGGAAAGATGTCCAAGTCCCTTTCCAAAGCGCAAATGTCAACCACTGTTTGGAATCTTTCTTTCTCATAGTCTTTATCGAACAGTATGTTGTCTCGAATTGTCCCTGGGAATACCCAAGGAGTTTGGGACACGTAAACAATAGTTCCAGGGCAGAAGATACTTCCTTCTGTGATTCGAACTTCCTTGTTGATGGCGGCGAGTACAGAGGATTTTCCACTTCCTACAGGGCCAGTCAACACCATGAGACTGCCTGGTGATGCTTCGAAGCTTACGTTGCGTAGAATGTCCCTATTACCATTGGCATTACAATTTTCGGAGCGCAGTGCCACTTTTGAAACTTCGCACGTTCCTCTTAGGTTTTCCTTTCCAGAAGTTGTATGGTCGTCTGTCGTTAAATACTTTGCTGTACGTGGGATAGAACCAACATTTGCGGGCTCAGACTGCAATGTCTCACTTAGGTGCGGTAAAGTTTGGAGCGAAAGAAAACGTTGTATCCTTGTAAGAGAAGTCATCGCTTCGACTGCAGTTTGAAGTCCAAAGCCTATATAATATGGAATGCTCACTCGTAGAACGTTCATGAACGCTATCAGCATGAACACATTCATTGGTGTCAATTTGTGCCCTGTGAGTACTATTAGTGTCGCCGAGACGAAGACAGCGACAATACTTGAACTGAAAAACAGCCCACCAAGTGTTGACAAAACGGCACTTTTTTGACGGATGACGTTTAATTCCTCTCTGATAAAAGAAAGAAACCAAGCAAGAAAAAATGATGATCTTGAGAATGATCCCTGTTTATATGGAAAAACGGTTGTCCCATGGACCCGAGTCACCCTCCTCCCATATACTCACAGTGAACCGTTTACATGAAAAAGTGTCCCCTCCCTCCTGTCCGCTTTTCTTTGATTAAGTACTGTCAGTAATTCCGCTTTCATGTTTTGTACTCTCTTATATAAACATTTGGAGGGCAAATCATTTCATAAGTCTTTCCATAAGAGTACACTGAAAGCCCCTGTTTTTATCGTTAGTTATAAGATTTTGATTAACCAGTGAGAACGTCAAAGTTATTTTATACTTCTGAATGGTGGAGCTTACTCGAATTTAATGGTTTACCCCTCGTAGTTGATCAGAGAAACGTGTCCTAAATTCACTTTATCTTTGCATACATACCTCCTGATTGTTCGAATCTTGTCTCTGTAGATCCATTCCCACGCATTCGTTTTCACTGCACGGATCGCTGACACTATTTCATTCATCAACAGAACGCGTCGGTCAGTAACTTCAGCGGTCTTTTCTCGGAGCTTTCCACTGACGTAAGCCAGAAAACCGTCAAATGGCACAAACATGAGGAGACTTGCCAGCCCTACCAACGCCTGCCACCCGACAAAGTACCACATGAGAAACGCGGATATGGCTATTTCAAAGAGTGAAAAACAAAGGCAGTAAAATGCTTCCGGGGCCTTTTCCATTCGCTGCACATCATTGGAAATAAGGTCCACCACTTGACCCGTTGTGAAGTCTCTTAAGGTTTGCTGGCCAAGGTGGAAGATCTGTCGCGAATGCAAGGGGGACATGTCAGAGAAAGGGTAAGTTCCTCACAATTTTTGGGTTGGTGTTGACATGGCAGCTGCTTGTAAGGTTATCATAGACAATTTGTTGTTTCTTTTTATGTTTTTCTGGTTCGTGCGTAACTTTGAGAGTCAAACGTGAACTTTTTATGTGATCACCAAAACTCATCAGTGTACGGTTTCGTGGCACCTTTGAGTTGCCACACGTATTATCTACAATTATGGTCAAACTTGTTAAGACGATATCCCCTTCCCCCGGTTAATTTTGGATAGTTGAGCACTGTACAGCCTATGCCTAAACCAGTAGCCAACAACGAATATGGGGGAGGGGAAGGAGTCGAATTGATATTATGATCCCCTTATTGGTTGTACGAATGAAAGGGGTATTGATAGTCCGCGCAAGCGTCCCAAAGGCTTTTGAACATGGTTGTAGTACGAGCGCAAAACGACGTTCTGAGGCGCAAAGCCCGCGGATTATCAGTAACTTCAGTCCGTTTTTCTGATGGCGAGTCAAAAGAGCGAGAAAGAAAGAAGTTACCTTGAGGTACACAACCCATTTCACGGCCGCTCTCAATTGCATTCCAAGTAAATTGCAATGGTAGAAGAAGAGATGATTCACGGGAAGTCTGGTCACAGAAGCCAGATACATGGCCGCTGCACACGCGTACAAAAAGGAACGCCCACTGTCTTCATCAGCCATCATTCTTGAGACAAGTAACCCCAGCATAAGTGGCTGGAAAATACAGAACAGAGAATTCACTAAGCCTGCAAACAGCATGAACACACATCGCCGGGAAGTCACAGCACACAAGACGCTCTTCCAGAACCGAGGCGCGTTCCCAGACTCCGCGCAACTCTTCCTTTCATTAATCCATTTCTGTTGAATTCGCTCTGTTAACTGTTGTGTGTCGTCTTGCGCTTGGAGAGGAAGGAAGTCGGATTCTTCCAGTGGACGTTTGGCGCCCGCTTTAAAGACTCCGTTCATCCACCAAAACGTCAAGATGGAAAAGAAGCCCGCCTCTTTCTGTGAATCTGCAGAAGTACGCTGTCCATCGGAAACTTTTTCGTAAGGTTGATTCACCATGCCTGAGTATGAAAGGGAATATGGACACGTTTGATATATTATATTCCCCGTGAACAGAAGAGCATCTCACTTTTTCTCTACAAGGCACCTCCCATTGGAAGGTAGACCTAAATAGCTGACGTTCACATTTATTTGTAGTGATTTTAAAATCCTATACATTTTGGGTCACCGTCATGATAAATATTTTGACTGTCTTCTCCTGCGCTTTGCAGCACGTAACCTGTAGCCTGAGGCATTACTCATCTCCAGAAACTATTTGAGCGAACCACTATGGTTAGTGGCAGTTTTATTTTGATACTGTGACGTCAATAGTGTCTTTTCTTTATTGTCCAACCAGCACATTGATCAATAATCTAGGCGTTAGACACTCAGGAAAGCTGCAGAACAATTTCATTTAAACTGCTGGGCCCGGTTTTTCGAAAGTCGATTAAGCTAATCCAGGATTAACGAAATTCTTTCTCTCGACCTCTCTCTCAATTAACTGCAGGGTTTTGTTCGAAGATGGATTTGAAAGCTTGTTCCAGCTTAAAACGTCAGCAAGAAAGTCGTTGTGGGCGAAATTTTCACGTTCTTAGGCTTATGAATGACAAGAAAGTTTAGACTTAATCCAAGATTAGCCTAGTCGTGCTTTGAAAAACTGGGCCCAGGTTTCCATTAGCGGCATAAGCAGACGCATAAGCTCGAGACGTTTTTCGCGCGCTTATAAAGCGACGTTGCATGAAAGCAGAGTATAGTGAAAATTATTTCGCAGAAGTCTCTGTACTCCAGGGCGAGTATCGTAGTCTTCTAGTACATTTACAAGAATAGCGAAAAGCAGTCTCTGTACTCTAGGGAGAGTTCTAATACATCGACCAACCGATAAATGGGTAAACTTAAGTTATGAATACAGTCAATTAAGCGGACACCCTTGGAGGATTGTGAAGTGTCCGCTTAATACAAGTAGAGTCTGCAGTATCTTACTGGGGAGTAGAGTTTTGGGAAAACTGTCCGCTTAATACAGGGCTGGTTAGTACTGGTTTGACTATACCTTCTTTTCGCAAAGATTGAAGTTATGTAGACTCGCGAAAGCTTCCCTTGCTACACGCCTGTGAACCGCAGTGAAATAAGTTTACATAAATTATCAGTAGTATTGGCGCAATTTGTATTGACTGCCCAAGCACCACTGCACACGAAATTTGCATAGTTCCTATTTTCACAGTTTGACAAACTTAATACAGAAAAAAATTCAGAGCTCAGAATACTATAATATCTTTCGTTACTTATTTTCGACCATATGAGTGTTACCCCAACCGTTCGTCAGACTAACTAGAGATTTTAAAGTCTCCATTTTCGGTAGGCTGTGAAGTCAATAATGTATTTTGTTTATTATGCAGTCAGCGCAAAGATCCCCCTTTTTGTGGATTACAATTGTAATTACAACACAAAATCTTCGCTCTATTTGCACAGACTGAGTGGAAAACTGGAGGAACCGGCTTAACCGCGGATTACCCAAGTCTATTGAGTAGTTGGCTGGGTGGCACGCAATGAAGCTGATCACGCAATTAGACCTCTTCAGTTTGAATAGAAACAAACACAGTTATGGACGAGAGTCCTTTTCTATATTGTAGTTGCTTTAAATAGCTTCGCAGCTGATTACTTCATATTGCTACTGCGACACACATCGCGGGCCGAACCGCTTCTCTTCAGCTGAGAACTGCTCACCCAACCGAGGCTGAGCACGTCCCACCCCTTTAAAGTAATGCCGAAATCGAAATTGACGTTGACAGTGGTAAAGATTGTGCAGAAAATTAAACGTAACTCACTTCTGGCCAAGTTTATCAAGCTTTGTTTTCAGTGTCGCATGAAAATTAGATCAGTGTGGTTTGACAATCTCGGTACGTTGCGGTTGGATTGACTGAAGTAATTCATTAAACCATTTTGTGAAAATAGAATACGCAGGTGCTACACATTCAGGTGGAAGAAACTGTATTTTGTCACAGGAACGGGTTGCAGCTTCGAGATCTTTGAAAATTTAAAAGTAAATGTATAGTAGTAACGCCCATAACAAGACATCTCCAAACATCTTTGGCATCCGTGCGGCGGCGATGAACCACTTTAAATTCGATGCATTTACTATTCGCAAGGAAAACCTGTAACACCGCTGTAGCAAACATATGAACTTACCGTATGTTTGATTTTGTTCAGACAATCATCACTCGGTCCGATTGGAAATTTGTACTGGGCTTCAGTGCCACGCGATGCTTGACGTCGATCACACATCTAAGCCGCTAAGAATTCCTTATCAAAGGTTCTTTTGTTAATCGCTGTGCCATCTGATTGAAGTAACAATCCTTGCTGCGACAAAAAGCCGTAGAATGTAGGGAGTGACCAGTCGAGCGAAGTCTATTTGTCAGTTAAATATTTCAACGTTCTATTCTTGTTTGAGAATGAAAAGTTTTGTATCTCAAATAATAGAAATCAATTCTACTTTTTCGAGGAGGTTAATACTAAATACAAAGATAAGGTGCCTAAAATAATGTCCGTCGTGCCCACCAAAATAGTATACATAGTCCAGTGGGTAAATATAAACTGCCTGAGTCAGGTGCTGTTATAGGAGGAACATTTCTTACATTCGAATTTTCTTTTGTCATGGCTTTCTGAAAAGCATTAAGGATCATTCAGAATTGCAATGACATCAGTCTAACTAAGTGCTTACCAGTATGATTTGAATTGATGCATTCAACTAACGTGCAGCTACATGGCAGTTGCAAGTTTTAGGCTTACTGGAATCAACGTAGGTATATTTGTATGTAAATCGATACAGTACGTACAGTATATGCATCATGTCAAAAAAACCTTTGTCGTCTTGCTTTACACGAAGTTCAGAAGAATAATACTGCAGTAAGCTGCATGTTTCCTACGACTGTTTCTCGGCCATTTCGGCAAACACGCCGCTTTCTTTCTTCATGAGCTCCTCGTAGTTATCGAATTCCACTGTTGTTCCATCCTTCATGACGAGAATCTTGTCACAGTCTCGGATGGTGTTCAGTCGGTGAGCCACTGTTATGACGGTACATTCCTTGAGTTGGTCGCGTACTGTGTTCTGTATCGTTCTCTCTGTGGTGGGATCCACGTGCGCTGTGGGTTCATCCAAAATAAGAACTTTGTTCCGCTCAAGTAGAACACGAGCAAGGCAGAGTAGCTGACGCTCACCGACACTGAAGTTCCCTCCTCCCTCGGACACTTGGTAGTCGAGATGTCCTTCAAGGTGCTCCACAAGAGTCTTGAGTTGAACGTCTTCCAAAACTCGCCACAGATCAGCGTCTTCATAGTGCGTCAAAGGATCGAGGTTTTTTCTTAAGGAATCACTGAGTAAAAATGGTGTTTGATTGAGAACAGAGACACATCGTCTTGATTCTTGGAGGTTCAAGGTAGCGAGGTTGATGCCATCGACTGTGATAACTCCCTTGGCCTCGGGCATGCGTAACAGTGCAGCTATGACAGACGACTTTCCTGACCCAGTTCTGCCTGCGACTCCAATTTTTGCTTTTCCGTCGATGTCAATGTTCACGCCTCGGAGCACCTTAGGTCCACCAGAATAATACCTCAAAGAGACGTTATCGAAAGCGATACTTGCATCGCGCGGCCAGTCCTCGGGGGGCTTGACGTCGATATCATACCCAGGCTCTGGTTCGATATCTGTATACGTCATCACCCGCTCAACTGACGTCATCTTTTTCTCGACATCTGAAGTTTGTTTCACGGTAAACTGTGCCAGATCTAGGGTTTCTATAACGTATACAAGTGACAGTCCTACCCTTGCTGTGGAGGAAGGTACAAAGTATAATATGATTGACTGCAAATTTTTCTCACGCCCACTTTCTGGCTTTTGGCTGCATCAAATGTCAATCGAAAACTTTTTTATACAAAATGCAATTTGTGCTTTTAACACAATTGCTGGCTACTTGTAAAAACTAGATTCATCATGTCACTTTATCTAGTATGGTTCGTTGGTGTGTGGTGAATTCCGGTTAAAGGAGTTTCTGAAAATATAAATTCTTTGTCCCCTGCATGACACTTCAACGGTGCAGTTTGTACCAATTGTACATAATAACCCTTTCACCCCCAAGAGTGCTCAACTGCAATTTTCTCCTTCAGCTTTTCACCACAGATATATCATCCAATATGGAGAATTTGCCACTTGACAGTTTGCTCAGCTAAAAGTTGATTGGACTGTAAATTTTCACCTTACACATTTTCTTCTTGGATAGTTAAGAACACTTGTATTATGAGCTGAGACATGAAAAGGGTAGTTGTAAACTAAATCAGTAAATAAACCTACCTGCGTCTTTTGAAATAATAATGGCGAAGAAAGCAACTGCCCCAATGAACAGGGAACATAAGATGTCCACTCTGACACCCATCCATCCCACACTAGCCAGACCCATGTGGAAAACTTGATTATGTTTGTCCTGGTATCTGAAAAACAATGTAAAGGTACATGTAAACGCTACCAAAAGATGTGGTATTCCAGTGCTTGAAATTAGCGGTCGTCCGAGACGACTAAAAGTGCGCTCGGACGACTGGTTTTCTGCCAAATTGATAGTCTGGTCGTCCAGGAGAAAATCCACCGGGCGAACTAATTCGCGTATCCGGACAACCTGGACTTGGTTTTAATTTTGGAGCACTGGTATTCCCAAGCAAGCGACATGTAGCCGGCTTCGCGTATAGGGGATCGTAAGATCTATTCGATCAACTTACTTACAATAAATAAATCTCGAGTTAATGTCTCATTGAAAGTTGCTTTTGGTATACAGTGAACTGTCTCTAAGTCAGACACCCTCGGGACTAGCATTTCGTGGCCTCCTTAGAGAGGTGTCCGCCTTAGAGAGAGAGTTCAGTTAGAGAGGAACAAGTAAAAATCGGCATGGACCAAATCTGCGTGCTGTCCACTTTAGAGGGGTGTCCACTTGGAGAGAGTTTACTTTATTGAATTCATCAACTTTAGTTCATGAGAGCTCTATCAGATGAACTGCCCGTCTTTAATTCCTTTTATTCGTCGCTACTAAGTTACCGTCTTTATTCTCATATACGTCTACAGATTTTGTTAACCGTCTAAACCACAGTCTCTCTCTTCTGAGAGAATACAGATTACCTGTAGAACTGGCGGACAAAATCCTTTTGGCGTCCTCTCGAACGAATTGTGTCCAAACCATTTAGAGTTTCCGAGACGTGCGAGAAGACAGGACTGCGGCAGATCGACTCAAGCCTCTTCAGTTCTCGGGAAGACTTAAGGTAATATCTTACGATGCAAAAGAAGCTCACATATGTAGGAACAACAACCAACAACATCCAGGGGTTCAGGACCGATGGCAGGAGTGTGAAGGCTACTGCAGCCATGATCAATTGAATGGAGGTGAGGAAAAAAGTCGGCAGAACCTCGTCCATGCACCCAACGTCTTTTGAGAATCGATTTAAGATCCGCCCTCTTGGGTTGGTGTCAAAGAATAGCACAGGAGCCTTTAGAATTGCTTGTATCATTCGGTCGTGAAGCTGTCCAGAAGAACGAAGAGACGCTTGATAGAAGAGAAAGGCCCGCAACATGGAGAAGAGCAGTGTCCCGCAGATTAACCCGGTGTAAACGGCCATGTTTGTTTCAGATTTTTGTTGGAGAGTCGGTTCGGTTACCATGCCAGATAACCAAACATCCAGGGAGACTAGTAAACCTGAAAACACCAAATAAGAGGTGAAGCTGGCTGTAGAGAGGAAAGATCTTGTGTTTACACTATCTGCAGACATAAGTAAGGCGTTAGATTCCCCTTGTCATAAAGTATGTTTTCGTTCACTAAACCTTGCGTGGTCATTGGTGCGTGGTGAACAGAGTTAAACTTAACGGTCCCCGATTAGTTTGGCAAAAGCAAAATACATTGTCACTTAAATAAAGGTATTATTATTATTATTATTATTATTATTATTATTATTATTATTATTATTATTATTATTATTATACACTGTAAAGTACATTCTCCGTCGGATGCATGCCATTGTTAACAAAAAATAGAAATAAAACTCAAAAATTACTAAGGCTATAAAAAAGGCTATTGAATATTTGTTATGGATTTGTGATTGAAGTTCATTATTCTCGGGAGTGAAATCCCTGATACATTATATATAACCCTTAAAAGTTTTATAGTCCTTGTCCTATCGACGTAAAGTCACCTACCTTGCGTGAGAACGAATATTATAGCCAGTCCAAATATGACCATTGTGGGCAGACCGGCCCTGAAATACTTCCAGTAAAGATTCAGGGACACTGTGCCAATACTCCTGTCTTCTTCTGGAACTTCCAATCCTCTCTCGACGTTATTCAGTGCCGCCATTTTGTCATCTCCGTGCCCACTCGATTGTCGCTTTTTGGGTTGAGATGTCGATTTTTGATGAATGTCACGGAGAGTATCCAGAATTCCAGTCTTTGTCAATTCTTCATACTTTCCGATGGCTATAACGTCTCCCTTGGACAGAGCAACAATCTGATCTGCCATTTTCATGTGATTAGTTTGGTGGGTCACAAGGAGTCTTGTCTTGCCAGACAGGAAGTCACAGATGCATTTCTCAAAGATGTACTGACCGACTTTTGCGTCCACTGCACTCAGAGGATCGTCCAGCAAATACACATCGGCATCTGCGTACACTGCGCGCGCCAAACTGACTCTCGCCTGCTGACCTCCACTCAGAACAGCTCCATGCTCCCCGACGATGGTTTGATCGCCGGCTGGGAACATGGACAAGTCCCTCTCCAAAGCAGAAATCTGAACGACTGTTCTGAATCTTTCTTCTTCATAGTCTTTCCCAAACAATACGTTTTCGCGAATCGTTCCTGGAAACACCCAAGGAGTTTGGGACACATAGGCAATAGTTCCAGAGCAGGAGATAGTTCCCTCGGTGATTTCGACTTCCTTGTTGATTGCAGCGAGTACAGAGGACTTCCCACTTCCTACAGGGCCAGTCAACACCACGAGGCTGCCCTGTGATGCTTCAAAGCTGATGTTGCGAAGAATGTATCTACCATTTTCGGAGCGTAGTGTTGCGTTCATAAGCGCGCAAGCTCCTCTCGTGCGATCTTCCTCAGAACTAGTTGTTTTGTCCAGTATTAGAGTTGAGCTCTCTATGAAATCTTTGCTTTTGTGTCTAGTCACGCCAGCCGATATTGCTTCACACATACCAACACCTGCAGGTTTGGAGTGCCAAGAATCCTTCTTGTACGGAGTTTCGCTTAGGTGGGGAAGAGTTCTGAGTAAGAGAAAACGTTGTATCCTGGCTAGAGAAGTCATCGCCTCGATCACAAATTGCAGTCCGAATCCAATATAGTACGAAATGCTCACTCTTAGAAAGTTCATCAACGCTATCAGCATGAAGATATTCACCGGTGTCAACTGGCGACCTGTCTGTACCATTATTATCACCGATACGAAAACTGCGACGGCGTTGGAAGTGAAAAGTAGCCCACCTAGTGTTGACAAGACGGCGTTCTTTTTAAGGATGACGTTTAGCTCCTGTCTGGAAAACACAAAGCAAAGGAAATTGATAGGTATAATCAAGTTTTGGAGACCCGCCCTAACCAAAGGCTACCACATCACAAGTGGTCCAAGCCCGGACTATTTTTTTTTTTTTTTTTTAACTCTTCCTCCATACACTGCGGCTCAATATAGGCTTAGCTTTTAGAGTTGTGCAGTACGTTTATGTAAATTCTCTCTTCAGAAAATATATGGGTCCTCAGTTCTTTGTCTGGTGTCCCAGTTAGTATATCAGTAATACTAAACACAGTTGACGAATAGGCCCTTTGCAGTTGGAGGTCACATGACTCACGTGACTGAAAATTCATCACTTCAGGCTTTTTGAGTGCAAGAAATGAGAAGACCATGAAAACATATATAGAATTGCAAAATTTCAGGCTCACAGCATCAAATTTGGCGGCACTCTAAAGTTACGGAATATTTAGATAATTTGTATGGGAAAAGTTGCTGGAGCGCAACCCTTGTGGGTTAAATGACCCCCAAGTGCAAAGGGCATATTGAAGGGTAGTTTAACCGAGGATAGGCGCGCAAACCTTTCACCCTCTAGTCCGTTGTGTTTTGACAGAATCGAACTTACACCTCTCAGGATTCTTAGCATTCACAGGCAACTCAAAAAGAGCGGAGTTTATGGTGCAAACTTACTCAGCTTTTACCCTTACCTTCTGATTTCTCCAATCTTGTCCCTGTAGATCCATTCCCATGCATTTGTCTTGACTGCACGGATTGCTGATACTATTTCGTTCATTAACAGAACGCGCCGGTCAGTAACTTCTGCGGTCTTTTCTCGGAGTTTTCCACTGATGTAGGCCAGGAATCCAGAAAATAACACGAAAACCGCGAAAAATGCCAGCCCTACCAATGCCTGCCATCCGATAAAGTACCAAATGAGACAAGCAGATACGTTTATGTCAAGGATGGACAACCAAATGCGTAGAAGTGCTCTTGGTGCCTCGTCCATTCGCTGCACGTCATTTGAAATTAGGTCCACTACTTGACCCGTTGTGAAGTCTCTCAAGGTTTGCTGGCCGACTCGAAGGATCTGTGGTGACGAATAAAAGGTAAGAACCAGATTATCCCAATCGTTTAAATAGAAAATGTAAAATGTACAAGTGATGGAGAGAGGCTTTTTAGCTTAATCAGCTTTTACTCTATGCAAAGTTATCCAAATGGTGTGATAGATCTCTGGTGAGAAACTGAAGGAGAAAATTGAAGCTGATTTCTCTTGGGAGTGAAAGGGTAAAATAATAGGTGAGTCGTTGTCGACCTTTGTAACTATAATACGACTAAGTTTTTAAGATTCTAAGATTTGTAGCATTTGCAAGTCAGTCTCTCTTCGACCAAGACTTAATCGTAGTGAAGTTAAAAGTGCTTTTTATGACGGGTTTTAGTTACTTTTTTAAAATGTATTTTAATTGCGTACGATACCAGTCCGTTTTTAATCTTAAAGTGGCCCCTGACAAGTAGTGGAATTCTCTTCTCTTCCTTTCTTCACAAAAACTCAGCGTGTACACGAAATCGAGGCCTTTGAAGCTTCTTGGCCCTTTCTTTTATCCCCGAGCGAAGCGAAGCGAAGTGAGGGTAATAATCACGGCGCTAATGCAGCAAAATCGCTTTGTTTGGAGACTCCAAGCGAGTCGCCATCTCGAAATTTAATGTTCGTCAGTCTGTCATAGGACGACCTTTTAGGCCGGGTGCCTAAGCCATTAGCCAATCAGGTGCCTAAGGCAATGACGTAATAATAATTATCGATAATTATTCCGGCCGGTTCAAGTGCGTGACTGCGTTCACGAAAATGAATTTGAAAACTGGAAAACTTGAAACAGAACGGTCTCGCGAAGCTCGTCTTCAAAAGAGAAGGGAACAGGCACGGGCAAGGCGAAATTGTGAAACGATCGAACAGCGCCAAATACGTCTAGGGAAAAGACGACAAACATGTTATAACCGACAGCATCATGAACGGAAGCATGCCGAAGAAACGGCTCCGCAAAGGGAACAGCGCTTGAAAGCAAATCGGGAGCTTCAGGCGCCGTTTGTGTTAAACTCAGATACTTATTCAGAAAGGACAAGCAACAAAGGTTAGTGGAAATCGAACAATCACCGTGACAAGTATATTCTACCCGTATCTTGTAACTCGATCACTTCAAGAATGTATTAGAATCTGTATGCTGATCATTTTCCCTCGAAGTATTGTTTTAATACGCTTCTGTCGCCAGTTTCGGCTACCGTATTCGCTCAGAGCAATCGGAACTTGGAGTCTTGAATGATTTAGTCAGATGTCTTATTTTTCTGTCAAGACTAAAACTGTAACAAATGCTGTAATCTGACATGCGGTGATTGCAGCGAGAATCGTTCACAAGCCCTTAGAAGTATGACTAGGTCTGAAGCCCGTGTATAATTTGAAGTAAACCGTTCAAGTTTTGCTTTGCTTCAGGGAGAAATCATGTTGTTTTGAGCGGGTTCACATACAAAACAATTCGAGCTCATTACACATGCATGCCTAAGTCTGGAGCATGCAGTCCAGAGTAAAAACAAATCGCATAGGAAGCCTATTTAATTGTACTGCCTATGAATTCAAAATTGGAAAATCGGTGTTCCTTTTTTCCCGCACTACGACGGCCGACCAACTTCAAAATTTGAGTATTAAATTTTGAGAACGTGCTTGGCAGACTGTATGAATTAATTTGACGTGCCGACCGTGGGAAATACGTACTTCGTCACGCAATCGACTCTTTTTTCAACTCAAAAGTATAACACACACCATTCTTTTTCTCCTTCCTTTGCGTGTAGCACTTGAGTTCGAAGAAAAGATTGAGTCAACATTTCGGTAAAACAAAGGCTACTCTTGTTGTGACCAAAGTAAAAGTCCCATCAATGGCAGAGCGAGGGGTATCTGCGATTATCGTATTTCTAGTATAATAGTTATTTAATACAACAACTCCACGGTTTGACCAGGATTGGAACTATCACACGGCACTGAGTCATTGCTTATTGTTAAACACTTATGAATATAATAAAATAATAACAAAGAACTTACTTTGAGATAAACAACACCTTTCAAGGCTGCCCTCAATTGCATGCCAAGCACCAGAGTACGGTAGCTGACTTGATGCATGGCCAGACTTTTAACAACAGCGTTGAGAAACATGGCAGTCGCACCCAAACACCAATAAAGGGTGTCAACGTCTTGCTTGGAAATTATCTCGGAAACGAGGAATCCTAGCAGGAGCGGCTGTAACACTCTGCACACAGACTCCACTACACCAACAAAGAGAAGCGCTCCATATTGGCGGAAAGAAATGGCCCTCAGAACGCTTTTCCATAACCGAGGCTTCTTTTTCAATTTAGTGGCGCACTTGTGTTTCTCACAGCTCCATGTTTCCAGAATCTTCTCCGTGAATCGCTTGGTTTCGTCTTCTTTTTGAAGTGGAAGGAAGTCGGATTCTTCCAGTGGACGTTTGGCGCCCGTTTCAAAGACTCCGTTCATCCACCAAAACGTCAAGAGAGAAAAGAAGCCCGCCTCTTTCTGTGGATCTGCAGAAGTACGCTGTCCATCAAGAACTTGTTCGTAAGGTTGATTCACCATGTCTGCGTATGAAAGGGAATACCGTGAACCTGAGCATCTCACTTTTTCTCTACAAGGCACCTCCCATCGAAAGGTATATATTTGGTGATTTGCCTAGTATGGAGTGCAACTACAGAATACATCCGAGACTGTCTTGCAAGCCAAAAATAGCGCATATTAGAATCGGACAGCAAAGACGGGCCCAATCTTGGATCTTTTCTTAAATTTAACAGAAGCCGTGATTGCTACAGTGGGGTCGATCCGCACTATGGCCAAAAAATCTACTTTGGCTAGGGCAATTCCAAATATATATATATATATATATTTGTCTAGCAAAAATATATTTGTCTTGAACTTTCCGCACTGCCCCGTGGTGACCTGTCACGTTACTGCACTATAAGAGTCAGATTTCAGTCGCCCAATTAATATCTTCGAACCAGAGATCAACCAGCAATTTTTCCTCTGTTTCTGCCCATTTTTCGTAGGATTTTCCCTTTCCCTTACCAGTAGATGCTAACGATTCGTCTGTTGAAACATCTCGTGCATCTCTCTCGTACCAGTCGGCAACGTTCTGAATGCTGTTGTGCTCCATACTGATTTCAGGGGAATGGGAACCCGTAGTGATGATCCGCGAAAACAAATTTTAACTCGTCTACTTTGCGGTGGTAAGCACTACAGGCCAGTATCACGAGGCAAACTACCACTGGGTCAGCGATATGCCGCCTGTCAAAAACACGAAAGGTAACGCGGCTCCGAGACAGGACAACGGCGTCTTTGATGGCATATTGTAACCTGGATTGGACTAGACTGGACTGGACTCAAATTTAAAACTGGACTCGACTTTGAAAAAGTTGTAAAACCTGGACTCGATTTTGAAAAATTTGTAAAACCTGGACTTGATTTTGAAAAATAACAATGTCAGTAAAATGTAGTAAAATACTAGTAATAACTATAACCGTTAACATTTATATAGACCCCTTTTTACTTGGAAACGTTCTAACACGATCTGTCAACGTGTCGAAACACAAACCAAAGCAAACTATGGTGAAGTTGTATACCCTGTTCTAGACTCACTAGACAAACTTGTATACCCTGTTCCAGACTTAGAGAGGCAAAAACCTGAGCAAACACAACTCTCGGTTTTATTCACGTGTGAATTACCGATACATTTCTCCCTACCGACAATGTTCCCTACACAAATACAAGCCCTGTCACGGACCCCATTTTAGCGCTGCAGCATATAATCACGTACTAACGCACATTGTTTTATTATGCTGGGCCCTATAATTGTTTTCACCCGAGAGCCAAGCTAGGTATCATGGCAATTGGTAAAATACGTCCCTCCTCTAGCATTTTGAAGTTTAATTGACGTGCAGGCAAAAATACTATAATTTCATTGGATAATGATCACGTGCAAGCGGTATGGAAACCTTTTTTCTTGGCTGATGAGGAACTTAGGTCGGCCAGAAAAAGGTGTGATAACTCTCTTCGGCGGAATTGGAATCCGGCCAAACGAATTAAGTTCGTGACGTAACGAGGAAAGTGGCGACAGATGACCGCTTAGGGTCTCTGG
This sequence comes from Plumapathes pennacea, assembly GCA_964036295.1. NCBI lineage: Eukaryota > Metazoa > Cnidaria > Anthozoa > Antipatharia > Myriopathidae > Plumapathes > Plumapathes pennacea. The sequence continues at coordinate 13,968,870 of OZ038465.1, read as the reverse complement.
GCGAGGTGATAAAGTGGACCGCACAAAACGCGTGCTGTGATATTGGTTTAATATTCAGGCTGACTGAATCGTTTTACATAAGGAGCTTAATTTACTCGACTCAGGATTTCCCGGCTGGACGTCTTTGACGTATGAGTTATTTAAATTATAAAATAATAATCTGACTTCCTGTCAGTCAACAAATGTGTTGTGAAGGTGTTGTTCATACTACGTCGAGTCTCACAAAGCAAGAACGTATGGCATTCATCAAAATGTACAATCTACGAAGACCTTCGGCGTTTATAAACCTTTGCCAAATCGAAATCATTGAATTGCGCGCTTGCTGGAGATGCCGTGGGGAGCGAAGCATATCATAAATACGAACGACCTTGGTCTTCACGGAGTATTCAGCGCTTCGCTGGACGGATCGATGTGAAGGTGCGGTAATACGGGCAACATTTTCAGTGCAACTTGTCGTGCACCAATGTTGCGTTGCAAGTTGCACCGTAATCAGTAGGTTGGTTGTGATCGTCCGGGTTAGAGTAGTCTCCAGAAAGACTGTTGTTGGTGACTGACGTTTCGACTACCTGAGCGGAAGTCATCTTCAGAGTCAAGTGAAAAGTATTCGTCAGATGGCGGTATATATGTCTCTGGTTGTAGAAGTGATTGGTCCGTTATGTCGGTCTATGGTTGGTCGAGTCGGCTTGGTTGTGTTTCGTTATTGGTCAGTTGATGTTCTTTTGTCCTGTTGATTAGTCTATTGTTCGTTCGGTTGCGTTTGATGTCATCTATCAGTCGTTTGTAAGGTGCCGGTAGTTGTTGGCATCTGTTGAGTGGTTTCCGTTCTAAGTTTGTGTACCAGCTTTCCAGTGTAAGTCGTTGGTAGTAGTTGGTACTGTGGCTGATGCATTCAGCAGAGTCCCAGTTGATGTCGTGTTTAGTCTGTCGGTGGTGTTCAGAAATGTGATTTCTGATGTCGCCGTTTCTGGTAGCTCGTTTGTGTTCAGTAAGTCTCGTGTTCAGGTTTCTGCCAGTTTCACCGATGTAGATGGCTTTGCAGTCAGTACAAGATATTCTGTATACTGTTCCCTGTCTGTTGATGGGTTCGTCTTTGTCCTTTACGTTGGTCAGTAAGTCGCGTAGAGTCGTGATGGGTTTGTGGGCTACCCGGATGTTGTAGGGTCGTAGAATACGTGCTATCGTCTCAGAGGTGCCTCTGATATACGGTAGTGTGGCCAAGGTCAATGGAGTTGTGTCGTTAGTGGTTTCGTTGTTGGTAGTCTCGTTGGGTTGGGTGTTCTTGTGAGTGTTGCGTTTGACAAAGTTAGGGTCGTAGTCGTTCTTCTGGAAAACGCGTTCCAGGTGTCGTGTCTCGTTAAGTAAGTCGTCGGGAGAGTCACAAAGTAGTTGCGCTCGTTTCGTCAGCGTTCTGATTGTGGTAGCCTTGTGTGAAGTAGGGTTGTAAGAAGTCTGGTCAAGTAGTCTGTCAGTGTGCGTTGGTTTTCTGTAGACTGTAGTTCGTAGCCTGTCGTTGTCGTGGCTCACGAGGCAATCTAAGAACGGAAGTTTTCCGTTGTCTTCGATTTCCTTAGTGAACTGTATGTCAGGGTTTTGGTCGTTCAGGTGTTTGTGGAAGGAGTCAATGTCGTCTTTGTGTACAGCAGTAAACGTATCGTCAACGTATCGTAGCCAGAGAGGCAGCGTTTGTTCGTAGGTTGCAAGGGCGCGTTCTTCGATGTGTTGCATCACAATTTCTGCTACAATAACAGAGACCGGTGAACCCATTGCTGTTCCGTGTAGTTGTCGGTAGTGTTTTCCGTTGTACTGGAAGTACGTGGAAGTCAAGCATAGAGTTAGTAACTCCATGACGTCTTTAGTCGGTAAGGGTAGTTTGGTAGTGTGGCGTTCGATAGCAGTTTCAGTACACTGTAGTGCCAACTGAAGTGGAATACTGGTGAACAGTGATTTCACATCAAAGGACACGAGTTTGTAGTCGTTAGGTATCTGTATAGTCTTGATCGCGTCGATGAAGTTCTCAGTAGACTGTAGTTTGTGTTTAGAATTGTTTGTCAGCGGTTTCAGTATGGTCGTTAAGTACTTCGAGAGTTCGTACGTCGGGGACCCACAGAACGAGACTATGGGTCGCATCGGTATGTTAGGTTTGTGCAGTTTGGGTAGTCCGTAGAGTTTCGGTGACTGTGGCACCGAAGATCTCAGTCGGTAGTAACGTTGAATGTCAATAGCGTCAGTCTTTCTCAGTGAAAAGACTTTGGCGTTCAGTTTCCGTTGTAGAGCCGGTGAGGGGTCTCGAGTGAGTTCTTTGTACGTCTGCTTTGTCAAACGCAACACTCACAAGAACACCCAACCCAACGAGACTACCAACAACGAAACCACTAACGACACAACTCCATTGACCTTGGCCACACTACCGTATATCAGAGGCACCTCTGAGACGATAGCACGTATTCTACGACCCTACAACATCCGGGTAGCCCACAAACCCATCACGACTCTACGCGACTTACTGACCAACGTAAAGGACAAAGACGAACCCATCAACAGACAGGGAACAGTATATAGAATATCTTGTACTGACTGCAAAGCCACCTACATCGGTGAAACTGGCAGAAACCTGAACACGAGACTTACTGAACACAAACGAGCTACCAGAAACGGCGACATCAGAAATCACATTTCTGAACACCACCGACAGACTAAACACGACATCAACTGGGACTCTGCTGAATGCATCAGCCACAGTACCAACTACTACCAACGACTTACACTGGAAAGCTGGTACACAAACTTAGAACGGAAACCACTCAACAGATGCCAACAACTACCGGCACCTTACAAACGACTGATAGATGACATCAAACGCAACCGAACGAACAATAGACTAATCAACAGGACAAAAGAACATCAACTGACCAATAACGAAACACAACCAAGCCGACTCGACCAACCATAGACCGACATAACGGACCAATCACTTCTACAACCAGAGACATATATACCGCCATCTGACGAATACTTTTCACTTGACTCTGAAGATGACTTCCGCTCAGGTAGTCGAAACGTCAGTCACCAACAACAGTCTTTCTGGAGACTACTCTAACCCGGACGATCACAACCAACCTACTGTTCACACTCCTGGGTTCAAACCATTTGCCATGTTGCACCGTAATGTTGCGCGTATTACCGCCGTGTTGCAAGTTGCAGCAACATGTTGCACGAAGTAGAACCCACTTCTACTTCGTGCAACATGTTGCTGCAACTTGCAACACGGTGGTAATACGCGCAACATTACGGTGCAACTTGCAACGCAACATTGTTGCACGACAAGTTGCACTGAAAATGTTGCTCGTATTACTTCACCTGAAGGTAAAGTAATACGGGCAACATTTTCTTGCAACTTGTCGCGCAACAAAGTTGCGTAGCAAGTTGCGGCCTTTTGCACGTACTACTACCTTCGCACGCAACTTGTTCTGCAACAAAATTTCGTGTTGCGAGTTGCGGCAACATGTTGCAAAAAGTAGAAGCCGAGTCTACGAAATTTTGTTGGGTACATAGGTAGTAATACGTGCAACACAGGCCGCAACTTTGTTGCACGACGAGTTGCAAGAAAATGTTGCCCGTATTACTTCACCTTTAAGGTGCCTCCGGAGTTTCATTGGGCGCACTCGTCTATGACAAACTTTGGATCATAACTTTTTTGGCTTTTATGCGATTCCTATAAAACTTTAAGATACGAGCAATAAAGAAATAATCAACCAGCTTGCAAAAAAAAAAAAAAAAAAAAAATCGCGCCGCGGGGAGAGTTGTCCGGATCCCAAGCCAGTTCGAGGGGCAACCCTTGCCTAACACCCGTCCACGCTCAACGAACGAACGGGGAGAGATAATTCGGCCCCCAAGCCATGGTGAATTATCCCTAAATCCGAAGAGCGCTTAAATGCTAAGCCGACTTATTAATTATATGCACCGAATCAGGTATATATAGTTTCAGGCAAGAGGCCTTTCATCCATATGGGATGTACATTTTTATCGTCGTTCCTTGCTTTATGAATAATAATAGCACCGTCCTATTGTTATAACCGATTTAGCTACTTCTATATCCCCGAACCACTTATTCGACTTTAAACTTGAGATTCAATGTCAGAAAGGCCTGTTAAAGCAAACTTGGGGCTCGGCGCATGCGCAACAGTACATCTGATTTATCTTGGTGAGACTGTGGCCAACCTCGTGTCCAGACTCTTCCAGACTGGACATTGGACAATTTTTTTTTTTTTTTTTTTTTTTTTTTGAGACGTTTACTAACAACTTTTCAGCTTGGGCTTTGGCTTTGGCAAAAGCATTGACTTCATTTGGTGCTTTGGAAATATCGATGGCTCTGCAAGTCTGTCGGCTGTTTAGCTTTCAGTTCTTTTTTTTTTTTTTCGCAATATTTTTGTGTGTGTTCTCAGTATATGGAGTCTACGACAGCGATGTGTTTCCTCCGTATGTCCCTAACTTTGGCAACGAGGTAGTGAGATATATTAACCTGAGATATAGAAGAAAATAACGTTGTAATGGCTGTACCTGCCACTAGAAAGCCCCCCTTGCACGTGTGAAATTCATGGAAAATGATGTTGACATTTACAACTATTCATCCAATGCTAGAGTGGAACCCCGGTATAACGAAAGGGTTTTTTTTTTTTTTTTTTTTTGCAGCTCAACCGGCCAAAGTTACAGGAAATGAAATGTATAGAACAGAATGTCGATATAACGAACGCAATCTAGAATCCCAAACTTACAATCTACCCCGATGTAACGGATAAATGTCAAACTTACTATTTACCCCGATATAACATCACGCGACGGTGATTGGAAACGCGAATCAGATCAACACAGAAATGCTTTAACGCATTAATCACCCAAAGCAACGTAACACTGGCTAATTTTAAAGCATAAATTAACCACACCGATAGAACGAATGCTTTGGTCATTTACTCACAAATTCGTTATAACCAGGTTTCCGATATAATAAACCCCCGACATAACGAACACATTTTCCCAGTCCCTAGGCACTTTGTTAGTCCACGATCAGAGTATTCTTTGAAGACGTACCGGGGTTTACATTTTAAAGACAAGGAGAAGGGAGGGAGAAAAACTTGTTTCCTCGTGGATTCAAACGAATGATTAAGAGAATTTGATAGATTTCGATAACTGTTGATAAAACTCGATACTGTCGGTGAAACTCATGAAGCCGAATTATTTTAAATAATGAGCTGAACGGCCTGTGTTTGCTCAACCGTCTAGATCATCCGTTTGACTGGCTCACTCCTTCTTCTAGCTTCTGAAGGCCGATTTTATTTTTGTTCAGAAAAGGTAAACTCTCCGGAACTTGAGATAAGGCTCTGACTATAATAGGCGAAATTTTGAACCTGAGGGTTTTCTAAACAAACTCAATAAAAAAATGCCGGCGAATACATGTCACTTGTGGCTGAGGGTTTCCCGGTGCCGTCAACAAGGAGTTTTAAATTATTTAAGAATTGTTAAAAGGGGTCTCGATACAGAATTGCAGGTATATTCTACCCAAGCAATATGCTGACAGACACGTAAATATAGAGCTTGAGGATCTGGAGCCAGAGTTGCGGGTATATTCTACCCAAGAAATTAGGCTGAACCTCAGGTAAATAAAGCTTACCCAAGAGGATCTGGCGCCATATATACAGGTATATTCTACCTAAGCAATTAGGCTGACACTCAGGTAAATAGAGCTTACCCCAGAGGATCTGGAGCCATACTTGCAGGTATATTCTACCCAAGCAATTAGCCGGCTGATCAGGTAAATAGAGCTTGCCCAAGAGGAACTGAAGCCATAATTACAGGTATATTCTACCCAAGCAATTAGGCTGACCCTCAGGTAAATAGAGCGTAACAAATTAATAGTGTGAAACATTAAGTACAGAAAATACGGACTACTCACTTCATTGACATTTTAGGCCCGATTCAGACGCCGCTCCTGACATGCGCCGAACCTGATAGTAATAGATTCGACCCTGGTTTGACATAGGAGCGACTGTTGATTCAAACGGCAAACTTTTCCTGCCGCACCAAATACACAATAGTGCTTATGTTTAAGGATACATGTTTTTAATTCAAAATAATTTGAAATAATTTATGCAATAGGTACGGCACATGTGAAGAGCGGCGTCTGAATCAACGTCGCTCCCACGTCGGATTATGCGACAGCGTCAGTCGAACCTAATACCGCTGCCGTACCTAATTCAAATATGCCGAACCTAGTTGATTCAGGGCCTGATTATATGAGCCGGGCTGGCCCGGTTGGGCCGTTTGCCAAGATCCCGGCATGGCTGTGAAACACACCAAAAATCACTACGCGATTACATGAGAGCCGGGCCAGCCCGGAAAGCCGGGATCCCGGCTCTGAGCCACCGGGATCCCGGCTGACTGGGCTGACATTTTTCCATGTAATTGCATGAACCGGGCCAGCCCAGCTCATATAATCAGGCCCTCAGACGCCGCTCTTCTGCCGTACTTAATTCAAGCATTAGGTTCGGCGCATGTCGGGAGCGGCGTCTTAACCGGGCCTTACTGTGCTACAACTGAACAATTTACTCTGCGTTGTATCCAAATGCTATTGCAAGGGCAGCACGGTGTCGCCTCAATTTTCCAATCAACTATATTTTTATTTGATGGTGAACGGCTTCGGCCGAATTACTTCGACTCGCATCCGGACTGGATGGCGTGAAATTCAGTATTTCGAAGGTAAAGAAATGGACAAAGCCGAATCTGCCGAAGCAGCGAAGCACACTTACCAAACGTTGACCGTGCAAGCGTAGGGTTTGCGGTGGAGATAAGCTTTTTCTAGTGTGCCAGACATTTTGACGACTCATCGGAGAAACCTCAACGTTCGCCTCAGCAAGTTTTTTGAGCTCCGCACCAAAATGTTACACTCAATCAGAAGCTAGGCCTCCCTGTATGAAGGAAATGGCCAAAAATCCGGTGGATAGTCGAGGAAATTGGTCGTATGCTCCGCGTACGACTTGAGTTTTGATGATTGCGCGGTAAAAACAATCGCCCCGATTTGAATATCGCGCCAAATTAGAGAACTAAATTTGAATAATTTTGATCTTTTAATATTAAGATTCACTCTGCGACAAGTCTATAGCACCCTTCAGCTTGCGGCACGCCTCGCTTATTAGATTAGCGCTCGCTTCTAATTTGATAATGCAATTTGATCCGGAAGCGGCCTAAGTTCCTCGATGTAACGTGAGATTTTTGTTGACATCCACTTGCGCTCTTGCGGTTTTTGTTCAATTATATTCACTTTCGCATTCTTCTTCCAGTTGTATTTTCAGTTGCATTCTTATTCCAGTTGTATACAGTTATTATCTCGCGAATCCCACGTGGGATTGCGAGGTATTAAAATCACTTTACCTTCCCTACTTCCATGTCCGTCTGTTGTCAACAATTAATTTCCAAATAAAGCAGTTGCGGTTTTGGGCATGATGAAGGTTGCGTAACAGTGTCGAACAACGCAGTTTTAAAAGGAAGATGTTGTCGTAGTTGTTGCGACCATATGTTCGGAACGTGTTCTCATTTTGAAGGTTGTCATGCGTTTCGAAGTTTGTTTGACCATTGATTCTGATATCGGTTGTGTTTTTGCGTTGTTATTGCGACATTCTGGCGCGGTGCCATGAAGGTCAAACAATCAGTGACACCGATGGCGTTATTAATATATTGCAAACAAATCTGAAGCCGTTGGTTTAGTATCCGCCAAACTTTCTGTAGTGACAGTAAATCCATACGGCTTGGAAGATACTAGGCCGAAAAAGTATTGAATCTCTCTAATGAAAAAAGCCAAATATATCCATTTCCGGTGAATGTTTACAAGTTCGTACAGTCGCGAATTCGTCAGGTATGGTTTGCACAGTGACGCCATAAAAAGCCATCTCAAAAGTAATGTATCCTATAAGTACAATACACTGATATATTCGAGACTATTATGCCTCAAGACTTAAGCAAAATTCTCGGTCGATACAAAATATCTATCGGGAGCTATGGACGTTTGAATACCGTGACAAAAAAGCCGTGTGACACGCGCGTGGCCGACTAAAATCGGTGCTTGTGTCTGAACTATAAAGTTTTCCTTCGCTTAAATAAATAAAAATTGCCGCTGCTTCGCCAAAATGCAGCCTAGACAATCCAAAATTGGCACCTGGACTAATTCAGGCATGTTCATTTTAGTCCTGGAGTCAAAAAGGTACAATCTGTTATTTTGGAGGGTGCTGCGGTCGCGTGACCTGTGAAAACCGCGTCGATAATTATTTTTTCTCAATTATTATAAAACACTTTTTAAGCCCGCATTCACCACAAAGTGATGAATTGAGCCAGTTCTATTAAATAGTTACTCCCGCAAACAAAAGTACTTTCTACAAATTCGCGAGATTACAGCTTCCTTGCTGCTTTGATTTTTATTGCTGGTCAAAACTAAACGAAGCAAACCATCATTTCGACAAGTTAAAGTCGCTCCCGGCTGTCACGGGTTTTTCAACTTACATACGCTTTTAGGCCTGATTCAAACGTCGCGCCAGAGTCGGGTAGCGCGACAGCCTGTGTCGCGCTACCCGTCTCTGGCGCGACGTTGATTCAAACGTCGAGCTACAGTCGCGCTAGTGTCGTGCTAATCGGGAATTAAGTTCGACATTGGCGCGATGTTTGATTCAATCGTCGTGCTAAATTGGTTTCATAATGTGACCGTGAGCACTATCGCAGCGGCTTCAACTTGAACGCATGCGTAGTGTCCATTTAGAGGGGTTCGCAGCCGACTTGTACCCAGTCTCACAATGCGGTTTCCAAAGACGACTGGGTACGAGTCACGAGAGTATTTTACGGCGCGATGGAATTTAGAGCGACGTTTGAATCGGTTGTCGTGCCACAGTCGTGCTGCAGTCGAACTTAATATAATTGAGTTCGACACGACGCTGGCGCGACGTTTGATCCTGGCCTTAAACAACCGTGAGTTTACCAAAACCTCAGTGATAATAGCTTTAAACTACAACAAGCCCACTGGAAATTAAGAAAGCCTGACAGAAGAAGTGCTATTTAGAAGAAGAATCAAAGCAGCAAGGCAGCTGTAAGCTCGCGAATTTGTAAAAAGGACTATTTTTTTCCGGAAGTAGCTATTTATAGAACTGGCTCGATTCACCACTTCGTGGTGAACGCGGGCTAAAAAAAGTGTTTTATAATAATTGAGAGAAAAGAATTATCAACGCGGTTTTCACGGGTCACGCGACCGCAGCACTCTCCAAAATAACAGATTGTACCTTTTTGGCTCCAGAACTTAAAAGATCATGCCTGAATTAGTCCAGATGCCAATTTTGGATTGTCTAGGCTTCATTTTGGCGATAACGCCATCGGTGCCACTGATTGTTTGACCTTCATGGCACCGCGCCAAAATGTTGCAATAACAACGCAAAACACAACAGAGTGAAACACAACCAAGCTCAGAATCAATGGCCAAACAAACTTCGAACGCATGACAAACCTTCAAAATGAGAACACGTTCCGAACAAAAATATGGACGCAACAACTACGACAACATCTTGCTTTTAAACAACTGCGTTGTTCGACACACCCTGTTGCGCGACCTTCATCATGCCCAAATTTGGAAAACCGCAACTGCTGTATTTGGAAATCCATTGTTGACAACAGAGGGAAGTAGGGAAGGGAAAGTGATTACTATACCTCGCAAATCCCACTTTGTGGGATTCGCGAGCTAAAAACAGATCAGTAATGAAGCGCAGGCTAGATTAATCGTAGCCTGTGATTAGAAACAAATGCTCTTAGTCAAACTGTCAACTTCAATGCATGACATGAGATAAGTCACGCATTACTGTTTTCTTTCCCTCAAAATGTAGCCCCTCTCAACCTTGTGAGGCAACCCTGAAGCAAACGTACGAGTGTGGTAAATACAATTTATAGCTTAATCAGGTTTCATTTGACCTAGGCGTCAAATGCCAAGATACCTATACTGTATGATATTTTTCTGGCGAGGAACTGAAAGAGAAAATTGAAGTTGATCACTCTTGGGGGGGTCTCGCTCTGGTCCAGAGATTTCTCCTTGATAAATCCTAAAGCCTGGTTCACACGAGTAAAGCAAGCGCAAGCGCAAACGCAAACGCAAGCGACCGGTTCACACGGTAAAATTTGTGAAGCAAGCGCAAGCGCAAGAGAATGGAAAAGTTTCTATTCTCTTGCGCTTGCGTTTGCGCTTGCTTTACCGTGTGAACCAGCCTTAATGGTGCGTGCGGATACTTGCTGCACCAAACTTGAATCCCAGCATCTGTCGCGTTTTCACGCGACAAAACTTGTTTTATACTTCACTTCGCCACTCGATCACTCCCTTAACCTCATAGAACTCATCCGCTATTAATCTTAATAGAATAGCACAGGGGTCAAAATGCCCGCGGCACAACTCATACTATAACGCTCGACTAAAGATGGGGATTGCTTATTCTTGAAGAACCAACCTCCAGAGCCTCGTGTGAACCAAAGTTTTGGACCCTGTCAAATAATTGCGAAGTAGCTAAAACTACCACATTGTGGGCCGCCTGTGGTTAAGGTGAAGTAATACGGCCAAAATTTTCTTGCCACTTGTCGTGCAACAAAGTTGTGTAGCAAGTTGCGGTTTGTGTTGCACGTATTACTACCTATGCACGGAACAAAATTTCGTGGAGGTGCGAGTTGCGGCAACATGTTGCAAAAAGTAGACTGGGCTTCTACTTTTTGCAACATGTTGCCGCAACTCGCGATGCGAAATTTTGTTCGTGCGTAGGTACTAATACGTGCAACAATAGGCCGCAACTTGCTACGCAATTCTGTTGCACGACAAGTTGCAAGAAAATGTTGCCCGTATTACCTTACCTTTACGTCGTTTTGAAAATATAGACAAACAAACTGGATTTCCCGGAGAAATATGATGAAATTAATCCCAGTCACAACTTCAGGCGGCCCACAATGCGAACAGTTGGACAACTGTCCGCTTTTCGCTAGCGACATTGCAAGCTAAATTACATGCGACTTTGCTCAGTACAAGTAGAGTCTGCGATATCTTACTGGGGACTAGATTTTTGGAACTTCGGCAACTGTCCGCTTAATACAGGGCTGGTTAATACAGGTTTGACTGTACCTTCTTTTCGCAAAGATTGAAGTTATGTAGACTCGCGAAAGCTTCCCTTGCTACACGCCTGTGAACCGCAGTGAAATAAGTGCATAAATTATCAGTAGTATATATTGGCGCAATTTGTATTGACTACCCAAGCACCACTGCACACGAAATTTGCATAGTTCCTATTTTAACAGTTTGACAAACTCAATACAGAAAAAATTCAGAGCTCAGAATATTATAACATCTCTCGTTACTTATTTTCGACCATATCAGTGTTCTCCTAACCGCTCGCCTCAGACCAACTAGAGATTAAAATCTCCATTTTCGGTAGGCTGTGAAGTCAATAATAATTTTGTTTATTATACAGTCAGTGCAAAGATCCCCCTTTCTGTAGATTACAATTGTAATTACAACACAAAATCTTCGCTCTATTTGCACAGACTGAGTGGAAAACTAGATGAACCGGCGAATCACCCAAGTCTGATTAAGTAGTTGGCTGGGTGGCACGCAATGAAGCTGATCACGCAATTATACCTCTTCAGTTTGGATAGAAACAAACACAGTTATGGACGAGAGTCCCTTTCTATATTGTAGTTGCTTTAAATAGCTTCGCAGCTGATCACTTCATATTGCTACTGCGACACACATCGCGGGCCAAACCGTTTCTCTTCAGCTGAGAAGTGCCCACTCATGCAACCAAGGTAGAGCACGTCCCATCCCTTTAAAGTAATGCCGAAAATCTAAATTGACATTGATAGTGGTAAAGATTGTGCAGAAAGATAAACGTAACTCACTTCTTTACAAAGCTTTATTTTAGTGTTGCATGAAAACTAGATCAGTGTGGTTTGACAATCTCAGTACTAAGCACCACTGAACACGAAATTTGCATAGTTACCTTTTCACAGTTTGACAAACATATGATATGATAATTAATTATTGTTGACCCTTTTCCACTTGCTCGTTATAATCCCTTTTTTTGACCTTTAACAGATCATAACGAGAAAAAATTCAGAGGTTTAGAATACTGTCATATCTCTTGTTACTTATTTTCGACCACAATGTTTCCCCAAATCGTTCGTCAGACTAAGGGCCCGGTCGAACTGGGAAGTTTGGTCGATAATAACTCAGCATCGAGAGCAATACGACGGCTTCTTCAATGTTTCGTAGCAACGTACTGACATATATTTTTAGTGAAAAGCGCTGTTTAGACTTAAAATGACGCAAATGTCGATATTAATGTCTTTAAAGTTACGAGTGCGACCGGAGCCTAACTAGAGATTAAAATCTACATTTTAGGTACTGTGACGTCCATAACGTATTTTGTTTAGTATGTAATCAGCGCTTAGATCCCCTTTCCTTTGGATTACAATTGTAATAAAGTCAAAAAAAAAAAAATGTCACGCTTGCTATACACAGTACTTCAAGTGAGGAAGAATAATACTGCAGTAAGCTGCATGTTTCCTACAACTGTTTCTCGGCCATTTCGGCGAACACGCCGTCTTCTTTCTTCATCAACTTCTCGTAGTTGTCGAATTCCACTGTTGTTCCATCCTTCATGACGAGAATCTTGTCACAGTCTCGAATGGTGTTCAGTCGGTGAGCCACTGTTATGACGGTACATTCCTTGAGTTGGTCGCGTACTGTGTTCTGTATCGTTCTCTCTGTGGTGGGATCCACGTGCGCCGTGGGTTCATCCAAAATAAGAACTTTGTTCCGCTCAAGTAGAACACGAGCAAGGCAGAGTAGCTGACGTTCACCGACACTGAAGTTCCCTCCTCCCTCGGACACTTGGTAGTCGAGATGTCCTTCAAGGTGCTCCACAAGAGTCTTAAGTTGAACGTCTTCCAAAACTCGCCACAGATCAGCGTCTTCATGCTGCGTCAAAGGATCGAGGTTTTTTCTCAAGGAACCACTGAAGAGGAATGGCTTCTGACTAAGGACGGAGAAACATCGTCTTGATTCCTGAAGGTTCAAGGTAGCGAGGTTGATACCATCAATTGAAATGACTCCTGTGGCCTCGGGCATGCGTAACAGTGCACCAATGACGGACGATTTTCCTGCGCCAGTTCTGCCTGCAACTCCAATTTTTGCTTTTCCGTCGATGTTGATGTTGAGGTCTTTCAGCACTTGAGGTCCGCCGGGATAATATCTCAAAGAGACGTTGCTGAAAACGACACGTGGATCGCGCGGCCAGTCCTCGGGGGGCTTGGTGTCGACATCATAGCCAGGCTCTGATTTAATCTCTGTATACATCATCACTCGCTCGATTGACGTCATTTTGTTCTCAACATCTGAGGCTTGTTGTATTGCAAACTGGACTACGTTAATAGTCTCTATGACGTAAATGAGGGACAGTCCTGCCTGAGCTGTCAAAGAAAAGAATACAGGGAAGATTTAGTGATACTTCAGGACAGAAGTTACATCTGACCCGAAATTCTCCATCAGAGAATCGGCCTTAATTATCTGACAAGAAAATTATCACGCACGGGAAACACTATATAATACTGATGCTGTGAAGCTTGTAATGGGGACCGGTGTATTCTGCACCATCTGCTTTTGGTGAGGAGAACCAACATATTACTAATACAGTTTATTGCATGACGGAATGATTGTTTAGCTTAGAATTCCTGGTTGAAAATGTTGGAAGTTGTAGTTGAACCCGCAAGAGGCGGTTTAACTCCCAAGCCTCAAAGGGGAAAGTCATAACACAGTCATGATACAGCCCCTAAAGAAGCTTTAAATATTCCTAACCTGGGTCCTGTGCAACAAGAATGGCTGAGAAAGCGACAGCTCCAATGAGCAAAGCGCTGAAGAAGTCCACCCTGACACCCATCCATCGCACACTCGCCAAGCACATGTTGGACACCTGGTTTTGTTTGTTCTGGAGTCTGCAACACACGAAAGACCATAATGATTAGCACAAACCGCAAAGGGGCAAACGATAGCGCTAATAGCAACGGATTACGATGCTACAGTGAGACGCTGATTGAACCGTTTCACGTCTTTTTTCCATATCTTGTCAAATGGTTATCTGTGTCAGTATTTAAGGCAGTTTCCTTCGTATAGATATAGAAATGTGTTATTTGGTCTTTCTCGATACTTTGGACACAGTTCAAAGGCGGCAATTTAACTATAACCTTGTATGCCCACTGGCTCCACGGGTCCCACAAGGGTCCATATGTTGCTCGTCAACAGACAGTCACATGACAGTCACGTGATTTAGCACAAGTTGATTACACATTGTCGTTTTCACTTAGAGCAGTTTTCGGGTGAGTGTCGAGAATAATCGTGTGATTGCTTTGGTTTTGTGCTTGCTACGCTTTTGGATTGGTCCAAACAAGTTTGGCAACATTCTTAGTGGCCAATCAGGAACAAAAATAAACCAGATTATGATCTGCTCACTCAAATGAGCAAGGAAGTGGAGATGGAGTTTTCTAGTTTGTTGTTCAAGCAAAAAGTAAAATCAACCACAAATTATTTCTGCTTTTGGTTGTTGAAAGTGTTTCCTTACATCCTTTGTGATTGGCACTGTAATTACTTTAGTTTTTGTTTTTGACAGTTATACATAGCTCCTCTCTATATAAACTAGCATCTCCTTTGGTTACCTGTAAAATTGTAGCACGAAATCGTCTTGTCGTCCTCTTGACCTGATCGTGTCCAAACCATTCAGAGTCTCCGAGACGTGCGAGAATATGGGACTGCGGCATATTGACTCGAGCCTCCGCAGCTCTCGAGAGGATTTCAAGTAATATCTGATAATGCAAAAATAACCCAAAAGCACAGGGACAACTACCACCATCAACCAGGGATTCAGGACCAATGGCATCAGTATGGAGGCTGTTACAAACAACGCCAGTTGAATAGAATTGAGGAAGCAAGTCGGCAAAACTTCGTCCATGCATCCAACATCTTTGGAGAAGCGATTTAAGATCCGTCCCACTGGGTTGGTATCGAAGAACAGTACAGGAGCCTTGAGGATGGCCAGTACCATTTGGTCATGCAACTGTTCAGAGGAGCTTTGAGATGCTTGGTAGAAGAGAACGGCTCGCGTAAAGGTGACCAATAGTATCCCACACACAAACCACATATATATGGTCATGTTTGTTTCGGTCCGCTGTTCCTCTTTTGGTTTCTTCACCAAATGGGACAACCAAATATCTGGTGCGACCAACAAAGCTGGAGGTGCAAAAAACAGATAGTTTAACGTGAAAATAACTCAAATATAACGATGACACATGGAACTCTTACAGAGCTACGAGTGCAGTATTTCTACGAAAAAGATGTTTTTACGTCGTTTTGCAAAAGCATGAAATTTTAGTAGAGAACATAAGATTGTAAAATACGTTAACTTGGTTCACTAAGATAGTCTAACTTCGTGCCTACTCTGACCGGTTATCGCTGGGTAACCGCTTGTCCTAGTACAATCGGGGTGGGGTGGGGGGGGGGGGGGGGGGGGAGGGAGGGACAGTAAAATCCGTTTCTAAGTTGTCCCGGCCCCTATCAAGAGACACTTTAACAGCTCCAACAGTCACTTGCCTTGCGTAAAAAGAAACACAGCAACCAGTCCAATCATTGCTAGAGTAGATTGTCCTGCCCTGAAATACTTCCAGTAAAGCTTCAGGGGCAACGTGCCAATACGTCTGTCTTCGTCTGGAATTTCCAAACCTGTTTTGACGTCTTCTCTGAGATGCTCTGTCGGTTTGTTGTCGCTTTGTCTATCAAGGTTCACTGATGATTTCTTGAAGTCAAGAACCGTCTCCAGCAGTCCAGTGTCCGACATTTCTGCATAACTGCCTTGAGCCAGAACCCCTCCTTTGGACAGCAGAACAATCTGATCTGCCATCTTCATGTGATTAGTTTGGTGGGTCACAAGCAGTCTCGTCTTGGAAGACAAGAAGTCACAGATGCATTTCTCAAAGATGTGTTGACCGACTTTTGCGTCCACTGTACTCAGAGGATCGTCTAGCAAGTATACATCAGCATCGGCGTACACTGCGCGGGCCAAACTGATCCTCGCTTGTTGACCTCCACTAAGAACAGCTCCACGCTCTCCGACAATTGTTTGATCGCCATCTGGAAAGATTTCCAAGTCTTTTCTGAGGGCACAAACGTCGATGACTGTTTTAAATCTCTCTTCGTCAAATTCTTTTCCAAACAGAATGTTCTCAAGAATAGTCCCCGGGAATACCCAAGGTGTCTGTGACACATAGGCAATAGTTCCAGGGCAGACGATTCTCCCTTCGCTTATCTCAACTTGCTTATCAATTGCTGCTAACACTGAAGACTTCCCACTTCCTACAGAGCCAGTTATAACCACCAGGCCATTCTGCGATAGCTCAAAACTGATATTGTGAAGGGTGTATCTGTCGCTATTTTCACCAAGACAAAGTGTCAGGTTGGAAACAGTGCAAGCTTTGTTTGATATTTCATTTCCAGAATTGGCAGTTGTGTCTTCTGCTTGAGTAGAGTTACAGCTGGCCGGTGTGCCGTCTTGATACTCAGTGGGTGTTGACGCGTGTGACACTACATTGTTCATGACAGAGTCGTGTTTAGAGCTTGCTTGCTCCGTGTGTGAAGTCTCGCTGAGGTGTGGCAAACTTGGAAGGAGCAAAAACTTTTGTATTCTTGCAAGGGAAACTTTCGCCTCAACAAGAAATTGTAATCCGAGGCCAGCGCGATACGCGAAGCTTGTTATCAAAGTTTTGATGAATGCTAGAAGCATGAACACGTTTCCTGGAGTCAACAAATGTCCTGTCATTACCATAAGTGTAACAGCTATGAAGCTAGCCACATCACTGAAACCGAAAAGGGGTCCGGCTGCGAAAGACAAGACGGTACATTTTTTACGGATGACCTTTATCTCCTCCCTGAAAAGGATAAAGCGAGGAAATACATCACTTGTGCATTCTTTCTGACTGCAAATCAAAAGTGACGACACTCTTTCTTTGTAAACTATCAACACAGACAGTAAAGGTCTTGTTACAGGAGACAATTATTATTATGCATCGCCATTGCGAGACAAATTTCACATAAGAAATTGCGCGTGTAACCACTTCCTCCCCCCTTGCAACTTGTCGCGTAACGAAATCATGCAAGATCAGTTGCAGGGGAAGAAGAATATTTCGAATTTGCGAGCGTCTGCCCCATAGCAATTTGCAACAACCAATGTTGTGGTGAAACTTGCGTTATAAAAAACATTGCTTCGTGTAACAGGACGTTCAGTGCAGTGTTACTGCAGTGGCCGCAGATAAACAAGTGCTTTCACAAAGTTATTAGTAGCTTGTTGCTTGTGTGTACTGTAAATACTCTAATAAGCCCCCGGGGGCTTATGTAAAACTTGGCCTTGTAGAGGGAGGCAGGGGAGAGTTAACAGAGAGGGTGGGGGGGGGGGGCTAATTTAAAAAGATCAGATGGCAACAAGAGGTACTGTATTTTTGATCAACAAAATGCTGTGTAAAGTTAGATATGCGAAATATAAAGCTCAAATTGATATCACCAAGCATCTAATTAAATGCGCATCATTTGTCTTGTTTGTCTGCTAATGTTAATGGTGCTCAAAGTGAACAGGATGAAAATGGGTGAGGGGGGGAGGGTGTTATTAGAAAGGAGAGGCTTATTAGGTCATTTAACGTAAGTAAAAATCTCTTTGGAGTCCTTTAACTGCTCACCTCCTAATTTTTCGAATCTTGTCTCTGTAGATCCATTCCCAAGCATTTGCCTTCACTGCACGGATCGCTGACACTATTTCATTCATCAACAAAACGCGTCGGTCGGTAACTTCAGCGGTCTTTTTTCTAAGCTTCCCACCGACGCGGGCCAGGCATACCAAGAGAGGCACAAGCAGCAGGACGCTAGCCAGCCCGACTACGGCCTGGAACCCGACAAAGTACCCCGCGAGACATGCACCTATGATTAGATAAAAGAGCGACTGAAAGAGACAAAAAAATGATCGTGGGGCCTGTTCCATTCGCTGCACGTCATTTGATATAAGGTCCACCACTTGACCTACTGTGAAGTCTCTTAAGGTTTGCTGACCAAGGCGAAGGACCTGCAGTAAGGTATTGAGGAAGAAGGAAATGAGTAAAGGGATGGACCCTAGCTGCAACTCGGATACCCGGATGTCCCTATACACGTTATATAAGTATGCACTTTAAATTGCTTGCTTTTATCTGTTCTTACTTGCCCTTTCGATTTACGTGTAGCTGGAATACTTCTTGCCATAGTAATTTTTGCTTCGCTGTAACAACTACAGTCGAACCTGGTATGGATTTGTGGCCCCTTTTAGACACCAACATGTGACATGTATTGAATGAAGTTTTGATGGCAACTAAGTTTTCTACGGTCTCTAATGTAGCTCAAGTTTTAGTTTCGACCTTAAACACGAGAGATAATTAGGCTGCGTTTCATTGGGTCTATTCCGGAATAGGAATGCTAAAATGACCCAAAGTTTTCCTTGTTCTGGGGAAGATTTTGTTCGAAATTGTTTAAGACACATTTTGGACACATCCCAATCTTAATCAGCTCCAAACCAAATAGTTTTACTGATCAACGGTACTATTCGTATTCCGGAACAGACTCAATCGAACACGCCCTTAGTGTATTAATACCTTGAAGTACACAACGCCTTTTAAACCAGCTCTCAACTGTATCCCAAGCCGTTCAGCGTAGTAGAAGAATAAATGATTGGCTGCAATTCTCACAACAGCAGTGAAGAACATGGCGGCGGCATACGTGTACAGGAAGGAGTCTACGCGTGTGGACATCATCTCCAAAAGTAGGAATCCCACCAGCAGTGGCTGCAAATCACGGCACAAAGAATCCAGTAAACCTGTGATGAAAATGACTACACACTGTCGACGGGAAACAGAGGTGAGAACGTTTTTCCAGAATCGAGGTTCGTTTCCCGACTCTGCGCATCTTTTCCTCTCACAAACCCATTTCTCTTGAATTCGTTCAGTTAATCGTTGCGTGTCGTCTTCATCTTGGAGGGGAAGGAAGTCGGATTCTTTCAGTGGACGTTTGGCGCCCGTTTTAAAGACTCCGTTCATCCACCAAAACGTCAAGGTGGAAAAGAGGCCCGCATCTTTCTGTGAATCTGCAGAAGTACGCTGTCCATTCTGAGGAACTTTTTCGTAGGACTGTTTCACCATATCTGAAAGCTGAAGATAATAATTATGTACCAGGTAAGTGTTTTGTATCCCAGTTTGTGACAAGTCTTAGTAATTATCACTCCAATCCTATTATCTGATAAACTGCAGTTTCTAGCTCCCTGTGCGGACACTCTCGTAAGCAGACAGCTCTACTTACGGAGTCTCTACGAAATCCCATTTAAACTCTAGTTCAGCCAAACTCTGTTTTCACGCATTCTCGTAAGCGGACAGTTCCAGTTACGGACGCTTTTTCTGATTCCCAAGGATGTCCTTTAGCTGGAGCTTCAACTGTAATTGGATTTCTGAGTTAGTTTGAAACTGCAAGGATTTCTGGACTAAATAGTTAAGGTCTAGTTGTTCAAGTCCGGGGCGCGTGGAAACTCCCACAGAAGCTATATGTAACTAAATACAGTCAGTTCAGGCAATAATTACATCTTATTACCTAAGTGCGCGGTCCTGGACCTGTAAATTGACCTGGGGTCAATTCAATAAAACATTTAAAAGTGTATTTTACAAGTTTTATAATATCCCCACACGTTAAAACACACTTTAATTCAATACCATGACCAGATCAGTTCCAGTTATACAGTTTACACCGTCCTGTATCTGTAATGTTTTACATACTTTTGTTCAATTGGAGTTCGTTTAGTGGTCTTTGAATAATGGTCCAACTTGTAAAATACACGTGTAAATGTTTATTGAATTGGCCCCTGGACCTATAATCATGTAATCATGGACCTGTAAATTGTCCAATCAGAGCGTGCAAAACAGTTAAGACAGTCGTCAAAAAGAAGCTTTCAGCCACATTTTCGCCTTTGTTTTTCAGTAATGTTCAATCTAGCGCAGTTACGTACTTTATCAACTTCATGTACGACAATATTTTATCCACGGTTTTCGACGGATTGGTCACTCTCAATTTTACGTTCTTCAGATTCCACTCTAATTTCTTTGTACGCAGGGCGTAACTCTGTGAAGACAATTTCGCTATTGTCCATGGCGGCACAGTTATTTCGAATATGGCCACAGATACTAACTTTGACATGTTTGGCGACGGTTGGGGCAGTAATAATGTTGAGTTCGGAAATTTCGCACTGTTTGGTTGCGCTTTCTTTTCCTTTTCTCGTCGTTGTTCCATTCTCGCTGCCATCTGCTTTGAGCGAGCAGGGTATCCTTTAAATTCGGTTTGTTTTTCTACATTTTGTGGTTTCGTTTTTAAATCAGTCGGGAAGTGAGTCTCGCGTGACATGAAATCAATTTGGTTCGTCGGTCTTTGACGCGTGTCTTTGTTTTTCTCTGGTTTATCACTAATTGGGGGCGTTTCCAGTTTTGCGTTTAAATTTTGATTCAATTGCTGTCTTACAAAGGCCTCATGCTTCCCGTTCGCATAAGACCGAATCTAGTTTAAAGGGGGGACTGAGTTGTCGGGTGATGTTCCGACTGGCCTGCATATCTCTGACTTGGTGCTCGGGATTACAATTTGGGAGCCTGGGGTCCCGTTGTCCCAGACGTTGATGACAGGCTTTGGCCACATGGCCTGGTTTATTGCAAAAATTGCAAATCGGACGGCCATCAAAAGTTCTTCGGTTTCTATTTGTACTTCCCCTATTGTTGTTTTGTCTCTTTTATCCGTTCAAATTTTATTCTTGAACCTTCACAGATAAAAGCAAACAAGCCGAAGGACAACATTGTACGTCCACGTTGACAGTTTTTATTATTATACATGCCACTATAGATACGATCCCGGGATACGATGGCTTTAGGCTGAAATGAAGATGATGCTTATGCAGCGGGGTTAGCAGCTGACGCACATGCATTTTGACAAAAACAAGAAGGCATATAATTTGGTTGCTTTGCGTTAATGCAAGTTAAATGGCAGTGGAAATAGACGTTGCTGAGTTTGGATTGTACGATCTTTTGAAGCCTCTTGAGTCCATATTTTCGGAAACAGTGATAGACCAAGTGCAGCGTCAGAACTGGCCATATTTGGCATGTGACACACGTAACGTAACAAGCTGCCACAGGATGTGTTTTCAAGGCGCATGACGCTCTGTAGGGATGGAACCCCCCCCCACTTGGCAGTTTATTATCCTATCTACTGCAAAGTCAAAAAAAATCGTATCTATAGCGGCATGTATAATAATAGACACCGTCAGCGTGCAAACGTACAGCGTTGTCCTTCGGCTTGTTTGCTTTTATCTGTGAAAGTTCAAGAATAAAATTTGAACTGATAAAAGAGACAAAACATAGCAGTTGAACCACATCTCACAGTTCTTGCCACAGTTTCAAGGCGTAAATAGGGACATTTTCTTTTGAAAAACATGACCCTCGCCCACCGTATCCCTCCCCTCTTTCACCTATCTACCCACCCCACACTCATAACAATTTTGTTTAGTGCAAAGTCAAAAAAAAAATAAAAAAAGAAATCCAGTCCAGTCCCCATGTTTGAGCACATGCCGTTAAAAGCCGCAATTATCAAACCGGTCCTGTGTTTAAATACCAGTATCAGGTCACTGATTTCCCGTCTGTATTCGAGAGGGAGCATGTCTAAAGCAGGAGGTCTGGCTATATATGAAGTCTTATCTGTCTTGTTTCTGTATTTCCCCGTACTTAAATATGATGTGTAAAAAATATGTCTGTCTGCGCCCCTGCGAGGAGTTACAAACATCAAAGGTCACAGCTTAGGTCAAGGGTGCTTGAGAAGGCTCAGTGTTCAAATGAAATTTTTTACCACGAAAACAAAGTCTGACTCACGCCTAGATTTACGTTTGACGCTCTAACCAACAATAGCACTGGTTGGTTCTCTTAAAAAGAATGCATCCTACATTATTAAAGGATCACGTTTCTTCTAAGTGGATCTTGTGTTTTCAAGATTGGAATGCTTTTAAATCCACAAATGTAGGTAATTGAATTATGCGTCTGTTCGTCTCACTTACAAACACAACAGCGGCGGTAGACCCACACTAAATTCCGTTCATTACACAACGTCTAGTTTTAACACTGAGATGTTTACAATGTTTAAAGTACACGCAACGCAGCTTTATGGTCGCGGTTATTTGCCAAGGAAAGTCGACGGTCCTGACATTGACGCACGATGCTGCCAATGAAAGTCGACGGTTTCTACATTGATGTATGAAGCTGCCGCTGCAAACAGTGCAACTACATGTATGCTTATCTGTATGTTTGAACACTATTATTCTCTCGAGGCTTTATGTCGCGATTATTTGCCCAGGGAAGTCGACGATTTTTACATTGACGCACAATGCTGCCGCAGTAAATAATGCAACTACGATTTTCTACGTATGAATATTGTTTTCATTTCAAATTCTCAATTGAAGATTTCTTTGCTGTAATCACACACTCCGACAAGACGTACCAACATCCGAAGAACAGAACGCGTCAGCAAAAACCACGTGTCGTGATTCAAAAATAGAGCGCCCAACCAATCAGCGTGTGCCATTTCAAAAAAATATTACATTGGCCAAGTAAATAGATGTCTAGCACTGATTACCAAACATTTGCCAATCAATCAATTGACTATATGACTATAACATACATGCTTTTTTTTTTTCTGTGCCTGGCTTGACAGTATACTCACAACTTAGATACACTCACTACAAGAGAGGCCTTACCAGGAACGGTTATGCCGCGGACATATTTTAGGGGGACTCGCTTCTGGGCTTGTTGACTTTATTCGTGAATCACGGCTGGAGCAGCTCTTTACACTGAGCTCACGGGCTCCGAGTCACACTGAATTCTACACCACAAGTAGCCTGCGTAGCTGGCGGTCTCCTTCGATGCGGTTGAACAGTGTTCACGGGCGCCATTTTGTGCTGATGGCGGATGGGAGACTGAGGTCGAGTGACAAAATTACGGGGCGGGGGGAGGGGGGCGGGGGCGTGGGTCCCACGCCCCCGCCTCCTCCCCCCGCCCCGTAATTTTGTCACTCGACCTCAGTCTCCCATCCGCCATCAGCACAAAATGGCGCCCGTGAACACTGTTCAACCGCATCGAAGGAGACCGCCAGCTACGCAGGCTACACCACAAGCTAGCGATTATATATGCTCAGGAAGCACGTACAGCGGTTACAAACTTCCTTTTGGGTAAACAACTTAACTAGATAGCGTAAGTGACTGCAAAGGCAGCTTGCTCAAAACGTGCAGGTAAAGCGGGCCGACAGGCACGTTCGTACAGAACCTGGCGTTATGCCAGTTTTCTGTGATTTGTGTTGCACACGTAAATACTTCGCTGACTTTATTTATGAACTGCTCCTAAAGGGCTATTGTAATCCTAGTTTGAGTTCTTCCGTTTGCAAATACAAGTTCGTTCCAGGATAGCCGAAATATTATTCTTTATAATAAATTTCCAAATTGTTCCGAATCACAATTTGGGGCTCAACTATCATTGCAATTGAGAGAGGAAAAAAAAAGAAAGACAAAAGGGTGTATATAGGGCCCCGGGACTATAACGACAATAACGTTGACATTGGCAACTTCTTAAGTGCAAACGGCGCTTTTTTCGCCTACAAATATGTTGGTGAATTGCTACTGACCGAACTTCGAAAAAGCCGTCGTTTTTCTCTGGGTGCTTAGCTAATCATTAACTAAACAGTCTAGTGCGGCCGGGCCCTAAGATAAGTGCCTCAAGTAATTTTGTATTATCCTGGACTGTAGTTTCACTGGAGCAGCCGGAATGAGATTTACTCCAACTAATTTGACGACATACGATTTTGAAAACTCACAAAAAAAAAAAAACACGTTCTAAAGAAGTCAAAATAATTGTATGCAATGCAATAATGTAGGCGAAACGTCTAAGACGGGGCTTTAGTGCTTCACTGCATGAGCCAGGATGACTTCATTTCGTGAATCAGAACTGGTCCGGTTCTCATTTAAATTAATCGCGCAGTTGGTTTTTGGTGTTTCACAGCCTTACCGGGATCTCGGCAAACTGGGCAAGCCCGGCTCATGTAATCAGGCCCTTAAACGTTGTAGAAAATCTATTTGGTGATTGCAATCATCTTCTTGCTTATATTAGGTTCAAGACATGTGCTATGACATGAATTAAAAAAATATGTCAACTTACCGGAGCTTAAAAAAAATCGCCTTCCCCAGGACGAGCAGAGATAATTAGAACTAGTTATGTCCAACTTTTTAATACAGCGATGTGACAAATAAGGCTAGTATAATTAGCGTTTCGATTGTTTTGAACCTCATTCTAAACTGACAAATGAAAAAGGCTATGAATAGGAACATTAGTGACTTTGTTTTAAACAATTTTTGCAGGTATGTGGGGAAATTCGGCCATTCGGTTTTGTAATAGTGGAATAAAAGCTGGTGAAGACAATAAAAATTCCTATTTTCTTGAGTTATATAAAGTGCTTGATCTAGATCAATTTGTTTAGGAAATGTTGCCAGATCTGACAGGCACACAACGAAGGACTCCACGCGTGTAAAATCTAAGGAATACCAATCATTGATATAATAGTGTTTTTTTTTTTTTTTTTTTTTTTTCTCTCTCTCTCTCTCTCTCTCTCTCTCTCTCTCTTTCTTGTACGATAGCACAACTTCCAGGTGTTTTTCTTTTGTATTTTTGTTTTTTGTTTTTTGTTTTTAGCTTCTTATACGCGTACAAGGACGTTCGTGCTACTGTGGCGGATCCAGGGGACTTTGGGAGGTTTGTCCAAGTTTTTGTTCGCTCGCTTATCGTACTTATGTGATCTTAAGGACGTATACATTGTATTTCTCCTGTCACAGTCTCAAATGAACTGTTGCGAATGCGCCGAGCACCAATGTTGCTATAACAGTGCATTCTGACGGTCTAAAACAATTAACTCAAGTGAAAAAGGCAGTTATTAAGTAACTCGGGTGTAGGAAAGCGGTAATAACAATAGGACGGTGCAAAGGGTTTGTAACTGCAATGAAGGACGATACAAAGGTACATCCCATATGAGATGAAGACCGCCTGTCTGAAATTATATATACCTAGCATTGTTAACCGCTCTTCGGATTTAGGGATAATTCACCATGCCTTGGGGGCCGAATTATCTCTCCCCTTTCGTTTAGCGTGGAAGGGAGTTGAGCAGAATTGCCCCTCCATCTGGCCTGGGATCCGGACAACTCTCCCCACGGCGAACGTTTTTCTTTATTTTCTTTTTGCAAGCTTGTTGATTACTTATTTGTTACTGTCCATTGCTACTGATTAATTGCGCGCATTGCTTTCTAATTTATGTAATAGTACGGTAGTATAGTAGTTTTATACATTTTTTGTAATAATCCCTGATGAGTTTTTACCGTGATTACTCAACCAATCAATCAATCATTTATTACATAAAATACTGAGAGACCAGATGAGGGCATACAGTGTTGTTCGCCTTTTTCGTGTGGTTAAACGAAAAAGTTGACACTTACAAATTTTACAAGCGTGAATGGACTTTTTTAAAACCGCCGTAGGCGAAAATCTAGTAGTAATTGTATCGTGATTCTGTTTGGCGCACTTATGGGATCAGCATTGCTTGCGTAAATGCGCATGTTTACTGTATAACGTTTATTTCAGAAATTATTTGTCTTTTAAATAAGAGTGATACGTCTATGTGCTGTAAAATATAGGTAATTAGTTAAATTGAGCGTTTGAATAGAAGCACTGGCAATGTTGTTTATTCATCCAGAATGCTGATCCCATAATTGCGCCAAACAGAATCACGATACATTTACTACTAGATTTTCGCCTACGGCGGTTTTAAAAAAATTCATTGAAACGTTATGCATGCAGACAAATTGATAAATTAAAAAAAAACAAAAACAAAAAAAAACTAACTGTGAATACCACTGCTCGCAGGTATAGAGCGCATCAAGCACTTGAAAGTTTACTGAGCTGAAAAAATATGCTGCAACCGGATTGGGAACTGAAGGAAGGTACCTTTTCTATAGGTGGGCTGGGGGATTCCGTTGTATAAGAAAATCAAGGTCTAATAGTCTCTCAATTAGTCTAAATAAAATAAGTGTGACCTATTCTTTTGGAGTTATCTTAACACTAGTACTTTGCTATCATCACTTTTTTTTCTCAAACTGAGGCCTCCATATGTAACGTTTCAATGGACTTTTTTAAAACCGCCGTAGGCGAAAATCTAGTAGTAATTGTATCGTGATTCTGTTTGGCCCACTTATGGGATCTGCATTGCTTCCGTAAATGCGCATGTTTACTGTATAACTGTTTATTTCAGAAATTGTTCCTCTTTTAGATAAGAGTGCTGCGTCTATGTGCTGTAAAATATAGGTATATTTGTTAAATTGAGCGTTGGAATAGATGCACTGGCAATGTTGTTTGTTCATCCGCAATATGGATCCCATAATTGCGCCAAACAGAATCACGATACATTTACTACTAGATTTTCGCCTACGGCGGTTTTAAAAAATTGCATTAAAACGTTATGCATGCCGACAAAATAATTTAAAATTAAAAAAGAGCATCAAGCAGTTGAAAGTTTACTGAGCTGAAGAAATATGCTGCAACGGGATTCGAACTGAAGGAAGCCACATTTTGTATAGGTGGGCTGGGGAATTTTTTTGTATTAGAAAATCAAGGTCTAATAGTCTCTCAATTAGTCTAAATAAAATAAGTGTGACCTTTCCTTTTGGAGTTATCTTAACACCAGTACTTTGCCATCAGCACTTTTATTTTGTCAAACTGAGGCCTGCATATGTAGCGTTTCAATGGACTTTTTCAAAACCGCCGTAGGCGAAAATCTAGTAGTAATTGTATCGTGATTCTGTTTGGCGCACTTATGGGATCTGCATTGCTTCCGTAAATGCGCATATTTACTGTGTAACTGTTTATTTTAGAAATTATTCGTCTTTTAAATAAGAGTGATGCGTCTATGTGCTGTAAAATATAGGTATATTTGTTAAATTGAGCGTTGGAATAGATGCACTGCCAATGTTGTTTGTTCATCCGCAATACGGATCCCATAAATGCACCAAACAGAATTACGATACATTTACTACTAGATTTTCGCCTACGGCGGTTTTAAAAAATTGCATTAAAACGTTATGCATGCCGGCAAAATGATAACTTAAAAGAAAAGAAAAGAAAAAAGAAGAAGGAAGAAAAAACTAACTGTGAATACCACTGCTCGCAGGTATAGAGCGCATCAAGCAGTTGAAAGTTTACTGAGCTGAAGAAATATGCTGCAACGGAATTCGAACTGAAGGAGGCCACATTTTGTATAGGTGGGTTGGGGAATTTTTTTGCATTAGAAAATCAAGGTCTAATAGTCTCTCAATTAGTCTAAATAAAATAAGTGTGACCTTTCCTTTTGGAGTTATCTTAACACCAGTACTTTCCTATCAGCACTTTTTTTTTTTGTCAAACTGAGGCCTGCATATGTAGCGTTTCAATGGACTTTTTCAAAACCGCCGTAGGCGAAAATCTAGTAGTAATTGTATCGTGATTCTGTTTGGCGCACTTATGGGATCTGCATTGCTTCCGTAAATGCGCATATTTACTGTGTAACTGTTTATTTCAGAAATTATTCGTCTTTTAAATAAGAGTGATGCGTCTATGTGCTGTAAAATATAGGTATATTTGTTAAATTGAGCGTTGGAATAGATGCACTGCCAATGTTGTTTGTTCATCCGCAATATGGATCCCATAATTGCGCCAAACAGAATCACGATACATTTACTACTAGATTTTCGCCTACGGCGGTTTTAAAAAATTGCATTAAAACGTTATGCATGCCGGCAAAATGATAACTTAAAAGAAAAGAAAAGAAAAAAGAAGAAGGAAGAAAAAACTAACTGTGAATACCACTGCTCGCAGGTATAGAGCGCATCAAGCAGTTGAAAGTTTACTGAGCTGAAGAAATATGCTGCAACGGAATTCGAACTGAAGGAGGCCACATTTTGTATAGGTGGGTTGGGGAATTTTTTTGCATTAGAAAATCAAGGTCTAATAGTCTCTCAATTAGTCTAAATAAAATAAGTGTGACCTTTCCTTTTGGAGTTATCTTAACACCAGTACTTTCCTATCAGCACTTTTTTTTTTTGTCAAACTGAGGCCTGCATATGTAGCGTTTCAATGGACTTTTTCAAAACCGCCGTAGGCGAAAATCTAGTAGTAATTGTATCGTGATTCTGTTTGGCGCACTTATGGGATCTGCATTGCTTCCGTAAATGCGCATATTTACTGTGTAACTGTTTATTTCAGAAATTATTCGTCTTTTAAATAAGAGTGATGCGTCTATGTGCTGTAAAATATAGGTATATTTGTTAAATTGAGCGTTGGAATAGATGCACTGCCAATGTTGTTTGTTCATCCGCAATATGGATCCCATAATTGCGCCAAACAGAATCACGATACATTTACTACTAGATTTTCGCCTACGGCGGTTTTAAAAAATTGCATTAAAACGTTATGCATACCGACAAAATGATAACTTAAAATAAAAGAAAAGAAAAAAAAAAAGAAGAAAGAAAAAACTAACTGTGAATACCACTGCTCGCAGGTATAGAGCGCATCAAGCAGTTGAAAGTCTACTGAGCTAAATAAATATGCTGCAACGGAATTCGAACTGAAGGAAGCCACATTTTGTATAGGTGGGTTGGGGAATTTTTTTGTATTAGAAAAACAGGTCTAATAGTCTCTCAATTAGTATAAATAAAATAAGTGTTACCTTTCTTTTAGGAGTTATCTTAACACCAGTACTTTGCCATCAGCACTTTTATTTTGTCAAACTGAGGCCTGCATATGTAGCGTTTCAATGGACTTTTTCAAAACCGCCGTAGGCGAAAATCTAGTAGTAATTGTATCGTGATTCTGTTTGGCGCACTTATGGGATCTGCATTACGTCCGTAAATGCGCATATTTATTGTGTAACTGTTTATTTCAGAAATTATTCGTCTTTTAAATAAGAGTGATGCGTTTATGTGCTGTAAAATATAGGTATATTTTTTAAATTGAGCGTTGGAATAGATGCACTGGCAATGTTGTTTGTTCATCCGCAATATGGATCCCATAATTGCGCCAAACAGAATCACGATACATTTACTACTAGATTTTCGCCTACGGCGGTTTTAAAAAATTGCATTAAAACGTTATGCATGCCGACAAAATGATAACTTAAAAGAAAAGAAAAGAAAAAACGAAGAAGAAAGAAAAACTAACTGTGAATACCACTGCTCGCAGGTATAGAGCGCATCAAGCAGTTGAAAGTTTACTGAGCTGAAGAAATATGCTGCAACGGGATTCGAACTGAAGGAAGCCACATTTTGTATAGGTGGGTTGGGGAATTTTTTTGTATTAGAAAATCAAGGTCTAATAGTCTCTCAATTAGTCTAAATAAAATAAGTGAGACCTTTCCTTTTGGAGTTATCTTAACACCAGTACTTTGCTATCAGCACTTTTCTTTTGTCAAACTGAGGCCTGCATATGTAGCGTTTCAATGGACTTTTTCAAAACCGCCGTAGGCGAAAATCTAGTAGTAATTGTATCGTGATTCTGTTTGGCGCACTTATGGGATCTGCATTACGTCCGTAAATGCGCATATTTACTGTGTAACTGTTTATTTCAGAAATTATTCGTCTTTTAAATAAGAGTGATGCGTCTATTTGTTGTAAAATATACGTTTGTTTGTTAAATTGAGCGTTGGATTAGATGCACTGCCAATGTTGTTTGTTCTTCCACAATACGGATCCCATAATTGCGCCAAACAGAATTACGATACATTTACTACTAGATTTTCGCCTACGGCGGTTTTAAAAAATTGCATAAAAACGTTATGCATTCCGACAAAATGATAACTTAAAATAAAAGAAAAAAAAAAAAAAAAAAAAAGAACTAACTGTGAATAGTATTGCTCGCAGGTATAGAGCGCATCAAGCAGTTGAAAGTTTACTGAGCTGAAGAAATATGCTGCAACGGAATTCGAACTGAAGGAAGCCACATTTTGTATAAGTGGGTTGGGGAATTTTTTTGTATTAGAAAATCAAGGTCTAATAGTCTCTCAATTAGTCTAAATAAAATAAGTGTGTCCTTTCCTTTTGGAGTTATCTTAACGCTAGTACTTTGCTATCAGCACTTTTCTTTTGTCAAACTGAGGCCTGCATATGTAGCGTTTCAATGGACTTTTTCAAAACCGCCGTAGGCGAAAATCTAGTAGTAATTGTATCGTGATTCTGTTTGGCGCACTTATGGGATCTGCATTACGTCCGTAAATGCGCATATTTACTGTGTAACTGTTTATTTCAGAAATTATTCGTCTTTTAAATAAGAGTGATGCGTCTATGTGCTGTAAAATATAGGTATATTTGTTAGATTGAGCGTTGGAATAGATGCACTGGAAATGTTGTTTGTTCTTCCGCAATACGGATCCCATAATTGCGCCAAACAGAATTACGATACATTTACTACTAGATTTTCGCCTACGGCGGTTTTAAAAAATTGTATTAAAACGTTATGCATGCCGACAAAATGATAACTTAAAAGAAAAGAAAAGAAAAAAAGAAGAAGAAAGAAAAAACTAACTGTGAATACCACTGCTCGCAGGTATAGAGCGCATCAAGGAGTTGAAAGTTTACTGAGCTGAAGAAATATGCTGCAACGGGATTCGAACTGAAGGAAGCCACATTTTGTATAGGTGGGTTGGGGAATTTTTTTTGTATTAGAAAATTAAGGTCTAATAGTCTCTCAATTAGTCTAAATGAAGTAAGTGACCTTTCCTTTTGGAGTTATCTTAACACTAGTACTTTGCTATCAGCACTTTTTTTTTTTTGTCAAACTGAGGCCTGCATATGTAGCATTTCAATGGACTTTTTCAAAACCGCCGTAGGCGAAAATCTAGTAGTAATTGTATCGTGATTCTGTTTGGCGCACTTATGGGATCTGCATTACGTCCATAAAGCATGTTTACTGTATAACTGCTTATTTCAGAAATTATTCGACTTTTAAATAAGAATGATGCGTCTATGTACTGTAAAATACAGGTATATTTGTTAAATTGAGCGTTGGAATAGATGCACTGCCAATGTTGTTTGTTCTTCCGCAATACGGATCCCATAATTGCGCCAAACAGAATCACGATGCATTTACTACTAGATTTTCGCCTACGGCGGTTTTAAAAAATTGCATAAAAACGTTATGCATGCCGACAAAATGATAACTTAAAATAAAATGAAATAAAATAAAATAAAAACTAACTGTGAATACCACTGCTCGCAGGTATAGAGCGCATCAAGCAGTTGAAAGTTTACTGAGCTGAAGAAATATGCTGCAACGGAATTCAAACTGAAGGAAGGCACATTTTGTATAGGTGGGCTGGGGAATTTTTTTTATTAGAAAATAAAGGTCTAATAGTCTCTCAATTAGTCTAAATAAAATAAGTGTGACCTTTCCTTTTGGAGTATCTTAACACTAGTACTTTGCTATCATCACTTTTTTTTTTGTCAAACTGAGGCCTGCACATGTAGCGTTTCAATGGACTTTTTCAAAACCGCCGTAGGCGAAAATCTAGTAGTAATTGTATCATGATTCTGTTTGGCGCACTTATGGGGTCAGCATTACGTTCGTAAATGCGCATGTTTACTGTATAACTGTATTATTCGTCTTTGAAATAATAGTGATGCGTCTATGTGTTGTAAAATATATTTGTTAATTGAGCGTTGGAATAGATGCACTGGCAATGTTGTTTGTTCATCCGCAATACGGATCCCATAATTGCGCCAAACAGAATTACGATACATTTACTACTAGATTTTCGCCTACGGCGGTTTTAAAAATTTGCATTAAAACGTTATGTATGGAGGCAAAATGCATAATAAGTTTACTGAGCTGAAGTGCTTCACAGTGCTTCACAGTAAAGTATAAATGATGGATGTTAAGGAAGAATCTGCGATGAAAATTTTTTATTTTCGGCTAAGATATAGTCCAATATCTACAGTTCTCCACTCTGAGTTACTCAGAATTGCAGAAAAACTGGAGACCACTTTTTCCCAGGCTCCCTCGACAAAATGGCGGCCCGCTCGACATGAACTGAATCAAAGGGCAAGAATTCATCGAAAGTCTGCATTGTTAGCAACAATTATGACCAAGGACTCGCAATAACCCGAAAGATACTTGGGTGAAAGTGTTGCGCCGTCTGCAATGGCTGAAACGAAGTAGCAAGTGGCTCAAGAACTCTGGGACATGTTTTCAAAATGGCGGACAGCTGTGTAAACACGATATGCTGGCAACGATCATGCATTGTTTAGATGCACTTAAGAACAACAGATGCAAGGGAAGTCAAGATAACAGGTACGAACCCAATTATCAAATACTAAACTGTAAACGATGCGATTTTAAAAACTTTATACCTTGACATGTAGTATCTTCCACCTTCCGACTGTTTGCAAATTCTTTGTTCGATCAGTACAGCTTCGATGGAACAAAAATAGTCTGAACTAGCTTACCAGCAATGTTTTATTCATCACCTGCAGTAAGCCGCAAAGTAATGGATTACGAGGAAAACGTCAAGAACTCTTCGTGAATTTCAGTGCTCAAATCACACTAACCTAACCTTATAACTTTTTAATTTAACACTATAGCTCCAGGGAAAGGCTTGGTAATTCCAATTCGGACCCTAGTTAATCATGTCGATAATTAGTAATTGAGTTGCAGTGTATTGTAATGTTTATATTAGGACAAAAAATGTTTACTTGTCCACTCGTCTGAGTTGTGTAAAGGTTTCATTGCCCATATTTCAACTTGAGTTTTACAATGTGTGAGCCAGTGAGCTGTGTGAGTCACCATGCGAGCCATGCTGTGAGCTATGTGAACCACAGGTTTTTATTTTTATTTCTATTTCTATTTTTATTTTTATTTTTATTTGTTTTGATTTTTATTTTTTCATGCAAGCCAATGCAAGAATGCATGTAATTCTTGGTTAGACATGTGATAAAATTCATTATATTTTAAAACATCACTCTGATAAACACCCTGATCATTCTTGGTTATAATTCCAGTTGATAAAACTAAAGTAACATGCATCACTTCAAGGAAACCCTGACCATTCTTGGTTATATCCCAGTTGATCAAACTATAGTGTAACAGTTTAAGGGTTTTTAGACCCTGGTGGCCCACTCCCATCCAAATTTAAGAGGAAATTAAGAGTTTAAAATAAGCTCCCCTCCCCTCTTTTTCATGCGGTTGAATTTTAAGCACCAAAATCAGTAAAGAAACAAGACAATTGACATGCATTAGATGCTTGGTGCTGTATATTTTTTAACTTTACATTTGCCACATCTAAATTCACACAGTATTTTGTTGATCAAGAAATTGCAGTCCCTCTTGTTGTCATCTCATCTTTTTAAATAAGCCCCCCTCTTCCCCTCTCCCTCTCTAATAACTCCCCTCTTATTTAATGGTATGTGGTCAGATATGCATACAGTTTTTCATTATACCTCCAAAAAAGTCATGATCCAAAGTTTGTCATGGATGAGTGTGACCGATAAAATACCGGAGTCACCTTAACACACTCCAAATGCAGTGTCAAGTGTGAGCACAGGTTTCGTTTGTCCAGGTCTTGTTTTGCCTTTGGGGGGGGGAGCTGCCCCAAAGGGTATTGTTTTCAAGCATATATAGTCTGAAATAGGGTATAGATTTTGCCTTTTTGGTCTAAAATAGGGTATCAATTTTTTTTGGCCTGGGATAGGGTATAATTTTAATAATGCAGACATTGTATGGTAATGGAAGAAAACACAGGGTGGAAATTGTTGCAAAAGAAAAAAATCTCTAAAATAGGTTTGAAATAGGGTATACCTTTTGGAGTAAGATCTGAAATGGGGTATACATTTAGGATTCATGTCTGAAATAGGGTATAGTAAATCAGATATACTTTGGGGATACCCCCCCCTCTCCCGGGGTTTTGCCTCCAGCCGACGGAAAATTGGCGCGGAATTTATATAGTCGACTCCACAGATAGCCCAAAGGCAAATAAAAACAAGATACAGGCAAGTGTCCTTTCATTTAAGTATTTCGTGAATTACTTCGTGATATTTGACACCCGAAAAAAAAAAAAAAGACTCTATCTGGGTCGCCGGTCAACCGCACCACCTCTTGCTTGCCTGTGTTGACTTGAAATCAGACTTAAGTTTGTTCGCGTTTTCGTGACGGCCCAGAACCCTGTAGTGTGAATACGTACAGCCATACCGCGACATTAAGGTTTTAGGTTTGTTTTTGGACTGTAGATTGTCTTCAAACAATTGGATGATTCGTAATTTCTAGTTGCCCGGCCCTGAATTTACCTACTCGACCAACATTTTTGGTTGCACCGGCATAGCGGGCAACTGCTAATGTCGAGCACTGGCGGACTAAAGAATAATTTGTACAATAAATTGAATAATATTAAAAAATAACTGGATCAAAGGAAGAATGACGTGAATTTTCTGAATAATCGATGTATGCTGTGTATAATTTCTGGACGTACATTCGCACAACTTTCTATTTATTTAACAAAAAGCGTATCCCGTTTTGCTAACTTTTCAATATCTATCATCTGCAATATAGTAGCGATGTTTCGATAAATTTCTCTTATTGTAATAGAGTCGAGTTTTCAGTCGAACAGCTGATGAGTTACCCGGTGGCTTTATGTTTTGACTATTAAATAATTTTCTTTCATTTCCCGGCCGGCGTTCTTTTGTCTCGTACTATTTGGCTCTCTTGCATTAGGTATACCCGTCTTTTGTTTTCGAACAAAAAGAAATATCAAATCTTGCACGCTGCAGTCATTGTTATTCCACGATTTTGCTGATGTCTCTTCCTATTGTCTTTTCAGGCTGTTACATGATTTGCATGTTGACCAGTACGATATTGGCCTTCAGGTGGCGTTTGATTTTGAGAGTTGACAGCGATATTTTTTCCTGTTGGACCTCTACAAGTGATTGCTATCGTCCTATACTTGTCAAAAAGGATATATCATGCAGTACGAATCTCTGGCCAGGATGTGTGAGCGATAAAATGGCACAAAACCTCGGTCTACGCAAGAAACGTATAATCTCCTCCAGCGGAAAATTTGGGACAAGAATCGCCTGTGAAGGAATTATTTCTCTCCGCTGCTTACAGTGAACCCTCTTTATAACCAAGATGGATCAGCTCATTTACTGATGACATATTGAACCCGCTACGGACAACGTGCGGTCGGCGAACATTCAAGACAATATTAAGAGACTGGGGAGTCCGATAGAAGTGTTCAAGACAGCATTATGAAGTTATGAGAAACGACGGGCATGTTGCATAGTCTTCATCACAAAAGGACAATCGGTGTCTCATGCCGCATACGAATCTCTGGCTTGGATGAGAGAGCAGTAAATATCGCCAAGCCTCATTCTACGCAAGAAACGTATTTCATTCTTCAACGGGAAGTTTAGCACAAGACGAGTCACTTGTGAAGGGATCGTTGCTCTCCGCTCTTTGCAGAATGCCCTCTTGATGTTGAATCAGTTCAGTGGAAGCCGGACGCAATTACTGATGACATTGAAACTGCTACGGACAACCTGCCGTCGAACAGCAGCAAATGTTAAGGACAACACCAAGAGACTTTTGGATTTGTTGGAGTGTTAAAGACAGTGGTATGAAGTTATGAGAAACGACGGGCATGTTGCATGGTCTTCATCACAAAAGGACAATCGGGGAAATACTTCATTACTCGTTCGAAGAGATATTGACTTGCGAGCGAATGCTCTCAACACTTTGATACATTTGTTTTGAAGGGACCGGAACGACCCAGTTGTGAAGGATATTCCGCTTTTGAAGACTACAGAAGGTTCGTAAACTGGTGCCGGTTGTTGTAAGAGTCGTTTGTATAAGTTGTATAAGTCATTTGAACTGTTAGAACGTGATTTGAAGCCAGCTAGCGCCGAATCTGAGATATGTTGTAAGACTTGTAGTTGATATTTTTCGATTTTTGGCTTTGTTTTTATTGCTGTAACTGCGCTGTAGCGAATAAATGATGTTCCTTTATACGTGCGTGCACTTATTGAGTTGAGTTTTGACGTCTTGAGCTAAGAATTAGTGCAGAAGTACGTGTATTTTGCGAGGCTTGTAAAATAATTTTGGGAGACATGTCTTTGATAAAACAATAGGTTGTGTATGCTAATTTTATTCCAAAATGTTAATGAAGCTCTTAGCCAATCAGAAGGCCGGAAATTAATTGGTTGCCATGGCAACGGGGTATTTTAGGTCAAAACGGGCTAAAATTCGTTAATGAGATGCTAATGAGGTAGTTAGCACTACTACGCATGCGCAGTGTATATACTACGCATGCGCAGTGCATATATTATTTTAATCTATTTACTTTTTGATTTATTCATTTTGATTTAATAGTTCCTTCTGTTCCAGCTTTGCATGTTCCAGTGTGGTCATTGATACCCTTGCAGGAAGTCGCCTCTTGCGACTCCCTTTGCCTGGAATCCTGACCAGTACTCCTTTGGAGAGTTCTGACAGGTTCTTTCTAGGGTCCCCCTTCCGCAAGTCCTGACAGTTAACTCTTTCAGAGCAATGACAGGTCCCCTTCCAGGGTCCCCCTTCCAGAAGTCCTGACCAGTACTCCCCTTCCGAGGGTTCTGACAGGCCCCAGTAAGGGTGTCCCCCCAAGAGAACTTCGACAAGAATCCCCCCAGTGGAGTTCTTCTCATCGAGATGTCCTCGAGAGGTAAACCCCGGCACTTCAGCATCAGGCTTTCAGCATTGATCATTAAGCCTTTAGCTTACGAACCGGCGGTTTAAAGCTTGGCGTAGAAGCGAACAAATTCTGGCCTTATTGCTAGCGTTCGCCTTCAACATGTGGGACTATAGATGACGTCATAAGAAAGAGTACTGCGCATGCGTATGAGTGGGAGAAAAAAGAAAAAAGGTAGAGCCAAGATTCGAACCACGACCCTCTGCTTTAGTTTCTGGGCGTCCTGCCGACTGCGCTATTTCATCACTTGACAATTAACCCGTTCAGATTTGTTATATACAATAGGATCTCACGGTTCATTCTTAGTTGCTGGGTGTTCTGCCGACTGCGCTATTGCATCACTTGACAATTAGCTCGTTCAGATTTGTTATACAGAATAGGATCTCACGGTTCATTCTCAGTTGCTGGGCGTTCTGCCGACTGCGCTATTGCATAACTTGACGAATATCTTGATCAGATTTGTTGTTATATAGAATAGGATCTCACAGTGCTTTCCTATTAAAAGTTACTAAAAAAATATTACTTTTTCTCTCAAACGTTAGGATATGTTCGAGAATTTGAATTGACTAAATACGAGAGGAACGAGCAGCGGGAGCGGGAGGGAAAACGGAAGCGGAAGCGAGAGCGGGAACGAGAGCGGGAGCGGGAGGGAAAACGGAAGCGAAAGCGAGAGCGGGAACGAGAGCGGGAGCGGGAGCGGGAGGGAAAACGGAAGCGGAAGCGAGAGCGGGAACGGGAGCAGGAACGAGAGCGAGAGCGGGAACAGAGTCAGCCGACGACCGGACCCTTCATGGTGTTTCGAGCAAACCTATGTATTCAGGAGTCACAAGTATTTTATTTTTCCACTTTTAATGTTTTGTAGAAAGAAATTCAGTGCTACACTGTTGAAAGATGACCAGTTCAGTTACGACCTATCTTTGAGAAACATACTTATGCTAGGATAAAACCTTCAGAATTTTAGACTTGTCATTGATGTTGGCTATTACTGTTGCTGTGAGTTTACAGTTCCTCGTTTTCCACTTTTCTCTTACTCAATGCTGATCAACGATACGAGCAAAAATGTCAGATACTAGCGGCGCTCTCTTCAACTCCTATTAAACTTCCAAGTTCCTTACACGGCCTCCGTCCGCGCAAGTGATCCGGTTATGGCACTTCCGCTGGATCTGCAAAAATTAAAAACAGCATGGAATAAGGCTTTAGTACGATGTAATTGCTTCGAGGATTTTCTGAGGGAAAAAAAAGAAAGTTCGTCAGAATATTGGAGACGCGAAAGTGGTAAGTCATCAAACAACACGCGAAATCAGAGTTGCACAACTGCGCATGTACCAATAATGAAAATTGTCATAATTCAGCTTCCTAAAACATTTAACGATCAAATCCAGAAAGTCTGCAAAACAAGTACTTCGTTGATTTGAAACTAATATAGCTAAGGGTTCTATTTGGCCGGATGTGCAAATAAATGGAGCAAAGAACCAAGATAAAAAAAAATGGTGGCTCTCATAATCGCAACACATCCTGTTGATTGACACATATATGGCTGACAGGTCACATCTATAAAACAAGCTGTACTGTCCTCGCACACCGTAATTATCCCGGCATAATTCATTTATGGCTTAGGGGCCGAATTATCTCTCCCTCATAAGAAGCCTGCAGGTTGGTGGACAGGGAACTGCCTTGTGGCGGATCCGCAAAATTCTTTGTCATTAGTTTTCTTTTTTGATTTTCTTTTTTGATAAGTACCGAATGAAGCATACCTGGAATGGAACTAGTAGCTAAAACTCGTAATCATCCACCAGGCATCAGGGATAATTCGCTTATGGCTTAGGAGCCGACTAATTATCTTTCCCTCTTCGGGCCTGGGTAGACGGGGAACTGGCAAATGGCGGACCCACACAGCGATAGAAAATAACAAATAATTACCGTCATTGATGTGTATGTTTGGTTTTCTTTATCAGGAAGCCCTGACTGTAGAATTGAAACACATCTGAAATGAAAGTAATACCGTAGATGTTTGGGAAGCGTGCTTTACGGAGCTGAACTAGTGGGCATCTTGATATTAGCTTCAAATGATGTATTAGTCCATCGAATTTCACAGGATAACTATCTAATTTAAACGATCGGGTCTTTTTTTACCGCATGTTTGGTCCCGGCCAGGAAAATCAGTCCCGCTTTTTTTAGAACAATATTAGCAAACCGCTTCTGTCCATACATGTCTTCAAAAGTGCTGACCGGCTGTTACGGCGTCCGTAAGAAGAGCTATCTGCTTACGAGTGTCCGCCTAGGAAGCTTCAACTGTAATCGCAAGAAAAGAGAGCCTGCAAGCACTATAATATTATTCTAATTCCGACCCAAAACCCGCGCCACGCAATCTGTTAAATTTGATCCAATCAGAAAAATAAGCGGGAAAATAAGTGCCGATATCGGAGCGAATACTAGAAATCCCCGATACAGTGGTGACCTACCCTGCCAAAACAGCGTTCTAAAAATCTTGCAGCGACATAAAGCGAGTGAAATGATGGCAAAAACAATTTCGAGATGACAACGTGAAGGCTTTGTCCCGGGGGGGGGGGGGGGGGGGGGAGCAGGGGGCACTTACTATAATTTTGGGTGGGGGTGTGCCGAAAACCCTTACCCTATTTCAGACCTGACTCCAAAATTTATACCCTATTTCAGACAGAGATAGAGATTTTTTGTTCTTCTGCAACGATTTCCGCCCTGTGTTTTCTTCCATTTGCCGTGCAATGTCCGCATCGACATATTTCTGTTAAAATCATACCTACCCCAGACCAAAAAGACAACATGGATACCCTATTTCAGACCAAAAGGCAAAATGGATACCCTATTTCAGACTAAAAATGCTCGAAAACAATACCCTTTTGGGCAGCACATACCTATATGGCTTATATATCGGAGTACCCCCCGGGGGGGGGGGGGCTTTGTTACTCATGAATTTAGAGAGGAACAACAAACTTGTATGCATTAAACGGTGAGACGTCGGTTATTCCCACAGCAAAGAACACTCCTTTTGGGATGCCCATGTCTGCTAAGTACAACTGATCCAAGCTGGGTGTGCCCTACTAAAGAAAGGACAAAACAAAGAAATAAACATGCTGCCAACAGTGTTAGAAACAAATAGACGCAAAAGCTGAAGAGGAACAATGAAGTGTTCATTACCCAGAAATTCTGTTTCACAAAATCTAGTTATTCCGCTAACAAAAAGTACATTATTCCATTATACAAGCTAAATGTTAATATCAATCATTATTCCAAAGGAAATGTCATTATACATAATGTAGGTGTACATAAATTATCATGTCTGGTTTTATCCCAGGGGGGGATTGAGGGAGGGGAGGTACTCCTCAAAATTTTTGGTGGGAGTGCACCACCTGGGACTGAAAACCCTTACCCTATTTCAGACCAAAATTTGTAATTGAAGTCAAAGAATGTGCATGCGAACACGAATCGAAAGCATGATCGATGCCAAATGAGCATGCTTGATGCTGGATTGTCAACCAAAAAAATATTTACATGTATGTATTGTAAAATCCAGTCTAACAAAACAGACATCTCTCATCTCTAATCGTAACTTAGGTGTACAGGCATACAAAAGATTACTTGTTTCTCCCAGCTGTGCTAAACAGCCTGCCAAAAAAGGAAAATTCAAAAACTCTAGTGGGCTTTTGCCTAAAGTTAATTTTGCTTTGATGAAACAGACCTTCAGTGAAACAGCTCCTTGTTGAATGCATAGGTGTTTTGTGTCAGCTTCAATTTCTTCACCCTCCCCTCAATCACAGCAGTGAGCTTCTGCATGCTTGTCTCTATGTGAGGCAAATATTTCACTAGAAAGTCTAGATATGTCTCTTTAACCAATAAACCACAATAGCACTTATAAAGATATACAGTATACCCTCTTCAAAATATGCATTGAATATTGAGTATAGAAGAAGTATCATGTAATGGGCAACTTAAATTTGAGTGCAATGTTCTTAGTTTTTGCAGCCATGGGACTGAATTTTATAACACACATAGTTTCACAGCAACTCTGAACAAGCACATGCTCCAATTATTATCATCTCACGAAATATAAGTCACAAACGGAGACATGAATGATTCTTATTTACTAATAATTCTATTGATCTTATTCACTAGTGATTCTTATAATTGTAAGCAGACAGTTCCATGTGAACAATCATTCATGTTCTGGCAAATCCTTTGCCAGAGTCTCTTGGCATGATCTTCTGGTCTGGTATGGTGCATTCAAACTGTTCAAATGATTTTGGTTATTTCATTATCTTCTAATGGTGACTCTTATATGAAACTAGATGTGGGAAATGTTAAATAAAAAATAAATAATCACCAAGCCTTTGTCAAATTTCTCTGCTAATTTTGGTGCCCAGAGTATGAAAATCAGGAGATGGGGCTTACGTATTAAAGCATTTATGGCAACTGAAATTTTAAAATTCATCACGTAATGTGGTTTAAAATCGAAAACACAACGT
The DNA here is from genome assembly GCA_964036295.1 of Plumapathes pennacea. Classification (NCBI taxonomy): domain Eukaryota; kingdom Metazoa; phylum Cnidaria; class Anthozoa; order Antipatharia; family Myriopathidae; genus Plumapathes; species Plumapathes pennacea. The sequence goes on along the minus strand of OZ038465.1, from coordinate 13,927,365 downwards.
CACAATACTTTATAATTATTTGATGTGGTCATCACATAAATGTAAAGAAAACACTGTAGGTGTTCACACAAATATTGGTCTCTTTTTGTGTAAAAGTTGCAAGATTGATCATATTACTTTTGTTAGTGGCACAGCTTACATCTATCTATCACTGGGACTATGCTATGTTCTTTTTCAAAAACTACTAAAGTATCAGAATTGTCATCTTATATTACTAGTTTAATATCCTGCAAGACACTATCCAAAATATAAGTAAGATCTTGACCTGTTGATTCTTGGCAACACTGCGACAATTGACCGGAATTAACACTGTACTTTTCTTCGATCGTTTACCACCAGACACAAACTTCGATCGGCACTGCTCCTACATCTACATGCGAGCAAAAGCTTTTTATACATCAATAATAACAAAGTCTGTTTATAAACAAGACATACAATAACAAACGCATTCTTCGTGTGCCTCGTAGGTTATCCCAGCGACTTTAAGATTAGAAAATACTTTTGTCTATAAAACAACTAACAAGGAAAACGTCGACACAACGCCGAAATAGTACACATGCCAAATAAATAAACACGTAAAACATACCTCACGAAAAATCAACTGTCAGACACTCGCACCCAAGTTGATCTTCAATAAGGTCTCCTACTGCTCACAAGCTGCACGTTGATGGATTCTGGAAACTCAAAACAGGTAAATCCCATTATACGGAGGGAAAAAAACCCAGAAGCAACTCTTCGTTTATCAGCTGTGCCGCCATTATGCGCAACTCTGCTGCTCTTTTGCTACGCGGGCTCATCTTGAGCCGCCGCAATTCTTTCTTTCTCAGTCAGCAGTTGTCACCGCAATTGCACTTGCGCATACTGTACTATAAAATACTAATGTTTGCGTTCCTCTGGTGGTTTCGAAAACCAAGATTTCCAGCAAAAAACGCTAGCGACATAGACAGTGAATGCCCGGAGTGAATAGCAGAAGATATAGGTTTCAGAAAGAGGAGAAGCGCGCGGCAAACTTGCGCGAGATTGTTCTTGAGGTTTCCTTTGGACGGCGCTGCAAGGAAAGCATTAGTCATAATTTGTACGAGACTTATTTTGTATATTCGACCCGCTCAAACGTCAGAATATTTACCTGTGTTTAATATCAGTATCAGACGCGACTTCATTGCAATGAGGATTAGACATTGGTATAAACTGCAAAAATCAAACGAGTCTGTTGGTCAGAAAACCTTACTGGGACTATAACGAGACTTCAGGCGGTTCAATTGGCTTATTTTTTGTCACTGTTGACGAGATATAGCTTTAAAACTACGCATTTATTTATCTGAAATTTTGACCGGAAGGGGCGGTTTGTTATGCCGAGTTTGAAGTCTTTACTTGCGGATTGTTAGATATGCATATCAGCACTTTTGTGGGACATTCAGAAACACTCCCTGAAAGTTTCAAGCGATTCAAATGATTGGCCGAGACGGTACATTGTTTTTAGTAAGGGGCAAAAAAATGGCCGGTTTTCGCTAAAAAGTTAAGGTTAGGCTTAACTTTTGGTCGAAAATCGGCCCATTTTGACCAAAAATTTAAATCCTTGGAAACGTTCAGGAAACCTTACTGGGACCATACCGAGACTTCAGGCGGTTCAATTGGCTTATTTTTCATCACCGTTAACAAGATATAGCTATAAAACTACGCATTTTATTTATGTGTAATTTTGACCGAAAATGGCAAATTGTTAGGCGACGTTTGAAGTCTTATTACTCGCGGCTCGTTTTAGATGTCATCATAAATTGCATATCAGCACATTTGTAAAACATTCAGAAGCTATCCCTGAAAGTTTCATCTGATTCTAATGATTGACCGGGATTTTTGCCTATTCTTGTCAGAAAATAAAATAGCTATTTTGGAAGTGATTATTCATCTATAATTCTTAACATCCAAACTATAGATGTAAATTCAAACAAATTATCTCACCATCAAATTGGAAAAAATTTGAGAGCTTGTCGAAATGTGCAGTCTTTATTGAAATTAAAAGTGCAACACATCTTACATTGTAGTTTTGTCCAGAATAAGTCACGTGAATAGGTATAAGTCACGTGAAAAGTGATTATAGTCCACAGTAAACTGATTAAATTTCACCAAAAGTACCAACATATACCTAAGACAAAACATTTTGGCCAAAATATACCTTAAATACACTTAAGTAAATCATTCAATATTTGTTTTTCCGTAACACTATTGTGAACGCCATTACATAGATACCGAAGAAATACCAAGAATTCTCCAGTTTTAAAACTGAAATCCTCATCGCGCGCGATCTATTTTCACACATAAAAGATAAAAATGATATATTCACTATATCCGCGATTTTTGAACACAGCAAGTTCTGACAGAAAATAAAGGCTGTGAGATGTCTTTGTTCTGAATATTTTATCGGCAATTATACAATACGCAGAACATTACACTGGCCGCTTGGAGATAAGAATTTTGTCTTCTCTTGTTGATATATCTCTTAAGAGTGCACGGATATATAATTAACACTCGAAGATAAACTCGCATTTCCGCGCTGTCACGTAATACCCTCTATTTACGTAATGTAGCAAGCATTTGCATTGCTACAACTGCTTTTTGGCCATTTCAGCGAACACGCCGTCTTCTTTCTTCATCAGCTCCTCGTAGTTATCGAATTCCACTGCCGTTCCATCCTTCATGACGAGAATCTTGTCACAGTCTCGAATGGTGTTCAGTCGGTGAGCCACTGTTATGACGGTACATTCCTTGAGTTGGTCGCGTACTGTGTTCTGTATCGTTCTCTCCGTGGTGGGATCCACGTGCGCTGTGGGTTCATCCAAAATAAGAACTTTGTTCCGCTGAAGTAGAACACGAGCAAGGCAGAGTAGCTGACGCTCACCGACACTGAAGTTCCCTCCTCCCTCGGACACTTGGTAGTCGAGATGTCCTTCAAGGTGCTCCACAAGAGTCTTGAGTTGAACGTCTTCCAAAACTCGCCACAGATCAGTGTCTTCATGCTGCGTCAAAGGATCGAGGTTTTTCCTCAAGGAACCACTGAACAGGACTGAATTCTGTCTAAGGACCGAAATGCATCTTCTTGATTCTTGGAGGTTTAAGGTAGCGAGACTGATGCCATCGACTGTGATAACTCCCTTGGCCTCGGGCATGCGTAACAGTGCAGCTACGATAGACGATTTTCCCGCTCCAGTTCTGCCTGCGACTCCAATCTTAGCTTTTCCGCCGATGTACATGTTCAAGTTTCTGAGGACCAGAGGTCCACTAGAATAATACCTCAAAGAGACGTTATCGAAAGCAATACTACTTCCTTCGCGCGGCCAGTCCTCGGGGGGCTTGGTGTCGATATCATATCCAGGCTCTGACTCAATTTCTGTATACGTCATCACTCGTTCAACTGACGTCATCTGGTTCTCCACATCTGACATTTGTTGCACGGTATATTGTAGCATATCCATAGTTTCTATGACGTAAACAAGTGACAGTCCAGCCAGAGCTGAGGAAAAAAATTGAATTAAATTAGTTTTCTTCCAATGGACCTCACTGATTTTAAGGTCGCTCACGAAGTGGGTTGCGACCTTAAAGCGGTCACGGTATGCCTCCCTCCTTCCTTCTGTGTCAACAATGAACTCCCAAATAAGGAACTTCTTAATTTCCAAATTTTGTCATAATCGTGTTACGCGTTATAATAGCAGTTCTCTAAGTAGTTTTTGTGCAAGAGCTTTTCTGGAACTCGTTCTCGTTTGTCTGGTTGTCAAGCATTCAAAGTTTGTTTGGCCATTGAGCCTGAAAGTTTCCGCAAATGTAGATTACATTGTGATTATTGAGGCACAAAAGTATACCGCCGTTGAGCGCGGACACTCAAGACACTGAAAATAATAGTCGAAGTGCATGGCTATACTGTTATCATGAAGTGCAACAGCAGTGAACAACAGCTGTTGTTGATACAGCTATCACGTCTCCAGAAACGTCTGAACTTAAAATGTTTGATGGATGCTAGCGTTACAACTTAAGCGGATTGGTAAATATAAGATTTCTACTCGGAAGCAACTCGACCAGAGAATCGTCACATATTCCTTCACGCAAACTTCGAAGACTCTTGGGAAAAAAAAAGAAACAAACCGCGTCCCCACATGCCCTACATAAATTTTGTTTTAGAGAATTGTTCCACTCTTAGAAAAAGAATTCGAGAATGGTCGCCTTGAGCACTCGGGCACCAACTATCACTTGAGCACTATCGCACGTCATTTGTTTTAATTGTGATATTCCTCAGCAATAGAAATAAAAATGTACACAACTGGAAAAAGAAGAATGATCGAGAAACGTATTTTCGCGGTGTCAAATAAAATAACTTCCTCATAAATCAGTTCTTTCTGAAAAGAAAGCAATTCTTCTTTAGTAACAAAATAAACTTGTCGTACCTGCATCCAAGGGAAACAGAATGGTGAAAAATGCGGCAGCTCCAATGAACAAGGCGCTTAAGGAATCCACTCTGATACTCATCCATCGCACACCGGCCAGACACAGTCTAAACGCTTGGTTATGTTTGTTCTGGTGCCTAGAAAAGAAAACACACACACACACACAAAATGCTACAATGCTTTCGATGAGCTTGTCAGATTTTGTAGGCAAGCCCTTCTAGTACGTCATTTTGTTGGGCTCGATGAAATGTGCAAGTGTTATGGCAGCACTGGTGTCATATAAGTTGTCCAGCTTCATTCACTTCTCGTAACAGCAGCGGTCAACAAATCGGTTTTTTCACTGTTGTGCAGAAAAAGATGTCGTGTCGTGCCGAAAAAGTCGTAAAGGTCAAAAACGGTTGACATGGATCTTAACCCCCTCCCCTCCCCCCAGCTACTCGGTGTCAATGGTAGTTGGAGCAAGTCCTTCTCACCTGCAAAACAGTTGGACGAAATCTTGCTGGCGTCCTCTTGAACGAATTGTGTCCAAGCCATTTAGAGTTTCAGAGACATGCGAGAAGACAGGACTGCGGCAAATAGACTCGAGTCTCTTCAGTTCTCGGGAAGACTTGAGGTAATATCTTACGATGAAAATGAAAATCGCAAATATGGGAACAACTGCCAGCAGCAGCCAGGCATTCAACGCTGATGGTAACAAAATGGCCGCTGCTACAAACAAAGCCATTTGAATGGCAGAAAGAAAAAAGGTAGGCAAAACCTCGTCCATGCAGCCAACATCTTTAGAAAAACGGTTCAAGATTCGTCCCACAGGGTTGGTATCAAATAACAGGACAGGAGCTTTAAGGATGGCCAATATCATTCGGTCATGGAGCTGCTCGGAGGAGTTGAGAGATGCCTGGTAGAAAAGGAAGGCCCGTAACATGGCGAAAAACAGTGTCCCACAGACCAGGCCTGTGTAGATTTTCATGCTTGTTTCATTCCTTTGTTCTGCTACTGGTTTATTTACCAAGTGCGACAACCAAACATCGAGGGAGATCAAAAAACCTTTAAAATAAAACAGAAAAGTTAAATGTTTCTCAGCCCCTAGCGCTGCGAGGGAGTAAGTCAGGGCTCCATCTTATGGGATATTTGGGGAGACTGCATAACTGTGACTTGCTATTCGTCGACGTAGACACCTTGAAAGTGTTTTAATATGTGGCAGTCACATTAGTTGATATAAACTGACAGTGCGATGATTACAGTATGGGTCACTTTTGAATGCAAAATTTGTTGGAAACCGATCATCATGCAATATTGAATTCATATCAAAATATAGAAAATGCAGAGGAAAACATTAGATTTACTTACACTGTGCAAGAAGAAACACTATCACGAGTCCAACTAAAGCCACTGTGGGTAGCCCGGCCCTGAAATACTTCCAGTAAAGATTCAGGGACACAGTGCCAACACTTCTGTCTTCTTCTGGAATTTCCAACCCTGTCTGGAGGCCTTGCGGCATCGCTGGTACCGAATCGTCGCCTCCTTGTTCAGTTGACTGTTGCATTTTTAAGTCAGGCGTTGTTCTCTTGTGAGTGTCTAAGATTGTATCAAGTACTCCATTTTCTTTGATTTCTGCATAACTGCCTTGAGCCAGAACCTCTCCCTTTGACAGCAGAACAATCTGATCTGCCATCTTCATGTGATTAGTTTTGTGGGTCACAAGGAGTCTCGTCTTGGAAGACAAGAAATCACACATGCATTTCTCAAAGATGTGTTGACCGACTTTTGCGTCCACTGCACTCAGAGGATCGTCCAGCAAATATACATCAGCATCGGCGTACACTGCGCGCGCCAAACTAATCCTCGCTTGTTGACCTCCACTAAGAACAGCTCCCTTTTCTCCAACGATTGTTAAATCACCGTCTGGAAAATTTTCCAAGTCTTTCTTCAAAGCGCAAACTTCGACAACTGTTGTGAATCTCCCCTGATCATAATCTTCCCCAAAGAGAATGTTCTCGCGAATTGTCCCTGGAAACACCCAAGGTGTTTGGGACACATAAGCTATAGTTCCAGAGCAGAAGATACTTCCCCTGCTGATTTCAACTTCCTTGTTGATGCTAGCGAGTACAGAGGACTTTCCACTTCCAATGGGACCACTCAACACTACCAGACTACCTTGAGGTGCTTCGATGGTGATGTTGTGAAGAATATCTATATTTTTGTTCTCATCAGATTGGAGTGTCACGTTTACGACTGCAAAAGCCATAGGATATCCATCTTGTACACAAGAAAGACTTCCTGTGTGCTTGTCATCTTTTTCACCGGTGTTACATGTATCGATTTTGGAAATATCCATATCCTCAATGCATGGGGGGTGTGGCAAATTTGGTAGCAAAAGAAAACATTGTATCCTCTCAAAGGACGCCATTGCCTCAAACAACCATTGAAGTCCAAAGCCAATATAGTGTGAAAAAGTCACTCTTAGAGCGTTAATAAACGCTACCAGTATAAACACGTTCACTGGCGTTAGCTGGCTACCTGTTCGTACCATTATTGTCACCGATACAAACACTGCCACGGCGTTGGAAGTGAAAAACAGTCCGCCCAGTGTTGACCAGATGGCGCTCTTTTGACGGATGACATTTATCTCCTCTCTGCAAAACATAGATACACTACATGTCATGTAACAGATATAAAAATCAGGTTCAGGTTCAAGCACGGTTGTTACCGTACAATGCCAATAGATCGTTACAAAGAAAGAATAGAAGAAACAGATTCTGGTAATGGTTACTCAGATATAACTATAAAGCTAATCGAGCTGAGTAACTGCAATTGCTATTATATTAAAAAAAAACCTCGTTGGCAATGAAACTATAGCAAGACAAAACTACAACAAACAAACAAACGAACGAACGAACGAGTAAAGATATTAAATTGAAGCACACAAGATATAAACAAGAAAGAAATGAGAAAAAGAACCAGATGAAGACTCTTAGACCTTATACCTTATAGTTGATGTTGATCTAATTTTAGGATTGTATAATTAAATTTAACTTTTGCTTTGAATGATTTTAGAGGAAGTTGCTTAATATGTTCATCTAACTTATTCCATATATCTACAGCAGCAAAACGAATCTTAAGTTTCCCATAGTTTGTTTTGACTGTATATAATAAAATGATCTGGAAGCAAGTCTAGTGTTATACTGATGCTTAGAAGAAATTGCTTGAAAAAAACTTTCACAGGCTTTTGGAAGCAAATCATTATGAAACTGATACATGAAAAATGTTAATCTAAGTATCTCAAGTTGCTTAAAAAGAGGCTCTGAGTGTTTGTCTGATTTAGAAAAGGTTATCATACATATGGCCTTTTTTTAAAGAGTTACAATGGGTTTTAAAGTTGTTTGGTAGGTGTTACCCGACACTAGTAGGCCATAGTTTTAAAAATAGATAGACTAGATAAGAAATATATAACATGTCACCGTGTAATATAGCCTCATCTGAACACGCAGGAAGTTTGGAGAACACGAGAGTAGCGTAGGGAAACCACGAGGCCGCCAAGTGGTTTCCGGCGCTACTAAAGTGTTCTCCCAACTTCCCAAGAGTTTAGATGAGGCTATATTACACGGGAACATGTTATATATTTCTTTTATAAAATAATTAGCCAAGTAAAAAAACATCACGTATCGCGTCAGCGTGTAATATACTCTCATCTAACACGGTCATTTAGCCAGTCAGGGCGCGCGTAGTATCATAGTTATTTTATAAAGAAAAATATAACTGGATAATAGTACTGTTTACATAGTGTCTAATTTTAGACAAAATTCCAATCCCTCGTGATACCTTTTTGCCTAGTTCATGTAAGTGGGCTTTCCAGTTTAAATTAGAATAAAAGATAAGGCCTAAATACTTGACATGACCATCTTGTTGGATTGGCTTAATAGCAATTCTTGGGTTCATTTGGTGAAGAATTTTTCTTTGTGGACAATGAATATCACAAAGCTAATTTTATCTATATTCAGAGATGATTTATTTGCACTTAACCAGTGACTCACTTTATTCACATCAATATTCAAACTAGATTCTAGTCTTTGAATGTTGGTATCACTGAGGAACAGATTTGTATCATCTGCAAGTAGATGGAATTCTAAGATTTTAGAACACTTGCACATGTCTAAAAATATATAAAAATTATAAAAAATTAAATTAAAAAATATATATATAATATATTAACTATAACAAGTTCATCAGGTAACTTGGCTGTATTCGATAAAATGTATACCCCAGGCAAATGATGTTTCTGTATAACAGACAAAATCCTAAAAAACTGACTTGTTTTGGTAAAATGCGCAGCACAAAATAAGGGTAAGCTGCCTGGATTATACATAGTGTTTTCTTAAGTGAGCTATCTGATCATTTGCAACTGGACTACACCGTGCATTTACTATTATGTTTTCAGTGCTATTGTTTTGCTCACCTTCTGATTTTTCCAATCTTGTCTCTGTAGATCCATTCCCACGCATTTATCTTCACTGCACGAATCGCTGACACTATTTCATCCATGAGCAGAACGCGTCGGTCAGTGACTTCAGCGGTTTTTTCTCTGAGCTTTCTACCAATGTAAGCCAGTAGTATGGCAAATGGCACCAGTAGGAGGAGACTTGCCAGCCCTACCAACACCTGCCACCCAACAAAGTACCAGATAAAGCAAACACACACTGTGACATCATAGAAAGACAACAAAAGGCGAACAAATGCCTTGGGGGCCTGTTCCATTCGTTGCACATCATTTGATATAAGGTCCACCACTTTACCCTTTGTGAAGTCTCTTAAGGTTTGCAGGCCAAGGTGGAAGATCTGTGAAAACAAGAAAGAAACTAAAACACGGAAAATGCAGCAATAAAATGGTGGAACTTAGGAGGGCTTTCCGCCGTAAACTCAAGTAATTATCACTGCAAAACAAAAACAATTCTTGCACCATCAATTACCTGGAGGTACACAATGCATTTTAAGGCTGCCCTCAGTTGCATTCCAAGTAAAAGGGAACGATAACTGAATTGATGCATGGTCAGACCTTTTGTCACAGCAGTGAGAAGCATGGCTGCGACACACAAGTACAGAAAAGAGTGTTTATCTTCTTGATAGGACATCATTTCTGAAATAAAGAGACCTACGAGGAGCGGTTGTAAAATTCGGCACACGCCATCCAGCATTCCTAAAAGCACAAGCACTCCAAATTGACGTAAAGACATTGCCCTGAGTATGCTCATCCACAAGCAAGGCTTCTTTGTCAACTCTGTGCACGTTTTCTTCTCGCAATCCCATTTCTCCAGAATTATCTTCGTCAAAATTTCTGTTTTGTCTTCTTCTTGGAGAGGAAGAAAGTCAGATTCCTCCAGTGGACGTTTGGCGCCCGTTTCAAAGACTCCGTTCATCCACCAAAACGTCAAGATGGAAAAGAAGCCTGCCTCTTTCTCTGGATCATGTGAAGGTTGCGTTTCATCAGGAACTTGCTCGTAAGACTTCTTCAGTGCCATTTCTGCAGATTAAAGACACACAACAGTCATATGTTACTTTTAGACCAAATGGCACTGTTTAGTCCTCACCTGCAAAAGAATGTGTCTTTTTTGTTTAAAGGTCACGCAAGCTTGTTAAATCTAAATTGCTCTTTCTGTAAATCTGATGCCATGCCTGTGAATTCTTCATATTTCAGTATGTTTGAAATTGAGAATCCAAAATGTTTAGTTCAACTCATAGAGGCTAGAATTTCGTTGAAGGGTATCTTCGCACTGATAAAAATGCCCAAGTGAGCCTGATGCTGTCATATATTTTTTATTTGTAAAGTTTAACATCTTATAATAAAGGAAATAAGTAAGTTAATCAAACCAGAAGTATGAACTATAAGCATACATGTGGTCACACACATATTTGCATCTAGTTAAGGTCAAAACAGCATCTAAAAGTCAATACATAACAGTAACTTATATATTTGCAGCCTCATCTTATAAGAGGAACAATCACTTGCCATGCTTTGGTGCTTGCAGTGGCTAGCTTTCAATGAACTTACAGGCAACTTTACCAAGGCAACATCCTGACAGAAGGGGAGGGGGGCGCAGACCGTCAACCCCTTTAACATTTAAAATACCAATCTGGGGTCGAAACAGTAACCATACCTCTAGCAAAACTGTGCTCCCCAAGAAATTTGGAATGAGATGGCCGCCGAGCATGCACAAAGCTTGTTTAGCGAAATTTTAAACATGGTGTCCGTAATGAGCATTACAGTGAAGAAACATTTGAATGTTGAAATATATCGCTTTCATCAGAAGAAGTTTCTTTTGCCAACATCTAGAAATGCTGCCTGATTTATCATATTTAGCTCATGGAAATTTCAGGCTAAAATATATTGCTCGTACCTAACCAGTTTCTTTTGCCTCTGACTGTGGTCCACATCTTCTCCATTCAAGCCTTTACAGAGGTATCAAATATCGTTCATGACACTATCTCGAAGCTGTGTAACTTCGATCCGGTGTTTGTGCGGTTACTTGCCAATATCGACTCTTTGTCTGTCGTTTTACGCCGTTTGCGAGGTAATTAAGGTATAGGAAGTGATTTCCACTTTCAGATACAATTAGCAGGTTTCCTCGATTCGCAGAAGAAGCTATGATGTGCCTTCAATTGGCTGATCTTGAGTATAAAGGCACAAAGCGTTCATAGCCAGTTTTCGACCGCCATTTTGTTTATTGACGTGAGATACCGCTGTACTGCAGTATTCTAGTCACAAAATGTTGTTCAACCTCGTTCCCAGGGCCATCCGCGGCAGAAGCTCCCGAATGGCCCTGGGAACGAGGTTGAATGTTGCTGGGGCAAGTGACAAAATCTAAGAAAGCAATGGGGTGGGGGAGGGAATTTTGATGACATCTCTAACCGGGTTGTCAAAAGTCCCAGTCTTATTCAACACCTCTTGTGGAAAACCTAGCATAGCTTTCTTCTGCCCAAAAAGTCGCAGCAGAATGAAGGCACTTGTGCGAGCCCGCACTTTCTACCGCTGACTGTCAGTTATTTCTGGCAGAACCCCTTAAATCCTAAAATATCATTCTGGGGTCGAAATAGTAGCCCTTTTATATACCTCAAGTAAAATATGCTGCTTTTATGCCTTTAAAATGAAAGCCGTTTAGAAAACCGCTCGTGGATAACTTGAGAACGCGTCTTGGTAAAAAAAAATGAAATACTTAAGCGCGCGTTCAGTACAAGTAAACTCCGCGTGAAGCTTGTGTTTTCTTGTAGCTTAATAAACACAGACTCAGGATTTTACGTTTGTTTTCCGAAATTTTAAGGTACGCTAAGTTTTAGGGATTGTTATGCAAATTAACATGGCCGCAAACGGCACCCAGACGATAGTATTTTTGAACTTCAGATATGTTGATCTGAAAAAATCTAACTTTTGATGTAAAGCAGCGTCGTGTAATCTAGCCCAAGACGTCTTCTTTCGGCGATTTTTTGCTCAACAAGGACCAGTGCGTTGCAGTCTGTTGGGAAGCGCAATCCCCATTGTTCCCAGCCGGTATAATTATGGACGAAGTCGAACACTACGCCGAACCTCACGACAAATTCCCCAAGTCAATTACTCGATTATACAAGCATTGTCAAGCACTGGGGCTAACAGGAACCAATAAGAGCGGGGAATCAGTCACCAAGACTAGCGCACTCTCAAACTGACAGGCAATAATCGGCCAAAATGATGCCGAGCTGTTCAAAGCTACGCACCACTAACTGAGTTGGAATGTTACGCTTTATACGGAGAACCGCGAACGTCTATCCTAAATTATTGAAATCCCGGAAATAGTGTCTAATGAAGAATAGACCAACACCTCAAGATAGTAGCCAGAACAGCACTATTGCAGACCCACCTTAACTCTGCTCATTCGACTGCTTCGTGAAACTTTGGGCATTGTGTGGTTCTCAAATGGCTGACTAAAACATGATAAAAGTAGTCATCAAATTGTATGATAATATATATGACCAGGAGTTTCGTAGTGGCAGTTAGATGCTGCCTGTCCGCACACATTGATACAGCATCTAGTCGTTACTGTATTTTCCATATATATATTGTCCATTTGCACGCTCTAAATCGGTAGAACGCAACTATGCAAGGACTAAACGTTTATCTCAACTTTTAAGACGGACATCTCTCAATTAAAGACGGACACCTCTAGGAGCGGTCCCTGTGGCGTTTGTCAGTCATTTACTCTAACTGAACTCTCTTTGAGACGGACACCTCTCTAAAATGGACAGTTAGAGTTGATTCCCAGGGACGTCTCTGATAAAGAATATATCAACACTTTGAGATAATGGACCAGTAGGTAGAACCGTATTTTTGGAGATCCACTTCAAATCTGCTCATTCGACTACTTTGTGAAACTCTGGGTGTTGTGTGGCCTTCTCGCATGCCTGACTGATGCAAATAAAATAACATCATTTTATATACTATAAAAATGGCGGGAACCCCGTAAAATACGGTGATCGGATCTTTTTTTCCTTTCGTTCTTTCTTCTTTTCCTTTTTGTCCTTTCCTTTTTAAAGTCTATTTCAAGTATCTCAAACGCAGTTTACACATGAGTTATATCCGGATGATTGATAATAGCATTACATTCAATCTTCTGCCACCCCGCCGTTTCGCCTGCAAAGCCCAACTAGACCTTGGACTTCACTTTGGACTGGACGTCGGACTTCCCTTCGTACTGAATTTTGGACTGCACTTTGACTTTGGCTTTCAATCATTCTAAGACGATCGAAACGTCATGAAAATCTAGCGGAGCGGAGAACAGCAATACAAATTGCTCATGTGTTAACTGCTCATCTGCGGTCTAAACTGAAACTCGGATAAATTATCCGCTTACGCACGAGAGGTAAATCTGGTTCTCATGTCCTAACAATATCAACACATTTCCGATGTAGCGCTGAGAAGACAATAATCGAACAAATGTTTTATTTCTAATGATCACCATGCAATGGCAGTTATAAAATAGACTGAAAAGTATTTCTTTCTGGATTTAAGGAGATGTACATTGCATAGCAAGACCACATGTACAGCGAAGGCAGGCACGACAAAATACAAAAAATGCTCACATTAAAAGCAATTGTGCTACCATTTTAAAAAATGTCTTTCGGTAACACTGTTGCGAATGCCATTATATACATCGTTCTCTCTGTGGTGGGATCCACGTGCGCTGTGGGTTCATCCAAAATAAGAACTTTGTTCCGCTCAAGTAGAACACGAGCAAGGCAGAGTAGCTGACGCTCACCGACACTGAAGTTCCCTCCTCCCTCGGACACTTCGTAGTCAAGATGTCCTTCAAGGTGCTCCACAAGAGTCCTAAGCTGCACTTCGTATAAAGCTCGCCACAGATCAGCGTCTTCATAGTGCGTCAAAGGATCGAGGTTTTTCCTCAAGGAACCACTAAACAGGACTGGATTCTGTCTGAGGACCGAAATGCATCTTCTTGATTCTTGGAGGTTAATGGTAGCGAGGTTAATGCCATCGACTGTGATAACTCCCCTGGCCTCGGGCATGCGTAACAGTGCAGCTACGATAGACGATTTTCCCGCTCCAGTTCTGCCTGCGACTCCAATCTTAGCTTTTCCACCGATGTGCATGTTCAAGTTTCTGAGGACCAGAGGTCCACTAGAATGATACCTCAAAGAGACGTTATCGAAAGCAATACTACTTCCTTCGCGCGGCCAGTCCTCGGGGGGCTTGGTGTCGATATCGTATCCAGGCTCTGACTCAATTTCTGTATACGTCATCACTCGTTCAACTGACGTCATCTGGTTCTCCACATCTGACATTTGTTGCACGGTATGTTGTAGCATACGCGCAGTTTGTATGACGTAAACAAGTGACAGTCCAGCCAGAGCTGCGGAGAAAAATTGAATTAAATTCTTGATTCTTTTTCTGGTTTTGAATTTTCATTCCTTTTTAAAATTTTGCAAAACTATTTCGCTGTATATATAGCAATGCCCATCCCAAACTAAATTCTGAAACCTCCTACTTTTGCTAAGAAATATCGAATTTTTCTCTGCCTCACTAACTAGAAAAGTAAACACGACCTAGCAAGTGCGACGAAACCTATCGATTAACAAGAAATGGGCAACCTTTCAGCGGCGACGCTGCTTTGACATAAGCATTTCTTCTGCCTGTCCGAAAGCTTTACTATGCAAAGAACGGACGTCATCGCAATATCCAGAAAAAAAGTTTTCTTCTTTATACGACTACTCAGGTGGTACAGTCTGTGATGGTATTGTAGATACTTAATACCACACGCAAAACCAAACCAAACACAGAATTAATTTCGACAGTCGTCCGAAAACGCCTCTTTATATGGAAATAATTCAGTACATTTTCTACAACATGAGGATGCATGATATACCTAGCTTTTGTGGGTAAGACTAACTTACAGCTGCATGAGTATCAAGACCTAGTATTAAGTTTCTCGACTAAGTGTTGAGGTCTAATGAGCGTTACACTGAACTACAAAAACTGCACTGGAATTTGGGTAGGTACTTCATATATCGTACACTATTTTATTATATGGCACTGATACTACGCACGCTACGATTGGTTAATTTACCGGTCCATACTTTCCTGTACGGACCGCAAATTGATTTTACGCGCGTTCTGATTGGTCAATTTTACCGGTCCATAACTTACTGTACGGACCGCAAAATCAGTTTGCACATGTGGATCGCAAATGATTACTCGAAAAGTTGCTAAACGTTTGTCATAAAAGGCCCAGAAGTGCAATGGGAAGTTTAAACCTTCCGGATACTCACTGTTAAGTTATGATGATCGGGGAAAGCTTACAATCTTGGAAAATGACCGTTACGAAGAAGGAAAACATCCGAGGAAAAAATTGCTTGCGACCTCAGCCGTCATTGACAACAAGCGCTGCAGAGTATGAAGGGTTGTTTCACCTCTGTGTTCAAATTTGCACACTTGCCAGGAAGAAAGTGGAAAGCGAACAGTCACCGTGAACAGTTATGACTAAAACCGTGCAAGAATCAAGTTTTGCAGACATGTTTGCTCGTCATGGCGCACTGTGAGGACTGTAAATAAATTTTTCACAATGCACGAGAACTCTGTATTTCGAAATCACTGACTGGGACAAAAACGCCGTGGTAATTTGAGGGCGTTTATTTTCCTGGAAGAAACCTAAACGCTCCACGAGGAGGCAGGAAAATTAAGCGGTGAGTTTTGAATAATATAACTTTTAACGATGTGTTGGTCGCAGTTTGTGATGAAATGATTTTCTTTTAGTGCCATTTTGCGTTCTACATTATTGTACGTGTAAGAAACTTATTCAAAAGAATAAAAAATACTCTGAGTTACAAAGCAGTTTCTTCTGGAAAGAGATAAGACTGCAGTTTTTTTAAATCTTTAGTGAGCGAGCAAGGGCGAGTTCGAGTTGTTCACCGAATAAAGTTCACTGCAGTGTCGTTGTTTGACACACGCTATGGGCCATTTCATTCAGCTCAGAACAAATTAGTATTTATCTAAGCAGTTGGTTCGACAGACGCTTATTTTCTTTCAAGATTTTCAAATCGGTAGAATTGTAAGCTGTTAACTGAATTTGTTGTGAAAACAAAAGTGCGTAATTCATGCCTGATCGCGATTGATGTTGTTGAATGAACGAGACGAGTACTCGTTGGGGCCTTGTTTTGTGTTTGCCGAAAGATCTAAAGCCATATAATAAATATCTTACTAGAAATACGATAATCGCATATACCCCCTCACTCTGCCATTGATGGGACTTTTACTTTGGTAACTCCCAATAAGAGTAGCCTTTGTTTTACCGAAATGTTGACTCAATCTTTTCTTCGAACTCAAGTGCTACACGCAAAGGAAGGAGAAAAAGAATGGTGTGTGTTATACTTTTGCGTTGAAAAAAGAATCGATTGCGTGACGAAGTACGTATTTCCCACGGTCGGCACGTCAAATTAATTCATACAGTCTGCCAAGCACGTTCTCGAAATTTAATACTCAAAGTTTGAAGTTGGTCGGCCGTCGTAGTACGGGAAAAAAGGAACACTGATTTTCCAATTTTGAATTCATAGGCAGTACAATTAAATAGGCTTCCTGTGCGATTTGTTTTTACTACCGCATGCACCAGACTCAGGCATGCATATTTAATAGGCTCGAATTGTTTTGTATGTGAACCCACTCAAAACAGCAAAATTTCTCCCAGAATCAGAGCAAAACGTGAACAGTTTACTTCAAATTATACACGGGCTTCAGACCCAGTAATACTTCTAAGGGCTTGTGAACGATTCTCGCTGCAATCACCGCGTGTCAGATTACAGAAAAATAAGACATCTGACTAAATCATTCAAGACTCCAAGTTCCGATTGCTCTGAGCAAATACGGTAGCCGAAACTGGCGACAGAAGCGTAGTAAAACAATACTTCGAGGGAAAATGATCAGCATACAGATTTTAATACATTCTTGAAGTGATCGAGTTACAAAATATATATTTGTCACGGTGATTGTTCGATTTCCACTGACTAACCTTTGTTGCTTGTCCTTTCTAAATAAGTATCTGAGTTTAACACAAAACGGCGTCTGAAGCTCCCGATTTGCTTTCAAGCGCTGTTCCCTTTGCGGAGTTGTCTGTGTTACCCGCTTCTGTTCATGTCGCTTTTGGTCGGCATTCATGCGCTGTTGTCTTAATTTGCGGAGTCTTCTCTTCGGCCCGCTTTTTCTCCTGAAGTTTCCGATTTGCGTTCAAGCGCTGTTCTCTTTGCGGAGTTGTCTACGTTACCCGTTTCCGTTCATGTCGCTTTCGATCGGTATTCATGCGCTGTTGTTCGCTCGTTTCACGATTTCGCCTTGCTCGTGCCTGTTCCCTTCTCATTTGAAGACGAGCTTCGCGAGACTGTTGTGTTTCAAGTTTTTCAGTTAAGTTTTCCATTTTCGTGAACGCAGCTACAATATATTGTTACTTCGTTCAAATCTAAATGCTTCGTTCAAATCTAATTTCTCTAAGTTATTCCGAGTAAAACAACAGGGCACACGTGATCGATCCGGCCTTTGTTATTGGTTAGCGGGGTAACCGCGCCTAAAGTCGTACGCCAGACAGACTGACAGACAGACAACGTTAAATTTCGAGATGGCGACAGGCTTGGAGTCCCCAAGTAGGCGGTATAATATTACTGCATTAGTGTCGTGAGTATTTCCCTCACTTCGTTCGGGGATTAACCTCGTTTGCTTGGTCCGTACCGTAAGTTATGGATCCTCGTTTTTTCGTCGCCTTATGGCCTTCTTTGGTAAAAAAATAAACCTGTCGTACCTGCATCCAATGGAAACAGAATGGTGGAAAATGCGGCAGCTCCAATGAACAAGGCGCTTAAGGAATCCACTCTGATACTCATCCATCGCACACCGGCCAGACACAGTTTAAACGCTTGGTTATGTTTGTTCTGGTGCCTAGAAAAGAAAAAAAGATGCTACAATGCTTTTGATGAGCTTGTCAGATTTTGTAGGCAAGCCGTTCTAGTACGTCATTTTGTTGGGCTCAATGGTTGTCCAGCTTCATTCACTTCTCGTAACAGCAACGGCCAACAAATCGGTTTTGTTCACTGTTGTGCAGAAAAAGATGTCGTGCCGAATAAGTCGTAAAGGTCAAAAACGGTTGACATGGATCTTAACCCCCTCCCCTCCCCCCAGCTACTCGGTGTCAATGGTAGTTGGAGCAAGTCCCTCTTACCTGCAAAACAGTTGGACGAAATCTTGCTGGCGTCCTCTTGAACGAATTGTGTCCAAACCATTCAGAGTTTCGGAGACATGCGAGAAGACAGGACTGCGGCAGATAGACAATATCATTCGGTCATGGAGCTGCTCGGAGGAGTTGAGAGATGCCTGGTAGAAAAGGAAGGCCCGTAACATGGCGAAAAACAGTGTCCCACAGACCAGGCCTGTGTAGATTTTCATGCTTGTTTCATTCCTTTGTTCTGTTACTGGTTTATTTATCAAGTGCGACAACCAAACATCGAGGGAGACCAAAAAACCTTTAAAATAAAACAGAAAAGTTAAATGTTTCTCAGTCCCTAGCGCTGCGAGGGAGTAATTTAGGACTCGACCTTGTGGGATATTTGAAGAGACTGTAAAATGTGACTTGCTATTTGTTCACGTACACACTTTGAAAGTGTTTATGTAGCAGTCTTACGAGAAGGACCACATTAGTTGATAAAAACTGACAGTGCAATGTTTACAGTATGGGTCAATTTTTAATGCAAAATTTGTTGGAAACCGATCACCATGCAATATTGCATACATACAAAAATAAATAAAATGCAGAGGAAAACATTAGATTTACTTACACTGTGCAAGAAGAAACACTATCACGAGTCCAACTAAAGCCACTGTGGGTAACCCGGCCCTGAAATACTTCCAGTAAAGATTCAGGGACACAGTGCCAACACTTCTGTCTTCTTCTGGAATTTCCAATCCTGTCCGGACGCCTTGCGGCATCGCTGGTACCGAATCGTCGCCTCCTTGTTCAGTTGACTGTTGCATTTTTAAGTCAGGCGTTGTTCTCTTGTGAGTGTCTAAGATCGTATCAAGTGCTCCAGTTTCTTTCATTTCTGCATAACTGCCTTGAGCCAGAACCTCTCCCTTTGACAGCAGAACAATCTGATCTGCCATCTTCATGAGATTAGTTTTGTGGGTCACAAGGAGTCTCGTCTTGGAAGATAACAAACCACAGATGCATTTCTCAAAGATGTGTTGACCGACTCTTGCGTCCACTGCACTCAGAGGATCGTCCAGCAAGTACACATCGCCATCGGCGTACACTGCGCGCGCCAAACTAATCCTCGCTTGTTGACCTCCACTAAGAACAGCTCCCTTTTCTCCAACGATTGTTAAATCACTGTCTGGAAAATTTTCCAAGTCTTTCTTCAAAGCGCAAACTTCGACAATTGTTGAGAATCTCCCCTGATCATAATCTTCCCCAAAGAGAATGTTCTCGCGAATTGTCCCTGGAAACACCCAAGGTGTTTGGGATACATAAGCAATAGTTCCAGGGCAGAAGATACTTCCCCTGCTGATTGCAACTTCCTTGTTGATGCTAGCGAGTACAGAGGACTTTCCACTTCCAATGGGACCACTCAACACCACCAGACTACCTTGAGGTGCTTCGATGGTGATGTTGTGAATGATGTTCTTATTTTTGTTGTCATCAGGTTGGAGTGTCACGTTTACGACTGCAAGAGCCATAGGATCTGTATTTTGTGCACAAGGAAGACTTTCTGTGTTACAAGTATCGATTTTGGAAATATCTATATCCTCAATGCATGGGTATGGCAAATTTGGTAGCAAAAGAAAACATTGTATCCTTCCAAAAGACGTCATTGCCTCAAACAACCATTGAAGTCCAAAGCCAATAAAGTCTGAAAAAGTCATTCTTAAAGAATTAAGAAACGCTACCAGCATGAACACGTTGACTGGCGTCAGCTGGCTACCTGTTCGTACCATGATTGTCACCGATAAAAACACTGCCACGGCGTTGCAAGTGTAGAACAGTCCGCCCAGTGTTGACCAGATGACGCTCTTTTGACGGATGATATTTATCTCCTCTCTGGAAA
This sequence comes from Plumapathes pennacea, assembly GCA_964036295.1. Classification (NCBI taxonomy): domain Eukaryota; kingdom Metazoa; phylum Cnidaria; class Anthozoa; order Antipatharia; family Myriopathidae; genus Plumapathes; species Plumapathes pennacea. The sequence goes on along the minus strand of OZ038465.1, from coordinate 13,907,317 downwards.
ACAGATACACATGTAGCATATATAAATATATATTAACTATGACAAATCCATTAGGTAACTTGACTCGGCAGTATTTGAAAACACTTGACTCGGCTATATTCGATAAAACATGTACCCCATGCAAAAATTGTTTCTGTGTAACAGATAAAATCCTGACAAATTGGCCTTTTTTGGTGAAATGCGTTGCGCAAAATAAGGGTTAAGCTGCACGGCTAATAGTCTTTCTTTGAGCCAGCCATCTCATGATTTCCAAGATTTTATTATTTATATTTTATTATTTTATTTTATATTTTATTAAGTAAATACTAGTGATTTGCAACTGGACTTCACTGTGTATTTACTATAATGTTTTCAGTGCTCTTTGTATTACTCACCTTCTGATTTTTCCAATCTTGTCTTTGTAGATCCATTCCCACGCATTTATCTTCACTGCACGAATGGCTGACACTATTTCATCCATGAGCAGAACGCGTCGATCAGTGACTTCAGCGGTTTTTTTTCTGAGCTTTCCACCGATGTAAGCTAGTAGTAGGGCAAATGGCACAAACAGGAGAAGGCTCGTCAGCCCTACCAACACCTGCCACCCGACAAAGTACCACATAAAGCAAACGCACATTGTGATATCAAAAAAAGACAACAAAAGGCGAACGAATGCCCTGGGGGCCTGCTCCATGCGTTGCACATCATTTGAAATTAGGTCCACTACTTTACCCGTTGTGAAGTCTCTTAAGGTTTGCTGGCTAAGGCGGAAGATCTGTGAAAACAAAAAAGAAACTAAATTAAAAATGCTCATTGGCTGAATGTATAAGACTTTGATATTTATCCCGTCGACCACTGGGGCAACGGGGCCGTCATCGAAGTCTATAAACTATAGATAAGTTGGTTTTCAATTTTTTAAAGAAATAGTTAATCTGAATATTTTAGTCCTGTAGTGGCAGACTCGTTGCCCCATTGCCTGAAGAGCTGTTCAAGCTTGTAGTACAATGAGCGAAAATGCTAAACGAACATTATAAAAATAATGAAAACGAGGCGAAAACATGGCGGAACTTTAAATAACATTTTGGTATATAAGTCTTTGTGAGCATTAATTCAGTTCCAGGTCCCAGAGTAATAGATTTTAATCGCAGCTAGAAGATCCCTTCAACTTAGTGCATTGGCCTACTCGCAATATTCATATAAATATAAGATGATATATTGATCATAAGCACAAGTTACTTTACGACAAATTACTGCTATTTTCAAACACTAAAAGTACTAAACAAAGTACTAAAAACTAAAATGCATTATCCGTTCTTATTTACCTGGGCTTAATCTCAAATTTATGATCAAGTTGCTTTGTAATGAAGCGCCTAAAATGGATTTATGCTCGAACGGGCCCCAATACTGTCAGTCAAGGACGTGAAAATAAATAATTACCTGGAGGTACACAATGCATTTTAACGCTGCCCTCAGTTGCATTCCGAGAAAAAGGGAACGATAAGCAAATTGATGCATGGTCAGACCTCTTACCACAGGGGCGAGAAACATGGCTGCAGCGCACAAGTACAGAAAAGGGCGTTGATCTTCTTAATACGACACCATTTCTGAAATGAAGAGACCTAGAAAGAGGGGTTGTGAAACTCGGCACGCACTTTCCAGCCCTCCTAATAGCAGAAGGAGTCCAAATCGACGTAAAGACATCGCCCTGAGTACGCTCATCCACAAGCGAGGCTTCTTTGTCAACTCTGTGCAAGTTTTCTTCTCGCAATCCCATTTCTCCTGAATTATCTGTGTCAAAATTTCTGTTTTGTCTTCTTCTTGGAGAGGAAGAAAGTCAGATTCCTCCAGTGGACGTTTGGCGCCCGTTTTAAAGACTCCGTTCATCCACCAAAACGTCAAGATGGAAAAGAAGCCCGCCTCATTCTCTGGATCATGTGAAGGTTGCGTTTCATCGGCAACTTGCTCGTAAGACTTCTTCAGTGCCATTTCTGCAGACTAAAGACACACAACAGTCATATGTTACTTTTAGACCAAATGGCACTGTTTAGTTTTCACCTGTAAAGGAATGCGTCTTTTGCGGTTAAAAATCAAGCTTATTTAATCTAAATTGTTTTTTCCTGTAAATCCGATGCCATGCTTGTAAAGTCTTCGTATTTCAGCATGTTTGCAATTGGAAATCCAAATTGTTTGGCCCCAGAAATACGAGTCAAGATGGCGAACGCGCGTGCGCAATGCAAAAGTAATGGCGCCAACACAGCCAATCTCGTAGCCAGACCCTCCGATGTCTTACGCGCATGCCCGACGAAATCAAAGGCTCTGGGTGAATCCGATTTTTAGATGATCCTGACTGGTTATTTCAAATACAACGCAAAACAACCGGAACTACACCAACGACGGCGGAACTTTCACAGCGGCGATGAAGTTTGCGTGGACCCAGTTGATTGCATCTGCATAAGACTGCGAAGATAACAAGGTGAAGCAGTTCGCCAGATTGCAACTTGACCCAACGGTGGCTTTGCAACCAATTTCTGGCCCCGGCTGTCGTTGTTAAACGCGGCCTTCGCGATCGAGCACTTCAAAGTCTGAAGCAACCTCCCGTCGGTACATTATGTCTTCAGGCAACTTTGAAGCACATTTCTGTCCCTAAAGAACCAGCTGAGAGCGAAGTGAAGTGTCAAGTCAGATATTTGTACTCGTGCCATATGCTGTCGCTTCGATAAGTCCAACTCAGTGACTCTTTATTTATTACAGCGGTAATTTGTTTTCTGTGTAGCTGCTTTGTATTTGCGAGACACGTGCACGGATTATGTGTACGGCATTCTTCATATGTACATCGTGAGCATGTCAACCTGATCGGCCCAACAGAGTTACTGTATTTGCTGTATCGATAAAATCAGTCGATTAATCGGTGGACGTGGTCGTACAAAAAATCCGTTCGTGCAATGGAACATTCTTCTACGGTCTGACTTTTTAAAACTTGCTGTTTACGTTCAACGATATAGTGGCGCTTTATTCACTTTCAAACCCCATACATAGCAATAAAAGCTGCCAAAAACCAAAAATAGGTTTGGCTTGCCATTTACCCACGAGCATGCGCAGAGAAACCGGAAGTCCGAGAGTCGCGGACTTCCTGAAATGGAATCTCCCAGAGCCTTTGATTTTGTCGGGCATACGCGTAAGACATCGGAGGGTCTGGGTACGAGATTGCAACACAGCATAAGGAAATGTATGGGAATGTTCAAATTTCGCAAATATATCATTATACATATTAGATTTCCACGGTGCCAGCATCTAAACATGAGTGTCGATCAAACAATAAAAAAACAAAAACAAAAACAAAAACAAAACAAAAGCAGGTACTGAAACGAAAGCCTACCCACTTCCCGAGACGAGTGTGTTATCTGCCTGTTTCTGTCCACTTTTCCTATACATTGTCTTACAGTCTGCCCCAAGTAGCTTCTGATATTCGTCAATTTACGGGCGAGTACAAGGATGAGCCCAATATGCCAGCATCTAAATGTGTTCAGCAGTGTTCGATGTGTACAAATCGCTCGTAAAAGAGCAGATTATGACATGCTCAAGTACTTTCGCAGACGTGCTTTTATCCGCCATTTATCTTGAAATCGGTCGCCATGTTTACATGTTCGACTACGGAGGAAGGCGAGAAACAGAAGCCCAACGACTGCACAATCTTTCAACAGCCGCCATGTTTACTTTTCATCATCTAGCAATGATTTCTGGGATTTAATTTAGCTCCCAGGCTGCGCCACGATTTAAATAATTTGCCAGGAAATTTGGACGAGGCGATGTCATGACTGATGGATACAAGAGGAGACATAGAATGGAGTTTGGAGTTCCAGGAAAAAACTTTACATTCATTGTGCTCGCCACTTAACTGCTTTTTAAGTAGAAGTAAGATCTCTGCATTCAAATATGCGGCTTTATCGAAGTTTTTGAGCGACCTTAGTACGATTCTTGGTGTAATACGATACACCGCTGACATATTAACGAAGGCTCAAAAAGTTCACGATTTAATGTGGGTTTGACTCGTAGAGGCCAGAATTTTGCTCAAGGTTATCTTTGCACTGATAGCAACGCCTAAATGAGCTTGGCGCCGTCGTGCTTGTCTTTTTCCCTTTTATTTGTGAAGTTTAATGTCTTATAATAAAGGAAATAATTAAGCTAATCAATCCAGAAGTATGAACTATTAGCATACATGCGGAATACACACATTTGCATCTACTTCAGGTCAGAACATCGTCTCAAATTTCAATACTGTAACTGATGCTACTAAAATAACACTATTTTATATGATATTATATATGACTAGGGGGACCCCCGTAAAAGATGGTGATCGGATACCACCCCCCCCCCTTTTTTTCTTTCTTTCTTTTTTCCCTTGTGAAGTCTATTTTAAATACCTTGAACGCAGTGTACACATGACTGATTTCCGGTCGATTGATATTAGCATAACATTCAACCTGCTACCACCCCACCGTTTCACCGGCATATTGAAAAGAAAAACAAGACCTTGAACTTCACTTTGGACTGGACGTCGGACTTCCCTTCGTGTTGGATTTTGGACTGCACTTTGACTTTGGCTTTCAATCATTCCAAGGCGCTCGGAACGTCATGAAAATTTAGCGGAGCGGAGAACAGCGCTACAAATTGCTCACGTGTTAACTGCTCATGTACGGCCTAAACTGAAACTCAGATAAATTATCCGTTCACGCACAAGAGGTAAATCTGGTTGTCATGTCATAACAATATCAACGCATTTCCGGTGTCGCGCTGAGAAAACAACATTCGAAGAAATGCTATATTTCTAATGATTACCGTGCAATGCCCGTTATAAAGTAGACTGACAAGCATTTACATCGCATAGCAAGACCACATGTGCAGCGAAGGCAGGCACGACGAAATACAAAAATACTCACATTAAAAGCAATATTATGCTACTGTTTTCTAAAATTGTGTCTTTCCGAAACACTGTTGTGAACGCCATTATATAGATATCAATGAAATACCAAGAATTCTATGTCTTTGTTCTGGATATTTTATCGACATCTATATAATAAACAGAAAACACTACACTGGTCGCATGGAGATATTTTTTGAGATATTTGTTTGGAGAGATCTTGTTAATATAACTCTCAATATTGCGCGGATGTACCATTAATACACGAAGATGTATATCGCATCTCCGCGCTGTGACGTAATACCCTCTATTTACGTGATGCAGCAAGCATTTTGCATTGCTACAACTGCTTTTTGGCCATTTCAGCGAATACGCCGTCTTCTTTCTTCATCAGCTTCTCATAGTTATCGAATTCCACTGCCGTTCCATCCTTCATGACGAGAATCTTGTCACAGTCTCGAATGGTGTTCAGTCGGTGAGCCACTGTTATGACGGTACATTCCTTGAGTTGGTCGCGTACTGTGTTCTGTATCGTTCTCTCTGTGGTGGGATCCACGTGCGCTGTGGGTTCATCCAAGATAAGAACTTTGTTCCGCTCAAGTAGAACACGAGCAAGGCAGAGTAGCTGACGCTCACCGACACTGAAGTTCCCTCCTCCCTCCGACACTTGGTAGTCAAGATGTCCTTCAAGGTGCTCCACAAGAGTCCTAAGCTGCACTTCGTCTAAAGCTCGCCACAGATCAACGTCTTCATGTTGCGTCAAAGGATCGAGGTTTTTCCTCAAGGAACCACTGAACAGGACTGGTTTCTGACTGAGGACCGAAATGCATCTTCGTGAGTCCTGGAGGTTCAAGGTAGCGAGACTGATGCCATCGACTGTGATAACTCCCTTGGCCTCGGGCATGCGTAACAGTGCAGCTACGATAGACGATTTTCCCGCGCCAGTTCTGCCTGCGACTCCAATCTTAGCTTTTCCGCCGATGTACATGTTCAAGTTTCTGAGGACCAGAGGTCCACTAGAATAATACCTCAAAGAGACGTTATCGAAAGCAATACTACTTCCTTCGCACGGCCAGTCCTCGGGGGGCTTGGTGTCGATATCATACCCAGGCTCTGACTCAATTTCTGTATACGTCATCACTCGTTCAACTGACGTCATCTGGTTCTCCACATCTGACATTTGTTGCACGTTATATTGTAGCATAGACGTAGTTTCTATGACGTAAACAAGTGACAGTCCAGCCAGAGCTGCGGAGAAAAATCGAACTAAATTAGTTTTCTTCAATGGACCTCACTGATTTTAAGGTCGCTCACGAAGTGGGTTGCGACCTTAAAGCGGTCACGGTATGCCTCCCTCCTTCCTTCTGTGACAACAATGAACTTCCAAATAAAGAACTTGTCAATTTCCAAATTTTGTCATAAGCGTGTTACGCGTTATGATAGCAGTTATCTAAGTAGTTTTTGTGCAAGAGCTTTTCTGGAACTCGTTCTCATTTGTCTGGTGGTCAAGTATTCGAAGTTTGTTTGGCCATTGAGCCTAAAAGTGTCCGCAAATGTAGATTACATTGTGATTATTGAGGCAAAAAAAAAGTATACCGTCAGTGAGCGCGGACACTCAAGACACTGAAAATAATAGTCGAACTACATGGCTATACTGTTATCATGAAGTGCAGCCAATGCGCTGTTTTTTAAACGAAGACAAGCCGCTGAATGAGGGTGCAACAACAGCTGTTGTTGATACAGCTATCACGTCTCTAGAAACATCTGAACTTAAAATGTTTGACGAATGCTAGCTTTACAATTTAAGCGGATTGGTAAATATAAGATTTCTACTCGGAAGCGACTCGACAGAGATATGTCACATATTCCTTTACGCAAACTTCGAAGACTGTTGGAAAAAAAAGAAACAAACACGTCACTATATGCCCTACATTAGGACATTTTTAGAGAATTGTTCCGCTCTTAGAAAAAGAATTCGAGAATGGTCGCCTTAAAGCACTCGGGCACCAACTATCACTTGAGCACCAACTATCGCACGTCACTTGCTTAAATTGTCATATTGCACAGCAATAGAAACAAAACTGTACACAACTGGAAGAAAAAGAATGCGTATAGTGACCAAAACCGCAGGTCGAGAAATGTATTTTGGCAGTGTCAAATGCAATAACCTCCATAAATCAGTTTCTTCTGAAAAGCAAGCAATCCTTCTTTGGTAAAAAAATAAACCTGTCGTACCTGCATCCAATGAAAACAGAATGGTGAAAAATGCGGCAGCTCCAATGAACAAGGCGCTTAAGGAATCCACTCTGATACTCATCCATCGCACACCGGCCAGACACATTCTAAACGCTTGGTTATGTTTGTTCTGGTGCCTAGAAAAGGAAAACAAGATGCTACAATGCTTTCGATGAGCTTATCAGATTTTGTAGGCAAGCCGTTCTAGTACATCATTTTGTTGGGCTCAATGAAATGCGCAAATGTTATGGCAGCACTGGTGCCATATAAGTTGTCCAGCTTCATTCACTTCTCGTAACAGCAACAACCAACAAATCAGTTTTTTTCACTGTTGTGCAGAAAATGCGTGTCGTGCTGAAAAATTCGTAGAGTTCAAAAACCTCTTGACAAGGATCTTAACTCCCTCCCCTCCCTCCAGGAACTCAGTGTCAGTGGTAGTTACCTGCAAAACAGTTGGACGAAATCTTGTTGGCGTCCTCTTGAACGAATTGTGTTCAAACCATTCAGAGTTTCGGAGACATGCGAGAAGACAGGACTGCGGCAGATAGACTCGAGTCTCTTCAGTTCTCGGGAAGACTTGAGGTAATATCTTACGATGAAAATGAAAATCGCAAATATGGGAACAACTGCCAACAGCATCCAGGCATTCAATGCTGATGGTAACAAAATGGCCGCTCCTACAAACAAAGCCATTTGAATGGCAGAAAGAAAAAAGGTAGGCAAAACCTCGTCCATGCAGCCAACATCTTTAGAAAATCGGTTCAAGATCCGTCCCACAGGGTTGGTATCAAATAACAGGACAGGAGCTTTAAGGATGGCCAATATCATTCGGTCATGGAGCTGCTCGAAGGAGTTGAGAGATGCCTGGTAAAAAAGGAAGGCTCGCAACATGGCGAAAAACAGTGTCCCACAGAGTAGGCCTGTGTAGATTTTCATGCTTGTTTCATTCCTTTGTTCTGCTACTGGTTTATTTACCAAGTGCGACAACCAAACATCGAGGGAGACCAAAAAACCTTTAAAATAAAACAGAAAAGTTAAATGTTTCTCAGCCCCTAGCGCTGCAAGGAAGGGGTCCATCTTGTGGGATATTTGGGGAGACTGCATAACTGTGACTTACTATTCGTCGACGTAGACAATTTAAAAGTGTTTTAATATGTAGCAGTCTTACGACAAGGACCACATTTGTTGATGAAAACTGACAATGCCATGTTTACAGTATGGGTATCTTTTGAATTCAAAATTTGTAGGAAACCGATCACCATGCAATATTGAATTTGTATGAAAATAAAGAAAATGCAAAGGAAAACATCAGATTTACTTACACTGCGCAAGAAGAAACACTATCACAAGTCCAACTAAAGCCACTGTGGGTAACCCGGCCCTGAAATACTTCCAGTAAAGATTCAGGGACACAGTGCCAACACTTCTGTCTTCTTCTGGAATTTCCAATCCTGTCTGGACGCCTTGCAGCATCGCTGGTACCAAATCCTCGCCTCCTTGTTCAGTTGACTGTTGCATTTTTAAGTCAGGTGTCGTTCTCTTGTGAGTGTCTAAGATCGTATCAAGTGCTCCAGTTTCTTTCATTTCTGCATAACTGCCTTGAGCCAGAACCTCTTCCTTTGACATCAGAACAATCTGATCTGCCATCTTCATGTGATTAGTTTGGTGGGTCACAAGAAGTCTCGTCTTGGAAGACAAGAAATCACAGATGCATTTCTCAAAGATGTGTTGACCGACTTTTGCGTCCACTGCACTCAGAGGATCGTCCAGCAAATATACATCAGCATCGGCGTACACTGCGCGCGCCAAACTAATCCTCGCTTGTTGACCTCCACTAAGAACAGCTCCCTTTTCTCCAACGATTGTTAAATCACTGTCTGGAAAATTTTCCAAGTCTTTCTTCAAAGCGCAAACTTCGACAACTGTTGAGAATCTCCCCTGATCATAATCTTCCCCAAAGAGAATGTTCTCGCGAATTGTCCCTGGAAACACCCAAGGTGTTTGGGACACATAAGCTATAGTTCCAGAGCAGAAGATACTTCCCCTGCTGATTTCAACTTCCTTGTTGATGCTAGCGAGTATAGAGGACTTTCCACTTCCAATGGGACCACTCAACACCACCAGACTACCTTGAGGTGCTTCGATGGTGATGTTGTGAAGGATGTTCTTATTTTTGTTGTCATCAGGTTGGAGTGTCACGTTTACGACTGCAAGAGCCATAGGATCTGTATTTTGTACACAAGAAAGGCTTTCTATGTGTTTGTCATCCTTTATACCAGTGTTGCAAGTATCGATTTTGGAAATATCCATATCCTCAATGCATGGGTATGGCAAATTTGGCAGCACAAGAAAACATTGTATCCTTCCAAAAGACGTCATTGCCTCAAACAACCACTGAAGTCCAAAGCCAATATGCTGTGAAAAAGTCATTCTTAAAGCATTAATAATCGCCACCAGCATGAACACGTTCACTGGCGTCAGCTGGGTACCTGTTCGTAACATCATTGTCACAGATACAAACACTGCCACAGCGTTGGAAGTGTAAAACAGTCCGCCCAGTGTTGACCAGATGGCGCTCTTTTGACGGATGACATTTATCTCCTCTCTAGAAAACAGATACACATGTAACATATATAAATATATATTATAACTATAATAAATCCATCAGGTACCTTGACACAGCAGTATTTGAAAACACTTGACTCGGCTGTATTCGATAAACCGTGTAACCCACGCAAAAATTATTTCTTTATAATACAGATAAAATCCTGACAAATCGACTTATTGGTGAAATGCGCGGCACAAAATAAGGGTTAAGCTGCCTGGCTTATAATTCTTTGAGCCAGCTATCTGATGATTTCTAAGAATTATTTGAAGTAAATACTAGTGATTTGCAACTGGACTTCATTGTGTATTTACTATAATGTTTTCAGTGCTCTTTGTATTGCTCACCTTCTGATTTTTCCAATGTTGTCTTTGTAGATCCATTCCCACGCATTTATCTTCACTGCACGAATCGCTGACACTATTTCATCCATGAGCAGAACGCGTCGATCAGTGACTTCAGCGGTTTTTTCTCTAAGCCTTCCACCGATGTAAGCCAGAAGTAGGGCAAATGGCACAAACAGGAGGAGACTTGCCAGCCCCACCAATGCCTGCCACCCGACAAAGTACCAGATAAAGCAAATGCACACTGTGATATCACAGAAAGACAACAAAAGGCGAACGAATGCCTTGGGGGCCTGTTCCATTCGTTGCACGTCATTTGATATTAGGTCCACTACTTTACCCGTTGTGAAGTCTCTTAAGGTTTGCTGGCTAAGGCGGAAGATCTGTAACAACAAGAAAGAAACTAAATTTAAAATGCTCATTGGCTGAATATATAAGACTTTGATATTTATCCCGTCTGAGGCGACGGGTCCGTCATCGAAGACTATGGACTATAAACAGCTTGGATTTCAGTATTTTGTAGTGGCAGACTCTTTGCCCCATCCTCTGAAGAGCTGCCCGAGCTTGTAGTATACTGAGCGAAAATGTTAAACGAACATTGTATAATTACTGAAAACGCGGCGAAAACATGGCGGAACTTCAAATAACATTTTTGTATATAAGTCTTTGCGAGCCTTAATTCAGTTCCAGGTCCCAGAGTAATAGATTTTAATCCCAGCTAGAAGATCCCTTCAACTCAGTGCATTGCCCCACTCGCAATATTCATATAAAATAAATATGAGATGATATGTCGAAGGACGAGTTGCTTTATGAAAAATATGCTAAACATTTCTGTTATTTTCAAAAACTAAAAGTACCCTAGTTTACTCAAGTTTTACCTTTTCATGTAATTTCTAACGTAACGTATTGTCAGGTCTAAATGTATACGATCTTGGAAACTTGTTAATTACGGTGCAAAAATACACTGACCTCTTATTCATTGTCTGTTCTTATATACCTGGGTTTAATCTCAAATTTATGATCAAGTTGCTTTGTGATGAAGCGCCTAAAATGGATTTATGCTCGAACGGGCCCCAATACTGTCAGTCAAGGACGTGAAAATAAATAATTACCTGGAGGTACACAATGCATTTTAACGCTGCCTTCAGTTGCATTCCGAGTAAAAAGGAACGATAAGCATATTGATGCATGGTCAGACCTCTTACCACAGGGGCGAGAAACATGGCTGCAGCGCACAAGTACTGAAAAGGGCGTTGATCTTCTTGATACGACACCATTTCTGAAATGAAGAGACCTAGAAAGAGGGGTTGTAAAAGTCGGCACGCACTTTCGAGCCCTCCTAATAGCAGAAGGAGTCCAAATCGACGTAAAGACATCGCCCTGAGTACGCTCATCCACCAGCGAGGCTTCTTTGTCAACTCTGTGCAAGTTTTCTTCTCGCAATCCCATTTCTCCTGAATTATCTGTGTCAAAATTTCTGTTTTGTCTTCTTCTTGGAGAGGAAGAAAGTCAGATTCCTCCAGTGGACGTTTGGCGCCCGTTTTAAAGACTCCGTTCATCCACCAAAACGTCAAGATGGAAAAGAAGCCCGCCTCATTCTCTGGATCATGTGAAGGTTGCGTTTCATCGGCAACTTGCTCGTAAGACTTCTTCAGTGCCATTTCTGCAGACTAAAGACACACAACAGTCATATGTTACTTTTAGACCAAATGGCACTGTTTAGTTTTCACCTGTAAAGGAATGCGTCTTTTGCGGTTAAAAATCAAGCTTATTTAATCTAAATTGTTTTTTCCTGTAAATCCGATGCCATGCTTGTAAAGTCTTCGTATTTCAGCATGTTTGCAATTGGAAATCCAAATTGTTTGGCCCCAGAAATACGAGTCAAGATGGCGAACGCGCGTGCGCAATGCAAAAGTAATGGCGCCAACACAGCCAATCTCGTAGCCAGACCCTCCGATGTCTTACGCGCATGCCCGACGAAATCAAAGGCTCTGGGTGAATCCGATTTTTAGATGATCCTGACTGGTTATTTCAAATACAACGCAAAACAACCGGAACTACACCAACGACGGCGGAACTTTCACAGCGGCGATGAAGTTTGCGTGGACCCAGTTGATTGCATCTGCATAAGACTGCGAAGATAACAAGGTGAAGCAGTTCGCCAGATTGCAACTTGACCCAACGGTGGCTTTGCAACCAATTTCTGGCCCCGGCTGTCGTTGTTAAACGCGGCCTTCGCGATCGAGCACTTCAAAGTCTGAAGCAACCTCCCGTCGGTACATTATGTCTTCAGGCAACTTTGAAGCACATTTCTGTCCCTAAAGAACCAGCTGAGAGCGAAGTGAAGTGTCAAGTCAGATATTTGTACTCGTGCCATATGCTGTCGCTTCGATAAGTCCAACTCAGTGACTCTTTATTTATTACAGCGGTAATTTGTTTTCTGTGTAGCTGCTTTGTATTTGCGAGACACGTGCACGGATTATGTGTACGGCATTCTTCATATGTACATCGTGAGCATGTCAACCTGATCGGCCCAACAGAGTTACTGTATTTGCTGTATCGATAAAATCAGTCGATTAATCGGTGGACGTGGTCGTACAAAAAATCCGTTCGTGCAATGGAACATTCTTCTACGGTCTGACTTTTTAAAACTTGCTGTTTACGTTCAACGATATAGTGGCGCTTTATTCACTTTCAAACCCCATACATAGCAATAAAAGCTGCCAAAAACCAAAAATAGGTTTGGCTTGCCATTTACCCACGAGCATGCGCAGAGAAACCGGAAGTCCGAGAGTCGCGGACTTCCTGAAATGGAATCTCCCAGAGCCTTTGATTTTGTCGGGCATACGCGTAAGACATCGGAGGGTCTGGGTACGAGATTGCAACACAGCATAAGGAAATGTATGGGAATGTTCAAATTTCGCAAATATATCATTATACATATTAGATTTCCACGGTGCCAGCATCTAAACATGATGAGTGTCGATCAAACAATAAAAAAACAAAAACAAAAACAAAACAAAAGCAGGTACTGAAACGAAAGCCTACCCACTTCCCGAGACGAGTGTGTTATCTGCCCGTTTCTGTCCACTTTTCCTATACATTGTCTTACAGTCTGCCCCAAGTAGCTTCTGATATTCGTCAATTTACGGGCGAGTACAAGGATGAGCCCAATATGCCAGCATCTAAATGTGTTCAGCAGTGTTCGATGTGTACAAATCGCTCGTAAAAGAGCAGATTATGACATGCTCAAGTACTTTCGCAGACGTGCTTTTATCCGCCATTTATCTTGAAATCGGTCGCCATGTTTACATGTTCGACTACGGAGGAAGGCGAGAAACAGAAGCCCAACGACTGCACAATCTTTCAAAAGCCGCCATGTTTACTTTTCATCATCTAGCAATGATTTCTGGGATTTAATTTAGCTCCCAGGCTGCGCCACGATTTAAATAATTTGCCAGGAAATTTGGACGAGGCAATGTCATGGCTCATGGATACAAGAGGAGACATAGAATGGAGTTTGGAGTTCCAGGAAAAAACTTTACATTCATTGTGCTCGCCACTTAACTGCTTTTTAAGTAGAAGTAAGATCTCTGCATTCAAATATGCGGCTTTATCGAAGTTTTTGAGCGACCTTAGTACGATTCTTGGTGTAATACGATACACCGCTGACATATTAACGAAGGCTCAAAAAGTTCACGATTTAATGTGGGTTTGACTCGTAGAGGCCAGAATTTTGCTCAAGGTTATCTTTGCACTGATAGCAACGCCTAAATGAGCTTGGCGCCGTCGTGCTTGTCTTTTTCCCTTTTATTTGTGAAGTTTAATGTCTTATAATAAAGGAAATAATTAAGCTAATCAATCCAGAAGTATGAACTATTAGCATACATGCGGAATACACACATTTGCATCTACTTCAGGTCAGAACATCGTCTCAAATTTCAATACTGTAACTTGTATATTTGCGGTCTCATCTTATGAAAGGAACAACTATCAGTTGCTATGCTTTGGTGTTGGGCGACATTCTGACGGGGGGGGAAGGGGGGAGAGTGGGGATATTTTAAACTGTCAACCCGAAATACGAAAAGCAAAAAACAAAACAAAACAAAACAAAATAGTAACCCTTTTATATACCTCTAGTAAAAATGTGCTCCCTTTTTATGCCTCTGAAATGAAAGCCGTCCAGAAAAGCGCGGCTAACCAGTCGAGAACGCGACTTTCGTCAACAACAATGAAATACTTAACGGCGAGCCTCAACTTAAGGTTTTAAATCAAATTGAAGTGAATCCTTTCTTTGGGAAGCCAGATTGCACTGCAATCCCTTCTTTCTATTCCGACCAGTTCGTTGCAGTCTACTGATTAGGAAGCGCAATCCCCATTGTTCCCAGCTGGTAAATGATGGACAAAGTCGAACACCACGACAAATCCCCCGAGTCAATTACCCGATGATACAAGCATTCTGAAGCACTGGGACTAACAAGAACCAACAAGAGCGGGGAATCAGTCACTAAGATTAGCGCTCGCTCAAAATGACAACCGGCCAAAACGATGCCGAGTGGTTCGAAGCTACGCATCACTAAAGTTCGAATATTACGTTTTATACGGAGAACCGCGAACGTTTATCCATAACTATTGAAATCCTCGAAATATTCCACTCTAAGGAAGAATATATACCGACACCTCAAGATAGTAGTCTGCAGTACTGAGAACAGCATGTTTGGAGACCCACCTTAACTCTGCTCGTTCGACTGCTTCGTGAAACTCTGGGCGTTGTGTGGTTCTCGCATGACTGACTAAAATGATAAACATAGCCATCAATTTATATGATAATATGTATGACCAGGAGTTTCGTAATGGACATGAAATACTGCTTGTCTGCACGCAATGATACAGCATCATTTTTCATATCAGTATTGTCCATTCGCACACTCTTAATCGGTAGAACGCAGCTATGCAAGGACTAAATGTTTATCCTTAACTAACGAAGAACAGGCCAAATCCTAGACATACTGTGAATTCCCTCTTCACCAACATGCACCCCTTTAAGACGGACATTCAATTAAAGACTCTCAATTAAAGACGGACACCTCTAGGAGCGGTCCCTGAGACGTTTTTCAGTTATTTGCTGAACTGAAGACGGAAACTCTCTCTAAAATGAACAGCTGGAGTTGGTGCCTAGGGGACGTCTCTAATAAAGAATATATCAACACTTCGAGATGGTGGACCAGTAGCCAGTGGAACATTTTTGGGAGACCCACCTGACGTCTGCTCATTTGACTGCTTTGTGAATCTCTGGGCATTGTGTGTGGCCTCCTCGCATGCCTGACTGATGCTACTAAAATAACACTATTTTATATGATATTATATATGACTAGGGGGACCCCCGTAAAAGATGGTGATCGGATACCAGCTCCCTTTTTTTCTTTCTTTCTTTTTTCCCTTGTGAAGTCTATTTTAAATACCTTGAACGCAGTGTACATATGATTGATTTCCGGTCGATTGATATTAGCATAACATTCAACCTGCTACCACCCCACCGTTTCACCGGCATATTGAAAAGAAAAACAAGACCTTGAACTTCACTTTGGACTGGACGTCGGACTTCCCTTCGTGTTGGATTTTGGACTGCACTTTGACTTTGGCTTTCAATCATTCCAAGGCGCTCGGAACGTCATGAAAATTTAGCGGAGCGGAGAACAGCGCTACAAATTGCTCACGTGTTAACTTCTCATGTACGGCCTAAACTGAAACTCAGATAAATTATCCGTTCACGCACAAGAGGTAAATCTGGTTGTCATGTCATAACAATATCAACGCATTTCCGGTGTCGCGCTGAGAAAACAACATTCGAAGAAATGCTATATTTCTAATGATTACCGTGCAATGCCCGTTATAAAGTAGACTGACAAGCATTTACATCGCATAGCAAGACCACATGTGCAGCGAAGGCAGGCACGACGAAATACAAAAATACTCACATTAAAAGCAATATTATGCTACTGTTTTCTAAAATTGTGTCTTTCCGAAACACTGTTGTGAACGCCATTATATAGATATCAATGAAATACCAAAAAATTCTATGTCTTTGTTCTGGATATTTTATCGACATCTATATAATAAACAGAAAACACTACACTGGTTGCATGGAGATATTTTTTGAGATATTTGTTTGGAGAGATCTTGTTAATATAACTCTCAATATTGCGCGGATGTACCATTAATACACGAAGATGTATATCGCATCTCCGCGCTGTGACGTAATACCCTCTATTTACGTGATGCAGCAAGCATTTGCATTGCTACAACTGCTTTTTGGCCATTTCAGCGAATACGCCGTCTTCTTTCTTCATCAGCTCCTCGTAGTTATCGAATTCCACTGCCGTTCCACCCTCCATGACGAGAATCTTGTCACAGTCTCGAATGGTGTTCAGTCGGTGAGCCACTGTTATGACGGTACATTCCTTGAGTTGGTCGCGTACTGTGTTCTGTATCGTTCTCTCTGTGGTGGGATCCACGTGCGCTGTGGGTTCATCCAAAATAAGAACTTTGTTCCGCTCAAGTAGAACACGAGCAAGGCAGAGTAGCTGACGCTCACCGACACTGAAGTTCCCTCCTCCCTCGGACACTTGGTAGTCAAGATGTCCTTCAAGGTGCTCCACAAGAGACTTAAGCTGCACTTCGTCTAAAGCTCGCCACAGATCAACGTCTTCATGTTGCGTCAAAGGATCGAGGTTTTTCCTCAAGGAACCACTGAACAGGACTGGCTTCTGTCTGAGGACCGAAATGCATCTTCTTGATTCTTGGAGGTTAATGGTAGCGAGGTTAATGCCATCGACTGTGATAACTCCCCTGGCCTCGGGCATGCGTAACAGTGCAGCTACGATAGACGATTTTCCCGCGCCAGTTCTGCCTGCGACTCCAGTCTTAGCTTTTCCACCGATGTACATGTTCAAGTTTCTGAGGACCAGAGGTCCACTAGAATGATACCTCAAAGAGACGTTATCGAAAGCAATACTACTTCCTTCGCGCGGGCAGTCCTCGGGGGGCGTGGTGTCGATATCGTATTTAGGCTCTGACTCAATTTCTGTATACGTCATCACTCGTTCAACTGACGTCATCTGGTTCTCCACATCTGACATTTGTTGCACGGTATGCTGTAGCATACACGTAGTTTCTATGACGTAAACAAGTGACAGTCCAGCCAGAGCTGCGGAGAAAAATTGAATTAAATTCTTGATTCTTTTTCTGGTTTTGAATTTTCATTCCTTTTTAAAATTTTGCAAAACTATTTCGCTGTATATATAGCAATGCCCATCCCAAACTAAATTCTGAAACCTCCTACTTTTGCTAAGAAATATCGAATTTTTCTCTGCCTCACTAACTAGAAAAGTAAACACGACCTAGCAAGTGCGACGAAACCTATCGATTAACAAGAAATGAGCGACTTTTCAGCGGCGACGCTGCTTTGACGTAAGCATTCTTCTGCCTGTCCGAAAGCTTTACTATGCAAAGAACGGACGTCATCGCAATATCCAGAAAAAAAGTTTTCTTCTTTATACGACTACTCAGGTGGTACAGTCTGTGATGGTATTGTAGTTACTTAATACCACACGCAAAACCAAACCAAACACAGAATTAATTTCGACAGTCGTCCGAAAACGCCTCTTTATATGGAAATAATTCAGTACATTTTCTACAACATGAAGATGCATGATATACCTAGCTTTTGTGGGTAAGACTAACTTACAGCTGCATGAGTATCAAGACCTAGTATTAAGTTTCTCGACTAAGTGTTGAGGTCTAATGAGCGTTACACTGAACTACAAAAACTGCACTGGAATTTGGGTAGGTACTTCATATATCGTACACTATTTTATTATATGGCACTGATACTACGCACGCTACGATTGGTTAATTTACCGGTCCATACTTTCCTGTACGGACCGCAAATTGATTTTACGCGCGTTCTGATTGGTCAATTTTACCGGTCCATAACTTACTGTACGGACCGCAAAATCAGTTTGCACATGTGGATCGCAAATGATTACTCGAAAAGTTGCTAAACGTTTGTCATAAAAGGCCCAGAAGTGCAATGGGAAGTTTAAACCTTCCGGATACTCACTGTTAAGTTATGATGATCGGGGAAAGCTTACAATCTTGGAAATGACCGTTACGAAGAAGGAAAACATCCGAGGAAAAAATTGCTTGCGACCTCAGCCGTCATTGACAACAAGCGCTGCAGAGTATGGAGGGTTGTTTCACCTCTGTGTTCAAATTTGCGCAATTGCCAGGAAGAAAGTGGAAAGCGAACAATCACCGTGAACAGTTCTGACTAAAACCGTGCAAGAATCAAGTTTTGCAGACATGTTTGCTCGTCATGGCGCACTGTGAGGACTGTAAATAAATTTTTCACAATGCACGAGAACTCTGTATTTCGAAATCATTGACTGGGACAAAAACGCCGTGGTGATTTGAGGGCGTTTATTTTCCTGGAAGAAACCTAAACGCTCCACGAGGAGGCAGGAAAATTAAGCGGTGAGTTTTGAATAATATAACTTTTAACGATGTGTTGGTCGCAGTTTGTGATGAAATGATTTTCTTTTAGTGCCATTTTGCGTTCTACATTATTGTACGTGTAAGAAACTTATTCAAAAGAATAAAAAATACTCTGAGTTACAAAGCAGTTTCTTCTGGAAAGAGATAAGACTGCAGTTTTTTTAAATCTTTATTGAGCGAGCAAGGGCGAGTTCGAGTCGTTCACCGAATAAAGTTCACTGCAGTGTCGTTGTTTGCAGTTGGTTCGACAGACGCTTATTTTCTTTCAAGATTTTCAAATCGGTAGAATTGTAAGCTGTTAACTGAATTTGTTGTGAAAACAAAAGTGCGTAATTCATGCCTGATTGCGATTGATGTTGTTGAATGAACGAGACGAGTACTCGTTGGGGCCTTGTTTTGTGTTTGCCGAAAGATCTAAAGCCATATAATAAATATCTTATTAACCTCGTTTGCTTGGTCCGTACCGTAAGTTATGGATCCTCGTTTTTTTCGTCGCCTTATGGCCCTCGCGCGAAGCGCGCTCGGGCCATAAGGCGACGAAAAAAATTCGGTCCATAACTTACTGTACGGATCAAGCAAACGAGGTTAATAAGATCTATATATCCTCACTATATGTTACTATAAAATAGTGTCCCACTAGTGTATTAGTAGTAGTTCCAGTGGTTATAGTGGTTCCTATAGTAACATATGGTGGGGACATAATAGTGTACGATATATGAAGTACTTACCTGAATTTGTTCAATCACCGCTGACTCAAAATAAGGTGACCACAAGGTCGAGAAACGTAATTCCGCTGTTTCAAAAACAATCAATCCTTCTTTGGTAAAAAAATAAACCTGTCGTACCTGCATCCAATGGAAACAGAATGGCGGAAAATGCGGCAGCTCCAATGAACAAGTCACTTAAGGAATCCACTCTGATACTCATCCATCGCACACCGGCCAGACACAGTTTAAACGCTTGGTTATGTTTGTTCTGGTGCCTAGAAAAGAAAAAAAGATGCTACAATGCTTTCGATGAGCTTGTCAGATTTTGTAGGCAAGCCGTTCTAGTACGTCATTTTGTTGGGCTCAATGAAATGCGCAAGTGTTATGGCAACACTGGTGTCATATAAGTTGTCCAGCTTCATTCACTTCTCGTAACAGCAACGGCCAACAAATCGGTTTTGTTCACTGTTGTGCAGAAAAAGATGTCGTGCCGAATAAGTCGTAAAGGTCAAAAACGGTTGACATGGATCTTAACCCCCTCCCCTCCCCCCAGCTACTCGGTGTCAATGGTAGTTGGAGCAAGTCCCTCTTACCTGCAAAACAGTTGGACGAAATCTTGCTGGCGTCCTCTTGAACGAATTGTGTCCAAACCATTCAGAGTTTCGGAGACATGCGAGAAGACAGGACTGCGGCAGATAGACTCGAGTCTCTTCAGTTCTCGGGAAGACTTGAGGTAATATCTTACGATGAAAATGAAAATCGCAAATATGGGAACAACTGCCAGCAGCAGCCAGGCATTCAACGCTGATGGTAACAAAATGGCCGCTGCTACAAACAAAGCCATTTGCAAGGCAGAAAGGAAAAAGGTAGGCAAAACTTCATCCATGCAGCCAACATCTTTAGAAAAACGGTTCAAGATTCGTCCCACAGGGTTGGTATCAAATAACAGGACAGGAGCTTTAAGGATGGCCAATATCATTCGGTCATGGAGCTGCTCGGAGGAGTTGAGAGATGCCTGGTAAAAAAGGAAGGCCCGTAACATGGCGAAAAACAGTGTCCCACAGACCAGGCCTGTGTAGATTTTCATGCTTGTTTCATTCCTTTGTTCTGTTACTGGTTTATTTATCAAGTGCGACAACCAAACATCGAGGGAGACCAAAAAACCTTTAAAATAAAACAGAAAAGTTAAATGTTTCTCAGCCCCTAGCGCTGCGAGGGAGTAATTTAGGACTCGACCTTGTGGGATATTTGAAGAGACTGTAAAATGTGATTGCTATTTGTTCACGTACACACTTTGAAAGTGTTTATGTAGCAGTCTTACGAGAAGGACCACATTAGTTGATGAAAACTGACAGTGCAATGTTTACAGTATGGGTCATTTTTTAATGGAAAATTTGTTGGAAACCGATCACCATGCAATATTGCATACATACAAAAATAAATAAAATGCAGAGGAAAACATTAGATTTACTTACACTGTGCAAGAAGAAACACTATCACGAGTCCAACTAAAGCCACTGTGGGTAGCCCGGCCCTGAAATACTTCCAGTAAAGATTCAGGGACACAGTGCCAACACTTCTGTCTTCTTCTGGAATTTCCAATCCTGTCCGGACGCCTTGCGGCATCGCTGGTACCGAATCGTCGCCTCCTTGTTCAGTTGACTGTTGCATTTTTAAGTCAGGCGTTGTTCTCTTGTGAGTGTCTAAGATTGTATCAAGTGCTCCAGTTTCTTTCATTTCTGCATAACTGCCTTGAGCCAGAACCTCTCCCTTTGACAGCAGAACAATCTGATCTGCCGTCTTCATGAGATTAGTTTTGTGGGTCACAAGGAGTCTCGTCTTGGAAGATAACAAACCACAGATGCATTTCTCAAAGATGTGTTGACCGACTCTTGCGTCCACTGCACTCAGAGGATCGTCCAGCAAATACACATCGGCATCGGCGTACACTGCGCGCCAAACTAATCCTCGCTTGTTGACCTCCACTAAGAACAGCTCCCTTTTCTCCAACGATTGTTAAATCACTGTCTGGAAAATTTTCCAAGTCTTTCTTCAAAGCGCAAACTTCGACAATTGTTGAGAATCTCCCCTGATCATAATCTTCCCCAAAGAGAATGTTCTCGCGAATTGTCCCTGGAAACACCCAAGGTGTTTGGGATACATAAGCAATAGTTCCAGGGCAGAAGATACTTCCCCTGCTGATTTCAACTTCCTTGTTGATGCTAGCGAGTACAGAGGACTTTCCACTTCCAATGGGACCACTCAACACCACCAGACTACCTTGAGGTGCTTCGATGGTGATGTTGTGAATGATGTTCTTATTTTTGTTGTCATCAGGTTGGAGTGTCACGTTTACGACTGCAAGAGCCATAGGATCTGTATTTTGTGCACAAGGAAGACTTTCTGTGTTACAAGTATCGATTTTGGAAATATCTATATCCTCAATGCATGGGTATGGCAAATTTGGTAGCAAAAGAAAACATTGTATCCTTCCAAAAGACGTCATTGCCTCAAACAACCATTGAAGTCCAAAGCCAATAAAGTCTGAAAAAGTCATTCTTAAAGAATTAAGAAACGCTACCAGCATGAACACGTTGACTGGCGTCAGCTGGCTACCTGTTCGTACCATGATTGTCACCGATAAAAACACTGCCACGGCGTTGCAAGTGTAGAACAGTCCGCCCAGTGTTGACCAGATGACGCTCTTTTGACGGATGATATTTATCTCCTCTCTGGAAAACAGATACACATGTAGCATATATAAATATATATTAACTATGACAAATCCATTAGGTAACTTGACTCGGCAGTATTTGAAAACACTTGACTCGGCTATATTCGATAAAACATGTACCCCATGCAAAAATTGTTTCTGTGTAACAGATAAAATCCTGACAAATTGGCCTTTTTTGGTGAAATGCGTTGCGCAAAATAAGGGTTAAGCTGCACGGCTAATAGTCTTTCTTTGAGCCAGCCATCTCATGATTTCCAAGATTTTATTATTTATATTTTATTATTTTATTTTATATTTTATTAAGTAAATACTAGTGATTTGCAACTGGACTTCACTGTGTATTTACTATAATGTTTTCAGTGCTCTTTGCATTACTCACCTTCTGATTTTTCCAATCTTGTCTTTGTAGATCCATTCCCACGCATTTATCTTCACTGCACGAATGGCTGACACTATTTCATCCATGAGCAGAACGCGTCGATCAGTGACTTCAGCGGTTTTTTTTCTGAGCTTTCCACCGATGTAAGCTAGTAGTAGGGCAAATGGTACAAACAGGAGAAGGCTCGTCAGCCCTACCAACGCCTGCCACCCGACAAAGTACCACATAAAGCAAACGCACATTGTGATATCAAAAAAAGACAACAAAAGGCGAACGAATGCCCTGGGGGCCTGCTCCATGCGTTGCACATCATTTGAAATTAGGTCCATTACTTTACCCGTTGTGAAGTCTCTTAAGGTTTGCTGGCTAAGGCGGAAGATCTGTGAAAACAAAAAAGAAACTAAATTAAAAATGCTCATTGGCTGAATGTATAAGACTTTGATATTTATCCCGTCGACCACTGGGGCAACGGGGCCGTCATCGAAGTCTATAAACTATAGATAAGTTGGTTTTCAATTTTTTAAAGAAATAGTTAATCTGAATATTTTAGTCCTGTAGTGGCAGACTCGTTGCCCCATTGCCTGAAGAGCTGTTCAAGCTTGTAGTACAATGAGCGAAAATGCTAAACGAACATTAAAAAAATAATGAAAACGAGGCGAAAACATGGCGGAACTTTAAATAACATTTTGGTATATAAGTCTTTGTGAGCATTAATTCAGTTCCAGGTCCCAGAGTAATAGATTTTAATCGCAGCTAGAAGATCCCTTCAACTTAGTACATTGGCCTACTCGCAATATTCATATAAATATAAGATGATATATTGATCATAAGCACAAGTTACTTTACGACAAATATGCAAAAAATTACTGCTATTTTCAAACACTAAAAGTACTAAACAAAGTACTAAAAACTAAAATGCATTGTCCGTTCTTATTTACCTGGGCTTAATCTCAAATTTATGATCAAGTTGCTTTGTAATGAAGCGCCTAAAATGGATTTATGCTCCAAAGGGCCCCAATACTGTCAGTCAAGGACGTGAATATAAATAATTACCTGGAGGTACACAATGCATTTTAACGCTGCCCTCAGTTGCATTCCGAGTAAAAGGGAACGATAAGCAAATTGATGCATGGTCAGACCTCTTACCACAGGGGCGAGAAACATGGCTGCAGCGCACAAGTACAGAAAAGGGCGTTGATCTTCTTGATACGACACCATTTCTGAAATGAAGAGACCTAGAAAGAGGGGTTGTAAAAGTCGGCACGCACTTTCGAGCCCTCCTAATAGCAGAAGGAGTCCAAATCGACGTAAAGACATCGCCCTGAGTACGCTCATCCACAAGCGAGGCTTCTTTGTCAACTCTGTGCAAGTTTTCTTCTCGCAATCCCATTTCTCCTGAATTATCTGTGTCAAAATTTCTGTTTTGTCTTCTTCTTGGAGAGGAAGAAAGTCAGATTCCTCCAGTGGACGTTTGGCGCCCGTTTTAAAGACTCCGTTCATCCACCAAAACGTCAAGATGGAAAAGAAGCCCGCCTCATTCTCTGGATCATGTGAAGGTTGTGTTTTATCGGCAACTTGCTCGTAAGACTTCTTCAGTGCCATTTCTGCAGACTAAAGACACACAACAGTCATATGTTACTTTTAGACCAAAAGGTACTGTTTAGTTTTCACCTGTAAAGGAATGCGTCTTTTGCGGTTAAAAATCAAGCTTATTTAATCTAAATTGTTTTTTCCTGTAAATCCGATGCCATGCTTGTAAAGTCTTCGTATTTCAGCATGTTTGCAATTGGAAATCCAAATTGTTTGGCCCCAGAAATACGAGTCAAGATGGCGAACGCGCGTGCGCAATGCAAAAGTAATGGCGCCAACACAGCCAATCTCGTAGCCAGACCCTCCGATGTCTTACGCGCATGCCCGACGAAATCAAAGGCTCTGGGTGAATCCGATTTTTAGATGATCCTGACTGGTTATTTCAAATACAACGCAAAACAACCGGAACTACACTAACGACGGCGGAACTTTCACAGCGGCGATGAAGTTTGCGTGGACCCAGTCGATTGCATCTGCATAAGACTGCGAAGATAACAAGGTGAAGCAGTTCGCCAGATTGCAACTTGACCCAACGGTGGCTTTGCAACCAATTTCTGGCCCCGGCTGTCGTTGTTAAACGCGGCCTTTGCGATCGAGCACTTCAAAGTCTGAAGCAACCTCCCGTCGGTACATTATGTCTTCAGGCAACTTTGAAGCACATTTCTGTCCCTAAAGAACCAGCTGAGAGCGAAGTGAAGTGTCAAGTCAGATATTTGTACTCGTGCCATATGCTGTCGCTTCGATAAGTCCAACTCAGTGACTCTTTATTTATTACAGCGGTAATTTGTTTTCTGTGTAGCTGCTTTGTATTTGCAAGACACGTGCACGGATTATGTGTACGGCATTCTTCATATGTACATCGTGAGCATGTCAACCTGATCGGCCCAACAGAGTTACTGTATTTGCAGTATCGATCCACGAGCATGCGCAGAGAAACCGGAAGTCCGAGAGTCGCGGACTTCCTGAAATGGAATCTCCCAGAGCCTTTGATTTTGTCGGGCATACGCGTAAGACATCGGAGGGTCTGGGTACGAGATTGCAACACAGCATAAGGAAATGTATGGGAATGTTCAAATTTCGCAAATATATCATTATACATATTAGATTTCCACGGTGCCAGCATCTAAACATGATGAGTGTCGATCAAACAATAAAAAAACAAAAACAAAAACAAAACAAAAGTAGGTACTGAAACGAAGGCCTACCCACTTCCCGAGACGAGTGTATTATCTGCCTGTTTCTGTCCACTTTTCCTATACATTGTCTTACAGTCTGCCCCAAGTAGCTTCTGATATTCGTCAATTTACGGGCGAGTACAAGGATGAGCCCAATATGCCAGCATCTAAATGTGTTCAGCAGTGTTCGATGTGTACAAATTGCTCGTAAAAGAGCAGATTATGACATGCTCAAGTACTTTCACAGACGTGCTTTTATCCGCCATTTATCGTTAAATCGGTCGCCATGTTTACATGTTCGACTACGAAGGAAGGCGAGAAACAGAAGCCCAACGACTGCACAATCTCTCAACAGCCGCCATATTTACTTTTCATCATCTAGCAATGATTTCTGGGATTTAATTTAGCTCCCAGGCTGCGCCACGATTTAAATAATTTGCCAGGAAATTTGGACGAGGCGATGTCATGGCTCATGGATACAAGAGGAGACATAGAATGGAGTTTGGAGTTCCAGGAAAAAACTTTACATTCATTGTGCTCGCCATTTAACTGCTTTTTAAGTAGAAGTAAGATCTCTGCATTCAAATAATGCGGCTTTATCGAAGTTTTTGAGCGACCTTAGTACGATTCTTGGTGTAATACGATACACCGCTGACAAATTAACGCAGGCTCAAAAAGTTCACGATTTAATGCGGGTTTGACTCGTAGAGGCCAGAATTTTGCTCAAGGTTATCTTCGCACTGATAGCAACGACTAAATGAGCTTGGCGCCGTCGTACTTGTCTTTTTTCCCTTTTATTTGTGAAGTTTAATGTCTTATAATAAAGGAAATAATTAAGCTAATCAATCCAGAAGTATGAACTATTAGCATACATGCGGAATACACACATTTGCATCTACTTCAGGTCAGAAAATCGTCTCAAATTTCAATACTGTAACTTGTATATTTGCGGTCTCATCTTATGAAAGGAACAACTATCAGTTGCTATGCTTTGGTGTTGGGCGACATCCTGACGGGGGGGAAGGGGGGGGGGGGGGGGGGGGGGAGTGGGGATATTTTAAACTGTCAACCCGAAATACGAAAAGCAAAAAAACAAAACAAAATAGTAACCCTTTTATATACCTCTAGTAAAAATGTGCTCCCTTTTTATGCCTCTGAAATGAAAGCCGTCCAGAAAAGCGCGGCTAACCAGTCGAGAACGCGACTTTCGTCAACAACAATGAAATACTTAAACGAACGTTTATCCATAACTATTGAAATCCTCGAAATATTCCACTCTAAGGAAGAATATATACCGACACCTCAAGATAGTAGTCTGCAGTACTGAGAACAGCATGTTTGGAGACCCACCTTAACTCTGCTCGTTCGACTGCTTCGTGAAACTCTGGGCGTTGTGTGGTTCTCGCATGACTGACTAAAATGATAAACATAGCCATCAATTTATATGATAATATGTATGACCAGGAGTTTCGTAATGGACATGAAATACTGCTTGTCTGCACGCAATGATACAGCATCATTTTTCATATCAGTATTGTCCATTCGCACACTCTTAATCGGTAGAACGCAGCTATGCAAGGACTAAATGTTTATCCTTAACTAACGAAGAACAGGTCAAATCCTAGACATACTGTGAATTCCCTCTTCACGAACATGCACCCCTTTAAGACGGACATTCAATTAAAGACTCTCAATTAAAGACGGACACCTCTAGGAGCGGTCCCTGAGACGTTTTTCAGTTATTTGCTCTAACTGAAGGCGGAAACTCTCTCTAAAATGAACAGCTGGAGTTGGTGCCTAGGGGACGTTTCTAATAAAGAATATATCAACACTTCGAGATGGTGGACCAGTAGTCAGTAGAACATTTTTGGGAGACCCACCTGACGTCTGCTCATTTGACTGCTTTGTGAATCTCTGGGCATTGTGTGTGGCCTCCTCGCATGCCTGACTGATGCTACTAAAATAACACTATTTTATATGATATTATATATGACTAGGGGGACCCCCGTAAAAGATGGTGATCGGATACCACCCCCCTTTTTTTCTTTCTTTCTTTTTTCCCTTGTGAAGTCTATTTTAAATACCTTGAACGCAGTGTACACATGATTGATTTCCGGTCGATTGATATTAGCATAACATTCAACCTGCTACCACCCCACCGTTTCACCGGCATATTGAAAAGAAAAACAAGACCTTGAACTTCACTTTGGACTGGACGTCGGACTTCCCTTCGTATTGGATTTGGGACTGCACTTTGACTTTGGCTTTCAATCATTCCAAGGCGCTCGGAACGTCATGAAAATTTAGCGGAGCGGAGAACAGCGCTACAAATTGCTCACGTGTTAACTGCTCATGTACGGCCTAAACTGAAACTCAGATAAATTATCCGTTCACGCACAAGAGGTAAATCTGGTTGTCATGTCATAACAATATCAACGCTATTCCGGTGTCGCGCTGAGAAAACAACATTCGAAGAAATGCTTTATTTCTAATGATTACCGTGCAATGCCCGTTATAAAGTAGACTGACAAGCATTTACATCGCATAGCAAGACCACATGTGCAGCGAAGGCAGGCACGACGAAATACAAAAATACTCACATTAAAAGCAATATTATGCTACTGTTTTCTAAAATTGTGTCTTTCCGAAACACTGTTGTGAACGCCATTATATAGATATCTATGAAATACCAGGAATTCTATGCCTTTGTTCTGGATATTTTATCGACATACATTAAATAAACAGAACACTGCACTGGTCGCTTGAAAATAAGAATTTTGTCTTCTCTTGTTGATATATCTCTCAAGAGTGCACGGATATATAATTAACACTTGAAGATAAACTCGCATCTCCGCGCTGTCATGTAATACCCTCTATTTACATAATGCTGCAAGCATTTGCATTGCTACAACTGCTTTTTGGCCATTTCGGCAAACACGCCGCTTTCTTTCTTCATCAGCTCCTCGTAGTTATCGAATTCCACTGCCGTTCCACCCTCCATGACGAGAATCTTGTCACAGTCTCGAATGGTGTTCAGTCGGTGAGCCACTGTTATGACGGTACATTCCTTGAGTTGGTCGCGTACTGTGTTCTGTATCGTTCTCTCTGTGGTGGGATCCACGTGCGCTGTGGGTTCATCCAAAATAAGAACTTTGTTCCGCTCAAGTAGAACACGAGCAAGGCAGAGTAGCTGACGCTCACCGACACTGAAGTTCCCTCCTCCCTCGGACACTTCGTAGTCAAGATGTCCTTCAAGGTGCTCCACAAGAGTCCTAAGCTGCACTTCGTCTAAAGCTCGCCACAGATCAGCGTCTTCATAGTGCGTCAAAGGATCGAGGTTTTTCCTCAAGGAACCACTGAACAGGACTGGATTCTGACTGAGGACCGAAATGAATCTTCGTGAGTTCTGGAGGTTCAAGGTAGCGAGGTTGATGCCATCGACTGTGATAACTCCCTTGGCCTCGGGCATGCGTAACAGTGCAGCTACGATGGACGATTTTCCCGCTCCAGTTCTGCCTGCAACTCCAATCTTAGCTTTTCCGCCGATGTACATGTTCAAGTTTCTGAGGACCAGAGGTCCACCAGAATAATACCTCAAAGAGACGTTATCGAAAGCAATACTGCTACCTTCGCGCGGCCAGTCCTCGGGGGGCTTGGTGTCGATATCATACCCAGGCTCTGACTCAATTTCTGTATACGTCATCACTCGTTCAACTGACGTCATCTGGTTCTCCACATCTGATATTTGTTGCACGGTAAATTGTAGCACAGCCGTAGTTTGTATGACGTAAACAAGTGACAGTCCAGCCAGAGCTGCGGAGAAAAATTGAACTAAATTAGTTTTCACTCACTTATTTTAAGGTCGCCCACGAAGTGGGTTGCAACCTTAAAGCGGTCACGGTATACCTCCCTCCTTCCTTCTGTGACAACAATGAACTTCCAAATAAAGAGCTTGTCAATTTCCAAATTTGGTCATAATCGTATTACGCGTTACGCACTTGGGCACCAACTATCACTTAGGCACCAACTATCGCACGTCACTTTGTTTAAATTGTCATATTCCACAGCAATAGAAACAAAACTGTACACAACTGGAAGAAAAAGAATGCAAAGTGATCAAAACCGCAGATAGAGAAATGTATTTTGGCGGTGTCAAATGCAATAACTTCCATAAATCAGTTCCTTCTGAAAAGCAAGCAATCCTTCCTTGATAAAAAAATAAACCTGTCGTACCTGCATCCAATGGAAACACAATGGTGAAAAATGCGGCAGCTCCAGTAAACAAGGCGCTTAAGGAATCCACTCTGATACTCATCCATCGCACACCGGCCAGACACAGTTTAAACGCTTGGTTATGTTTGTTTTGATGCCTAGAAAAGAAAAAAAGATGTTACAATGCTTTCGATGAGCTTGTCAGATTTTGTAGGCAAGCCGTTCTAGTACGTCATTTTGTTGGGCTCGATGAAATGCGCAAATGTTATGGCAGCACTGGTGCCATATAAGTTGTCCAGCTTCATTCACTTCTCGTAACAACAACGACCAACAAATCGGTTTTGTTCAATGTTGTGCAGGAAAATGCCTGTCGTGCTGAAAAAGTCCAGGAACTCCAGGAACTCAGTGTCAATGGTAGTTGGAACAAGTCCCTCTTACCTGCAAAACAGTTGGACGAAATCTTGTTGGCGTCCTCTTGAACGAATTGTGTCCAAACCATTCAGAGTTTCAGAGACATGCGAGAAGACAGGACTGCGGCAGATAGACTCAAGTCTCTTCAGTTCTCGGGAAGACTTGAGGTAATATCTCACGATGCAAATGAAAATCGCAAATACGGGCACAACTGCCAAAAGCAGCCAGGCATTCAACGCTGATGGTAACAAAATGGCCGCTCCTACAAACAAAGCCATTTGAATGGCAGAAAGAAAAAAGGTAGGCAAAACCTCATCCATGCAGCCAACATCTTTAGAAAAACGGTTCAAGATTCGTCCCACAGGGTTGGTATCAAATAACAGGACAGGAGCTTTAAGGATGGCCAATATCATTCGGTCATGGAGCTGCTCGGAGGAGTTGAGAGATGCCTGGTAAAAAAGGAAGGCCCGTAACATGGCGAAAAACAGTGTCCCACAGAGCAGGCCTGTGTAGATTTTCATGCTTGTTTCATTCCTTTGTTCTGCTACTGGTTTATTTACCAAGTGCGACAACCAAACATCGAGGGAGATCAAAAAACCTTTAAAATAAAACAGAAAAGTTAAATGTTTCTCAGCCCCTGAAGCTGCGAGGGAGTAAGTCAGGACTCCATCATGTGGGATATTTGGGGAGACTGCATAACTGTGACTTGCTATTCGCCGAGGTAGACACTTTGAAAGTGTTTATGTAGCAGTTTTACGACAAGGACAACATTTGTTGATGAAAACTGACAGTGCAATGTTTACAGTATGCGTATCTTTTGAATTCAAAATTTGTTGGAAACCTATCACCATGCAATAATGCATACATAAAAAAAAATAAAGAAAATGCAGAGGAAAACATCAGATTTACTTACACTGCGCAAGAAGAAACACTATCACGAGTCCAACTAAAGCCACTGTGGGTAACCCGGCCCTGAAATACTTCCAGTAAAGATTCAGGGACACAGTGCCAACGCTTCTGTCTTCTTCTGGAATTTCCAATCCTGTCTGGACGCCTTGCGGCGTCGCTGGTACCAAATCGTCGCCTCCTTGTTCAGTTGACTGTTGCATTTTTAAGTCAGGTGTCGTTCTCTTGTGAGTGTCTAAGATCGTATCAAGTGCTCCATTTTCTTTCATTTCTGCATAACTGCCTTGAGCCAGAACCTCTCCCTTTGACAGCAGAACAATCTGATCTGCCATTTTCATGAGATTAGTTTGGTGGGTCACAAGGAGTCTCGTCTTGGAAGACAAGAAATCACAGATGCATTTCTCAAAGATGTGTTGACCGACTTTTGCGTCTACTGCACTCAGAGGATCGTCCAGTAAATACACATCGCTATTGGCGTAGACTGCGCGCGCCAAACTAATCCTGGCCTGTTGACCTCCACTAAGAACAGCTCCCTTTTCTCCAACGATTGTTAAATCACTGTCTGGAAAATTTTCCAAGTCTTTCTTCAAAGCGCAAACTTCGACAACTGTTGTGAATCTCCCCTGATCATAATCTTCCCCAAAGAGAATGTTCTCGCGAATTGTCCCTGGAAACACCCAAGGTGTTTGGGACACATAAGCTATAGTTCCGAGGCAGAAGATACTTCCACTGCTGATTTCAACTTCCTTGTTGATGCTAGCGAGTACAGAGGACTTTCCACTTCCAATGGGACCACTCAACACCACCAGACTACCTTGAGGTGCTTCGATTGTGATGTTGTGAAGGATGTTCTTATTTTTGTTGTCATCAGGCTGGAGTGTCACGTTTACGACTGCAAGAGCCATAGGATCTCTATCTTGTACATAAGAAAGGCTTCCGGTGTGTTTGTCATCCTTTAAATTGGTATTACAAGTATCGATTTTGGAAATATCTATATCAACAGTGCATGTGTATGGCAAAGTTGGTAGCAAAAGAAAACATTGTATCCTTCCAAAGGATGCCATTGCCTCAAACAACCATTGAAGTCCAAAGCCAATATAGAATGAAAAAACCAATCTTAGAGCGTTAATAAACGCTACCAGCATGAACACGTTCACTGGCGTTAGCTGGCTGCCTGTTCGTACCATCACTGTCACCGATAAAAACACTGCCACGGCGTTGGAAGTGTAAAACAGTCCGCCCAGTGTTGACCAGATGGCGCTTTTTTGACGGATGACATTTATCTCCTCTCTGGAAAACATAGATACACTACATGTCATGTAACAGATATAAAAATATATATTAACTATAATAAATCCATCAGGTAACTTGACTCAGCAGTATTTGAAAAAACTTGACTCGGCTGTGCTCGATAAAACGTGTACCCCAGCCAAAAAATATTTCTGTATAACAGATAAAATCCTGAAAAATTGACTTGTTTTGGTAAAATGGGCGGCGCAAGATAATGGTTAAGCTGCCTGGTTAATAGTGTTTCTATGAGCCAGCTATCTGATGATTTCAACTGGACTACATCGTGCATTTACTATTGATGTGCGTCCAGTGCTCTTTGTATTGCTCACCTTCTGATTTTTCCAATCTTGTCTTTGTAGATCCATTCCCACGTATTTATCTTCACTGCACGAATCGCTGACACTATTTCATCCATGAGCAGAACGCGTCGATCAGTGACTTCAGCGGTTTTTTCTCTGAGCTTTCCACCGATGTAAGCCAGTAGTAAGGAAAAAGGCACAAACAGGAGAAGGCTCGTCAGCCCTACCAACGCCTGCCACCCGACAAAGTACCAGATAAAGCAAACGCACAATGTGATATCACAAAAAGACAACAAAAGGCAAACGAATGTCTTAGGGGCCTGTTCCATTCTTTGCACGTCATTTGATATAAGGTCTACCACTTTACCCGTTGTGAAGTCTCTTAAGGTTTGCTGGCTAAGGCGGAAAATCTGTGAAAACAAGAAAGAAACTAAATTAAAATGCTCCGTGGCTGAATGTATAAGAACTGATATTTATCCCGTCGACCACTGGGGTGAGGGGTCCGTCATCGAAGACTATAAACTAACAGCTTGGATTTCAGTATTTAAGAAATATTTAATCTGAATTATTTAGTTCTTTAGTGGCAGACTCGTTGGCCCATTATCTGAAGAGCTGTATATATATATATATATATATATATATATATATATTCTAATGACTAGCAACCATAAAATTATATAAACATGCCGACTTTATGTATTTCTTTGTCGTTATACGGTATTTCTCAGTGGTCACGTGATAGATAAATTGCCTAAAGATATATTTCAACATATATATACTATGTCAACTTTATATATATACATATGTATATATAACAGTTTGGTATATAAGTCTTTGCGAGCCTCAATTATCTTAATTCAGTCCCAGGTCCCAAATTAATAGGTATAATCGCATACTCGCAATATTTATATAAAATAAATATGAGATGATATATCGATCAAAAGCACAAGTTTCTTTACGAAAATATGCTAAAAATTGCTGTTATTTTCAAAAACAGTAACCTAGTTTACTCAAGTTTTACCTTTTTATCTAATTCCTAACGTCGTGTATCGTATTATTAGGTCTAAATGTATACGATCTTGGAAATTTGTTAATGACAGTGCAAAAATAGACTGACCTCTTATGCATTGTCCGTTTTTATTTACCTGGGTTTAATCTCAAATTGATGATCAAGTTGCTTTGTGGTTAAGAGGCTAAAATTGATTTATGCTCGACGGGGCCCAAATACTGTCAGTCAAGGACATTAAAATAAATAATTACCTGGAGGTACACAATGCATTTTAACGCTGCCCTCAGTTGCATTCCGAGTAAAAGGGAACGATAACCATATTGATGCATGGTCAGACCTCTTACCACAGCGGCGAGAAACATGGCTGCAGCACAAAAGTACAGAAGAGGGCGTTTATCTTCTTGATACGACACCATTTCTGAAATGAAGAGACCTAGAAAGAGGGGTTGTAAAACTCGGCACGCACTTTCCAGCCCTGCTAAGAGCACAAGGAGTCCAAATTGACGTAAAGACATCGCCCTGAGTATGCTCATCCACAAGCGAGGCTTCTTCGTCGACTTTGTGCAATTTTTCTTCTCGCAATCCCATTTCTCCTGAATTATCTTCGTCAAAATTTCTGTTTTGTCTTCTTCTTGAAGAGGAAGAAAGTCACATTCCTCCAATGGACGTTTGGCGCCCGTTTTAAAGACTCCGTTCATCCACCAAAACGTCAAGATGGAAAAGAAGCCCGCCTCTTTCTCTGGATCATGTGAAGGTTGCGTTTCATCAGGAACTTGCTCGTAGGACATCCTTAGTGCCATTTCTGCAGACTAAAGACACACAAAAGTCATATGTTACTTTTAGACCAAAAGGCACTGTTTGGTCTTTACCTGCAAAGGAATGCGTCTTTTGTAATTTTTAAAAAAATTACGCAAGCTTTTCAAATCTAAATTGTTTTTCATGTAAATCCGGCGAGCGAGCGTGCGCAAGGCAAGCGTATTGGTGCCAATACAGCATGAGGAAATGTATGGGCAGGTACAAAACCTGGACCCCCCTTTTGGACCCCCATTTTTATGCACAATTTTTATTTTTTATTCAATATATAATATATTAATAATATTAAATCTGTTTAACAGTAGCCTTTAATTCTGTTTCTATTGGCCGTTTTTATACTACAGACGACTAATTCGTCTCAGACGCATTATGCACCAGTCAATTCAAATCTCGCAAAGAAGCTGCGCACGCGACTCCCTTTCGCCCTCCGAATAAAGCAAAGCAGCTTCACTAAAATGGCGATCGTGTGTCTTTTGTTTGATCAATACCTTCTCAAGGATTTCTGCATATGTACTGGTCACCCTTACCGACAAGGGCAGAGTTTTGCCCCATTGCTTCTTCAGGGATGCTCATTCAGGAAGAAACTGCATCACTCCGATCCGAAAGGTCACTTCTTTCCCGATCCGCTTTGCTTTCTTCGGAGGGCGAAAGTGAGTCGCGCGCGCAGCTACTTTGCAAGATTTGAATGCCTGGAAGAACAGTGTGGGTGTCTTTGCAGGCCTTTCTCCGTGATATGTTGTCGTATTTGTGCTTGGGCTTTCAGATTCTAGCTCATTGCCACAACCGGAGCAAAACCTTGCCTTTCCTACTTCGTATTTCGTGCCACAAGAGCAACAGTACGCCATGTTAGCCATTGTGTACCTCGTACCCGGGGCCATCCACGTGGGAAGGCGCTCCCGTTCACATCCGGGACCTCGCACAAAAGAAAGTTTTGTTTTGCGAAAAAAGTAAATTGTTTTAGAAAAAAGTATTTTGTTCTAGAAAAGAGTAAATTGTTTTAGAATAAAGTATTTTGTTCTAGAATAAAGTATTTTGTTTTAGAATAAATTATTTTGTTTTGAAAGAAAGTATTTTGTTTTGCACTTGTGGGCTACCGTATAATCAGGCATCTTTGAAAGCATCAATCGGAACCGATGCACGACTGTAGAGCAGATCTTTCCGGCCCTGGCACACGGGAGACTTGTGTTCTATTATTGACACATGTGGCTTTAAGGCTGGTTCACACGGTAAAGCAAGCGCAAGAGAATGGAAACTTTTCCATTCTCTTGGGCTTGCTTCACAAATTTTACCGTGTGAATCAGTCGCTTGCGTTTGCATTTGCATTTGCGCTTGCCTGGTCGTGTGAACCAGCTGGTTTGAATACAGTCAAAAGATTGCTATTAGAAAATAATCACTGACAAACAAAGCGAAGCAAACACAAAAAGACGGACATTTTTCAATTTTTTTTAAGTGACTTTTCAGTGCCTTTTTTTATATATGAGAAATTGTATTATCATTACATCAATATTATCATCATTAATTATTAATATATATTTTTATAAAAAGAAAAGGGGGTCCAAATGGGGGGGGGGTCCAGGTTTTGTACCAACCCCCCATGTATGGGAATGTTCAAATTTCGCAAACATGTATATCATTATTATACATATTAGATTTCCACGGTACCAGCATCTAAACATGAAGAGTGTCGATCAAACAATATAAAAAACCTAAAGTAGGTACTGAAACGAAGGACAACCCACTTCCCGAGACGAGTGTGCTATCTGCCTGTTTCTGTCCACTTTTCCTATACATTGTCTTACAGTCTGCCCAAGTAGCTTCTGATATTAGTCAATTTACGGGCGAGTACAAGGATGAGCCTAAAGTGCCAGCATCTGAACGCAGTGTTCGATGTGTACAAATCGCTCGTAAAAGAGCAGATTATGACATGCTCAAGTACTTCCACAGACGTGCTTATATCCGCCATTTATCGTGAAATCGGTCGCCATGTTAACATGTTCGGAACAGCCTTCGCGCTAGGTTTTTGAGAAATGCGTTGAAAAACGCGGACCTGCCGTAAAAATGAGTATGACGGTTTGAAAAATTCGTATTACCATATTTACTCTAATTTAGGCGCCATTCCGCAAAGTAATTTTTTTGTTTAACTCCCCCACGCCACAGTTGTTACTCAGTTTGTTTTTAATGGCGCTAATAGTTGTGCCACAAGATATTAACGGTAATAGTTTCAGAAATAGTGGCGGAGGATTAGCATTAGAAGTGTGGCTCACGTAATCGATTCACAATACAATTTTCGTCAAAGCGCCAAACACAGCGTAAACACGCGAGTCTCAAATTTCAAATTTTTATTATTGCCATCTTTTAGGCCCCGTTTACACTTGAAATCTGTTTCGCCGGGATACAAAGTTCCCACTTTCGATTCCGGATTCGTTTTCTCTCCGGATTCACTAAACATAGGTCCGCAAAGCGTACGTGAAGCTATTTGCTGGTTGATGATCGTCTATGATAGTGCATGATAGTTCATGATAGTTCGTGTTAAAACGGGCGTGAGAGTTCGAACTATCACTGAATATTATCACCGTTTGATCGGGGTTTTACACTTTGTTTTACTATGCCAGCTACGTACTATGCATGACCAAACACAAATGCACAAACATGACAGTTTATTATATAATTGTTTTGAGCCGATCGACATTAAAGGAGCAAAGTATAGCTTGCCAAAATATTTCAAGTCGTTCTGTAAATTTCTGCGAGATAAGCCAGATTTTGACTCGTTATAATAGTTTCGTATTAACGTAACACACTCCAGCCAAACAAATCTGTTTCTCGTGCTCTTCGAACGGTGGTGAAAAGGATTCACAGTAAAATTTCTTGTCGATTTTTCATTAGCGAAACCCGCTTTTACTTTTATAAACAAACAACTCAGACATACCACAGTCAATCTGCATATGCAATAATTATGTTATGAAATCATGTGTCAACAAACATATCATGCGAAGTAAACCGGATTTTGACTCGTTATAATAGTTTCGTAACGTAACACACTCCAGCCAATCAAACCTGTTTCTCGTGCTATTCGAACGGTGGTGAAAAGGATTCACAGTAAAATTTGCTGTCGATTTTTCAGTCGATTTTTCATTAGCGACAGAATCCGCTCAAGACAATTTTATAAACAAACAACTTAGACATACCACAGTCGATCTACATCTGCAATTATGTCGTGAAATCATGTGTCAACAAACATATCAGCGAGCGCAAAAAAACTCGGAATAAGCTTTACCTTTGCCAAAACATGTCACACCATACAGCTGCGTTCCTTCTTTCGTGAGCGGAGCGTATATTCGCAAATGTGTCCAGAAATGTCGCTCAAAACGTGAATCTGTGTCGCCTGTTTGCCAGATACTACGGATATGTCAGCCAGGGGCTGAAAGGAAGCACATTTCCACATAAAACCAAAGAATCGGCAACACTCATAGCCGCCATTAAATAGTGTTTTGATTCTCCACGTGCGAGAGAGCCATATTTAGAAGACCCCTCCCTGGAGAGGTAATTTAGCTTCTGACATTCTGTCGCCAAGTTATAACATTAGCACGGGAAGACTTTACTGGAAATCTCTCTGTGCATTTTTTGTGACACCAGATTCACCAAAGCTAGTGTAAACACTTTCACGAATCCGAAAACAAATGTCACGAATCAGGATAAATTTGCTCTAGTGTAAACGGATGAACTTGCATAATTAAAATGCAGAGGTGTTTGTTGTGTGGCCGATGCAATGCAAAGAGAATCTTTGAAGCTGACACAAAATCAATGCTGGTAGCGTGCGCAGCGCAGTGCAAAAACATTTCGATCCGCGACAAGGCGCCGACTGTACTTGTAAACAACGGATCAAAGTTGGAATGCCGTCCACTGTAAAGAAAAACCCGAACTTTGCGAAGTTCACACGCACGGTTAATGATACCGCTGCTGTCACCCTTCCATTGCAATCGACATTGGACTGTCCACATGCTCGTAAACGTGAACGCTCAGCAATGGATGTGAATCTATGTGACCGAACAAAAGGCCATTATTGGCTAATTTACATGTTGTCGCATATACTTACAGACAGAGATCCGTGTGTGACATTAGCTGTGGTTACACACAGCCCTTTTACCGTGGATTTAGGCACTTTTACCACGAGAAGCACTTTCCGTATTTGTAACCGCAGTTTCCGAAGCTAAATTTCCCGAGGGCAATCTCCATGGATACATCAAAAAGAACAAAAGAAAAATAAGGCTTCCTGAGTCCCACGGCAAATAGACCAATCAGCAAGCGAAAAATGAGTAGGTTTGAAGCCCGTGTACAATTTGAAGTAAACCCTTCAGGTTTTGCGTCGACTCTGGGAGAAATGTAGGCTGTTTTGATGCACACTAGCCTGCGAAACAGGCCCTAGGGTTTGTTTTTCACGAACAGTTAGAACGTTGAATCGTTTTATGGCCGCGTCGGAGTTTAGGGCGAGAATTTGTGGCCGCGTCGGAGTCTGGGGCGAGGTGTATACTGGGGCCTGCAACCGCCTCTCTATGATTTGAGTATTCACGTTCAGATTCTGAACGTAAAATACTGATTGGCTGAATCTAACATGTCAGTCAACATATCAATCAAGATTCACTCCGATAGAAAACAGACTTGTACTCTTGAAATAAACATGGCGACTGCGAAAGACGATTTCTCTCCAGTTGGCAGAGGCTCGATCAATTGGACTGAAAGCAGTCTCCCTCGAAAGCCCGGACATGCTTGAGAAAATGCCCGAGACTCCTGACTTGGTGTTTGCGTCGGCCGAAGCTGTGAGCGCCAAAGCATTTCGAGACTCACTGAAGAAAGCGCGAGCCATTCATTTGGTGGACGAGTCTCACACAAGGGTTGCACACGCGTTAACAGCATGGCAAAGATCAGCGAGAATAACCACCCGACAATCTCTTCTGTTTAAAAGCTTGAAAAGGTTTTCCGAAGAAAGATAGCTTTGTTTCCCGGATTCAAAAACGTTCCCAAATTTGACTCACAGTCTACAAATTTCGCTAGCATTTCGGTTTTCCGACATTCCGACATTGAATCTAAAAAAAAACACGTTGTTCTGATTGGTTTATTTTGACGGGTGAGGCCTGGTTCAAACGTCGCGCCAGCGTCGTGTCGAACTCAATTGATCCATTAAGTTCGACACTTAGCGCGACTGTAGCTCAACGTTTGAATCAAACGTCGCGCCAGAGTCGGGTAGCACGACAGCCTGTGTCGCGCTACCCGTCTCTGGCGCGACGTTCATTCAAACGTCGAGCTACAGTCGCGCTAGTGTCGTGCTAATTGGGAATTAAGTTCGACATTGGCACGATGTTTGATTCAAACGTCATGCTAACTTGGCTTCATGATGTGACCGTGAGCACTATCGCAGCGGCTTCAAC
The DNA here is from genome assembly GCA_964036295.1 of Plumapathes pennacea. Lineage (NCBI taxonomy): Eukaryota > Metazoa > Cnidaria > Anthozoa > Antipatharia > Myriopathidae > Plumapathes > Plumapathes pennacea. Next base: position 13,867,732 of record OZ038465.1, on the reverse strand, counting down.
TTGAACGCATGCGTAGTGTCCATTTAGAATATGGCGGGGAAAGAGTGGAGAAGATCAATATCAATGTGTCGCGAGAGCCGACTTGTACCCAGTCTCACAATGCAGTTTCCAGAGACGACTGGGTACGAGTCACGAGAGTATTTTACGGCGCGATGGAATTTAGAGCGACGTTTGAATCAGTTGTCGTGCCACAGTCGTGCTGCAGTCAAACTTAATATAATTGAGTTTGACACGGCGCTGGCGCGACGTTTGAACCTGGCCTGAGATGAAATAACAAAATAACAGACCTTGGCGGCAGGCGTTCCCTCCCCCCACCACCGCCCCCTCCCCTCCGCAGCTTTTTCCTCATCCCGATCCCACTCCGAACGAATTTTACCAGAAAACGAACCGGAACGCCTGCATTGCAGGCTAGATGCACACAAAAGCCTGAGACAAATTATGCCACGGTCCAGTGCACTCCAGAGCGAAAAAACCAATCACACAGGAGCCTATTTATTTGTACTGTATACTAGAAATGCGATAATCGCAGATATCCCCTCGCTCTGTAAGTGGATTTTCGGGATGCGGGATTCTTCGTTATTTCCCTTTGGTGATTATCAATCGTTTACAAACTATGGTTGTGTGTCGCAACGTCACCAGTCAACCGGCCGCTAAAAATACGTTTATCGCACGGAGTCTGGTATAGTTCAGACTACGTGTAATGCAGATTGATGCGTTTTGAAGTTTTCGTGGAAGCTAAACTCCAAAATTCACTGAGACAACTTTTCAGACGAACTACAGCAAGCTAAGGAAAGCGCAATTAGAATCGTGACTCAGATGCCGTGTTTAATACACGAGAGACATTTACCGCAGTAAAAAAATTACCACGGTAAATTTGTAATCTACAAGATGGTAACCAAAATAACCAAATTCGCTGTTCGAATTTTAGTTGTCAGACATAAGCTCTGAATAATGTAGAGATGCACCACCCGCCCAAGGTTACCGCGACCATTGAAGATGAATTTGCATACACGCATAACACAATTCCATTCAGGCATAACCGAATCCGTTTTGGCATAACACAATTCCATTCACGCAAAACCGCCGTTTTGGCATAACAACATTTCATTCACACAAAATTCTTGGTGTAATACGATACACCGCTGACAAATTAACGCAGGCTCAAAAAGTCCACGATTTTGGCAAAGCGGGTTCGACTCTTAGAGGCCAGAATTTTGCTCAAGGCTATCTTCGCAATGATAACAACGTCTAAATGAGCCTGACGCCGTCATACTTTTTTTGTTTCTTTTTTGTTTGTGAAGTTTAATGCCTCGAAGTAAAGGATTAATCTAGAAGTATAAACCATTAGCATACATGCGGTACACAAATATTTGCATCTACTTGAGGTCAGAACAGCGTCTCGAATGTCAATACTGTAACTTGTATATTTGCGGCCTCATCTTATGAAAGGGACAACTATCAGTTGCCGTACTTTGGTGTTTGCAGCGGCTAAGGCGACATCCTGACGGGGGGGTGGGGGTTTAAAACGTCAACCTGAAATACGAAAACATCGAAATAGTAACCCCTTATATACCTCTAATAAAAATTTGCTCCCTTTTTATGTCTTGAAATAAAAGCCGTCCAGAAAACCGCTCGGGCTAACTCGAGAACGCGACATTCCTCAACGTAATACCAGCTCTTAAGAGAACTAGGTTGACTGCGTCGGCGTGGCGGAAGACAAACTGGTGTATCAACTAAGTGTTGATGAGGGTAATGGAACGCCGTCAAAGAGAAAATAGCTGACGTTTCGAGCGCTAGCCCTTTGTCAGAGCGAATGTTTCTATTCCGACCAGTGCGTTGCAGTCTATTAGGAAGCGCAATCCCAATTGTTCCCAGCCGGTAATTATGGACTAAGTCGAACACCACGACAAATTCCCCGAGTCAACTACTCAATGGTACAATCGTTCTCAAGCACTGGGGCTAACAAGAACCAATAAGAGCGGGGAATCAGTCACCAAGATTAGCGCACACTCAAAATGACAGCAGTAACCGGCCAAAACGATGCCGAGTTGTTCGAAGCTACGCATCACTAAAGTTGGAATATTACGTTTTATACGGAGAACCGCGACCGTTTGTCTATAACTATTGAAATCCTCGAAATATTCCACTCTAAGGAAGAATATATACCGACACCTCAAGATAGTAGTCTGCAGTACTGAGAACAGCATGTTTGGAGACCCACCTTAACTCTGCTCATTCGACTGCTTCGTGAAACTCTGGGCGTTGTGTGGTTCTCGCATGACTGACTAAACATAGAGCCTCGACTGCAGACTCACGGATATTGAGATGGACATGTAATTTTAGTGAGCCGTCCTACGGTCAGGTTTTCCCTCTCCTTCTATGTAAACAATGGGCTTCCAAATAAGACACTTCTCTTCAAATTAGGGCACGATCAACGCAATGCGTAACACCGGCAGTGCTCTATTTCTAGGGTGAGCATGAGTCAATATCTGCCGTTAAATTCAGATTCTATATATCAAAGCCATTAGATAAATTCTGCTCAAAGAAGCTAAAATTCTAGCGGCAGAAGAATCACGTTGTCCGGAGCTCAGCGAACTTTTCCGAATCAAAAAAAGGCGGGAAACTGTTACCCTCTCTCCCGCTTTGGTCATGTGTACCGGAAGTAAAAAAGACGCCCGCTAAGGCAAGAGAAACCGGAAGTATCAAAAACGTTCCACCCACCCTCTGACAGGAAATGTCTGATTTCGGAAATCGCAGAGACCACAGGTCAGACAACTGTGTTTTCTGATTATGAATTGCTACAAATTTGTAGTTTTCTGATTCCTGAAACTTGGAAAACGGATTGGCCGCAAGGCTTCCTGATTTATTACTGCAATTTCAGCGACGTCAGTAAATTTCCCTCGAAAATTGAGGCCGTCGCAAAACAAAACCATGCCAGTCGTTTCAACAATGCTTTGGGCACACAAAGCTTTCTTTCAAATTTTTGATGTCAAAGTTCCATGTCTTTCAAAGTGAAATACGTATGTGCAACGAATACCTTGACCGCAAAGGCGGTAATGAAACAAATCGGAAGTCATGTCATTGTTTAGTTTTAGTTTTATGATTTGTGGCACTCGGGAGCCGCAGAAAAGAAGCAGCCGGGTGGATCACTGTGTGTATTTCTTGGCCAGGCGACGTGCAACACATCTATTTGGAGAAAGGTTGACTTTCATAAATTTTTGCATTGAATTCTGCATATGGAAGTATAGTTGCGACTTGCGTGATGAACGTGACTAGACGGTAGAGGCTTTAACTGGCACAAGTGCGGCAAATATAGCCTGCCAATCGTATAATCAAACTTTAGGGAACCCGAATCAGAACTTTCGAAAGACTATAGGCAACGAGGCGAGCTTGACGGCGACGCTGCTTAGATTACAGTTTACATTGATCAGGGCAAAGGTTACGCCGGAAGATGATATCGTTTACAGTTGTTAACATCTGCCTGCTTTTACTGTGATTAGAGCTTCGGATGAGTGCAGCTACAACTGTGGCAGTGTTAATAAAAAGTTTTGTTGAGGCTCTGTTAAACTTGGCGGCAGCTCAAAGCAGAATAGAACTGATCTAACTTGACAAACATTCAGCCGTCCGCCGCCATGGTGAGACACGTACTGACTTAGCAACCGCGCCAAAAAGCTAACGCACCGAGTGAGTGAGTGAATGAATGAGTGAGCGACAGATTGTAGACACCAATGACTTCATTATGTTTCGCATATCCGTGAGTCAAAAATGGTAAACATAGCCATCAATTTATATGACAATATATATAACCAGGAGTTTCGTGATCGACGTGAAATACTGCCTGTCCGCACGTATTGATACAGCATCTCAGAATCGTTGCTGTATTTTCCATATCAGTATTGTCCATTCGCACTCTTAATCGGTAGAACGTGACTACGCAAGTACTAAACGTTTATCCTTAACTAACGAAGAACAGGTCAAATCCTAGACATACAGTAAATTCCCTCTTCACGAACACCCTCTTAAGACGGACATCTCTCAATTAAAGACGGACACCTCTAGGAGCCGTCCCTGTGGCGTTTTTCAGTCATTTGCTCTAACTGAACTCTCTTTAAGACGGACACCTCTCTAAAATAGACAGTTGGAGCTAGTCCCCAGGGAACGTCTCTAATAAAGAATATATCAACACTTCCAGATAGTGGACAAGTAGCCAGTAGAACATTGTTGGGAGATTCACCTCAAATCTGCTCGTTCGACTGCTATGTGAAACTCTGGGCATTGTGTGTGGCCTCCTCGCATGCCTGACTGATGCTACTAAAATAACACTATTTTATATGATATTATATATGACTATGCTTTTGGGCCATTTCAGCAAATACGCCATCTTCTTTCTTCATCAGCTCCTCGTAGTTATCCAATTCCACTGCCGTTCCATCCTCCATGACGAGAATCTTGTCACAGTCTCGAATGGTGTTCAGTCGGTGAGCCACTGTTATGACGGTACATTCCTTGAGTTGGTCGCGTACTGTGTTCTGTATCGTTCTCTCTGTGGTGGGATCCACGTGCGCTGTGGGTTCATCCAAAATAAGAACTTTGTTCCGCTCAAGTAGAACACGAGCAAGGCAGAGTAGCTGACGCTCACCGACACTGAAGTTCCCTCCTCCCTCCGACACTTGGTAGTCGAGATGTCCTTCAAGGTGCTCCACTAGAGACCTAAGCTGCACTTCGTATAAAGCTCGCCACAGATCAGCGTCTTCATGTTGCGTCAAAGGATCGAGGTTTTTCCTCAAGGAACCACTGAACAGGACTGGCTTCTGTCTGAGGACCGAAATGCATCTTCTTGATTCTTGGAGGTTAATGGTAGCGAGGTTAATGCCATCGACTGTGATAACTCCCCTGGCCTCGGGCATGCGTAACAGTGCAGCTACGATAGACGATTTTCCCGCTCCAGTTCTGCCTGCGACTCCAATCTTAGCTTTTCCACCGATGTGCATGTTCAAGTTTCTGAGGACCAGAGGTCCACTAGAATGATACCTCAAAGAGACGTTATCGAAAGCAATACTACTTCCTTCGCGCGGCCAGTCCTCGGGGGGCTTGGTGTCGATATCGTATCCAGGCTCTGACTCAATTTCTGTATACGTCATCACTCGTTCAACTGACGTCATCTGGTTCTCCACATCTGACATTTGTTGCACGGTATGTTGTAGCATACACGTAGTTTCTATGACGTAAACAAGTGACAGTCCAGCCAGAGCTGCGGAGAAAAATTGAATTAAATTCTTGATTCTTTTTCTGGTTTTGAATTTTCATTCCTTTTTAAAATTTTGCAAAACTATTTCGCTGTATATATAGCAATGCCCATCCCAAACTATATTCTGAAACCTACTACTTTTGCTAAGAAATATCGAATTTTTCTCTGCCTCACTAACTAGAAAAGTAAACACGACCTAGCAAGTGCGACGAAACCTATCGATTAACAAGAAATGGGCGACCTTTCAGCGGCGACGCTGCTTTGACGCGCGCTCGATTAAAAAGATCTATATATCCTCACTATATGTTACTATAAAATAGTGTCCCACTAGTGTATTAGTAGTAGTTCCAGTGGATATAGTGGTTCCTATAGTAACATATGGTGGGGACATAATAGTGTACGATATATGAAGTACCTACCTGAATTTGTTCAATCACCGCTGACTCAAAATAAGGTGACCACAAGGTCGAGAAACGTAATTTCGCTGATTCAAAAGCAAGCAATCCTTCTTTGGTAAAAAAATAAACCTGTCGTACCTGCATCCAATGGAAACAGAATGGTGGAAAATGCGGCAGCTCCAATGAACAAGTCACTTAAGGAATCCACTCTGATACTCATCCATCGCACACCGGCCAGACACAGTTTAAACGCTTGGTTATGTTTGTTCTGGTGCCTAGAAAAGAAAAAAAGATGCTACAATGCTTTCGATGAGCTTGTCAGATTTTGTAGGCAAGCCGTTCTAGTACGTCATTTTGTTGGGCTCAATGAAATGCGCAAGTGTTATGGCAACACTGGTGTCATATAAGTTGTCCAGCTTCATTCACTTCTCGTAACAGCAACGGCCAACAAATCGGTTTTGTTCACTGTTGTGCAGAAAAAGATGTCGTGCCGAATAAGTCGTAAAGGTCAAAAACGGTTGACATGGATCTTAACCCCCTCCCCTCCCCCCAGCTACTCGGTGTCAATGGTAGTTGGAGCAAGTCCCTCTTACCTGCAAAACAGTTGGACGAAATCTTGCTGGCGTCCTCTTGAACGAATTGTGTCCAAACCATTCAGAGTTTCGGAGACATGCGAGAAGACAGGACTGCGGCAGATAGACTCGAGTCTCTTCAGTTCTCGGGAAGACTTGAGGTAATATCTTACGATGAAAATGAAAATCGCAAATATGGGAACAACTGCCAGCAGCAGCCAGGCATTCAACGCTGATGGTAACAAAATGGCCGCTGCTACAAACAAAGCCATTTGCATGGCAGAAAGGAAAAAGGTAGGCAAAACTTCATCCATGCAGCCAACATCTTTAGAAAAACGGTTCAAGATTCGTCCCACAGGGTTGGTATCAAATAACAGGACAGGAGCTTTAAGGATGGCCATTATCATTCGGTCATGGAGCTGCTCGGAGGAGTTGAGAGATGCCTGGTAGAAAAGGAAGGCCCGTAACATGGCGAAAAACAGTGTCCCACAGACCAGACCTGTGTAGATTTTCATGCTTGTTTCATTCCTTTGTTCTGTTACTGGTTTATTTATCAAGTGCGACAACCAAACATCGAGGGAGACCAAAAAACCTTTAAAATAAAACAGAAAAGTTAAATGTTTCCCAGTCCCTAGCGCTGCGAGGGAGTAATTTAGGACTCGACCTTGTGGGATATTTGAAGAGACTGTAAAATGTGACTTGCTATTTGTTCACGTACACACTTTGAAAGTGTTTATGTAGCAGTCTTACGAGAAGGACCACATTAGTTGATAAAAACTGACAGTGCAATGTTTACAGTATGGGTCAATTTTTAATGCAAAATTTGTTGGAAACCGATCACCATGCAATATTGCATACATACAAAAATAAATAAAATGCAGAGGAAAACATTAGATTTACTTACACTGTGCAAGAAGAAACACTATCACGAGTCCAACTAAAGCCACTGTGGGTAACCCGGCCCTGAAATACTTCCAGTAAAGATTCAGGGACACAGTGCCAACACTTCTGTCTTCTTCTGGAATTTCCAATCCTGTCCGGACGCCTTGCGGCATCGCTGGTACCGAATCGTCGCCTCCTTGTTCAGTTGACTGTTGTATTTTTAAGTCAGGCGTTGTTCTCTTGTGAGTGTCTAAGATTGTATCAAGTGCTCCAGTTTCTTTCATTTCTGCATAACTGCCTTGAGCCAGAACCTCTCCCTTTGACAGCAGAACAATCTGATCTGCCATCTTCATGAGATTAGTTTTGTGGGTCACAAGGAGTCTCGTCTTGGAAGATAACAAACCACAGATGCATTTCTCAAAGATGTGTTGACCGACTCTTGCGTCCACTGCACTCAGAGGATCGTCCAGCAAGTACACATCGGCATCGGCGTACACTGCGCGCGCCAAACTAATCCTCGCTTGTTGACCTCCACTAAGAACAGCTCCCTTTTCTCCAACGATTGTTAAATCACTGTCTGGAAAATTTTCCAAGTCTTTCTTCAAAGCGCAAACTTCGACAATTGTTTAGAATCTCCCCTGATCATAATCTTCCCCAAAGAGAATGTTCTCGCGAATTGTCCCTGGAAACACCCAAGGTGTTTGGGATACATAAGCAATAGTTCCAGGGCAGAAGATACTTCCCCTGCTGATTGCAACTTCCTTGTTGATGCTAGCGAGTACAGAGGACTTTCCACTTCCAATGGGACCACTCAACACCACCAGACTACCTTGAGGTGCTTCGATGGTGATGTTGTGAATGATGTTCTTATTTTTGTTGTCATCAGGTTGGAGTGTCACGTTTACGACTGCAAGAGCCATAGGATCTGTATTTTGTGCACAAGGAAGACTTTCTGTGTTACAAGTATCGATTTTGGAAATATCTATATCCTCAATGCATGGGTATGGCAAATTTGGTAGCAAAAGAAAACATTGTATCCTTCCAAAAGACGTCATTGCCTCAAACAACCATTGAAGTCCAAAGCCAATAAAGTCTGAAAAAGTCATTCTTAAAGAATTAAGAAACGCTACCAGCATGAACACGTTGACTGGCGTCAGCTGGCTACCTGTTCGTACCATGATTGTCACCGATAAAAACACTGCCACGGCGTTGCAAGTGTAGAACAGTCCGCCCAGTGTTGACCAGATGACGCTCTTTTGACGGATGATATTTATCTCCTCTCTGGAAAACAGATACACATGTAGCATATATAAATATATATTAACTATGACAAATCCATTAGGTAACTTGACTCGGCAGTATTTGAAAACACTTGACTCGGCTATATTCGATAAAACATGTACCCCATGCAAAAATTGTTTCTGTGTAACAGATAAAATCCTGACAAATTGGCCTTTTTTGGTGAAATGCGTTGCGCAAAATAAGGGTTAAGCTGCACGGCTAATAGTCTTTCTTTGAGCCAGCCATCTCATGATTTCCAAGATTTTATTATTTATATTTTATTATTTTATTTTATATTTTATTAAGTAAATACTAGTGATTTGCAGCTGGACTTCACTGTGTATTTACTATAATGTTTTCAGTGCTCTTTGTATTACTCACCTTCTGATTTTTCCAATCTTGTCTTTGTAGATCCATTCCCACGCATTTATCTTCACTGCACGAATGGCTGACACTATTTCATCCATGAGCAGAACGCGTCGATCAGTGACTTCAGCGGTTTTTTTTCTGAGCTTTCCACCGATGTAAGCTAGTAGTAGGGCAAATGGCACAAACAGGAGAAGGCTCGTCAGCCCTACCAACGCCTGCCACCCGACAAAGTACCACATAAAGCAAACGCACATTGTGATATCAAAAAAAGACAACAAAAGGCGAACGAACGCCCTGGGGGCCTGCTCCATGCGTTGCACATCATTTGAAATTAGGTCCACTACTTTACCCGTTGTGAAGTCTCTTAAGGTTTGCTGGCTAAGGCGGAAGATCTGTGAAAACAAAAAAGAAACTAAATTAAAAATGCTCATTGGCTGAATGTATAAGACTTTGATATTTATCCCGTCGACCACTGGGGCAACGGGGCCGTCATCGAAGTCTATAAACTATAGATAAGTTGGTTTTCAATTTTTTAAAGAAATAGTTAATCTGAATATTTTAGTCCTGTAGTGGCAGACTCGTTGCCCCATTGCCTGAAGAGCTGTTCAAACTTGTAGTACAATGAGCGAAAATGCTAAACGAACATTATAAAAATAATGAAAACGAGGCGAAAACATGGCGGAACTTTAAATAACATTTTGGTATATAAGTCTTTGTGAGCATTAATTCAGTTCCAGGTCCCAGAGTAATAGATTTTAATCGCAGCTAGAAGATCCCTTCAACTTAGTACATTGGCCTACTCGCAATATTCATATAAATATAAGATGATATATTGATCATAAGCACAAGTTACTTTACGACAAATATGCAAAAAATTACTGCTATTTTCAAACACTAAAAGTACTAAACAAAGTACTAAAAACTAAAATGCATTGTCCGTTCTTATTTACCTGGGCTTAATCTCAAATTTATGATCAAAAGTTGCTTTGTAATGAAGCGCCTAAAATGGATTTATGCTCCAAAGGACCCAAATACTGTCAGTCAAGGACGTGAATATAAATAATTACCTGGAGGTACACAATGCATTTTAACGCTGCCCTCAGTTGCATTCCGAGTAAAAGGGAACGATAAGCAAATTGATGCATGGTCAGACCTCTTACCACAGGGGCGAGAAACATGGCTGCAGCGCACAAGTACAGAAAAGGGCGTTGATCTTCTTGATACGACACCATTTCTGAAATGAAGAGACCTAGAAAGAGGGGTTGTAAAAGTCGGCACGCACTTTCGAGCCCTCCTAATAGCAGAAGGAGTCCAAATCGACGTAAAGACATCGCCCTGAGTACGCTCATCCACCAGCGAGGCTTCTTTGTCAACTCTGTGCAAGTTTTCTTCTCGCAATCCCATTTCTCCTGAATTATCTGTGTCAAAATTTCTGTTTTGTCTTCTTCTTGGAGAGGAAGAAAGTCAGATTCCTCCAGTGGACGTTTGGCGCCCGTTTTAAAGACTCCGTTCATCCACCAAAACGTCAAGATGGAAAAGAAGCCCGCCTCATTCTCTGGATCATGTGAAGGTTGCGTTTCATCGGCAACTTGCTCGTAAGACTTCTTCAGTGCCATTTCTGCAGACTAAAGACACACAACAGTCAGATGTTACTTTTAGACCAAATGGCACTGTTTAGTTTTCACCTGTAAAGGAATGCGTCTTTTGCGGTTAAAAATCAAGCTTATTTAATCTAAATTGTTTTTTCCTGTAAATCCGATGCCATGCTTGTAAAGTCTTCGTATTTCAGCATGTTTGCAATTGGAAATCCAAATTGTTTGGCCCCAGAAATACAAGTCAAGATGGCGAACGCGCGTGCGCAATGCAAAAGTAATGGCACCAACACAGCCAATCTCGTAGCCAGACCCTCCGATGTCTTACGCGCATGCCCGACGAAATCAAAGGCTCTGGGTGAATCCGATTTTTAGATGATCCTGACTGTTTATTTCAAATACAACGCAAAACAACCGGAACTACACCAACGACGGCGGAACTTTCACAGCGGCGATGAAGTTTGCGTGGACCCAGTTGATTGCATCTGCATAAGACTGCGAAGATAACAAGGTGAAGCAGTTCGCCAGATTGCAACTTGACCCAACGGTGGCTTTGCAACCAATTTCTGGCCCCGGCTGTCGTTGTTAAACGCGGCCTTCGCGATCGAGCACTTCAAAGTCTAAAGCAACCTCCCGTCGGTACATTATGTCTTCAGGCAACTTTGAAGCACATTTCTGTCCCTAAAGAACCAGCTGAGAGCGAAGTGAAGTGTCAAGTCAGATATTTGTACTCGTGCCATATGCTGTCGCTTCGATAAGTCCAACTCAGTGACTCTTTATTTATTACAGCGGTAATTTGTTTTCTGTGTAGCTGCTTTGTATTTGCGAGACACGTGCACGGATTATGTGTACGGCATTCTTCATATGTACATCGTGAGCATGTCAACCTGATCGGCCCAACAGAGTTACTGTATTTGCTGTATCGATAAAATCAGTCGATTAATCGGTGGACTTGTCGTACAAAAAATCCGTTCGTGCAATGGAACATTCTTCTACGGTCTGACTTTTTAAAACTTGCTGTTTACGTTCAACGATATAGTGGCGTTTTATTCACTTTCAAACCCCATACATAGCAATAAAAGCTGCCAAAAACCAAAAATAAGTTTGGCTTGCCATTTACCCACGAGCATGCGCAGAGAAACCGGAAGTCCGAGAGTCGCGGACTTCCTGAAATGGAATCTCCCAGAGCCTTTGATTTTGTCGGGCATACGCGTAAGACATCGGAGGGTCTGGGTACGAGATTGCAACACAGCATAAGGAAATGTATGGGAATGTTCAAATTTCGCAAATATATCATTATACATATTAGATTTCCACGGTGCCAGCATCTAAACATGATGAGTGTCGATCAAACAATAAAAAAACAAAAACAAAAACAAAACAAAAGTAGGTACTGAAACAAAGGCCTACCCACTTCCCGAGACGAGTGTATTATCTGCCCGTTTCTGTCCACTTTTCCTATACATTGTCTTACAGTCTGCCCCAAGTAGCTTCTGATATTCATCAATTTAGGGGCGAATACAAGGATGAGCCCAAAGTGCCAGCATCTGAATGTGTTCAGCAGTGTTCGATGTGTACAAATCGCTCGAAAAAGAGCAGATTATGACATGCTCAAGTACTTTCGCAGACGTGCTTTTATCCGCCATTTATTGTTAAATCAGTCGCCATGTTAGTTTACATGTTCGAAGACGGACATGTACATCAACAGCCGCCATGTTTACTTTTCATCATCTAGCAATGATTTCTGGGATTTAATTTAGCTCCCAGGCTGCGCCACGATTTAAATAATTTGCCAGGAAATTTGGACGAGGCGATGTCATGGCTCATGGATACAAGAGGAGACATAGAATGGAGTTTGGAGTTCCAGGAAAAAACTTTACATTCATTGTGCTCGCCACTTAACTGCTTTTTAAGTAGAAGTAAGATCTCTGCATTCAAATAATGCGGCTTTATCGAAGTTTTTGAGCGACCTTAGTACGATTCTTGGTGTAATACGATACACCGCTGACAAATTAACGCAGGCTCAAAAAGTTCACGATTTAATGCGGGTTTGACTCGTAGAGGCCAGAATTTTGCTCAAGGTTATCTTCGCACTGATAGCAACGCCTAAATGAGCTTGGCGCCGTCGTGCTTGTCTTTTTTCCCTTTTATTTGTGAAGTTTAATGTCTTATAATAAAGGAAATAATTAAGCTAATCAATCCAGAAGTATGAACTATTAGCATACATGCGGAATACACACATTTGCATCTACTTCAGGTCAGAACATCGTCTCAAATTTCAATACTGTAACTTGTATATTTGCGGTCTCATCTTCTGAAAGGAACAACTATCAGTTGCTATGCTTTGGTGTTGGGCGACATCCTGAGGGGGGAGGAAGGGGGGAGAGTGGGGATATTTTAAACTGTCAACCCGAAATACGAAAAGCAAAAAAACAAAACAAAACAAAACAAAATAGTAACCCTTTTATATACCTCTAGTAAAAATGTGCTCCCTTTTTATGCCTCTGAAATGAAAGCCGTCCAGAAAAGCGCGGCTAACCAGTCGAGAACGCGACTTTCGTCAACAACAATGAAATACTTAACGGCGAGCCTCAACTTAAGGTTTTAAATCAAATTGAAGTGAATCCTTTCTTTGGGAAGCCAGACTGCACTGCAATCCCTTCTTTCTATTCCGACCAGTTCGTTGCAGTCTACTGATTAGGAAGCGCAATCCCCATTGTTCCCAGCTGGTAAATGATGGACAAAGTCGAACACCACGACAAATCCCCCGAGTCAATTACCCGATGATACAAGCATTCTCAAGCACTGGGACTAACAAGAACCAACAAGAGCGGGGAATCAGTCACTAAGATTAGCGCTCGCTCAAAATGACAACCGGCCAAAACGATGCCGAGTGGTTCGAAGCTACGCATCACTAAAGTTCGAATATTACGTTTTATACGGAGAACCGCGAACGTTTATCCATAACTATTGAAATCCTCGAAATATTCCACTCTAAGGAAGAATATATACCGACACCTCAAGATAGTAGCCTGCAGTACTGAGAACAGCATGTTTGGAGACCCACCTTAACTCTGCTCGTTCGACTGCTTCGTGAAACTCTGGGCGTTTTGTGGTTCTCGCATGACTGACTAAAATGATAAACATAGCCATCAGTTTATATGATAATATGTATGACCAGGAGTTTCGTAATGGACATGAAATACTGCTTGTCTGCACGCAATGATACAGCATCATTTTTCATATCAGTATTGTCCATTCGCACACTCTTAATCGGTAGAACGCAGCTATGCAAGGACTAAATGTTTATCCTTAACTAACGAAGAACAGGTCAAATCCTAGACATACTGTGAATTCCCTCTTCACAAACATGCATCACTTTAAGACGGACATTCAATTAAAGACTCTCAATTAAAGATGGACACCTCTAGGAGCGGTCCCTGAGACGTTTTTCAGTTATTTGCTGAACTGAAGACGGAAACTCTCTCTAAAATGAACAGTTGGAGTTGGTGCCTAGGGGACGTCTCTAATAAAGAATATATCAACACTTCGAGATGGTGGACCAGTAGCCAGTAGAACAGTTTTGGGAGATCCACCTGACGTCTGCTCATTTGACTGCTTTGTGAATCTCTGGGCATTGTGTGTGGCCTCCTCGCATGCCTGACTGATGCTACTAAAATAACACTATTTTATATGATATTATATATGACTAGGGGGACCCCCGTAAAAGATGGTGATAGGATACCACCCCCCTTTTTTTCTTTCTTTCTTTTTTCCCTTGTGAAGTCTATTTTGAATACCTTGAACGCAGTGTACACATGATTGATTTCCGGTCGATTGATATTAGCATAACATTCAACCTGCTACCACCCCACCGTTTCACCGGCATATTGAAAAGAAAAACAAGACCTTGAACTTCACTTTGGACTGGACGTCGGACTTCCCTTCGTGTTGGATTTTGGACTGCACTTTGACTTTGGCTTTCAATCATTCCAAGGCGCTCGGAACGTCATGAAAATTTAGCGGAGCGGATAACAGCGCTACAAATTGCTTACGTGTTAACTGCTCATGTACGGCCTAAACTGAAACTCAGATAAATTATCCGTTCACGCACAAGAGGTAAATCTGGTTGTCATGTCATAACAATATCAACGTATTTCCGGTGTCGCACTGAGAAAACAACATTCGAAGAAATGCTTTATTTCTAATGATTACCGTGCAATGCCCGTTATAAAGTAGACTGACAAGCATTTACATCGCATAGCAAGACCACATGTGCAGCGAAGGCAGGCACGACGAAATACAAAAATACTCACATTAAAAGCAATATTATGCTACTGTTTTCTAAAATTGTGTCTTTCCGAAACACTGTTGTGAACGCCATTATATAGATATCAATGAAATACCAAAAAATTCTATGTCTTTGTTCTGGATATTTTATCGACATCTATATAATAAACAGAAAACACTACACTGGTTGCATGGAGATATTTTTTGAGATATTTGTTTGAAGAGATCTTGTTAATATAACTCTCAATATTGCGCGGATGTACCATTAATACACGAAGATGTATATCGCATCTCCGCGCTGTGAAGTAATACCCTCTATTTACGTGATGCAGCAAGCATTTGCATTGCTACAACTGCTTTTTGGCCATTTCAGCGAATACGCCGTCTTCTTTCTTCATCAGCTCCTCGTAGTTATCGAATTCCACTGCCGTTCCACCCTCCATGACGAGAATCTTGTCACAGTCTCGAATGGTGTTCAGTCGGTGAGCCACTGTTATGACGGTACATTCCTTGAGTTGGTCGCGTACTGTGTTCTGTATCGTTCTCTCTGTGGTGGGATCCACGTGCGCTGTGGGTTCATCCAAAATAAGAACTTTGTTCCGCTCAAGTAGAACACGAGCAAGGCAGAGTAGCTGACGCTCACCGACACTGAAGTTCCCTCCTCCCTCGGACACTTCGTAGTCAAGATGTCCTTCAAGGTGCTCCACAAGAGTCCTAAGCTGCACTTCGTATAAAGCTCGCCACAGATCAGCGTCTTCATAGTGCGTCAAAGGATCGAGGTTTTTCCTCAAGGAACCACTGAACAGGACTGGTTTCTGACTGAGGACCGAAATGCATCTTCGTGAGTCCTGGAGGTTCAAGGTAGCGAGACTGATGCCATCGACTGTGATAACTCCCTTGGCCTCGGGCATGCGTAACAGTGCAGCTACGATAGACGATTTTCCCGCGCCAGTTCTGCCTGCGACTCCAATCTTAGCTTTTCCGCCGATGTACATGTTCAAGTTTCTGAGGACCAGAGGTCCACTAGAATAATACCTCAAAGAGACGTTATCGAAAGCAATACTACTTCCTTCGCGCGGCCAGTCCTCGGGGGGCTTGGTGTCGATATCATACCCAGGCTCTGAATCAATTTCTGTATACTTCATCACTCGTTCAACTGACGTCATCTGGTTCTCCATATCTGACATTTGTTGCACGGTATATTGTAGCATAGAGGTAGTTTCTATGACGTAAACAAGTGACAGTCCAGCCAGAGCTGCGGAGAAAAATCGAACTAAATTAGTTTCTTTAATGGACCTCACTGATTTTAAGGTCGCTCACGAAGTGGGTTGCGACCTTAAAGCGGTCACGGTATGCCTCCCTCCTTCCTTCTGTGACAACAATGAACTTCCAAATAAAGAACTTGTCAATTTCCAAATTTTGTCATAAGCGTGTTACGCGTTATAATAGCAGTTATCTAAGTAGTTTTTGTGCAAGAGCTTTTCTGGAACTCGTTCTCATTTGTCTGGTGGTCAAGTATTCGAAGTTTGTTTGGCCATTGAGCCTAAAAGTGTCCGCAAATGTAGATTACATTGTGATTATTGAGGCAAAAAAAAGTATATCGTCAGTGAGCGCGGACACTCAAGACACTGAAAATACTAGTCGAACTACATGGCTATACTGTTATCATGAAGTGCAGCCAATGCGCTGTTTTTTAAACGAAGACAAGCCGCTGAATGAGGGTGCAACAACAGCTGCTGTTGATACAGCTATCACGTCTCTAGAAACATCTGAACTTAAAATGTTTGACGGATGCTAGCTTTACAATTTAAGCGGATTGGTAAATATAAGATTTCTACTCGGAAGCGACTCGACAGAGAATTGTCACATATTCCTTTATGCAAACTTCGAAGACTGTTGGAAAAAAAAAGAAACAAACACGTCACTATATGCCCTACATTAGGACATTTTTAGAGAATTGTTCCGCTCTTAGAAAAAGAATTCGAGAATGGTCGCCTTAAAGCACTCGGGCACCAACTATCACTTGAGCACCAACTATCGCACGTCACTTGCTTAAATTGTCATATTGCACAGCAATAGAAACAAAACTGTACACAACTGGAAGAAAAAGAATGCGTATAGTGACCAAAACCGCAGGTCGAGAAATGTATTTTGGCGGTGTCAAATGCAATAACCTCCATAAATCAGTTTCTTCTGAAAAGCAAGCAATCCTTCTTTGGTAAAAAAATAAACCTGTCGTACCTGCATCCAATGGAAACACAATGGTGAAAAATGCGGCAGCTCCAATGAACAAGGCGCTTAAGGAATCCACTCTGATACTCATCCATCGCACACCGGCCAGACACATTCTAAACGCTTGGTTATGTTTGTTCTGGTGCCTAGAAAAGGAAAACAAGATGCTACAATGCTTTCGATGAGCTTATCAGATTTTGTAGGCAAAGCCGTTCTAGTACATCATTTTGTTGGGCTCAATGAAATGCGCAAATGTTATGGCAGCACTGGTCCCATATAAGTTGCCCAGCTTCATTCACTTCTCGTAACAGCAACGACCAACAAATCGGTTTTTTTCACTGTTGTGCAGAAAATGCGTGTCGTGCTGAAAAATTCGTAGAGTTCAAAAACCTTTTGACAAGGATCTTAACTCCCTCCCCTCCCTCCCCTCCCTCCAGGAACTCAGTGTCAATGGTAGTTACCTGCAAAACAGTTGGACGAAATCTTGTTGGCGTCCTCTTGAACGAATTGTGTTCAAACCATTCAGAGTTTCGGAGACATGCGAGAAGACAGGACTGCGGCAGATAGACTCGAGTCTCTTCAGTTCTCGGGAAGACTTGAGGTAATATCTTACGATGAAAATGAAAATCGCAAATATGGGAACAACTGCCAACAGCAGCCAGGCATTCAATGCTGATGGTAACAAAATGGTTGCTCCTACAAACAAAGCCATTTGAATGCCAGTAAGGAAAAAGGTAGGCAAAACCTCGTCCATGCAGCCAACATCTTTAGAAAAACGGTTCAAGATCCGTCCCACAGGGTTGGTATCAAATAACAGGACAGGAGCTTTAAGGATGGCCAATATCATTCGGTCATGGAGCTGCTCGGAGGAGTTGAGAGATGCCTGGTAGAAAAGGAAGGCTCGCAACATGGCGAAAAACAGTGTCCCACAGAGCAGGCCTGTGTAGATTTTCATGCTTGTTTCATTCCTTTGTTCTGCTACTGGTTTATTTACCAAGTGCGACAACCAAACATCGAGGGAGACCAAAAAACCTTTAAAATAAAACAGAAAAGTTAAATGTTTCTCAGCCCCTAGCGCTGCAAGGGAGTAAGTCAGGGCTCCATCTTGTGGGATATTTGGGGAGACTGCATAATTGTGACTTGCTATTCGCCGACGTAGACAATTTAAAAGTGTTTTAATATGTAGCAGTCTTACGACAAGGACCACATTTGTTGATGAAAACTGACAATGCCATGTTTACAGTATGGGTATCTTTTGAATTCAAAATTTGAAGGAAACCGATCACCATGCAATATTGAATTCGTATGAAAATAAAGAAAATGCAAAGGAAAACATCAGATTTACTTACACTGTGCAAGAAGAAACACTATTACGAGTCCAACTAAAGCCACTGTGGGTAACCCGGCCCTGAAATACTTCCAGTAAAGATTCAGGGACACAGTGCCAACACTTCTGTCTTCTTCTGGAATTTCCAATCCTGTCTGGACGCCTTGCAGCATCGCTGGTACCAAATCGGCGCCTCCTTGTTCAGTTGACTGATGCATTTTTAAGTCAGGTGTCGTTCTCTTGTGAGCGTCTAAGATCGTATTAAGTGCTCCATTTTCTTTCATTTCTGCATAACTGCCTTGAGCCAGAACCTCTCCCTTTGACATCAGAACAATCTGATCTGCCATCTTCATGTGATTAGTTTGGTGGGTCACAAGGAGTCTCGTCTTGGAAGACAAGAAATCACAGATGCATTTCTCAAAGATGTGTTGACCGACTTTTGCGTCCACTGCACTCAGAGGATCGTCCAGCAAATACACATCGGCATCGGCGTACACTGCGCGGGCCAAACTGATCCTCGCTTGTTGACCTCCACTAAGAACAGCTCCCTTTTCTCCAACGATTGTTAAATCACTGTCTGGAAAATTTTCCAAGTCTTTCTTCAAAGCGCAAACTTCGACAACTGTTGAGAATCTCCCCTGATCATAATCTTCCCCAAAGAGAATGTTCTCGCGAATTGTCCCTGGAAACACCCAAGGTGTTTGGGACACATAAGCTATAGTTCCAGAGCAGAAGATACTTCCCCTGCTGATTTCAACTTCCTTGTTGATGCTAGCGAGTACAGAGGACTTTCCACTTCCAATGGGACCACTCAACACCACCAGACTACCTTGAGGTGCTTCGATGGTGATGTTGTGAATGATGTTCTTATTTTTGTTGTCATCAGGTTGGAGTGTCACGTTTACGACTGCAAGAGCCATAGGATCTGTATTTTGTGCACAAGAAAGGCTTCCTGTGTGTTTGTCATCCTTTACATTAGTATTACAAATATCGATTTTGGAAATATCTATATCCTCAATGCATGGGTATGGCAAATTTGGTAGCAAGAGGAAACATTGTATCCTTCCAAAGGATGCCATTGCCTCAAACAACCATTGAAGTCCAAAGCCAATATAGAATGAAAAAATCATTCGTAGAGCGTTTATAAACGCTACCAGCATGAACACGTTGACTGGCGTCAGCTGGCTACCTGTTCGTACCATCACTGTCACCGATACAAACACTGCCACGGCGTTGGAAGTGTAGAACAGTCCGCCCAGTGTTGACCAGATGGCGCTCTTTTGACGGATGATATTTATCTCCTCTCTGGAAAACATAGATACACTACATGTCATGTAGGAGATATAAAAATATATATTAACTATAGTAAATCCACCAGGTAACTTGACTCAGCAGTATTTGAAAACACTTGACTCGGCTGTATTCGATAAACGTGTACCCCAGCCAAAAAAATGTTTCTCTATATTAACAGACAAAATCCTGGTTAAGCGGCCTGGTTAATAGTGTTTCTATGAGCCAGCTATCTGATGATTTCGACTGGACTACATCGTGCATTTACTATTAATGTGCGTCCAGTGCTCTTTGTATTGCTAACCTTCTGATTTTTCCAATCTTGTCTTTGTAGATCCATTCCCACGCATTTATCTTCACTGCACGAATTGCTGACACTATTTCATCCATGAGCAGAACGCGTCGATCAGTGACTTCAGCGGTTTTTTCTCTGAGCTTTCCACCGATGTAAGCTAGTAGTAGGGCAAATGGTACAAACAGGAGAAGGCTCGTCAGCCCTACCAACGCCTGCCACCCGACAAAGTACCACATAAAGCAAACGCACACTGTGATATCACAGAAAGACAACAAAAGGCGAACGAATGCCTTGGGGGCCTGTTCCATTCGTTGCACGTCATTTGATATAAGGTCTACCACTTTACCCATTGTGAAGTCTCTTAAGGTTTGCTGGCTAAGGCGGAAGATCTGTGAAAACAAGAAAGAAACTAAATTAAAATGCTCCGTGGCTAAATGTATAAGAATTGATATTTATCCCGTCGACCATGCAATGGGGTGACGGGTACGTCATCGAAGACTATAAACTAACAGCTTGGATTTCAGTATTTAAGAAATATTTAATCGGAATTATTTAGTTCTTTAGTGTCAGAATCGTTGGCCCATTATCTGAAGAGCTGTCTATATATATATATATTGTCTTAATTCAGTCCCGGGTCTTAGTGCATTGGCCTACTCGCAATATTTATATAAAATAAATATGAGATGATATATCAATCATAAGCACAAGTTTCTTTACGAAAAATATGCTAAAAATTACTGTTATTTTCAAAAACTAAAAGCACCCTAGTTTACTCAAGTTTTACCTTTTCATGTAATTCCTAACGCCGTATATCGTGTTATTAGATTTAAATGTATACGATCTTGGAAACTTGTTAATAAGGGCGCAAAAATAGACTGACCTCTTATGCATTGTCCGTTTTTATTTACCTGGGTTTGATCTCAAATTGATGATCAAGTTGCTTTGTGGTTAAGGGTCAAAAATGGATTTATGCTCGAACGGGTTCCAATACTATCAGTCAAGGACGTGAAAATAAATAATTACCTGGAGGTACACAATGCATTTTAAGGCTGCCCTCAGTTGCATTCCGAGTAAAAGGGAACGATAACCAAATTGATGCATGGTCAGACCTCTTACCACAGGGGCGAGAAACATGGCTGCAGCACAGAAGTACAGAAAAGGGCGTTGATCTTCTTGATACGACACCATTTCTGAAATGAAGAGACCTAGAAAGAGGGGTTGTAAAAGTCGGCACGCACTTTCCAGCCCTGCTAAAAGCAGAAGGAGTCCAAATTGACGTAAAGACATCGCCCTGAGTACGCTCATCCACAAGCGAGGCTTCTTTGTCAACTCTGTGCACGTTTTCTTCTCGCAATCCCATTTCTCCTGAATTATCTTCGTCAAAATTTCTGTTTTGTCTTCTTCTTGGAGAGGAAGAAAGTCGGATTCTTCCAGTGGACATTTGGCGCCCGTTTTAAAGACTCCGTTCATCCACCAAAACGTCAAGATGGAAAAGAAGCCCGCCTCATTCTCTGGATCATGTGAAGGTTGCGTTTCATCGGGAACTTGCTCGTAAGACTTCAGTGCCATTTCTGCAGATTAAAGACACACAACAGTCATATGTTACTTTTAGACCAAAAGGCACTGTTTGGTCTTCACCTGCAAAGGAATGCGTCTTTTGCGGTTAAAAATCACGCAAGGTCATTAAATCTAAATTGTTTTTCCTGTAAATCCGATGCCATGCCTGTAAAGACTTCGTATTTCAGCATGTTTGCAATTGGAAATCCAAATTGTTTGGCCCCAGAAATACGAGTCAAGATGCACAGTCGATTCTTCGAACCGGCTTTATTTTTTTAAAACCACAGGCCACAATAATCTAGCCTTCGTTTCAATACTTATGCACATTTTTTACTGAATGCGTTTCTTCTATGAGGCTTTCGAGTATTCCCGCTCCGTAACAAATATAAAATTGAAAGCGAGGAATGTAACACTAAACTTATTTACAATATTATTGCGGTTTTGTTCACAACGTGTTCAGTCATTCGCAACTAACAAACTCAATGCTTTGGACTATTTCGGTACATTTTTCATTTATAGTATACAATTACTACTGTGAAACAAAGGCTACATGATCGAATGGAAGTAATATTTTAACAGGCATTGTACTGACAACTGTCACACTCGCGCGCAGGAAAACGTAATATATTCACAGAGTAGCGTTTTGTGGAGTCTTAAACGGCGAGAATCCATCAAATAATCGAACCATCAAACATTTGCTTACGGCTATTCTCGAAACTTCCGCTAGCGAACTTAAGAACGCAAGCCAAATTGTTCCCTAAAATCCAGTTTATCCGTGCATGTTCCACAGAGCCAAACGGTGTTGAGTTTGGATGCGACGCCACTAACTTTTTACACACAAGTATTAAAATACAGTTCAATCTCCCGCATCTCAAGCTGTTCGCGATCACCTTACGTCATCGCATATCACGTGACAACGTGAACCAATCACCGTGTGCTGATTTGTAACCCAGTAGAAAATAATATGATGAAGAAGACACGATTTCGAATCCTAAGCTTGTCGCTATCCACGAGCAAAAAGAATTTCCAATTTTAAGCTCGCGGGGCGTGGCCCCACGAGCAATAAAAGCCGCTCAGAAAACCGCCCGCGGCTAACTAGTCGAGAACGCGACTTTCGTCAACAACAATGAAATACTTTTAATACGTTTAAAAACGGTGAACCTCAACTTAAGGTGGTCAATTTTTAAAATCAAATTGAAGTGAATCCGTTCTTTGGGAAGCTAGACTGCACTGCAGTCCGTACTTTCTATTTCGACCAGTTCGTTGCCGTCTATTGGGAAGCGCAATCCCCATTGTTCCCAGCCGGTAATTCTGGACGAAGTCGAACACCACGACAAATCCCCCGAGTCAACTACTCGATGATACAATCTTTCTCAAGCACTGGGGCTAAAAAGAACCAATAAGAGCGGGAAATCAGTCACCAAGATTAGCGCACGCTAAAACTGACAACAGTAACCGGCCAAAACGATAACGAGTTGTTCGAAGCTACGCATCACTAAAGTTGGAATGGTTACGTTTTATACGGAGAACCGCGAACGTTTATCCATAAGGAAGAATATATACCGACACCTCAAGATAGTAGCCAGTACCTGAGAACAGCATGTTTGGAGACCCACCTTAACTCTTCTCATTCGACTGCTTCGTGAAACTCTGGGCGTTGTGTGGTTCTCGCATGACTGACTAAAAATGATAAACAGCCATCAATTTGTATGATAATATATATGACCAGGAGTTTCGTAATGGACGTGAAATACTGCCTGTCCGCACGTATTGATACAGCATCTCAGAATCGTTGCTGTATTTTCCATATCAGTATTGTCCATTCACACACTCTTAATCGGTAGAACGCGACTATGCAAGGACTAAACATTTATCCTTAACTAACGAAGAACAGGTCAAAGCCTAGAGATACAGTGAATTCCCTTTTAAGACGGACATCTCTCAATCAAAGACGGACACCTCTAGGAGCAATCCCCGAGGCGTTTTTCAGTTATTTGCTCTAACTGAAGGCGGACACTCTCTCTAAAATGGACAGTTGGAGTTGGTGCCTAGGGACGTCTCTAATAAAGAATATATCAACACTTCGAGATGGTGGACCAGTAGCCAGTAGAACAGTTTTGGGAGATCCACCTTAAATCTGCTCATTCGACTGCTTTGTGAAACCTGGGCGTTGTGTGACCTCCTCGCATGCCAACACTATCTTATGTTATATTATATATGACTAGGAGGACCCCCAAAAAATATGGCGATCGGATTTCTACATCCCCCCTCCTCCGCACCTTCTTTCTTTTTTTCCCTTGTGAAGTCTATTTCGAGTATCTCGAACGAAGTTTACACGTGATTGATTTCCGGTCGATTGATAATAGCATAACATTCAATCTTCTGCCGCCCCGCCGGCATATTGAAAAAAAAAAAAAAAAAAAAAAAAAACAAAGAAAAGAAGAAGATTTTGGACTGCACGTCCGACTGGACGTCGGACTGCACTTCGACTTTGGCTTTCATAACTGCTCATCTGCGGTCTAAACTGAAACTCAGACGAATTATCCATTCACACACAAAAGGTAAATCTGGTTATGTACTAACAATATCAACGCATTTCCGGTGTCGCGCTGAGAAGACAATAATCGAACAAATGTTTTATTTCTAATGATCACCATGCAATGGCAGTTATAAAATAGACTGACAAGTATTTCTTTCTGGATTTAAGGAGACGTACATCGCATAGCAAGACCATATCACTGTACAGCGAAGGCAGGCACGACGAAATACAAAAAATGCTCACATTAAAACCGTTTTCTTTCCTCCCATGGCTCTCAGCTATCAAAATCCGACATACTTCTACTGTCATATGAAATGTCCACTACAACCCAACTCGAGGCTACCACACTAATTGAAAACGACGCCAATTAAGACGTTATTCTGTTAAAGACAATTACCGCACTTGTTTTAAATTTCATTCGTTAATTTTTAAAAATAACTCTAGTCCGTAAACACTATCGCTCTTGTGTCAACCTCGTTCTCAAGTTCCTCTATGACGTCACGATACCCCAGTGACCAGAGGAAACTGGGAAAGAGGCTGCCACAAAGCTAGATATACATTCCTGACGTCATAGCACAGCGATCCTTCAACAATTTCCACACGATCTTCTCATATGGCCCATAAACATCCGATTGTCAAACAATTCACTTTTGCAAAAGGAAAAATGAAAGGGGCTCGTTGGGTTAATATTTTGTTTTGAGGAGTAACAACTGGGCGTATGAACTGCAGACTCGGCTGTGAGCGACCCCATCGTTCAGGCCATAAAAGAAAGTCGAAATTGTCAGGAATTGTAACAAAGAGGCCTATCTAGGAAATGTAAGCAGGAAAATAAGCGGGGACTGAAAGTGCAAAAGTCGGGGTGGAGAAAAGAAAAGGCCAGATATAAAGTACGAGATACAGCAGAACTGAATCTTGCAGACCGACCAAACTAAAAAATACAAACTGCCCTCATGTAGCCCTTACATGTCTACTCAGTTAAGCAACTTTTTCGTGTCTCTAATATACGCCATGATTTCCGGTTCTTAATCGGTGGGTTCGGGAGACGTCGGGGTGTCGTCGAGCTCCGGCGGCGGTTTTTCGCGAGTAGTCTTACGCCTCGGCTCGGGAGGTGTCGTGAAACCACTTCGCGTACTACGACCTCCGGACCTGACAAAGACAAGGCAGAAAAACTCAATAAGTTGGAGCATGTGACCGACCTAGGCAGAAAAATCATGCGTTGGTTACAACGATCGAGGTTCGCCAAAATAACTGCAGCTCCCAGGAGCATTAAGGCTTTGAACTTTTATTGGATAAACGGTGAACGACGTGCCGAAGCACAGTATTTGAGGGATCAAGGACTAGAAGAGAACTACCACGGGGAAGGGGAGGGAGGAGGGGCAAAGGTCCACCATGATCAGCAAGCAACTGCTGAGCAAGCGCAACTGTCCCTGCAACCCGCGGGGGGTGGGGAGTAGGCTGAGGAATCGACTTACCTCAGGCGGTTCCTAAGGCTGTTTACTTCTCGTTGCATTTCCTCGTTCGCTTCTATAGCGTCGTCCAGTTCTCGCTGGATCTTTCGTCTTGACGAATTCAGTCGAGTGTTCTCCTCTTCAGCATCGTCCACTTGGCGCTTCAGAGTCTTGATTCGCGTGTTGGTCTTATCCATCTGTGAGTAAAGCGCAAAGAAAAAGAAAAAAATAAGTTAATTTAAGAAGCGCTCGTTTTTTTCCCCGTGACCTACGACAGCATGCACTTTCAAAGCCACGGGAAAAATCGAACAGAAAGATGGATAACCAAATTATGTTTAGGTTTGTTTCAACACGCAAAGAATATCGTGCCAAGGAAGATTATCTCGGATTGGCTCATTGCACAGAGCCGCCATCTTGGATTCAAAGCGAGGCTTATCTGGCACGGACTTCGCCAGACATAAAGCGCTCTAAAGCCCAAGGCATCCACAGAGGAGATGCACATGTTTCAATTGGGGAGTTGCATGCACAAATTTCCAACGTAACCTTCTCAGTTATGCTTGGACAGCCTCATTTTGAAGCTCGTGTCAGTTCCCGTGCAATTGCGATGCCAAATTGACGGTTGAACGTGGTTGAGAATGCATAAGAATAATCTTGGGCAATCAATTTAATGACGACTGACGTTCCCGTACATGTTGTGGCCCCAATTTCCTTATCTGGTCTACTAGCCTCACAAAATAAAGTTTTGGAGAAAAATAAACGGGGTCCATTTCTTCAAAGCTCGATCAAGCTAAACCTAGCCAGCAAACTGCAGAGTTTTGATCACAGACTAACTGAAAAAGTAAAGGAAATTATTTTTTGAGCGAAGGCCAGTCGTTTTCAGGCTTAAAAATGACAAGAATTTCCAGAAAGTCTAGCCCAAGATTAGCCTAATCGTGCTTTGAACAACCGGACCCAGAAAGACAACTCAAAACAAACAAACAAACAATCTGAACTACAGAATACACACCTGTTCTTTGTACTGATCCGCGTGCCGCCTCTCTTCTTCCACTTGCAGCATCAACTCTTTACTCTTCTTGTCCAACTTTCGGTTTGCTTTGGCCAACATGGCTCGCTCCCTGAAAGACAACAAAAATTACCACTTGCCTCTCGGATACCAACGCATGAAATTTAACTTATTCACAAAAGGAAAAGTTCGCAAAATGTGTATGTAGCTGTACAAAGCCTATAACTGAACAGTTTGTTGTGACCCTTAAATGCATTTAAAACTGAATTAACAAAAAAGAGCGTTGTGGCGGTGCTCAGTCACGTGAACGACTGACGCTGGCCGGAGTGGCTTTAACATTACAAGGTTAGGCGGAGATCTTCTCCATAAAGCGAACCAGTTAATGTTCGTACAAGAACTTGATGACAACGAAAGCGCGACGGTTTGGTATAGGTCATGCGAATAGCACTTGCAAATCCCTCTAACGAACTTCGTGACTTTTTGCAAACGTGTCCTACTCCTTACTTGGTCTCGCTGTCAAGCTGATCTTGTAGCGTCGCTACTTTGTTCTCAAGCGCGCTGACCATCATCTTACTGCGAGCGCGGCTCTGTCCCTCCAGCTCCTGTAACTTTATCTTCATGTCCTTGTTCTGAGAAGGGGAAACCAACAAAAATTGAGGATAAATGGACATAAAGATGGGTAAGAAAAAGCGAGGAAACCACGTGTTGCTCTTTTGGCAGCTGGAACCGGGGAAATTTTCTTGACGTCACTTGAGTTGGTCAGCGTTCGACCTATGCAATCTTCAAGCCTCGTTTTTCTTTTGCACAACTAAGGTTACAGGAGATGTACTGAACTAACTTATACTCGAGTTTAAGTCCTGATTTTCCTGGCTGAGTCTTGAAGTCAAGCGTTGCACAAAATACGTTAATAGCACTTGAATTTGTTGCCATTTCCACCGCTTTGCGCCCTGACCGCTGACCCGAAAATATGGTGATCGCACGGTCCGAAATTGTATTTCCGCGGTGGCGTGTTCGTTAATCTGTTTTTCCTGTTTTTAGTTTACCTGTTTTTCCAGGCTTATCTTCTGACTCTCCATCTTCTGGGATGCCGCACGCTCTGAGTTCAGATCAGCCTGCATCTGCTCCAACTGCAAACAAATGAGAAACCGTTGGACGTTTTTCAAAAACTGGCAATACAAGGGCAGAAATGCGCGAGTGGTCTGGTGCGAATTAACGAACAAAACAGCGAATTGAAAGGTTATTACTGATAAAAACCAAGCCCAGAATCGTTATTACACGCTCTCAATGATGATACTCCTTACCCATTCAATGCTCTGTTTACCAGTCTAAAAATGCGAAAAAAACAAAAAAACAAAAACAAAACAAACAAACAAAATCGCTCCACTCCACGCAGCGAACACTGCTACCAAAACAAACTCATAGACAGCTTTCATTTGAGTGGCTACACCACATTTAGATTTCATTTCACAGGTTAGAAGTAAACAATTCTTTTACAATGTATTCACTGAGAGCTTTCAATTGAGTGGTTACAAGCTAGACATCGCCTGTCACACAATTCTGCGCAATACTGCATTTCTACAGCTCCATAAGTGCTCTACAGCACCTAATCCGAGCATCTGCGCACGTATGAAACGAAGGCTTAACACGAAGACTCTTGTACAGAAACGCACAGACATGTTTCCTGTTAAAACCCACCTGCATGGTGGTTCTCTTGATCTTCTCCATCAACAGCTCGTTCTGTGTACGTTCCTCCTCCAGCTCATCGTCCAATGAGCTGATCCGCGCTTCCATCTTCCTCTTCTCGTCTGCTGTCGCTCCTCTGAGGAAAGTAGACGGCAAACAGAGTTCACACAGAAAGTTCGCCACAAAATTCCAAAATTTCTAGTATAATTCCATGATTTCAAAAATTGACCAGCTATTACAAATTATACCCTGGCAGCCAAATGTTTTGATGCTTGACACAAAGTTTGTTTATGTATCATTTATTCACTCTAATTTCAATAAAAACCTGAAATCCGATTACATGACTTGAACACATTTTCCTAAATTCCACGATTTTCTAGGCCTGGATTACAAATTTTAAATTTCATGACCTTCGATGAACTTTCTATAGTGACCGTGTCAGCCTTGGGCAAGAGTTGTCAAACTTCTGCGCATGCCTGTGACGTCATCTAAATATGGCGTCCCAAATGGGGGCAACATGACGTCTTCACAATGTTTCAATTGCAAAGTTTGAAAAAAAGCGTCAGCGCTCTTCTACCAACCTGAGTGAGGTTGCTCCAGTCAGCTCTTCTTGCAGCTCATCCCGTTCATTCTGTAAACTCTTCCTTGCTCTTTCGGCGGCGGCCAAGTCCTGCAAAAAAAAAAAAAAAAAAAAAAAAAATTACCGTTGTGCAGTAGCCGTAAAATGACGAGGTACAAGTGACGATACTTCCGAGCACATCTGCTCATGCGAAAAATCTTCGCAAAGCTGTGGTCCAAGAGATGGTCAGAGATGACGACGTGAAGTGAGGTTAGGAGAGAAGTAAGGGCGAGAAGAGAGTTAACGAAAGAAAATACGACGCAAGACGAGACGAAAGGAACACAGTGAAGCAAAGGGCAAGGAAATGCAATGCAAAGTGAAGCAAAGCAAAGCAAAGCAAAGCAAAGAAAAACAATACAATACAAAGCAAAGATTGGCAAAGAGAAGAGAGGAAGAAGGTCAAGCAAGGAAAGGACAACGCGAAGGCAAATTAATAGGGAGTTTAAGCAAACGAGGACGGCAACGGCAACGCGAGGACCAGTGAATAGTGTCTCCATACTCCTCATGTCTTTGTAACTTTGCCTATCAATTGCCTTCACCGTCTGTCGTAATTTCTCAAAATGTTGTCCACGTTCTGACAACGACCCCCCAGAAAGAAGCACTTGAAGTCGCACGCTACGAGTTTTATTGTTTTACCGACATTGCCGTCGTCCTCTTCTCGTCCTGGTACTTAAGATTCCCTACTAACAACACTAAGTAACCGGCAGTCCTACAAACCTCTTGCATCTGCAAGAAGTCTTGCTCGAGCTGCTTCAGCTTCCTCTCGTTGTCCTTCGCCTGTTCAGCGATCTCATCGCGAGCTTGTCGAGCATCCTCCAGGTCCCTCTGGACATCTTTAGCCTGCTGTTGATACTTCTTGAGCTGTCGCAGTCCGTCCTCCTTGACGCGGTTCGCCACCTCCAGCTGCTCCTCCAAGTCCTTGACGTCGTTTTCCATTTTCTTCTTGGAGTTTGTCGCGTTCACGCGAGCCTTACGCTCCTCGTCCAGCTCGGCCTCCAGTTCGCGAAGCTGCACAGGTCAAAGATAAGTTACTTTACTGGAATACGATATTCACACATTTCCTCGCCCAAATGGTCATGCCCTGACTCAATACCTACGATTGCTTGATTGCTCACAGAGAAATCTCAGGCACGCAGGCACGATTCTCCCAACTTTTCCTTATCCTAGTAGTTTACCGCACTGCCATTGCAAAACCTCCTTTACCAAAATATTGAAGGAAGGTTCTTTACAAAGACACCTTGATTTGGGGCGGTCGATGCACGACTAACGTCTAAAAAGGACTGACATGGTGTCACAATTTGTACCCTTGCAGGGTGCTGGGTCTAGTTTAGGGTCTAGATTAGCAATCTAGAACAAATGGGATCCCTTTCAACACCCCAGAGAAATCACCTTAAATTTTCCCCTTCAGTCTCCCACGAGAAACATCCCACACCGTATGGAGAACTTATCTATCTAAGTTATCTATCTAATGGCTTGTTCAGATAAAAGCTGACCAAAACATCGACTCTTTTTCCATCATTCATACATTTCCTCGTCGACGAGTTGGGAGAATTTAGTATCAAAACACCGACCTGTCTGAGCAGTCCCTTCCTCTTGTCCTCATTCTGTTCGTCTCTGTTGGCGAGCTCTCGTTCATAATTCGCCTTGGCAGAGTTCAGATTCACTTCCATTCTGAGCCTGGCGTCTTCAGTTATCTGCACTTCATCCTCCAACTCTTCAATTGCCTGCTTCTGTTCGGCCAGCTGCGCCTCAAGAGATCTCT
Source organism: Plumapathes pennacea (assembly GCA_964036295.1). Classification (NCBI taxonomy): domain Eukaryota; kingdom Metazoa; phylum Cnidaria; class Anthozoa; order Antipatharia; family Myriopathidae; genus Plumapathes; species Plumapathes pennacea. The sequence goes on along the minus strand of OZ038465.1, from coordinate 13,837,345 downwards.
TGGCCTTCTCCAGCTCGTGCACGTTCTTGCCGAAGTCGTCCTTGCTTTCCATCATGGCTTCGAGCTCGTTCTGTGCTGCCTTGCGTAATCTTTCGTTGTCTGACAGTCTTTCTTGCAGCTCCTCCAACTCGTGCGAGAGAGAAATGACCTGCAGAAGTCAAAGTACCAACAGAGATCAGAATCAAAATTCTCCTCTTAATATCCCACTAGCTGCATGTAGTCAGTGCAAAGACAATAGCAAGTATAAGTTGGAATTACTAAAGAACAGGTTGCAGGGATTCAAGGGATCGGGGCAAGTATCTCAAGCAATAGCTGGCTAATCCTGGGCTAGGTCTAAACTTTGTTCTCATTTTTATGTCGAAAATGAAAAGCTTTCGCTTGCAAAATAGCTTCCCCGCTATGTTTTGAGGGAGAAGTGAACGGCATCAGCATTGAATGATTGCAAGGCTCGCTTTTTCTCAGACCAATCACTTGCTAATGAAGCGGGGGGAGGGGGTTGATAGGACGCTTCTTGCTATCGATGAACTTACGCCCTACCACCAAGCCCTACCCTCTCCCAGAACTTACAACAAACTTGATTTTCCTAGAGCAACTGTTTCATACCTTAGTTTCGTTCTGGCGAGCGTCTCTTTCGGCGTTGTCCCTCTCAAGGGCGTTCTTCTCAGAAACAGCTTTCTCTTCAGCCAGTAACTGCAGAAGGAAAAAACCTATTACTCTGCCATCAATGTACCTTCACAACAACAACAACAACAATAAGAAGAACAACTTATTTGTGTCAGGAGACTTAAGTACAATAAATGACACATACACACTCCGATATTTACAAAAAATAGCATATACATATCGTCAGAATTGCAAAGAGCTTCCCGGCTTTTCTCGAGAGTAAGATCTCCACTAAAAACAATTAGTTAGAATTCCAAGTAATTTCCAAATTGTACGGTTTACTTCAAAAACATTTTTAGAGGACTCCACAATATTTCCAAATTATTTCTATATATGCGATTGAAGAATTTCCACAGCACAGAATAGGAGATGAAACCACTATTTTCCAGCATACTTTCAACTCATTTCTATACCATGGACGAGGCCTGATTTTTTAGGTGATTCGTTAGTGTGGTCAAACTAAACAATTCAGCACACGAGAAGCGACCACACCCACCTGGTCGAACTTCCGCTGTTTCTTTTCCAGAGCAGAAACTTGCGCCTTCTCTTTCTCGATTGTGAGCTGAAGATCATCGACCTGAAATGGACAGAGAAGTTTATCATTGTCATCATTAAGACTAAAATGCATCAACACACTCTGAGGGTACAGCAGGAAGAATACGGTACAGCTCGATGTCTGAGCGAAAGCAGATTGGACGATGATTTCTCACTACACTACACCTACTGGTTGAGAGAGTTAGGACCTGAAGGCCCAACTAACCTCATCTTGAAGTCTCTTCCTGGACTTGTCCAGTTTACCATTCTGGGCTTGTAGTTCCTCTATCTGGTTCTGTAAGGCCTCGATGTCCCGCTGCAACTTCTTCTTCATCTGGTCTGATTCCTCCAAGGCGGCTCCCTTCTCATCTGAACCCTTCTTCATTTCGGCCATCTGGTAAAAATGGACAATAATGGTCAAGATGGATGAATAAAGATTAAACGATGACGCCAACAAATGAGAAAGGGTGTGGCGGGAGATGGAGGAAGGGGAAGAGCTTGTTTAAGTTAAGTAAGTTCAAGCGAGGAAGTTTAAGTAAAACTGGGTGAGTGTAAGTGGGAGATAGAGTGGATGAGTTGAAGAACGAGTCAGTGAATCTAGGGTTGCGTTCTTCTGGACTAGTCAATTCTCTCTCTCTAAGGCGGACTCCCTCGGGACTAGCATTTAGTGTCCGTCTTAGAGAGAGAGAGACACAGTTCAGTTACAGAGAAATAAGTGAAAATCGGTAAGGACCAAATCTGCATGCTGTCTCCTTTAGAGAGGTGTCCACTTTAAAGAGGTGTTCGCTTAGAGAGAGTGGACTGTAGACGAAATACCTGTGTTTGCAGTTGAGTCAGTTGTTTCTGTATCGCTGCTGTATTATCTTCCTCCTCCTCCAGCTGGTCTTGAAGGCGGCTGATCTCGTTTGCACTCTCCTTGAGCTTGTTACTCAGGGAAAGTTTCTGGCGCGTCTCTTCTGCGAGATTTTCCTGAAGACGAAAAAATACATCAAGGTATTGAGGTTAGATTCGATCCCAGAATGCAATGTTGTTTAATCTCTAACACATCGATATTTCAGTTTCTTCTACTTTCTTTGGTGAGCATGCAAGGATCCCTTTGCGACCAACCCTGCTGAATACCGCGGGCACAAAAACACTCAGCAATTTACCGAACTGCACATGCTTGCAAGCCTAACTCGCATAACCGGTTCACTGAGACAAAAAAAAAAAAAAAAAAAAAAAAAAAGAGAAATGGTTTGACTTATCCAAGAGCGACTCGCACAATCAAGGTCGTTGGCAGAACCTATTTCTTTTGAATGAAGTTCTGATGTGTTCTGGTGTTATCAAATCAAGCTGCGTACCCTCCCCACCCCCGACAAAAGAATGTCCAAGGCACTGATTCACGTGGTGTATGGCACACACCTGAACTTGTGCGAGCTGGGCGTCAAGTGACTTCTTGGCCCTCTCCACGGCACTGTACTTAGAATCGACCTCTTCCATTTGGGCGTTGGCCATCTCGAGTTCCTTCTGTAACTTGCCCCTGGTGTTTTGTAGTTCAGTCACGTGTTGCTCGTCTTCTGCAAGCCGTATGTTCGCCTCGCCCACTTGGTTCTCCAAAAGCTTGACTTTACGCTCGGCCTCGGTCTTCTTGTTCGACAATTCCTTGCATTCTGCGGCCATCTGCGAGTTTTCTTCCTCCAGGTGATTTTTGCTCCTTTCCAAGGTGCTTTTTCCCTGAGAAGAATAAGAAAAAATAACTTTAACGACCACTGTAAGGTGACAACGTAATGGGTGACCCATAACTCCATTGTTCGATGCTTCATTGTGTTGAAAAGTTGCACCATGTTGCAGCATTAAGGGTACGCTCGATTGACCGTATTCTGGAATAGGAATAGTTTAAATTACCCAAAGTTTTGCTTGTTCTGGGGGAAATGTTTTCTGGATTGATTTCAAAACCTTCACGCTGGCATTTCGAGCAGTTCCCGATACATCTCTACATAATTCAGCTCCAAAGCAAAAAAAAAACCCAATCGAACGCGCCCTAAATTGTATGACTTTTCTCGAAGCCATTGGTTGCCGAAGGGACAACCATTACATACTACGAGTTGTTCGGGACAACTGGACAACCATTGAACCCTGAAAGCTGAAATGCAACATTACCTTCTTGACAGTTTCCAGTTGTTCGTTGAGCTGCTCGACCAACTGCGCGTGCTTCTGTCGCAATTGAGTCATGGCTGCCTCGTGAGAGGATGTTTCTTCTTCAACACTCTTCTTCAGCGCCATCAGCTCTTGCTCTCGTTTCTGCCTCATTTCCGATACCGATGCCGTGGTATCAATCGACTCTTCCAGTTCAGTTTTGAGGGCCTCTAATTCCTGTGGGAGTGAAAATGATTATCTTCAATTTTCTCCTTTGATTCCTCACCGGAGACATATTATGCAGTATGGAGAACTTGGCTTTGGATAGCTTGCTTTGATAAGAGCTGATTGAACTATCAATTCTCACCACATTACTCATACATTTTCATCTTAAAAGGTTGGGAGAATCCGCATTTTGATCTCGGGAGCGAAAGGGTCTCACACGTCACAAACGGACGTCCTCAAAGACTTTGTAAGTTTGACTGTGCTTATTGGATTTAATTCTCCAAAGTTTCCTGAACAAACTGTGCGAGTAGTTTAGGAAAATTGATAGTCAAACAAGGGAGCACCTAATCACTCACGCTGACTGCACATGTTCACAGAAAACTTGTTTTAAACGTTAACTACAACAGAAATTATCAATACTAAAAGAAATTGTGTACGAGTTGGCGAACAGTTGTTTTTCTTTGTTAGGAAATCGGATGGCTGTGATTGAAGACAAACCTCAGAAAGTTCGCGGCGTTTCTTTTCTTCTTTGGCTCTTCCAGCTTTCTCTGCTTCTAGATCTTCTTTCAACTCTTCAACTTGGTTGTCCAGTTCGCGTTTCGTCTTCTCCAACTCAGTTCTCCTGGCGGACTCTTCATCGACCCTGAGAAGCGTAAACAGAATACTCGTCATCTAAATATTGCATTCCTTTCAGAATTTGCGCCTCGAGCAAGTTATCCATTCCACCTCCAAAACTAAATTTGACTTAACCAAAAGAACCCAACTTCCAAATTGATAAATGAAACCTAACCACTCAAATGGAAAGCTCTCTAATGGCGCGTTCACACACCGGATGCCGGTACAAATTAACACGCGTTCACACTGCGAACCGGGTCCCACTTTAGTGCCCGAGTACAAGGTCTAGACTTGAAAAAATGGTGTGTTCACATTAGTATCCAGCGAGAATCGTGCTCAAAGTGTGAACGCACCATAAATGTACAGTTCTAGTTGTGTTCGCGGAGTTGATGTTTGTGCAATTTAAACTTTCACTGCCAAAGGTGAATTGACTCCAAGTCCTGAATTTTCTAATACAACCTGAAGGCACCACCACTCAACTAAAAGTTGTCAATGAGTACATTTTAATGGCAGTGTTCACTTCCAACTCCTGAACTGTCAAATGAAACCTAAAGGTGCGACCACTCAAATGAAAGATCTCAATGAGTACATTCTAATAGCAACTCGTTGTCGTGTTGGAGGTCAGAGTTCTTATTTTGTAAAGTTAAATTTAGACAGAAAAATACTACACTTAGTGAAAGCGTCAAACGGTTGAATCTTCTTGCATGGCAATTAAAAAAAAAAAAAAAAAGAAAAAAAAAAAAAGGAAAGAAAAGAAAAAGACATGCTTGCACGTCCTGTCGATGCAGTGCGAAACAAACCGCTCACCTGGCATTCAGATCGTTCAGTTCCATATCCTTCTTGTGTACAAGAGCCTCCAGGTCTTGTATCTGCATTTTGGCTTCCTCCAACTGATGATGCACCTCGGCGAGTTCTGCCTCCAATTTACGGCGAATCTTCTCGAGCTCCTGTCTCGCCTGCGCAAATGGAATCGGCAATTTTAGTTCAGTTACGCGCTTTTAGTAAAGCAAAAAAACAAAAAACAAAAAACAAAAAACAAAAAAAAAAACAGGGAAACATGTTCTTTGACGCTTTTTTTTTAGAGACTTGCGTGTAAACGGAGGATAAAACATGCTTGAGTAAAATCCTAAATGGCAGCGAGCATACACCCACCCTCTCCTCGTTCCGAAGCCTCTCCTCTAGGTCAGCGATGAGCGCGTCCTGCTTCGTCTTCTGTTTGGCCAAACCTTTAGCTTTCTCTTCCTCGTCGGCCAGGGCCTGGGTAGTCTCCTGCAGTTTGTCCTCCAGGGATTTCTTCTCTTTCGTCAGCTGTGTGGGGCATGCGGAAAAAAAACCAAAGGATTTATTAGCAAACCGATGACGACACGGAACAGTTTTCGGATGACTGTTGACAATAATCGCGTGCGGTTTTGCGTTTGCTACACTTTCTGATTGCGTTTGCTACACTGATCTGATTTCCAAAGAATTTTGGCAGCATTCTTGGCCAATCAGGGGCAAAGGCAAAGCCCTACAGCAACCGTCTAACACCGTGAATCAAGTCTCGCACTGCGGATTGATTTCTTCTCCAATGTAAAACCAAACGCGAATTATTTTGGTGTCTGATTGGTTGAAAGTGTTTCTTACAGCCTCTCTGATTGGCGGTGTAATTACTTGGTCATCCAGAAACCGCTCTATCAACTTTGGCTGTACAGCAAGTGCCTTGAGGCCGATTCTATCATCTTGAAGCGACATTGTAGTCTGGACACGTTTTCACATGACAGCCTTACCTTAGAGTTTGTGTCCTCCACAAGAGTCAGGTCTTCCTCTAGTTTCTTCACCTTGGCTTCGATGCTGACTTTTTCGAGTTGAAGTTTCTGTCGGGCCGCCTCCTCTTCCTCCAGACTGCAAGTAACACAATTTGTGATACGTTAGAAGTCCTAAGTGCAGTGTGGAGTAAATAATTATCGTACTATAAATAATAAAGTATACCATTCAAAACACATTGGCATACAAGTAATATGCTTATAATATACTATAATTGTAAAGTTGGTGCTCACTCTTTTGAACCAAATCTACCCAGAATACAGTGCGATCCAACCAAAAGTCGAAACTCTTGATGCGTTCATTCGCGCAGGTCGCTCTAAAACTGTAACTTGCTCGCACAAAACATTGCGTGAAATGCGTGTCTGTAATATTACTGAGACAAAATATCCCAAATAACTTGTTCTCCAGCTTTAGCACCCACTAGTGCACGTGAACTCATCTAACCTGTCTTCCAAATCCTGAATATCTTTCTGCAGTTTCTTCCTCTCTTCAGCCATGGTAATGGTTTTCTCCTCTTCGTCGTCAATCCTCGCCTCCAGCTCATTAAGTAGCTCCTCCAGCTCATTCTTCTTCGTCTGAAGCCGCTGTCTCATCTCCTCAGCCTCCTGACATGCCTCGCGCTCCGCCTCTAACTGCTCGGCAAGGATCGATTTCTCCTCCATGATCTGGTTGTGTTTCTTCTCCAGGTCTGTGTAATCCATCTCCGTCTTCTCCAGCTTGTCCTTGACGGTCTTCAGCTGGTCCTCGCGTTGATGCAGCTCTTCTTCCTGTCGGGTGACGTTCAGCAGCGGCTTCACTTTGGTGAAGAGTCGCCACCACTGCCAGTTTCTCAGTTTCAGGTAGCTCAGGCAGTTGCGCTGGATGACTCGGATGGCACTCAGCTGTTGCACTCTCTTGTGGTAGTGTTTCCGCGCGATGTTGCCGCGGCAGTACGCTTGGAAGATGGTGATGATCTCCGTTAGTTTGATATCTCGCTCTTCTTCCAGGTGTGCTAGGACTCCTGCTCTAAAGAAGATCTTGGACTGACCGATGCGGTAAGAGTTCGCGTCCAACTCGAGGAACTGAAGCTGTTCAGCGAGAAAAAAGATAATCAGCTTTCTTTGGCTTCCTCAGGGTTCGTACAACATTTTCAGATCAATATACAAGGACTTCTCAAGGGCAACTTCATTTTTCAAGGACTGGAAATTATCTGTTGCCTAAGAAAAGAAGTTGGCAATCTTCGAAGGTTTTCAGTTTCTCATAAACTTCTCCTCAACTGACTACACATGAACAGTCTTCAAAATGTGTTCTCCAAAAAGTGTCTCTCACACAGGACACAACGAAAGCCATGTCCGCTAGCCCGAGGCTAGTACATTGTCCCAGCAACTTGCTCAAAAGAAAGCTGAACTATTGGAGCTAGTGAGTCATGCCAGTTTGTTTTCTGTCGTGCCCTGTCGCACATGCATGCTAGGTATTAATAGCAAGTCAGACTTACCATTTTCTCGCAAGCCTTGCGACCATCCATGAAGCCCTTGGGAATGGCATTGGGAGTCAAAAGTTCGTACCTGATAATAAAAGCATGAGCAGAATAAGATGGGAAGCTTGGTAAATGTATTCAAAAACACAGTTCACAGTGTATTAAAGTCACTTTCACAATTCTGCGCAGTGCGCGAGGCTGAGATGTTATGGCTGGCCACCTGGGGCCAGTTGTTCAAAGAGTGGATAGCGCTATCCACCGGATAAATCAAGCTTGAATGCTAAAGCTTATCCACTGGATAAACTGGTGTATCAAATGTGTGTTGATGAGGGTAATGGAACGCCGTGAAAGAGACAATTATAGCTGACGTTTCGAGCGCTAGCCCTTCGTCAGAGCGAATGGATAGCGACTTATCCGATGAATAGCGTTTCCGCTCTTTGAACATCCGGGTCCTGAGGATAAAACGCAGCGGAAAGAGTGGAAAACTGTTTCTTTGGTCGTATTGTGATGACGTAGAAACAAAACCAAGCTCAGCTTGGAAAATGTACTTGACAGACACTTGCTAATATGGGCAGTAAAAAAGTACTATTTGCCACCGTTACATGATTTTGAAAATGGCTTATTGTTTCTTCTTTGGCTTGGAAGAACAACTATGATTGTCCCAATGGTGAATAAGTGATAAAGAAATAGAGAATAGTACAAGGGCATGCAGAGATATGAAATTTATCTCGGAGTGTTCATCTCGATACCTCACTAGTGAGCGAAGCAAAGGAGTGAGATATCTAGATGAACACAAGAAGATAAATTTTACATCTCCAAGCGTCATGTATTATTCTGTATATTTCATAAACTCTGGTGTGATACAGAGGTTTCCGCCATTGAGAAATGTGAAAACATGCAAGAACACCGAATGGATGCTTTGTTTTTTGTCGAGTCTTGTCCATGAAAGGTTTGTTCTACAGTATGACATCCCCAGGTGAAAACAATATGTAAGTATTGTATACAAAGCACTGCAAACCAAAGAATGGAAGGAAAAATTTGAACATGCCTTTGTTTGAACTCCTGGAACAGCATTCTGTTTGGGAAACCCTGCCGGCAGATTCTGATTCCTTCCAACACACCATTGCACCTCAGCTGATCAAGTACAAGGTGAGCCTTGATTTTACCCGCCTGAAACAAGACATGTGCGTTCACATCAAACTCCCTTGAACCAGTAAAATGTTACACATCATACAACTAAACAAAACAAAACAAAACAACAAGGAAATAAAAAAGCAACAATAACAATATTACACAAGCAAACAAACAAAGGTTGGTGTTAGTGTTAAAAATAATGTGTGAATAGAAACAAAGACAATGATGCAAATTTTCATTTCATTCTTTAATCTGACTTTTTGTCGAATCTCTCACCTTCTTTTCGTGATTGGGGATGATACACCTTACAAAGTTTGGATTCGTATTGTTCAAGACAACCATCAGTTTGTTGAGTTGTTCCTGCAAACAACAACAACAACAACCATTTTATTTGTACAAAATAAGTCCCTTCATCAGATCTCACAACCCTTGATATTTCATAGTAACAATAGGGATAAGAAAGCATACCTTGTACAGTTGGCTAACAGTGCGGAACATGCCTTTGCGGACTTTGTTTCCAAATGGTGATGATTCACTCTGGGTAGCACCAAGGCCAACAATGTTGTCTAACAGAACGTGAAAAAAACAAACAAAGCAAAACAAAACAAAACAAAACAGAAAACCAATTAGTGCAGAATAAAATAAACTGTGAACCGATACTAAATTTACTGCTGCACAAGTTATGAAAAACTGAAGTGTGCAAACATCATCTGGTTGAGTGCAAAATGAGTGTCAGTGCTACAATCCTGAACAAAGTTATGTGGGACATATGAGCAGATTCCATGAGCGGTGGTGATGTGCAGTTCACTGGTGTACTCTCAGTAATGGTCTATCAGGCATGCTGAATGTAAAGTCATGACCTTGAATAATCAATTGCAAGTTCAGCTCAGAAATTCAACCACTAGACTGTTCACAGTAACTCATTTCTCTCTAAGTTTGTATGCGCAAGTAAACAAACCCCCATCTCCCCTCTACAGTACAGAAGATAAATATGGGTACTCGACAATGCACACAAAATATATCTTGGTTACATACTTTCTAGAAGGAGGAGAAGAAGAAGGATGGGGGGAGGGGGATTTGACCGGTGTTCAATGTGTGAACATCAAGGTGCAAGCTTCAACTAGGTTTCAAAAATTTGACCAGTTTGCATAAACCAGTCTGGGTCCGCCCCTGCATCCCATCAGTTTTGCAGTTGCAAGGTAGTTATGGCTTTTCATTCTCACCTGCATCTTTCCACAAAGATACAACAAATGTATCACTGGAGTTTTGCAGCAAATTGATGATGTTCTCATTGAGGGGATCCATGTTCTTGGTGAGCCACTTGTGTGCATTGTAGTCAACCTGCCAGCCAAATGGGACCATTAATTTTTAATCGGTTTAGTTCAGAGCATGACCGTAAAAGTTTTGCCCAAACAATATTCATAAACAATATTCACAAAATTTTAGAAGAAGTTTTTGGTTTTTGACCAAAACTTGCATTTTAATTGCTAAGAGACTGAGAGAAGGGCTTTGGCTACTCCTGGATCAGTTAGCTTAAGCTTTACAAGACAAAGTTAAGAAACAAATGCCAGTCCTTCATTGGAGCAAGTAACTTTGACCTACTCTGACAAAGGGCTAGCGGGTTGAAACATTAGCTCAAATTCTTTCACAGCGTCTAGCTTTTGCACATCAACCCTTTGTCAGTTCATTTTACATGTTATTCTCTACACCGATGCAGTCAAAATCTAGTTCTCTTTAGTGCTAGTTTTCCACTGTTTTAGAAATGAATGAATGAATTAGCCCACCTTGCCAGCATAATGAATAACACAGAAGTGTGCATTTGAGCGGAATTCTGGAACTTTGAATTTCTTGTTGTTCCCATGTTCTTTGACCACTTTTTCCACCAAGCTTTTGTCTGTTGCTTTGGGGAACCAGCATTCCTCATCCACCAGTGCAAAAATTCCCATGGGCTGACAGAAAAAGAAAAAAAAGTGAAAACGAGTCAAATATATGGAACCAACAATACCAGCAATAATTGCAATTCAGGCACACACAAGCATATGGTGTCAAACCAATAAATGGCATAAAGTATTAGCAACACCAACCTTCTCTAAGAGGTCTATACATGGCTGCAAGTCCAGGCCAAAATCAATGAATTTCCATTCAATTCCCTCTTTCCTGTATTCTTCCTGTTAAAGCAAAATACATTGTCATTTTTCACTCTTTGAGTCCTAAGTGGGGGATTCAAGTTGGTGATCTATGGGGCGCAGTTGATTAAGGGGTAGAGCTTCTTGGGGGATGGGGGGACTGAGATGGGAGTAGACAAATAGGCTAACATTTAGAGCTACTTGCCTGTTCCAAGATGAACATGGTGTGGTTGAACAGCTGTTGAAGTTTCTCATTGGTGTAGTTGATACAGAGCTGCTCAAAGGAGTTCAACTGGAAGAGATAATAAAGAATAGAACTGATAAGAATTTTGCAAATCAACCCATTCAATCTAAAGAGTGATCAACTTAAATTTTCTCCAACAAGTTTCTCAGGAGATAATTATTAGGAGAATCTGCATTTTGAGTGTGAAAAGGTTAAAGTTAACCACACGTGTCAAGTCTTATTGAGAAGACTTAGTGAGGAAAAGGGCAAGTGTTCACTGTTTACTAACTCTTGTGCTTACCTCAAAGATCTCAAAACCTGCGATATCCAAAATACCAATGAATGAAGCTCCTTCCCGTTTGGTCCTGTCCAAGGACTTGTTGATCCTCATTACAATCCACTTGAACATCCTCTCATAAATAGACTTGGAGATTGCCTCAATGGCAAACTCAGCCTGTCAAAGAAACCAACTTCTACTTCAGTCTCACAACAGAGATATATCACAGAGCTGAAAATGTCACATCAAACATCTTCCATCAAATGCAAAATGGTTGAGACACTTGTTGAATTTTTACAGACCTGTTCTTTGGTCTGGGCCTTGTGGACATAGTCTCGTCCAACTTTGACCTTTGGCTTCAGCACTGCTCTGGTGAACTCTGTGACTGGTATGCCAAGCAGGTGACACACCTTTTGCGCCACTAAAAGAGAAGAATTAAATAAGACAAAAAGTGGAGTAAGCAAATTTGTCAAACAAAAAAAAACCTCCTCAGCTCAGTAGCATCCTACAGTATGCAAAAAAAAGTTGATACAGTAATGGAAGTGCTATTTTCAGTTCCCAAGTCCATATATTTCTTCTCATTGCTCTCTCTTACTTCAGTTTTTTTCCAGCCCCAAATCCTGTTAGACAATGTTACATAGCCCCACAGTGAAAAGAGGGAAGGGGAATCAATAACATTAAAATGCAATTTGATTAAATGTAGATAGCTGGTAACTTAATTATACAATGGAAAACTGGCACAACTGGAACTAGATTTTGACTGTGTCGGCAAAGAAAATACTGTTCAGCTTCAAATTTTTTTACGGTGTCTAGATTTCACACACTGACCCTTAGTTGGTTTATTTTATTATTAGTGTCTCTGCTGTTGATTTCAAACAGTCGCAATAAATTCTAAGCCTTTCTATACCAAGGACCTTATTGCATCAATATACATACAGTACTTTCAGAATAAGTAAAAATATCAGTGATTTGAATATTTCCAGAAATGTACAAAATAACTGAGGGGGGGTGTAATTGTTTTGTGTTTTGTGTTTTGTAATTTTTTGTTGCTTTACAATGTTACATGGTATTTTACTAGCACAAAAACTATATGGCATCTTCATTACTTATTAGGCAGAATATCGGCTCAATTTTCAACATTTTTTTTTTTTCAAACAGCAGAGACTAAAATGTTGGTGCAGAGTGTGGTGCTTCAAATGTACCTTCGTTGTTGGGCAGGATGGCTTGGTCAGAGTTCCTCTCTTTCTTGAACACCATGTTACCAAACTGGAGAACAGCAGACAACACTCTGAACACAGCTGAAACAGAATTTATAGATTTGATAATTTGTTTAGGAATTTTCATAGCTGTACTAATAATTCACTGTCCTTCAAGTCCCAAAATAAAAGCCATCCATGAATACATTCTCAGGCATTGTTTGGCCATTTAATTTCACTTTGCAAAACTTTTCAAAAGAACAAAACTACAACCTCAGAATTCAAAGTTAACCTGCTTTGAACTATAAGAGAACGATACAAAATTCAAGCCAGTGTGTGGTAAACAGCAATCTCCAAATTTATGGGAATAACACAGCTTGGTTAGTCTCATATTTCTGAATTTTAGAAGCCTGTTACCAAAACTTACTCAAATTAGACTTCAAAGTAAACTAGCAAGTACACAGTATCTTGAATGGCTCTCAGTTCACAGACTCAATGCTTATGTATCCACCCTCCCTTGACAATGTTGAAGACATAAACTTGACAGTGCATGCCTTGGTTCTCCGCTTTCCAACATTGAAATGGGAGGGAGGAGGGGGAGTGTGATTGCCGTGTGACAGGCAAAAAATCACAGCTGTTGTCCTGACAATGATGTCTTAGCTTGTAGATACAAATTGAATCTTTACAGGAGGACATATTAGATTTGATTTTAATAGTTTTCTCTCCATAGTCCTCATTTTCTCACACCATGCATGACATAAGCCTCTCCGATACTTACAGGTGATGTCATCATTGGAAATGTTCATATCTTTCAAGCAGTTCTAGAAAGAAAAGCACACATCAATCATGCAAATGCGAAAGTATAACACACCATATATATACAGGAACCTGGTCAGATAATACCAAAGCCTGCAACTCAAAGGAATACTGGTAGCCCCTTTTTACTGACAGATAATGTTAATAACTTATTCTTTGAGGTGCATATCTGCATCAACTGTAATTACAGTGAAACCTCTATATAACTAACCTCGGTATAACGAAAACCCTAATATAACTAATGATATTCTTCAGCCCGTTACAGCCCAGTTACAGTAAAATGTATGTGAGCAGAACCTCATTATAACAAACACATTTTTCCAGTCCTTTGGCCTTTGCTATATCGAAGTTTCATTGTATAATAAAATATATTACCCCAACTCACCAAAGAGTCATTCAGTTCAGTAGCATCATCCCATCCTGACACTGGCAGCATACCATTTGTGAGATACCTGTACGTACCAATGTCCTGGAAGAGCAGCTCACCTATAAACCCAAGGAGAAGAATGAGATAGAAGAATGGATTGTGTTACAAATTCTGTGCCAATAGTTGGGAAAAGTTATGGAACATATATTTAGCATTTCAACATACATGCATGTACAAGAACCTTCTTGGGTTCAACACACAAAACAAATTTATATCCCTTTCAAAATGTTTTTAACACAAGCTATTTTTCTCGGGCTGACTTACTTGCTCAAATGAAAGCTGATTAAAATATCAATTCTCATTACATCACTTATACAGTTTCTTCTTAAAAGGTTGGGAGAATCTCCATTTTAAGTTGGGAGTTGAGAGGAACCATCATTATCGCACAATGACTCACTTTTTGTCTTCTTGTCCAGACCACACAGAACTTGATAGAAGATATGGAAACATCTCTCATTTGGGGCCTGTCTCACAGCACGGGACTTCTCAAGTAAATCTGTGGTTTCTTAGTCAATGGATAACAATGTTTTGTTGAATGTTTCTAGGCTTGTAGAGCTTTGATAGTTAAACTTGCACAATGAATGAAAACACTAGAAGTAATTAAGTTGGTCCTAAATTTTCACATCCCAAGTCCAAAGTACAGGTAAGACTATTCATGTGAATTGTCTCCGGAGCCATGATTTAACTTCATTTACTTGTCTTCATTTCATCTCCTTTCAGAGATAATCATGTCAGAGTATTTCTCACTATATCACTCACACATTTTCTTCTTGAATCATTAGGAGAATTTGTACTGTGCTTAGGAATGAAAATCTTAAGACAACTTATTCTAAAAGGATACAAGTTTCAATGTTTGCACCAGCAATAAACCCAGATGCATCAAAGTTGATTCTGATAAACTTGCCCTGCATAAGAAAAGAGATGAGTCAGCTAAGCGAGAAAAATCAATAGTCCTCAAAATGACACATTTTGATGCACAATGACAAACATACATTGTAGTTGGTTGGGAATCTGTGTTCAAGAATAAAATAATATACATGTACTCACAAAACGGGATGAATTGTCATTCTTTGTTGTCTTCGCATTTCCAAATGCCTCCAGAATTGGGTTGGCAGCAAGCAGTTGCTTTTCCAGCTCCACCTGTCAGTTATACAAGCTAGATTAGCTCTGCCATGGTTCATATCAATAAAACTCTTATTTCACAAGCTGAATTCCTTCTTCTGATACTGCATGTCTTTCAATTGAACCAAGTCAACCGTTTTGGCCTGTACCGTAAGTCAAGAAGTTACTGTAAGTCCTTTGTTAGTTTTGCATTACATTTTAAACATGTTTTGCTCAAGAAGCAGTTCGAAATTAATGGAATCCTGAACATGCAACTATAAATGACTAGCAACCAAATATACAGTGGTTGTCCTTTGGGCAACCTATGGCTTTGTGAAAGATTCAACATTTCATGCAGCAGCAAGAGACATAAGAGGTGTAAGGCAAAAGTATGACTTGTGGTTGTCCAGGGACAACTAAATACAACAGTTCCTCTCAACCACATCCCTTTACATACCACAATCCCTGATCTGCCATTTTTAGGGCCCCAAAAGTTGCAAGATGAATAATTAGTAATTCATGTCTATCTGAGCCATTTGTGAATTTATTAGTTTCTTTTGACCTAAAAGTGCTACTTACATAGTTACATACAATATTGCTATTGATTTACTATGTTTTTTCCTGCCAGAAACCAAACTTAGGATTTTTTTGTTTCCAGATATAAAGAAAAACACTGAATTGCCTGAGAGGACCCCTTTAATTTCAAACCCTGAAGAAGTCACTGGTCAAGGTGTAATACTCACCCCAGAGGTTGATGGTGTCTTTTTTGGTGTTTGTGAAGACTTGGAATGTGAATGTCCAGCCACAGCCGCCAAGTACTGGATTACCTTTTTAGTGTTTTCTGTCTTTCCTGCACCTGACTCTCCCCTGGAATTATAAGATGAACCCCAGAATGAACAAGATAAAAATAACCTCCAAAAATTGCAGATCTTGGACAATGGAAGGGACACACAAACAACAGATAATCCATACAGCGTGGACAAGAAATCAATCAGTAAATTATTCACTTACGTGCAAAGGATAGACTGATTTTCACGATCTGGGAGGAAACAAGAAAAGATCAACAACATTCACTTAGCAAGCTTATCCCATTCATCCGGCAATCATTTAACAGTTGATTTATCCTCCTCACCCCCCCCCCCCCCCCCCCAAAAAAAAGCACTTTTTTGGAATTCACATACATGGTATTATTTAGTCAAAACAGGAATCAGGAAATGACACCACTTTATTATTTTTGTTTTCAAACTTCAGCCAGCAACTTAATTTGAACCAACAACAAAGAAACCAATAAAAGAAAAACACAAAATCGATCAAGACAAACTAAGAAGGATAAAGCACAAAATGTGATAAAAAGAATATGAATTTGAAAAACCTTGGCCTTCCAAATCTTCCAGAAATTTCTGACAGTCGAAAAGACAGCAAGGTTATGATAATAATTATATTATGACCTCAGCCATTGTCAAAGAAATCACATGATCACTGGCCTGCCCATTTATGTACCAAATATATAAATTGCAAATTTCAACAAGTTTGTGTAAACAACTAGTAAAAATAGAAAAGCCTCTTAAATATTTTGACTCAAAATTCAAAAAGCTTTGATAAGAATCACAACTATTAATAGTATCCTTCTAAAATAACATAAACCATACCAGACATTGAAACAGCATATCTAATAAAGTTGACAATTCTAAATGATAAACTTATGAAAGGTTTACCAAAATAGGGCACCAACCACATGCAGAGTGCAACAATAGATCTTTTAAACAATCTTTAAACAATTTAAAATATCCAAAGCAAACGTTAAGATAGAGGACTGTTGTCATTTCTTATGTCGTAAAAGAAGCATGGCAAATTATTCCACTGACTGGAATGAAAAGTGAGACATACAAGACATTATTGTCTTGCAATGTATGTCTGGATTGAAGTGTACACTGTGCAATGTGTATCAGATAACTAAACATATTTCTTAAGCTATTAAATATTGCTGAATGCAACTGTTTCCTGGGTTCTGTTCCATGCACGAGCAACAAAATGCTTCATACAACCTCAAGAAGAGCAACAGGGTAATTTCGAGAGGATTTTAAAAGACAATAGCTTAATCTCGCCATTAGCATGGATATCTTTTTGCCCAAGACAAAAACCAAATGCTGAGTTATTCAACGATATTACACCCTCTCCGTAATTGCGTGCAGTTAATATCTCGAATACCTGAACCACTCAACCACGACCCTCGCTCCCTTCCAAGGCGGAGCGGAAATATTTTCTCTGTTAAACATCAACATTGAATTTCAAATACACGTCAAGAGCAGTAGTGCTTAAAAGTGACAAACCAACGAGGATATAAAGTAAACACGTGTCTACCACAGGAAGGCAACAACCGACGGAAAAATTCGGGAGATGAAGTCTCACCAAATCGCGGAATCAGGGTCGTTCCTTTTACTTTCTAATTGCGCTTTTAGTGTAGGAAATAAGTGTAAACCAAGAACGTCATCCAAAAGCTAAATTTGCATTTTTTTTTTTGCCTTCATGGACGAACAAGGAAAAGCAAGGGTTCGCTGTATATGACCTTATTTAGTTCCAGGCATACCTCACGAAGGAAGAAAAAAAATAAAAAACAAACGACAGCTTGTCGTAGTATATAATTTAAAGCAAAACTGTCGCAAGATGCAGTTCTTCAAGCAAGAAGCTTGGCCAATATTTAACCACTGCATCTATTTGCACGAATAAACTTTGACGAGACCAAGATCTCCCAAATCGTTTGAATATGATCTGACATTGCAGTTTGAAGCTCACCTTGCAACATACTGCGATATGCTGTGTCTGTGATTGCGTAGATGTGGGGAGGAACCTCGTGTCTTTTCTTTCCACGGTACAAATCCACAACCTTGTCTGTGTAAATTGGAAGGCGCTTGTATGGATTTACCACAACACAGAATAGACCTGAGTAAGTCTGATGAAGAATCATAACAGTTAGTGGAATCGAAACAGCTGATCATGCATCCACAGATACACTGAACTAAAATCAGCAGCTAGACACTTCCGGTGGACCGTTCGTGTGCAACTAACGCATAACACACAGCACAGGGCAGGAAAATTCGCCTGGTACAAAAATTACTCGGGACACCCTTAATTATTCAGCAGAAGAGTAAAAGGAAACTTACGTAAATCAGCCCAGAGAAATACCGAGCCTTTAAATTGTGCAGCACACTCGCTTCATTCAGGCAAGTCAGGTCGGCCATGTCCTCGACTTTATCAAATTTGGGTGGGTTCATGCGTTGAATATCATCCTTTGGTACGGTACGACGTTTCCCTCCCTCCAGCTCAACAACATACTCTTCTTTCTTCTCTTGCTTTATGCTTCCAGGCACAAATCCTTCCTCCTCGTCGGGAACCCAAACCAATTTCTTCGCACTCCATTCGGCTTGGGCAGCAGGATCGGCGATGCTTCGCCGATCGACAACCAAATACTTCAATTCGTTCTCCATTGTGAACGGGCGCCTTTCAACGCAACGTTAACTCCAACAATGACAGTTTAATGTCCCACCACACACTGTATAAAACGGATTGTGCACACTGGGCTCCACGTAAGCAAGATCTGTAAGTGAAACCCGCCCGCTTCAAAACTCGGTAGCCACAAGAGTGAACAGTTTGCCTCACCCCTATGCAGTGACGTCATGTACTTCTGCCATTGGTCCACAGTGCACCTTGGCACGAATGGCGTTTACAGCAGAGTCACTATTTTCGAGGTATTTCCTTCCGTCACACTATCTCTGCAATACCTCTCATGTTCGGTTTAGGTCTAAAGGACGAGACCAGTGATAGTAGTGATAAAGTAGTATTAGTTTTGCGCAAACGTGAATTCAAAAGCAAGGAAATTTATTCTAATAAAGTCATTTTTCACGCAGTCAAAAACAAATAAAAATGGAGATTTTCGAAGAATTTGTGATCCGGAGATTCAGCTCTCCGTTGATCCGTCGAACACATTCTTTCTCGATGTCTTCATCCACTTGAGGGATTTAAGACTATTTCCTTCTTGCACCCGTTTGACCGGAAACTGAAACCAGCATATTACCATTTAAGGTATTGGATCAGAACAGAAATGAGAAACCTATAATATCGCGTTTTACAGCGTCTACACTGTTACTCCTGCTCAGTCGTGTTGCCAAGTCAACTCCAAATCCGATATTAACACACAACAAGTTCAAAGATTGTCTTTAAAACCACAACTGTTCAAAATAGCAAGCGAGACAAACCATCACGCAATGACACGATATTGGAGTCACGCATGCTAATCAGCAGCCTGTACGTGACCCAGGGCAAAATTGAATAAATTATTATAATATGGTTTAGTTTCGGTCTTGCTAGTCTTCATGTAAAAGTTGTAGTTGATACCCACAAACCGATCTCAGAATTAACCTATATTTTTCCTCATCAGCTAGCCGCTCAGAAGTTTAATCTTTCACTCCTGAGTTTGAAATGTACACCAATTCTTCCAACCCGTGAACTACAAAACGTGTGTGATGTAGTGAGAATTGGCAGGTTAATCAGGTTTCACATCACTCATGAGCTAGCTATTAGTTTCCAAACTCCCTACTTTTCGATATCTCTGGCGAGAGGCTGGAATGAGAAGATCGAAGCTGATCACTTCCTATGCCACACCTTCCAGCACTTTCTTACCTAATTGCGTGACTTACACTTTGGTTAAGATCGCTAAAGTATAACTTACGGTCAACCCCACCCTGACCTCATTCTATGGCCTCTGGGGCACAACATGAAAGCAAAACTACCACTCGTTAACTAATCAATTTTTAATGCTTTATATTGGCTAATCTTACACGTCAAAGCATTCTCAGTATATTTCCAATTCCTATGAAATAGTCAGACAGTCTACCTCTTCTGTACATACTTCCACAATAAGACAACCAGTCACCAATATTTTTGTTTACAAACCTAGCACGTTCATGTGCCAAGTTTATGATCACCGAACATTACGTCAACGCGATATCGCATCTTAGCAGATGTCGCCCAAGTTACTTTGGGGTCAATTCCATAAAACGCTTCGATACCTACAATCATGGTCAAAATTGTTGGGACGATTTCAAGTTTACCCCCTCCCCCCCATTCAATGTTGGGTAGTTGAGCATGGTTCGGCTTATAGCTGCACCACGGGTCAACATTGAATGGAGGGGAGGGGGAGGGACTTGAAAACAAGAAATATGAGACCCCCATAGGTTGTACGGATTTACATTGTGCTCCGGATGTGCGTAAGAGGAGCGTCCCAACGACTTTTCATGCACGTTAACTTAAAACAGACTTTTATATATAGAAAAAGGTTAAGAGAATCTGCATTTTGAGCTTGTGTTGTAAACAAGTGATCCTCGCATTCTTGTCAAAACGTACCGTTTTAGCACCCGAAATATTGTCGCATTTGTTCGGTTCTCTTCCGTAAAGCTGGAATGCACGTCACACGTGCATAACTTAGCATTATATTTTTGACGTTTCCTTTTCCAGAAATTATGTTTGTCTGTAGAAAATAGGAGCACGTCACCTGGCTATAAAAAGAAAATCTTCCATTCAGCGACACGCACTCTTGGCATGCGTGGTATTCGACCTTTTTTACACAGGGTAAATTTTTCCCCCACTGAATCAGTGTCAGCATAGCCAAGAATACAAAAGTACCCTTTTCAACAAAATGAAATATGAAAGCCTTGGCTCAATTTAAATCAGTCAGGGCAATTATTTTAAGAACTGTGTTTTTGAATGCAGAGCCCTTTCAGACTACGAGCAATGTAACGGATATAGCAACCACTTCAGTGTTCAGCCAAGACAAATATCGAACCACAGCCGAGTTACGAGGAAAAGATAAGGAAATGCCTTTAACGTTTGTCATTTAGGCGTTCGGTACCAATAACTTAGATGTGACAAAAGTGTGACGAAAAGGACGGGGTTGGGGGAGGTGTTCCTTTCACTCTCCCTTTTGTCCAACGTTTGTTACGGAACGCTAGGATAGCAAAGCTACAATGTACTTTCCCTTTTCAATATAAAAACATTACGATGGGGATGCTACTAAATAGGGAATGGGCCATGGGTAATGAGATAAAACAAACCGATAAATCTAAATCTCTAGGAAGATTAGTTGTTCAAGGCACAATATAATAAGCTAATCCTGGTTTAGGTCTAGACTTTGTTGTAGTTTCTAGTCCGAAAATGAGAAGTGCTCTCTCAAGAAACGATTGCAGTTTATTGGCAAAGAAGTTGAGAGAAAGAATTTGGTTGAACTTGGGTTAGGGCTTTGAACAACTGGGCCCGGTTGTTCGAAAGCCGATTATCCAGGATTAACGAAATTCTTTCTCCCAACCTCTCTGCCAATAAACTGCAGGGTTTTGTTTGAAGATGGATTAAAAAGCTTGTTCCATCTTAAAACGTATCAAGGAAGTCGTTGTGGACGAAACCTTCACATTTTTAGACTTATGAATGACAAGAAAGTTTAGACCTAATCCAGGATTAGCCTCATAGTGCTTTAAAAGACCTGGCCCAGAGTCTTGGTCCCGGTTGTTCAAAGCACGATTAAGTTAACCCAGAGTTTTGATGGGTAACCAAAACGTTTGTTCTGGCTCGTTTTGTGAGCGAAAGATTCTCATTTTCAGGTTTATGTCTTGAACCAGTCCAAGCCTTTTAGTTGACTTTTGTCTACGAGGTTGAGAGAAAGAATTTGGTTTATCCTGATTAGCTTAATCGGCTTTCGAACAACCGGGCTCTGATGCCTAACCATAAACCTAGCCCTAAAACCTACTCTTAAACTAAACCCTATGAAATTTAGATCTGTCGGCTATTTCTATCTCATTCCCCATAAGTCGATCATACTACAAAGGTGAATTTCCTGTGTTTTCCACTTCTTCTTATAGGGGGTTCGACATGGCCTCCTTACAGTGCGGATCAAGGGGATTTCTCTCCTTTGACTTTATAAGCACCCTCAAGTAATAAGGTATGGGGAAGAAGGCAGTTGATATGGAGCTAGCCAAAAGCTTCTGAAGCTGCATTCCCAACATCACACACAGATGGCATACTTTTGCTCGGGTGAAAAAACAACCTGAAAGGTCTTAATCTCGAGATATCTGAGGACATATCTCTTACGAAGTCTCAAAGTCATACAACGCCTTCTCGCCAAGCTCTACCTCTTTCTTGAACAAGACAGTAAAATCCACATAAGGCGATACCCGCTCGTCTTTCACGTCTCCTTCGTCACGCTCGTCAGTGCCGTTCACTTCCGACGGCTCTTCGGCTCTGGCCTCGGGAGCTCGGGCCTCGGGAGCTCGGGCCTCGGGAGCCCGGGCCTCGGGAGCCCGGTCGGGTGGAAGAGCAGTTGAAGGCGACGCGTTGGCTGAAGAGGATGCAGAGCTTTGAGTTCCGGAGCTGGAGGACACGGTGAACGGGTTTCTTGACGTCACATTCGTCGGCGTGGAAGTCGTGGAGCTTGGTGTTTCAAGATTCTGGCCGCTGCCACTCGACGCCTGGGTTGGGAGAGAGGGTATGACGAGGGAGGGGGCAGCACCTCCTGGGGTCGCACTGAAGGCGTTGTACGGAACAGAGACTGGAAGCACCCCTGGGCTTACCGAAGGTAGACCTATATACGAGAAACGAACAAGCAACATGCGATTCTTATCACTCTGTCTAGAAGTGCCATGCAAGTTATTTCTATTTTTCACCAAGCTCACCAACCAGGGCCCGGTTGTTCAAAGTGTTTTTCACGCCTTCGAGTTTGGACATGAGGCAAAGAAAAAACGACGTTCCATAACTTACAGTACGTACCAAGCAAACGAGGTAATAAGATATTTACCATGTGGCATATTTAACTGAGAAAACCAACCAGAGCGTGTGTACTATAAGTGTCTTTTTAACCAATCACAGAGGGCGGTACAAACCTGTGAGAGATTTCTTAGACGTTCCCCTTGGGCTCTTCAAGTTGTCTGCAAGACCCTGTCGAAAGATTCTCACCAACAAAGTCAAGTCATCTCTGTTTTGGCATTTGCTAAACCCCTCCATGAAAGCATCGTGGTGGGCTCTACCTATTTTGTCCAGCACCGCTTGAGCAACGCCGTTCAACGTAGATTGCCCCCTCAGTTCTTCCGTCACTAAAGTGGTGATGTCTGCGTTAGCGGTTTCGGTGCCGGTGGCATCTTCTAGAGAGTTGTACACCCCGTCCGACATGAGTATCAGGGCATAGAAAGAGTTGTCGATTGGGTAACCACCGAAGATGTGTGGCTCGGCTATCACTGGCTCCTCGGTGGCAAAGCTGCAGAGGGCAATCAACTTTAGTTGTCTTGTTTCAGTTGCTGTTTATGTGACTACAAAGACCAGTGTCCAATTCAATAAAACATTTCGTGGTCCCCTGAGAGCCACACCCCTCAATGAAATGGCCCCCAGACACCCAGTCCAAATCTTCCGCTTGAAAATGGTATTTTAAAGGGTTGGTAGGAAAGGCTTGTAAGAAGAAAATCGTCTGACTTGGATGTTTCATAGCGGTTCTAAAACGTGTGCCTCGATTGAGTATGGGAAACATCGCGCGTTTCTGAGTCGTTTTGCTTGGTTTTACAAGACGTGTTCTTGTTCAAAGGCATACTGTAAGGGGGATTTTCTTTACCAGGACTTTATAAACGAGTCACTATTTCTACTCACTACCACTGACAGACTTTCAGAATAAACTTTGCTCCACTTTGTTCCACGCAGACTTTAAACCCCTTATCATCACATTCTTATCACATTCTCCATACTGCATGATCAATTTCTAGTTAGAACCAAAGGAAGAAAATTGAATTTGATCATTCCCGTACAATGACATTACCCAGCAGTATTCCTTACCTGAGTATGTCAAAATCCTTGTAGCCTCCTTTGACAGAGTAGTCCCCAATGGATCTTGTGTTCTCTTGGCTACCAATCCTTCTGTTCCTTTGTATCTGTATGACATCCAGGCCCAGCTGGGAGAGTCTTAGTAGTTCAGACTCATTGTTTGTATCATGGTCCACACTTAGCTGATAAAGTTACATCAGAAACAAGAGTTAGGAGAGAATTCTGTAGTGTTAACCCTTTAACTACCAAGAGTGATCAACTTCAATTTTCTCCTTCAGTCTCTTACCAGATATATATCATACAGTATGGAGAATTTGCCACTTAATGGAGTTCATTAGACAATCAATATTCTTACTGCATCACTCATATATTTTCTTCTTGAATGGTTGAGAGAATTTGTATTTTGAGCTTGGGATTGAAACGGCTGGTAGATGTTATATGGACAAATTTTGTCTTCTCAACAGAAACAGTCTTATTTTTAGACTTATACTTTCACCTGTATGATCACACAAGATGAACAACTGACATTCTTGGGCTGCCATCCCTTCCAATGCCACTCCCACCCCTTTCTCAATGATAACATTATTTTATAATAATTTTAACATTCTACTGAGCACTTAGGATATCAGTAACCAGGTAAATATGTCTTCCTCTCGTTCAGATGCAGGAGCATTGTTTTTCTTTTCTTTTTTCAAATAGCAGGGATTGATGTAGATGCCAAGTTAGAATTGAACTCAGCCAGCTACAATATCAGAAGAAGGCACTCTGCTAAATGCCCTTTATTAGGCAATCACCAACCAAATTTCAGCCAGTGATGTAGTGTTTCTCAGCTGATGAAATTCCCCCACATCCAGTGCTTAGCAACATCACAACATCCCTGAAACAGGTCAGAAAAATGGGAAGTGTTTATATTACCTGTTCCACTTTCCAAGTGCCATCTGCCTCTTTGCACAGAAGAGCTCTGGAGTCTCCAACATTCGCAACATAAAGTTTGTTCTTGAAAATCAGTGCCACAACAGCTGTAGTTCCTCCAGTTATCTCCTCTTGCAGTGCCTGCATTTTGGATACTTCTTCAGGATACTTCTGATAGGCCTCATAAGAACTCAAACCCTACAGTACATAGAGAGAAAAAAAAAATAAAGCAAAAAAGTTTAAAATGGGTTAGTAACAAATTAAGGCAAAACCAAACAGCAGTCATGAACATTAAATTTTGCAGGATTTTGTGCTCAGATGGCTTTCAGAGTGTATTGGCCTTTTACCAATGAGGCCTGGGTTCAATTCCCAGCTTGAGATTAGGGGTTTGGACCTCTGTCTAGGGGTATGGCCCTCAGAGGGAGGGAGTGGGAAGTAGATTGGTACAAGCAAATACTTGGAGCTGAAATCAACTTTAGTTTGCAGAAAAAAATGAGTTGAAATCATGACAAGTAAAATGTAATACTACAATTAAGAGGGAAAAGTTCTAATAGCTCTTTAAATCAGGAGATTGGCATGATTGTGGTAGAGGAGGCAGGTTGTGGGAGATTTGTGTGACTTTGTGGGAGAGAAGGTGTATGAGAGACTGCTGTCCCTATGTGGGAGATTGATATGACTATTTGGGAGATTGATGCGACTATGCTGGAGATTGACGTGACCATGGGGATCAGACTGGCATGACTATTTGAGAGACTGATGCGACTATGCTGGAGATTGATGTGACCATGGGGATCAGACTGGCATGACTATTTGAGAGACTGATGCGACTATGCTGGAGATTGACGTGACCATGGGGATCAGACTGGCATGACTATTTGAGAGACTGATGCGACTATGCTGGAGATTGATGTGACCATGGGGATCAGACTGGCATGACTATTTGAGAGACTGATGTGACTATGCTGGAGATTGACGTGACCATGGGGATCAGACTGGCATGACTATTTGAGAGACTGATGCGACTATGCTGGAGATTGACGTGACCATGGGGATCAGACTGGCATGACTATTTGAGAGACTGATGCGACTATGCTGGAGATTGACGTGGCCATGGGGATCAGACTGGCATGACTATTTGAGAGACTGATGTGACTATGCTGGAGATTGACGTGACCATGGGGATCAGACTGGCATGACTATTTGAGAGACTGATGTGACTATGCTGGAGATTGACGTGACCATGGGGATCAGACTGGCATGACTATTTGAGAGACTGATGTGACTATGCTGGAGATTGACGTGACCATGGGGATCAGACTGGCATGACTATTTGAGAGACTGATGTGACTATGCTGGAGATTGACGTGACCATGGGGATCAGACTGGCATGACTATTTGAGAGACTGATGTGACTATGCTGGAGATTGACGTGACCATGGGGATCAGACTGGCATGACTATTTGAGAGACTGATGTGACTATGCTGGAGATTGACGTGACCATGGGGATCAGACTGGCATGACTATTTGAGAGACTGATGTGACTATGCTGGAGATTGACGTGACCATGGGGATCAGACTGGCATGACTATTTGAGAGACTGATGTGACTATGTGGGAGATTGACGTGACCATGGGGATCAGACTGGCATGACTATTTGAGAGACTGATGCGACTATGCTGGAGATTGACGTGACCATGGGGATCAGACTGGCATGACTATTTGAGAGACTGATGTGACTATGCTGGAGATTGACGTGACCATGGGGATCAGACTGGCATGACTATTTGAGAGACTGATGTGACTATGCTGGAGATTGACGTGACCATGGGGATCAGACTGGCATGACTATTTGAGAGACTGATGTGACTATGTGGGAGATTGACGTGACCATGGGGATCAGACTGGCATGACTATTTGAGAGACTGATGCGACTATGCTGGAGATTGATGTGACCATGGGGATCAGACTGGCATGACTATTTGAGAGACTGATGTGACTATGCTGGAGATTGACGTGACCATGGGGATCAGACTGGCATGACTATTTGAGAGACTGATGCGACTATGCTGGAGATTGACGTGACCATGGGGATCAGACTGGCATGACTATTTGAGAGACTGATGTGACTATGCTGGAGATTGACGTGACCATGGGGATCAGACTGGCATGACTATTTGAGAGACTGATGTGACTATGCTGGAGATTGAC